>OY787676.1:8111028-9311028 GCA_963678985.1 Spisula subtruncata
AGTGAGGTTCTGTTATTCGATATCGAGGTAATGTTTGTCGTTCCACCTGTGATAACGAAACGTTATAATTCCGGTATTTTGTGACTTTATACTTTACAGTAATTCTTTATAAGCTGGGATCGTGTGGTACACACGTATCAATCAATGGAGTATTGCTTGTTGAAAATCTATCCACCGTGGATAGCTAGTATAAAGATATCAAAGTACTGAAAGTACTGGTGGAAGGCGATACTCCAGTGCATGACCATGTGTGGATGTGTAGGGCTGACAGCCTGTCTATTTCAGCCTTTTAGCTGTTCCATGATGCGTTTTGAGTCAGTTTTGGCCAGTTGGCATAATAGTCACCAAACACCTTCATATTACTTTTGAAACCAGCCCAATCAGCCTTGTTCATGGATATCACCCCGAAGATGTCCTTATAATCGAGTTTTGGCACAAAAATCAGTATTCACTTCTTTGATTAGTTCATAAATGACAAATGAATCTACCATGAATCTAATCTGGTTTTACGAATCTAACATTTAAATGGGAAACATTAAAGGTCATATACGCAAAATTATTTTTTTTGCTGTTTTAGTAAGTTTATGGTATAAGGTCACAAACCACCAAATAGAGTTGTTCTTTAACTCAATGTAAAGTGACCTAGGTCAGCCAAAAAAAATGTCAACTTTTTGTCCATGGGGCCCTCTCAAAATCTTTTAATCAATAGAAATAGCATCCAGCTTGAAAAAAAGAAACAAAAGCAGGGGGTCATGTATCATATAAGAAAAATTTGGTTCGTCAAACGCGGTGAACAGATTTTCTCACATGTTCGGATTTACTCACTGTCCGTTAGCCCCAACCTTACTTTCACTTTCATATTTAAGCCAGAATACAAAATATTTCTTAATAAAACCATTTCACTACATCACATACATGCATACAAAGCATTTAACACCAATTTCATGATTCTGATGCTGATTTGTCAAGACATACCCCCATTTCCAGTCGCTTTAAAGTTTTTTAACGGACTATTTGACTGTATCTGAATTTGGTCCGCGTAGGCATTTAGTGGTTATTTACCTATAAATATAGGATTACATCAATCTCTACACTTCAGATATGATTATAACACACAATAAACGTCATCTCTTATTTCGATTATCTTATTTTGTGAATAAACTAACCCGAGTTACTTCCCTTAGCTTGTGACGTATTTTTGGAACATCTGATTAACACAGAGACTGTATACTATTAGTGTATATTCGCGTAAATCTTGATCTCTATTGATTTCTTAATTCAACTATAGTAACACATTTACATAGATATATATCATATAAAAGACATGGCGTACTTGTATTCCACATAATTGCAATATTTAAGATGGTTTGTAACGATAAAGTTGACGATAACAAAATTACAACGTAAATCCAACCTGGTTGTCTCCCTTGATTTTTAGACCGTGTGACGTCATTTTGGACATAAGTGGAACTGTTCCTCTTCAGTTTAACTAAATTTGAATTGGTCCTGTCGAGTTTTTATCGGATTAAATTCATGATCAGTGACGGAAATTACTATAATGTGGTATGTTCTAAGCATTGTATGTGTTGTCATTGCAATCACGTTTTAATTCCCTTCAATATTTAAGAAACAAAACAACGACCACAAACCGATGTGGACATTACTGACTTCAACTGCTGGGCGTGTTATACATTACAAACGCAGCAGTGCAAACTGCGCGCTACAGGGGGTATAAATATCACGCTGTTTATACACTTGACACGTGTGTGTATACATCGGTGATTGATTTTGAATATATATACATGTATATATATATATAGCTGTCACTATTTTGTATATTTATGTGTTAGGTTTTGTAACAGACCATAAGTAAAGCATTCCGTAAGAGGAAAAAATTATGTTCGCAAGAAATGGCTTTAGCTGCGTATTTGTACACGCGTGTATATATTACATGATTTGTAGTACTCACGAAATGACGCGTAGTTTTCAGTTTCTGTCGTTAATTGTAAAGAATTTATAAATTAACCATAATTAAGTTATGAATTCCCAAATTGAGAAATGAACATTACAATTCTACACAGGAAATTATTGACGAAATACTGTAAAAGGAAAATTTGAAAAAAAAGTCTGTAGATAACCGGTAAAGTTAGAGACATTGTCCATAGTTCTTGGATGCCGAGTTAATCCCATTTTATCATTTTCAATTATGGATACAAATTCAAATGAGAATTAGCATTAACTTAATCGATTGGTACTTTTTTCAAAATTACCTACAGATACTCCACCAGTCAGTTCCATCATCGCCCCAAACCCTCGGGGATAGACGGTCGTGTTTTTACCTTCCAGCTTTCCGCCGCATGGCCGGTGAAATGTTGGGATTTTTTCCGCGAACCAATACTCTAGGGACACTATTTAGTTGTCAGGGGAAATACCGGAGATTGTCCCATGAGCTGTCACCCGCAGGTCGTGGAAGGCGGGGTGACAACCCATAAGCCCATCCCCAGGAGTGGGGTACCGTGGATGCTACTGACAGGTGCATTACAATGACACGTTAGAACAAGTGCGCTGAAAATTAAGTAATTTGGAAATGTAAACTCACGCATTTCCAACACAATAATCGGCATAATTATCTTTTCAATATTGTTGGTATTGCAATGCACATGTAAAGCATGGTTTCTTTGAATGACACCTCATGGCAAAATTTACTAACTACATCCAGTATCATTGAAAAGTGACAGTATTATAGTGCGATGCTTACGGTTTACACAGAAGTTTGAACATATTTTTTAACCTTTTTGAAGCTTTCCATTACACCAGAAAACATATTAGAGTTTACACGAATCCTAAGCTTGTCATTTTCAAAAAGTTTCACATTGATAAACAAAAACTTGGTTTATTACGCACATTCATTGAAGATATTTTTACGCACTTGCTCAACTGACCATAATTAATACTTACATTTCAATTCATGGCGTTATATTTTGATTGGCGAATACAAATTGGTTTGTAATAAATTTGCCACGCCCCCTTGCACCTGCATGACCTATGGCAGGCCAGGCAGGCCAAGAGCTGGATACCGTGTGATCTATATATTATAAAATAGACCGCCTGCTTTTGACGGCCTATGGTGCAGTGTCATATATGTGTCGGCCTTTTACTGATGTTTAGTCTTTAAATGTAAGCCGGTCTAAATTGTAGGCTCAAAATGTCTGACCGTGCGTTGATATTCTGGAAAATTAGGCACGTGTTTGAACTCTCAGACAAGTATTATTTTGTGATTTGTAACAAGACTTAAGTTATATTACGGAAGCAGATTACCAACAGTGGAGTTCGCTACATACATGTATCTTGTTTGTATTTTGTTAAATCCACGATGCTCGCACTGGGTAAGGACACGCCACGTTTTGACATATTTTTAAAAATATTTTAAACAATACTGTACATGTATACGAGCCCATGCGTTGTTCCAAACAGTATTCTACAATTGAAGTGGACAGAACAACACATACAAAGAATAAATCTTTAATACCGCTCTTTATTTTTTATATAATATATATCCAGCGTTCTATTTCGGATAGTCTGACAGTATTTTTTAATAATTACCCATAAAGCAAAACGATACACAATTTAAACACGAATTTGATTTCAACTGTGCGTAACTATTTTTTCCGTTATGTATTTTCTTGTTGGTGTACATAACGGGAGATGGATACGTGAATCTAGGTTTATGCTAGGAAGAATAATAACTTTACACACAGTTGAATTCAAATGCCAATGATCGATCTATATCGTTTTGCAATTTATCGTTCCATACTAAATTAATAAATTAATGAAACGTTTACCAAGTTATAAACATTTTATATCTGGTATAATACACTGTTCTTTTTTGCATTTTGATTGACAAAAATATATTATTAATACCAGTTACAACACCCTTCCTATAACACGCGTAATGTAAACGCGTCTCCAGTTGCATTGACCGTAAACTTATCTATGTACACATACCGATTTAGGAATTTTCTCACATTTGTATACCCAATATTACGTACATAAAAAATTTAATTAACCATCAAATCGGTCAGCAGCTGATTATAATCTCGTTTTTGGCATGTTACAACCCCCCGTGGTGTGCATAATGAACCAATATAACTGTATGACACTTCGTAGATCGACGCTGTATATATATATGTATAACCCCCGTGGAGAATTATTTTATGATTGTGCTTTATATTTGACCCACTATTACATAATAGCACATGCATTTCATGTAACTTTAATGCATTTAAACCGAACATATTCAATAGAGATCAAGATTTACGCGAATATACACTAATAGTATACAGTCTCTGTGTTAATCAGATGTTCCAAAAATACGTCACAAGCTAAGGGAAGTAACTCGGGTTAGTTTATTCACAAAATAAGATAATCGAAATAAGAGATGACGTTTATTGTGTGTTATAATCATATCTGAAGTGTAGAGATTGATGTAATCCTATATTTATACCATAAACTTACTAAAACAGCAAAAAAATAATTTTGCGTATATGACCTTTAAACATGAAGCAAAACATCTTATAGAAGTTTAATGATCTTTTAGAGTGTGTTATCAAAATTGAATTGAGCTTGTTATGAGATGATGCAATCATTATACTTAATAGTGCATAAGTGGTAAATTCGTAAGTTGGTGGTGTTCAAATATTGGCGATGTAAGCGAAATTATAAAATTCGTCAACATTTTCTTTCGCCTAAATTTTGGCCTTCAGTGAATTCTAATTAGAAAAGCAGAAATTGGAAATTTCTACATGATTATCGTGTTGACTCGTAGAAATATCCACTTTTACAGTATGTTTGACTCGAAATTTCTATGTAGGAGGCGCTTAATGATAATAACACACGCATTTACCCAAAATCTTCCCTATCCAATACTTTCTTTATCTCACTGCACCTTTTTTACTGTCTCATGTTAGAGTTGATGTACCTACATACATGATTATAATTCCATAATATTATACAATTGTGCTGTCTAATGATAATGTTACCGGAACGTTTGTGAATACATGCCAGAAAATAGAAATGCCATTAACATGCATATCAAAAAATTCATGTACCGTAAAAACTCGATTAAAATGCACCAAAAAGATAAGAACACCTTGCAATGAATTTAGAAATCCGTTTTCACTGTTTTGTCTTTCGTTTAGCCTCATCATGAACGCGCGGCCTTTATTGCACATGTATATGATATAATTATAATGCTTAAAGTTTTGCCACTGAGATGATATAACAAACATGCGATTTTGAAAGGCTACGCTATTTTACAGGTTATATAGGCTTCTGGGCACTGTTTTACTAACAATGCGTAAATGTCGCGTAAATTTACGCATATATATGTACCTTACGCAAACTCGTAAGTGTGTTTAACTAAACGGTCGCAAGTACTTGCATACATTTACGCAAAAATATTGAAGATTGAACGTAACACGGGACACAATATAACCAATATAACAAATATAACGGGTACCAGAATGAATAAATATTCGTCAAGATTTGATGATTAATCACGGCCTAAAACAATAAGTAACGGTCTAAAACAACAAATGACGGTCTAAAATAACATGCGACGGTCAAAAATCATCAGTGCGTGTTAAAAACTCTTCACTTACGTTCATATTTGCCATTTAGGGTTGCCCAGCCTTGGCGTAGAAATAAGCCAAAACTTACGACGGAATGTGAACTAAAATATCTTTGTAAAACGCATTTACGCAAATATTATCGACGTACGCAATATTTTAGGAAATCTTAGGTTAACGCTAGCGTAAATGCTTTGATAAAACAGTGCCCAGGACCTTATGGCTTTAAATACATCTAGGTCTCAGAAAGTTGCTTACGCTTAATTTAATCCATGCACTTGTATACTGGTACAAATGCACTTAAACGCAACATTACAAGGGATGTGAATTGAGTGGCCCTATTGTCCTAGCCTAGACATTGAGACTCAGTGGAAAATACGGTCAAATATCAAAGAATAACACCGTAGACAATAGAAAACTGGTTTTCTTACATAGGATGTGGGTTATATGAACGTTAAATAAAAAGAAAAACGTCTCATAGTTTAACGAACTTTAAAAGTGTGTTAAATATTGAATTGGGCTTATAATGAGATGATAGACGTCCGTTGAACCTGCGAAATAGGTATGCATAACCATGGACTAATATAATAGTGCTATGTAGGCCTATGTTTGCGCTTTTCCAAGTCTCTAGAGCGTGTATTTTTTTATCTCACCCTATAATTAACGTCTTAATGTTGCAGTAAATTACAAGCAAATACGATAAGACATCGCCAAGGAGAGCATTACTCCGACGATCGCGGTAGGTAATGGGTTAAACAGAAGAGTGGTTGGAAATTTTGAGCTAACACTCAACTATGACGGGCTGTTGATTTCCTTGGTCATTTTATCAGGGAATGTATCTGCAAGCACTCTGATCATGTTTCTGAAAACACTATTTTAATGATAATTGATAATAGAAATACTTGTATGTAAAGAGACACTAACACATAGCACTTTAGCATATCATATGTTTTACTTTTTGGGGGCGTTTCCACTGGTACGGAGCGACGTCAAAGCGTAACCCATGTCTAGACGACAGCCTGGTATAGACTCTGTCAGACATACGACAATGTTTCTTTATGACATTGGGGAGGGTGAAAGAGGTTAAACAGGTATTTCACTTATTCTCATGTTATCATGGAAGCAAAGTTCGTGTGTAACAGTGAATGATACTCTTATGTATCAATGCAACCGATAAGCATTATAGACTCCGTCAACATTGTTTTTATTTTTATTTTGAATCGTTATTTGTATGATGTGAAATAGAATATATGTAAATGAAAGTTTGTGGGTGAATTTATATAAAATTTAGCATTTGAATAGCCGAAGTAATACCTTTAACCGACATGCTTGTAGTATCATGCAAAATACTTACACAATAAACAATTTATTCCAACTATAAGAATTCAGACATGTCATGGTCTCGATCAGAGAGTGCTATAGACAATAAACGTAGTCCTAGTATAGTGTCATGATCTCTAACCAAAAATAATACATAAAATAGATCTCATTCAAAAATATAGAAATTGCATTCATACTATCGACTTTCGTGTTGTCAGCTAACTTATATAAATATGCAGCGATCATGACCACAACGGGTCTCCTTAGATACTAGAATACGTATTACTTGAACAATTTTCTAATAATTAATTATCGAATACATAAAAAACGCATAACGTGAAGGGCATCATAAGTACATGCACGTGATAAGGTCGTACGAGACAGACACGTGCGCTGATATGACGTCGTCAATACCGTGAAATCATTCATTTTCACGGGTATTGAATTCTGCGAATTGGTGAAATGGACATTTGGTTGTTGCTTTAATTTAGTTTTGGATTAAAAAACGAAAGAAAAATCTCATTTAACGACTTTTATGTCAATCACTTGATTACCCAACCTAGTCCAATAGTCCATCCCTGAAAAGTAATTAAAAAAATAATTAACCGCAGTCATAAATAAGTTTACAGTATGTACAAGATGACATACATAGTGCAGGCCTATGCACGTGATGTGGCCGTATGAGACATGCACGTGCTGATATGATTCGACATCCAATATCACCATAAGGTAAGTGAGTACATTTGTCTGTAGCATTAAATCTGTCTATCTCGTTTAGAAATAAATAATTCATCATAATGATCAACTAAATGACTTAAGTGAAACGTTTATTATTGATATATTCGATAATTATGTGTTTAAATTAGCCGTGCACTTGCCTTACACACGGTGTATACTGAGCAAAACAGCTAACCGAACGCTTATGTTTTTTATGAATATTTATAGAACTATCCATAGGAATTGTTTGAAACTTGGCCTGAAGTATAATGAAAGCATTAGAAAGCTGGTGGTAAAATTTCGTCAAAATATTTAATTTGCATCATCTTCAAATTATGTATTCAATGACATCACCCATCAAGATGAAATTCACAAAATCTACAATTAGCATATTTTATGAATGAGCAGCGGTTTTTACCGTACAACTTTTTTATTTATTAATATTTTTGCACGAAAGTTTGTGTATTTGTTATTTACGATCTTGGGGTGCGATTTAAGTAGTTTCTTTTTCAAAAATGCGAAACGGAAGTTTACAGAACCATGAAATAACAGAACCAGACATAGAAACTTGAAATTCATGAATAAGCGTTCAATAAAACAAGATTTTAGGTTTATTCCATACACATTTTAAAAAGGCTAATCGCCAAATCAATAAAACAAATAGTCAAACTCGATATCATGCGATTTGGTCACAAAAACATGGATTTTTTAATTTTTCAAAGTCATGATTATAATTTTCAATGGTCAAGGGGAGGTAATTTGGTCGAATATCTTTTGTGTGGATAAATGAGGGTAATTATTGACTTCATTCTGGTTTTATTTTCAGTATTTTAATATTTATTTTTGTTTCCGCTATCAGAATATATACTTAAGACAATCTTTATTACCAAAGCGGGCATTTACAATTCGTCGAACACCTGATGAACGCACTTCAAAAGTGTCCTGTATACTGAATGGAGAGAAAAACACGTTTTTTCAAACGCATGCAAAAAAGTCCTCAGGACTAATATTTATTATTTTTTCAAGTCAACGAGTTTCACTTAGGCATGACAATACAATTTTATGGGAAAATGTAGTGAATGAACTTAAAAAGATGTAATATTATGCAAGAGTTATCCCACTTGAATTTGCTAGTTTTCTATGCTCCTGTCATTCCAAATATACTGTTTTAGGTAATTTTATGTGTATTGGTATTCACACACACGTGAAAGAAAAGGAAATAATGTTTGTGATAATTTAAAGCTGTGTAAAACTGATCTGTCTGATTGATACCCTCCAGGGAGCGTAATTGTCGCTTTTCCGCGGCCTACCTTTGACAAATGCGCCATGTGTTTGACATAATATTTTGTTTTTCCGACTTACAAACACCCATGCTACACAACATACACACAAAACTCGTGCAATTCGAGAGCAATCGATCACAACCTGCAAAAATGAGATTTGAAGCTTTTTCGTCATGGGTGAGTGATTTTGGCATGTATTTTCATGTGGTTAGCTGCATAAGGTGCACAATCTATATTGAAATAACTAAGCAAAATATTAAGTATGTGAACGTTCAGGATACTGAAATATTCAAATTTAAAAAGTGTTCGGTTAGCTGTTTTGCTCAGTATATTACCTAGGCCGATATATTTTATCTGGAAACGGTTGTTTTTATCTTTATGCTTGCTATTCACGGTGGATAAATTTCAACAAGCAATACTCGTCCGCTTATTTAGAATGACTATAAAATCAGAAAAGACCGGAATCATAACTTTTCGTTATCACAGTTAAACAAGTTGGACGACAAACTTCACCTCGATATCGAGTAACCGAGGCTCACTAGTTACCTTTTAAGTGTTTTTTAAAATCTGCGAATTTACGTCCCCACACTTTTTAATTTTACCAAAGTTTACGAAAATTGATACTCAATGAAAATAACAGATTGTTCGGAACATACTTGTGCAGTATCTGGAAGGGTTAATATTCTGTGCGTTCCATGTGTTATGACGTAACATTTTTCATTTATTACCATAATTTTTGTTACATAACCAATTATGTTTTTTATTGTTTAATAATTAAGTCTCATAATATTGCTCCATCACTGAGCACATGTCAATCTGAGATCTTAAGTATAATACCTTGATGACTGAGATGTTATCAATTTCCTGTCAAGCCATATCTTTGAAACCATGTTGCAAACTTTCTTTTATTAATTTTACACCTATTGTTCAATTGTCACTGATTGAAGCCTTAATATAATTATGTTTGACTGTTTTATGATTAAGTGTTGAAAGCCACTTCCTTTGATAATTATTGCTCTATGTGTCAATGTCTGTAGACTTGTATATAAGTCAAGTAAATCCTATTCAGGATAACTAGTAACCATCATGAAACTTTAGGTGTTAGGTTATGTTAGTTAGGAGTTCCTAACTAGCATATAAATAGGACTAAATATGGATTACCATATATGAACATTAACTTGAGTTCAAGTTTAAAGTATATACTCTGTTTGACGAAGTATGACTTATTGGATTACCAATTAAATACTAACTTTGTGACAATCTTCATTACTCATTAACTTTGTGACAATCTTCATTAACTTTGTGAAACATACATCTACTTTGTGAATCATGCATTTGTTGATCAACTATATTAAAACGTTAAAACTCTACGAAGTCAGTTTTACTTCTACTGTTGGAATTTAGACAATTACGTCAACGTATTGAAACATGAATATCAACGTAAACAGCAACATCCGGTGAGCGTGGCTTACATTAAGCGCCACCTCATAGTCAACCAGAACACGCCGCAAACCGCTTCATAATACATGTGTTAAACACGGAATTAGCTGAAGCATGAGATTTTGCATCGAACGGCGATTTAGTGCCTAGCTTCGTAAGCAGCTAATTGAATACACACAATGTTGCAGATTTCTATTATAACACATGTAGTATTGAGCACAGGTGACTGATAATGCCTTAATTTAGAGCATTACAAAAATGTAGAAGACGAACCCAAATACAATGTAATTACACACATCATTTCAAACTTGTTCAAATATATATACAGTTCACTCTCGTTATCTCGACTTCTCTTGAGTCGATATTCTCGATGTGTCGATATTAAATGAAAGTCCCAACTTTTTTCCTTCATTAGCTATATAAACTAGCTCCGTTTAATTCGATTTTCATTGAATCGATATTTTCGCTAAGTCGATATAAATCCAAAGTCGCGATATCGATTTTTAGTACAATAAGTCGATGTTTATCTCGATATGATATTTAACCAAAGTTTTTCACACCTTCGCTCGATACCGTTGATATAATTAGCATTGTATAATGGTCTTGTAAAATGTTGTATAAACATGTCATTATTGTTTGTATCAGCTTCGGTGATCAATGACAGCGTGTGAAAACATAACAACCTTTAATTTAAAACATCCAAGCTCGCATAGAATTATGGCTTTTGTTTGTCAAACATGTCAGAAATAAGTGATCTATCGTGGGTTTAAATAACTTCGACTCTGAAAATCGACACTCAAATTGAGAAATATATACTGATAGATACATAGATCGAACAAAAACCAGAAAATACAACAAGTGAATACACTTAAAAAGGACAAAATGGATGAAGACGGTAACTAGTTATCATGACACCGTCGTAGAAAACGAAAGTATAACATTTTAATGTACTGGTAAATATGATCAATCTTTTGTCGATTTTTATCTCGATTTTTCGTTGTGTCGATATAATTTTCTCAGTCCGAAAAACATCGAGATAACGAGAGTGGACTGTATATACATTGTAATATTATGCTTGTACAAAACGTATATATATATATAAATTGATATATATATGTTTTTCTACCATATTAAAACAATTTATCCATTTTCTAGAATTTTAGCAATCACTCTTCTCATCTCATCTCAAATATGTTAATGAAGTTAACTGCTTGTAACTGCTTGTTTAAAACCTCTTTTCAATTTTAAGTTACACGTGACACTTAAACATTGTTCAGTTTTGATGCCATAAAACCACCGTTTTATTCAAAAGTAAATGACTGTAGTCACAATCATGCAAGTAGCATCACGTACGCCGGATGAAGTTAAATAAATAAATCAAAAAGAGCGGACAGAATTATTGCTGACTAGGATTACGTATGTTAACACTTCATGTATGTGCAAGGCATTACTAATTAATAGTATGCTCGATGAATGGCTGGAAACTTGATAATGATAAACTATTCAACTCAACATTTCATTAAAGCCATATTTGATGCAGTTTCTCGTATGAGAAATTGGCCAAATAGTTCTCATTAATAGAGTTTTTTTCAAATATTGTATATGAGCTTAGTATCACGATAGAAACGGGGATCAGTACTAAAACAATTGTAATTGTTGATCGCTTCTCCAAAAATGATTAACGTTTCGTTCTATGTGTCTCCTGGTGTTATAATGTGGTTGTTTTTATAACTTTTGGTTGGTTAAGTATTGTCTTCTAGCACACCTGCATAATCATTAAGTCTCTATTTTACGAGAAAACTTATTTGACAATACATGTCCTAATATCAATCTTCCATAAGATGCCCAACAATGAACAGTGAATTAGAAAAATAATGTTTTATTTTTAATGTCAAGAATATAACTATTGTATTGTGAGTGTAAGAAATGGTATCTATTGATTCTGGCAGTAAATACAAATTGTAAATGAAATTGGAATGTTAACTGATAAAACACCATCAAGGTTCGTTTAGGAACACGCATGAGCTGTTATCAGTGTACATAATCGGACATTTATAAATTGATGTAGACAACAAATCGATGTACAATTTCCATTTATAGCTTATATCAATTGTAAATATTTCAGCAGTAAACAATTCAATCACAGTGCTAGGACAATTGAACAGTACAGAGTTTCATGAAAATAGAAATTTGGTTTCTGGTGAGTTTTCTTCTTTGGGTGCCACAATGGGTGAGTTATTTAAAAACTCTTGCCAAGGCTAGTTCAATGATTGTTTCAAACTTGTTTAAAATGTATGAGGAAATCGGACAGGCAAGGCAGCACTCATCTTAACCAGTCGAGTACAGAAATACTTAACACCACAACACAACCACATTGAGCAATGCCCACGCACCATAAGTCAAACAAATTGCAGGATGACCCAATTCCACAAAGATACCACAACATAGCGGTGATCATAAGAGACATTATTAGATGTACCAAAGGAACTTTCATTTATCGGAATGTGAATGCATGCACTGTGATAAAGAAGACGAAAGTTAAAAAGATAACTTTCAGAATTTAGATAAAAGTGCTGATAAGCCCAGCCTAATAGGAATCATATTACTGTATAAACATATGTCTGTCCCGGGAGTTAACATTACAAGTATGATAACAACATATGTAACAGAAATTTCCTCACGCCAATTTTGTCATACGGGTCATTACCAGATGGCTTATATGTTACCTGGAAAGACATGGCTCCGAGACAGGCCAAATGTATTTCAATTATATTTCAAATAATTTAATATACAATGAATATATTATATCAATATGTATATGCGTATCTACTGTATTTAATATTTTAGAGTGCTTCACATATCTACAAGTATCGGTTGGCTCAAGCCATTGGCCATTTCTGCATTATTTTCCATAATAAAACGTATATGTTATCCCCCCCCCATCTTTGACGTGTGACATATTGCTTTGCCTATGTATGTCGCTCGGTCGGTTGGTAGACCCAATGGTTTCCGTTCAATAACTCAAGAACGCTTTGCCCTATGGTCTTCAAACTTTACATGGAGGCTTGTCAGCAGCAGTAGATGATCCCAATAGATTTGATCAGTCAGTCAGTAGGTCCAGATAACTGTGACCATTTACTATTTTTTAAAAACCAAATGGTTTATGTTCAATAACTCAAGAACGCGTTGTTCTTTGATCGTCAATTTTTAACATGCAGGTCAGTAGGTCAAAGGTCACTGTGGCCTTTACCATTCTCGACTATTTGGATGTCATGTGGCATGCGTGTTTTACAAAAATATATTGATTAATTATCATATGTATTTGTTCTTAATTCATTCCTGATAATTAAGAGAAATATCTTCTCTCATGTTTCAGCTTGAGTATAATGTACTGCATACAGTATTTCAATCCTTATGCCCGGTCACATCATCCAGATATATACGACCAACTAATACTCAGAATGTAGGACAAGGAACCCCTCTAGTCAACCCAACATGTAACCGGCGCTACTATGGTGCGCAATGGCATCGAACCTTCTGTACAGTTTTAAGGCGCCCAATACACTGAATCACAAAAATCAGCTGGAATAAAGGTCAAGCTCTCACATAACCGCGACCGTGGCCGAATTGTTAGAGCTTCCGCCTAGGAAGCGGGAGATCGAATGTTCGAATCTCGACAGAAGCCAGGTTGAAACTGATAAGACCGGTTGGTGAGCCGCCAGCTAGTTAAATTAATGGTTACTGTAGGACCATCGCTGCCAGGCGCACGACAATGCGAGAAGGGATTCGGGAAGGTACTGTGCTGTTAAGCCTGAAAGATAAGTGTCTCATAAGTCAGAATTGACTGGCCCTTTCAAAAGAGGTGACATTATAATAAACAAACTTTACCATAAAATAACAAAAATCCAATCCGAAGGGAAGGTATAAATTCGAGGTTTTACCGTGCATTTGCTTGTTCCAATGTTTTGTACCGGAAATCTTGTGCATGTCGGTGTTTATATCCAAGCTCTTGTGACTGTCTAGCCAGGTCGATAATGAATCTACGCATTTGCATGATATACCGACATTCAAAAATAAAACCAGGGGATACTATAAAACTATTTGTATTCACCAGCAGGAAATTTAATTGATACACACACATGTATTGGGTTTAAGAATGTGTCGCTTCGTATTGGCGTAGGTTTGTAAATATGAATTCTAAAAAGAAAACAAAATGGGAGAAAAATATCGCCATCGTGGGTGTGATTGTGTGATGGAACCGAACTTCAAATTCCACGAAAAATGTCCTTAACAAATTACAAAAGCTTTACAGTAAATAGACATGGTGTATGTATTTACATTAGAGCATAATGTTTTGCAGTGAATGAGTGCAGTGCGTATTTTGGTCCAAGTTGAGTGCAATTATAATTTAAAATCATTCACCGACTTCAGGTTCTCACAAACATTATCCGTCTCTCAGATTAGGCCATGACAAACGGGTTTAATGCTAAGCGTCGTTATGCGCCTAGGTTTTGAATTCGATTTTTGAAATAAAAAAAAACATTTTAAAAACAATATATTTTCTCGATTTTCACACTCTTTAGGCATTTGTCTCTGGTAATGTTGAGTTCCATTTGAATTATAAAAACCGCCACCAACAATAATAAAATGCATTATAACCGACTTGTTCCATGTCTAAAATACCTGTTTGGGTGGGTATTGCCACTTGGATGTATTAATGCAACTCTATGAATCCAAGTGAGGCAGTGTTTTTAATAGGTAGCTGGGTTTCAGAAAACCAGACCTGACGCTTTACATAAAAGCGATTTGGCCTTACATGATCGTTCTCTGCCATGAACGTACTCTATTGTTTAATATAGCAATCATTATAGTATATACTGGTAAATTGGTAAGTTGGTGATGTTCAAATATTCATGAATTAAGCGAAATTATAAATTTCACCAAAATTGCCTTTCGCGTAAATTTTAGAATACAATTAACTCTACTTAGAAATGAAAAAGATCTGAAATATTTTTCAAAACGCCAAATGTTTTTAATTCAAAAATGGCTAACGACTTAACTAGTCGAAATATCAACTTTTACAGCATGTCGACTCGAAATTTCTACGTAGTTGGTTCTTAATGAGAATAACACTAGCATTTACCCCCAAATTCCCCCTTGAAGATTCATCCGCCACTATCTTTATCTCGATGCACCTTTTTTTAATGTCTCATGTACTCATGTTGTAGTTGATGTACCTACATACATGATTATTATTCCATTTACAATTATTCTGTCTAATGACGATGTTACGGAACGTTTGTGAATGACTGCCAGAAAATAGAAATGGTTTTATAGAAATGTCATTAACATGCGGTTTCACGGTTTTGCCTTAAATGTTTTTTACTGGTAGACACCGTACAGCGGAAATAGCCCCCTATTTTGGACGAAAACAAAAGTAAAAGTGGTAATCGATTTCGGAGGACGGTAAGTTTTTAACAATTAGTCTGTAAATATGTATGCGATTCTTTTGAAGTGAGCTGATTTAGGTAGTATAATCTTTATTTTAAAGCTCCAATGTAGTCATTTGCTCTGTAACTTCGTTAACTCTTGACAAACGGCACCGAAGTGTACCTCTTTCGGCGGACGGTGCAGAAAAACGTACATTTTTCTTTGATCGCAGCTAAATTATACATTTTCCAAGACCTTGTTCAGATTTAACTTTTACCTGTCATGTTCTTTACCTAAGTCCAGCAATAATGTCCAATAAACATTAATTTTTGGAGAAAGTTACCAAAATTGGTACAACTGTTCCTTGGTCCATTTGAAACATTTTTTTCATGAGACCCACTTAAAATATTTTCTTTGGTTACCATAGCAACGGTTTTCAAAATGGCCGCCAAAATGATCAAATGGCGGTTTTCGCCCAATAACTTCAGTTTAAAATTGCATATCGTGATGAAACTTGGTGTATAAGTAGCTTGACTCAATAAGCCACTAAAAATAAAAAGTTGGATGGGTGGGGTCAATATCTAGGTCACTGTTACTAAAAATAGAAAATCGGTTTTGCTCAATAACTTCCGTTAAGAATGAGATATTTGGATGAAACTTGCTATATACGTTGCTTGTAGGGTGATACACGTTGGGATAAAAAATGGGACATTTGGGGTCAAGGTCACTGTTACTAAAAATAGAAAATCGGTTTCCGCTGACTTTATTGAGTCTGGAATGACATATATGAATGAAACGTGGTCAATATATAGCTTCCGAGAAAATATTTTCCATCAAAATAGGTGTAAATGGGGTCAAGGTCGACGTTGATGATATAAAAAGCCAGTTTCTGCTTAATAATAACAATTAATTACGAATTACAAGCAATATATAAGCACCCTGTTTGGTTTTCTATATTTTTGTTACCATAGCAACCGCAATTGTTGTCTGAATAAAACACAAATTGACATGAATAATTTGCTTATTAATCTGTATCCACATACCAAGTTTCATCAACCTAGCTCAAAAAATGTTTAAGCTATGACCGGATCCAGATTTTATAAACGGACAAAACCTGGAGTTTACTTTGTTATATATATAAGCCAGTCTCCAGGAAAACCTGTTATTTTGACAAGAAACATTTTTGTGATGTTTCGTAGTTACAAATACTAATGCCAATGAAGAATGATTCAAAAGAAATTGTGTAAATATATTGAGTTTTGAGGAAGCTACAGCTATTTTTGTAAAGTCAATATTCCGAGTTTTTTGCCTGACGACGTGAACGTCATTCGAACGTCATTTAACTGTAAAACGTATTTCATAATTACACCATAAGATTAATTCTTGACATAAAATGTTCAAAATAGTGTCACATTTTAGAATTATGTTCTGATTTTTAAAATATGTATCATAATAGAAACATGTTGCATTAAGAGAAAGGCTACTGTTGTTTTAAACAGCTAACTCTCAGTTTTTCTGAATTGAAGTATTTTTCCGAAATTGGTAACCATGGCAACAAAGCATATAGTTTCAACTTAATTTATGAGGAAATTTAAAGCTAAGATATAGTACAATATGGATAAATTACTTAATAAAGTAGAATCAACAGATATATAAATTGTTTCACTTATTTTAGAGCCGTTTCAAAACCTTGTTTTATACAGTAATTACAAGATGTCAAGGTTTTCCTGGATTACGGCTCATATATAAGTGGAGCATCAGGGGTCAACGTCACAGTTACTTTAAAAGAGTATCAGTTTACTATCAAATTACTTTGAATGAGACATTATGATGGCAATTGCTGTAAATGTAGCTTGTCTGAAGAATATATAAAGTATTTTGCGCCAGATAAATTGCCCGACATGAAAACATGATTTTCAACTTTTCATCGAATTTCATATTTTCTTGTTGTGGAACTTCAGTGTTTCTTTTTTCGAATACTCAAACAATGCAACGTTAACAAAAATATATGAGATGGTGACCTAAGAGTGTAACACAAATTAAGGAAATTGGGCCCACTTGCAGTGTTAACCTCATTTGATTAACAGACTTGAAGCCCTGTATAATTTCGAAAATGTCCAGGCCACACCAGGTACTAGTATTTGAAAATATGACCAGGTTAAGCCATCTCAAACAATATGATCTACTCAAAATACAATATGCAGAGATTCCATGCATTATGCCTAGGTCTCACTGAACATTTTTATCCTGACAATAAAGATACATAATTTGGTCGGGCACAGAAATTCCTCGTCAGAAATTCCTTTCTTGGCGACACGTTATGTTTTATTCCCGTCTTAGCAATGCTTTTGGTAGATAACGGCTCTTTGTGGTACATGTACACATCATTGCCTGATACATAATTGCTTGGAGTAGGTTGTTTCATTTACTCTTTTTGTGTTTCATTCCAAAGAATTACATTTTACACAAGTTATTTCATACATAAATGTTTTGATGTATTAAGCAAATTGTTACTACCAACCAAATGCAGTGAGTTATTAACGAATACGATGTTTAATAATTGTGTGGTCTTCTGATTCCAAAAATACTAAATTACTGTTTATAGTTAAGAATGTTTTACCCCAAAAAGATAACATAACATATGAACAACTTTTAGAACAGATTTTTAATTTCTTAATATGCGAAAAGGCAACATATGCCTATCTTAGTGATTAATTATAAAATAGCACAGTTTGTGGCGTTATGACATTGTGATCATTAGATTCCAAAAATCCTCACTTTTATTTATTTTATATTTTTGACTGTTTCACCCCAAATATATCCCAAGACGCCAGTCATTTTGAAACTAGATTATTAATATCTTAATAGGAAAAACTGCATATGTCTATCTTAGTGATTTATAACTAATTAATGCGATTGGTGCCATTGTAGTAAACCTATTCCAAAAATCCCCATTTTAGTTTATATTTTGTACGATTTTACCCCAAAATAGCATTCAGTAATCATAAATGATAATATATTATTTGATATACTAAACTTTAAGTTACTACAAACGAATTGCAATTGTTTTATAGATAATACGATTTAAATGCCATCGTGGCCAGTCGATTCCTCAAATCCTCACTTTTGTTTATATTTCCAATGTTTTTGCCCCAAAAATGTCTTAAAATACATAACATTTAGGCGCCAGATTAGCAATATCATAAGCACGAAGACAATATGTGTCCATCCTATTGATTAATAATCAAATACCATAATAAATGACATTACAGTAAACAGATTCCAAAAATCATCATTTTTGTTTTCATTTTGTAGTATTTTACCCCAAAATATCGTATCTTGACCAATAGCCGATAATTTCGTATGATATATAATACTATAAGATACTACACTTACATTGCAGGGGTTTTCAATAAAATACTACTATAAATGACATTGTTGTCTGCCAATTCCAAAAATCCTCACTTTTGTTGGTAGTTTCTCATATTTTACCCCAAAAATATAGGTCTCAAGTGTTAGTATAGAACTCCACATTAAGTATGTTACAAGGCAACAATTATGTGGCAGGATATAACATAAAACATTTATGAGCATTTTGTGCCCTGTTCTGAAATTTGCATAAAATGGTGACGTAACTTTAAACTCTTTTTTCTCAATTTCATGTCATGTCATTAAGGGCCCTTTTCTCAGATCGAGGCTTATCTATATTGAAATTTACGTCCCTAGAATAAAATATCTGCTTTATCCACTAATTAATAATTAAACTGGAATACATTTAACCAGATTTTTTCTAGAACTATCAGTATAAATGTTAAAAATATAGTATCAGTATACCTAAAGATTATTATATAGAATATTTCAAATTTGGCGGCCATTTTGTCGGCCATTTTTGATATTTCAAGACGATTGTTCGGTTAAAGGTATAAGTTAGATGTTAGTTAAGTTATTTCTAATAAAAATACTTTACAATTACTCATAATAACGTTGAAATCATGCGTTATATAAAATATACCCCGATTTTTCGTTTTTGGCGGCCATCTTTAAAAATGGTTGCCATGGCAACCATAATGGCAGATACGAGATGGGTCTCATGAAAAAAATGTTCCAATATATTTGCCCAAGGTATATACCAAGTTTGGCAACTTTCTCCAAAAATTAATGATTACTCGATTTTTGGAGACATTATTGCTGGACTACCTATGTTGAAATCCTCGTTAATAAACATGCACTAACAAGCATGTGATTGAAGAAAAACAACGTTGCGTTGTGTACAGAGTCTAGCCTTTTTAAGAAATTCAATGTACAGAGTCTAGTTTTTTACTGCACTGGGTCTAGCAGTCCTGTACAGGGTCTAGTTTCCTAATTTTGACTATATTGACAAGAACTAATCGAATTTGCCAAAACTATTGCTTTGTTTAAATTGTTCAGTGATATCTTTATATTATAAAAAATATTGGGGACGAAAATGTTATTTGATTTCCTATAGGTCGTGGGTTCAACCCCCACTAGAGCCAAAATATTTTTATTCTTTTTTTCTTTAATTTTTAGTTATAAGACAATGTTTTGTCTTCGTGACATGACTTTATAGTGTAATTTGGAGAAAAATATTTTTTTCTTTTTTTTCTTTAATTTTATAGGAATTTATATGTGGCAAATAGATGAAAGTCGGGTTACTATGGATTTCTGAAATGTATATTTTCAAAAGCGCTCGGTAAAACCTTTCAAAATTTTGTTAAATCATTACACACACATTGAACTTATTTTTTAGTTATGAAATCAATCGTGCCAATTGTTTAGATCATATTTTATTGCCATTTATCTATAGGGTACTTATTGGCAATATGAAAAATGCCTTAATTTCAAGGAGGGTAGGGTTACATTTTTATTTTTATCTTCTTCATAATCAGACCAAACATCAATTTTACACTTTTGATTGAAGAAATAATCATTATCATTAGATTTAAACACACTCTTGTTTTTATTAAGTCATCTGTTGCAGACTTATTTTATTTATCATGCATTTGACTCCATTTGTTTTTGCAGTACATGTACTTCCTTACGCTGGGTGTAGGGAAATAAAAATAGTGCCACAATAAGGTTCCGGAACGACATATTTTCTATAGATAGAAAACACAAATCTTTGTTACTGATTTGAAGACTGATATATAATAAACACATCATGCTATTAAAACACGCTCTTACTGTCATATATGTGAAATAATCTTCCCTTGAACATTGGCAAAACGAGCCCGGTTTGTTTACAAATACGGCGTTTAACAGCATCTCCGTCACTTTCCGGAGACTACCGAGATTTTTTCGCCAGTTTCTGATAACCAATGGATGGATAGCACACCTATGATAACGTAGGGTGCACACTATAACCCGGTATTTTCCAGTACCTTCCGGTATCGTATATAGTAGGACCTGGTCCCCACGTCAGCGATTAGTTTAGTTTATTTATTTGTGTTATACAAGGCCACCGGCCCATACACATTACAATACATACAATCAGTATATACAAAGTAGCAGTGAATAGGAGGAATCATATCAAATGCAAATAAAATACATTGCATATAACAGTAGTTATATAATATGGAACATACATCATATCAAATGTCTCAAATATCAAATATAACATTACATCATTAATCACTTTATGGTTAAGTTAAACATTGTAAATATGATATTAATTTTTTTATACATGAACAGTCACAAGGGTTTTCAAATTTATATTCTTCCAATAAAAAACTCATTTCTAATTTTAAAGGCATAGTATATAAAAACCGCCAAGTTTCTAACAGTGGTTTCGTCTTTACTTGCCATAAGTCGAATAAAACTGTCTATGGTATTATTGTTGAAGAAATGTTCAGGTATATATTGAGAACGAAGAGTACTATATAGAGGGCAAACTAATACAAAATGCAGTTCATCTTCAACTAAAGTTTCACAATACGGACAAGTGCGGAATTCCCTAGATATATGATAATGACGACATTTTTCTATCATAAGAGTATGAGATGAGCATCTTAAATTTGCCATACAACTTCTAAACTTATTTATTGTAATAGAATTATCGTACATGGCCACGTTATAATTATTTTTGAATGTTACATAATATGAAAGTTTGTTATTTTCTCTACATCTAGAATACCAGTTTTGAACATATATGGATTTCAGTCGGTCAACATATTCTAACAAGAACAAGTTAGTGTTTGCAACACCTTGTTGTTCCCAAATATATCCAGAAACCATTTTCATACAAATGTTCACGTATAAAAGTTGCCCAGTTTCTGTATCCAATATTATCATAATATAATTGCATGTTATAACATAATTTTACGTAACGTTCATTTGGCATAGAGATTAGGCGTAACCAGTATTTTATACAAAGTTTAGCTGAATGTAAAAACATCGAATATCTACCAAGATCAGATAGTACAACATCATTACAAGCATTGTGGTTAACATTCAAAAAACGCTTACATGCATATAATTGTACCTGTTCGACACAGTGTCTACTTTGTAGTCCCCAAATTTCAGCCCCGTACATACACACAGGAGTTACTTGACTATCAAAAATTTAAAAAAACGTTTTATAAGGGATACATGGCATTGTGTGCAGACAACTAAATACATAATTTACTATTTTTCTTGCCTTTATACTCATTTGTTCTGCCATTTTATAAAGTGACATTCGAGAAGTAAAATACACACCAACATATGAAAACCCATTTGCTGTATCTAATTTTTCATTATTATAATACCATTTCTCATTTCTAGACAGCCTGCCACCATTTTTGAAAACCATGATTTTTGTCTTGCTAGTATTTACTGTAAGTTTATATGTTTCACAAAAATATTTTAGTATATTTAACTGGCGCTGGAGGCCAACTACAGTATCAGATAAACAAGCAATGTCGTCTGCGAATAAAAGCGTAAAAATCTCAACAATTTCTGGAAATAATTGTATACCTCTAATATTATTTTCTTTAAGCAATGTAAAGAATTCATCAATAAATAGGATAAATAAAATGGGACTGAGGTTACAACCTTGTCTTAAGCCAACTGGACATGTGAAACAGTCTGTAACGATACCTTTAGATGTTCTGACCGTTGCTTTAACTGAGCTATAGATTGATTTTACAGAGTTTTGTAATTTACCTTGGATACCTTTCTTGATCAGTATATCATACAGTATTTGTCTATTGACAGAATCAAACGCCTTTTGAAAATCTATGAAGGCTACATAGAGAGGTTTTTTCCTTACATTTAAACATTTATTTACAATAGAATACAAAATAAACGCCTGGTCAACTGTGCGATAACCAGCGCGAAACCCTGCCTGGGCCTCTGAAAGTTTTCCATATACCTCAGCATAGAATGTTAAACGTTTAGTAATAATATTTATATAAACTTTACTTAAAACATCAATTAATGCAATACCACGGTAGTTGTTTGGGTTTTGTGTATCGCCTTTTTTGTGGATTGGCACGTCAGAAAGGGTATGTCACCCCTAGTAACAATAACTATATGGAATACCTGCGTAGTACCACGATTCCTATATGGCATAGAAGTACAGAAGATCTCATCACCAGAAATACTGAAACTCGAAAGATATCAGAGGAAAATCCTCAAACATCTACAAGGACTACCTACTACTTGGACTCCGACTGCTGCTGTGTATACCCTACTTGGAGGAAAACCAGTTGAACTCCTCCTAGACTGTAACTACCGTAAGTACATGAACAACAACAACAACAACAACAGTAGCCCGGTATTGACATCTAATCACGTTGTGTATTGCCTTGTATATTGCCTTGTATATTGATATTAATCAATGGAAACATGCCAGAGGCGGGGGATTAACTATGCGTATGCAATATAGATAGTGCAAATGGCCGTGTGCAGATGTATTAATTTCTTCGATAATTATTATATTTATATTTTCATGTACACTAGAATCTACAATAAAAAATAATTGTTTACTTGTACCTTTATAAATCTGCATGTTCAATGTATACGAATGTTTCATAAAAACGTGTCAATCATTATGAAGATCAAAGAGGTGACCTTTTCTTTTAATATCAATATACGTAAGGCGTTTCAATAATTCCAGGAAAAGTGCTCTATAATATTTATCTTTTGGCCAAATTACTTCAAACTTTGCATTTAAATAGTACAATTCATAATACATAGTGCACGATGAATCGAACGCATGAGTATGTGTCATACAAAATGGCGCGGTTAACACAGTAATGCAAACAATTGCTACCCGGCGCAACGTTATCTCTGGTCGTACCTTATTAACATATTCTGACTAAAACTCAGTCAGTCAAATGACACACAAACTTCACCGGTTACAACAACAACGATGCTTTATATTCTCAAAAAGTGCCTTGCTTCAACGTATGCTCTTCCTGTGTCCCTATGCAAAGCATTCGAAAGTGTCACAAAACGTTCAACGCAACGTCTAGCGTCTGATTCACAACTGGCCTTACCTTCCTTTGATCATCTGCAGCAGTACAACTGACAGTCTGGAAGCGCTCATATTATTCTTACATCCTACCCAGTGACATACAACGCTCTTAACAGGCAGTGGTTATTAAATCTACTGTTTTTAGTCTTAATTTACCTGCCAAAATACAAACACTGGTCAAATTCCAATGATTTACCGACATTTGACGGGCGATTTTAATACGGCGACAAATAAACCTGAACACAACTGCGGGACTATTTAAACTATGGCATAAATTGATCCAAATGATGTTATACCGCCCTTCGCAAATGTTCCATGCAGTAATTTTAGGTCGTAGTGAATTGGTAGCTGTTTGGTTGGAGTCAATGTGTTGGTAAGTTTGACGATTTCTACGACGTGACGTCAAATTTGGCCCGAGTAGCCATTACTGACGTTACTCTGGCAGCAGTGCCATTTTGTATGACTCACCCTAAATCGTTTGACTCATGGTACAGTATGTATACTGAATTGTTCTATTAAGATGCAAAGTTTAAAGTAATTTGAAGATACGATACACATTATAGAGCACTTTTCCTGGAACTTTTGAAACGCCCCTCGTAAAACGCACAAACATGATCTTATGAATGGAAAATTAAAATATATGTTATATCCACATGCCCTCAAATTTTCCTATGCATATGTATTTAACTGTAGCTAGCTACATTTTGTTTATTGTCTGATACAACATAATCTGTAATAAAATATAATAAAACTACAATGTAGATGTTTTTGTTTGTCCTTATAATTTTATATCGCTGGCTTAGAATGAGAAGGTCGTTAGTGCCATATCTGAAATCTATATCACAAGGCACTTCTTATGAGCATATTTTCATGAAAGCTTGTGAACCATAAGTAAAGAGTAATTTGTCAGACTGATTTTCTTATTTTCTCAAAATATGATTTTGTAGATACGATCTTTTCATTCTAAGCCAGCGATATGTTATATATCATGGAGTTAATGTGCTTGTCTATATAATTCCATGATTATATTAAGTGATATATATTCATTCACATTTCTACACTAATCCTTTAATTAGATTGTACATAGCCATTCAATTAGGTGTCAGTCGTGATATACAACAGGATACCGGCAGATACCGGTGTACCGGGTTTTGTGCGTATACTTACGATTATTGACGAAATCTTCGAAATCGTTCGGAAAATTTAAACGTAAACAATATTGAGTATTTTGTACGGAGGACAAAATACTAAATAGCGTTTTCAGTTGATTATTTCTCAAAGAAGGAACAGCGACCTGAGGTCAGATATGGGTCCCTTCTGCACCATTTTTAGTATAATTTAATATCTCAATATTTCGATATTCTTTTTTAGATAGAAAATACTACCATTTTAAACCTTATTGTGACTTTAAGACCAGTGATCCAGGGTAATCTGTTCTCTTTTGTATGAGACTGAGTATAATGTACCACCGACAGTAATTAAATCCTTATACCCGGTAACATCATCCAGATTTTGGGCCAACAAACCATCGGAAGGTCGGACAAGGAAACCCATTACTTGCACCATGTAACATGTAGCACCATAGCCATGGAAGCTCTGTAGCAAGCCGCAATGACATCAAATTTTCGGCACAATGTCAAGGGGCTCAATACACTGAACCACAATGACCAGCTTGAATAAAGGTCAAACCCTCACTTAAAATAACAATATCTCCAGCCCGAAGGGAAGGCATACATTCTAGGTTTTACCGTACATGTGTTTGTTCCAATGTTTTGTAGCGAAAAGCTTTGCATGTCGGTGTTTATATCCAAGCTCTTGTAGCTGTCTAGCCAGGTCGATAATGAAGTTACGTATTTGCTTGATATACCGTCATTCAAAGATAAAACCAGGGGTACTATTAACCCATGAATATTAACCAGCAGGATATTTAATTGATACACATACATGCATTGGGTTAAAGTGTCGTTTCGTTGTAAAAAAGGTTTGTAAATATGAATTCTAAAACAGAAAACAGAATGGGAGAAGAATTCCTCATCTTGGGGAGAGATTTTGTGATCGAGTCAATGAACAAAATCCAAGAAAACTTTCCTTAACGAATTACAAACATTTACAGTAAATAGACATGATGTATGTATTTACATTTAAGAATAATGCTTTGCAGTGAACGAGTAATTTGGTCCAAGTTGAGTGCAATTAGAATTAATATTCATTCACCGACTTCATGTTCTCACGAATCGTCACCCGTCTCGCAAATAACACGATCGTTCACAGCAATGAACGTGCATAGTGGTAAATTCGTAAGTTGGTGGTGTTCAAATATTCGCAAATTAAGCGAAATTATAACATTCGCCAATCTTTTTATTTGCCTAAATTTTGGCCTTCGGTGAATTCTTATTAGAAAAGCAGAAGTTAGAAATATTGCCCAAGACGTCAAATTTCTGAAATGAATCGTTTTGACTCGTAGAAATATCCACTTTTACAGTACCTCGACTCTAAATTACTACGTAGGGGGCGCTTAATGATAATAACACACGCATTTACCCTAAATCTCCTCCTTGAAGATTCATCCGCCACAATCTTTATCTCACTGCACTTTTGTACTGTCTCATGTTGTAGTTGATGTACCTACATACATGATTATAATTCCATATACAATTATGCTGTCTAATGAAGATGTTACCGGAACGTTTGTGAATACATGCCAGAAAATAGAAATGTCATTTACATGCATATCAAAAAATGCACCAAAAAGATAAGAATACCTTGTTATGAATTTAGAAATTCATTTTCACTGTTTTGTCTTTCAATCCACCTCATCATGAACGCGCGGTCTTTATTGCACATCTATACGATATAATAATGCTTACAATTTTGCCTCTGCGATGATATAACTGCTATGCTATTTTGAAAGGCTACGCTCTTTTTTAATGGTTAGGCTTCTGGGCACTGTTTTATCAAAGCATTTACGCTAGCGTAAACCTAAGATTTCCTAAAATATTGCGTACGTCAATAATATTTGCGTAAATGCGTTTTACAAAGATATTTTAGTTCACATTCTGTCGTAAGTTTTAGCTTATTTCTACGCCAAGGCTGGGCAACCCTAAATGGCAAATATGAACGTAAGTGAAGAGTTTTTAACACGCACTGATGATTTTTGACCGTCGCATGTTATTCTAGACCGTCGTTTGTTGTTTAGACCGTCACTTGTTGTTGTTGGCGTGATTAATCATCAAATCTAGACGCATATTTATTCATTCTGGTACCCGTTATATTTGTTATATTGGTTATACTGTGTCCCGAATTACGTTCAATCTTCAATATTTTTTTGCGTAAATGTATGCAAGTACTTGCGATCGTTTAGTAAAACACACTTACGAGTTTGCGTTAGGTAGATATCTATGCGTAAATATACGCGACATAACGCATTGTTAGTAAAACAGTGCCCTGGACCTTACGACTCTAAATACATCTTAGCCCCAGAAGGTTGCTTACGCTCAATTTAATCCATGCACTTGTATACTAGTACAAATGCACTTAAACGCACATTACAAGGTCCTATTGTCCTAGCCTAGACATTGAAACTCAGTGGAAAATACGGTCAAATATCAAATAATAAAACCGAAGACAATTGAAAACTGGTTTTCTCACATAGGATGTGGGTAACATAAACGTTAAATATGAAGAAAAACGTCTCGTAGTTTAATGAACTTTAAAAGTGTGTTAAATATTGAGTTAGGGTTATATTATTAGATGATAGACGTCCGTTTGACCTAGGTAATAGGTATGCAATTACAATTGACTAACTATAAAAATGCTATGTATGCCTATGTTCGTGTTTTTCCGAATTCGCTAAAGCATGGCTTCTTTTATCTCTCATATAATTAACATCTTAATGTTGCAGCAAATTACAAGAAAATCTCGTACATTGTGATAAGACATCGCCGGGGAGAGCATTACTCCGACGTTCTCGGTAGGTAATGGGTTAAACAGAAAAGTGGTTGAGCTAACACTGTATGAGTAGCTGTAGATTTCCATAGTCATTTTATCAGGGAATGTATCTGCAAGCACTCTGATCGTGTTTCTGAAAACAGTATTTTAATGATTATTGATAAAAGAAATACTTGTATGTAAAGAGACACTAACACATAGCACTAAAGCATATCATATGTTTTACTTTTTGGGGGCGTTTCCACTGGTACGGAGCGACGTCAAAGCGTAACCCATGTCCAGTAGACAGCCTGGTATAGACTCTGTCAGACATACGACAATGTTTCTTTACGACATTTGGGGGGGGGGGTAAAAGAGGTTAAACAGGTATTTTCACTTATTGTCGTGTTATCCTGGAAGCAAAGTTCATTTTAACAGTGAATGATAATCTTATGTATCAATGTAACCGTTAAGCATTATAGACTCCGTCAAAATGTTTTTATTTTTATTTTGAATCGTTTTTTGTATGATGTGAAATAGAATATATGTAAATGAAGGTTTATAGGTGAATTTACATAAAATATAATCATTTTGAATAGCCGAAGTAATACCTTTAACCGACATGCTTTTAGTATCATGCCAAATACTTACATAAGAAAAAAATTATACTATCGACTTTAGTGTTGTCAGCTTACTTATATAAATAATAAATATACATCGATCATGACCATAACGGGACACCGTAGATACTAGAATACGCACTACTTGGAACAGTTTTCTAAAAAATAATCATCGAATACATAAAAAGGCCGCATAAAGTGAAGGGCGACATAAGTACATGCACGTGATAAGGTCGGACGAGACAGACACGTGCGCTGATATGACGTCATCAATACTGTAAAACCATTAACTTTCGCGGGTAATGACTTCTGCGAATTGGTGAACTGGACATTTGGTTGTTTTAATTTTGTTTGGATCAAATAATGAACGAAAAATCTATTGTCACGTATTTTTAGGTCAATATTTTGATTTCATGACCTATTCATCCCCTGGATGTAAAGGTTGTACAAGTGTATGCACGTGATATGGCCGTATGGGACATGCACGTGCTGATATGACTCGACATCCAATATCACCATAAGGTAAGTGAGTACATTTGCCTTTAGCATTAAATCTGTCTATCTCGTTTGGAAATAAATAATTCATCATAATGATCAACTAAATGAGTTTAGTGAAACGTTCAGTATTGATATATATGATAATGATGTATTTAAATTAGCCGTGCACTTGCCGAGCACGCGGTGTATTATCCACACCGATATAATTTATCTGGAAACGGTTGATTTTATCTTTAAACTAGCTGTCCGGACCACAATAGATATATTTTAACAAGCAATACTCCATTGATTGATACGTATGTACCACACGATCCCAGCTTATTAGAATTACTGTAAAGTATAAAATCGCAAAAAAACGGAATTATAACTTTTTGTTATCACAAGTGGAACAACAAACATTACCTCGATATCGAATAACAGGACCTCACTAGTTTCCGTTCTAAGTGTTATTTAACATGTGCTAATTTACGTCCCCACAAATTTTAATTTTACCAAATTTAACGAAAATTGATACTCAACGAAAATAACGGATTGTTCGGTACATACTTGTGCAGTACCTGGTAGGGTAATTATTCTGTTCGTTCCAGTGTGAAACACGGAATTAGCTGATGCATGAGACTTGCATGGCACTTTGATTTAGTGCCTAGCTTTGTAAGCAGCTAATTGAAAATTCCAAATGATGCAGATTTATATTATAACACATGTAATATAGAGCACGGGTGATTGGTTATGCGTTGATATAGATAAGAGCATTACAAAAATGTAGAAGACAAAAAAGGTATGAGAAAATCCGACAGGGAAGGTAGCACTCAACCTAACCACACTAGCCGAGCACAGAGATAAAAAACACCTCGAAACACCTGTCCTGAATAATGCCCATACAAACCCATGCCAAAACGGCGACCAAATGAGGACAGTGACCTAACGTTATGCGACCTAAAGAGGCACGGCTACAACTTGACCTAGTTAAATAATAGGCAAGCTAGAAATGGGGTGGGAAAGAATACTACGTATTCCTAGCAACTACACCGAGCAATGCCCACACATAAGCCAAAGAAACAATTAAAAATCGAAGTCCCCGCCGATAAAATGCAGGATTACCCACTTTCACAAAGAAATTATATAATAGCGGTTATTGCCGAATGAAAAGGAACCAAATACTCGACCAAGTTCAACAAGGCCCAACCGCACGGCGGACCAACCGCGCAAACCCGTGCCAAAACGGCGACCAAGTGAGACACAACCACCCCTGACCTAGTTTAAAACACCAAGGACAGTGACCTAACGTCAATACGTCTTAAAGAGGCATTTTTGCGACTTGGCATAGTTTACAATAATGGGCAAACAGAGGGCGAAAATTTATATGCCAAAAACGTTTATCATAGTTACCAAACAGCACAGTGACCTAATTAAAAAGTATCGCATCCAGCATCTCCGAAAGATACAAATGATGAAGGGGTGGGCGGTTGACTTTAAAAGGAGTGCATAGGAAGTTAACTTCCAAGGACAAGTGGAAACAAAAGTACACCGACATTGCACAGTGCTGTAAAAAGGGGGGGGGGCGACTTGACCAAGTGTACAATAATGGGCAAAAAGAGGGCGAAAATATATATTCCAAAACGTTCATTAAATAGACCAAACCGCACAGAGACCTATTTAAAAAGTATCTCATCCAGCATTTCCGCAAGATACATCTGATGATAAACCTCAATAAAAGTAATTCCACCCAGCATTTCAAACTTATGAAAATGTGTATAAAATGCTATATAGATTCTAATTATGCTTTCTATCATATTGAAGGAATGTACCCATTTTCCTTACCACCTCATCTCAAATATTTTAAGTAGCACACGACACTTAAATAGAAAAAAATATATATTGTTCAGTTTTCGATGCAATAAAATCACAGTTTTATTCAAATGCAAAATACTATATTAATATAGTCGCAAGTATACAAGGATATCACATACGCCAGTATAAACTGTCTGGATGAAGTTAAATAAATCAAAGAGTGGACAGAATCATTGCTGACTAGCTTTTATTTCTCCCTTTTTCCAAGTCAATGACAAAGTTGAGTGACCTATAATAGTACAATGCTTATAAGCAAGATGTATTTGTCTTTTGCAAGACAACAAATCGATTTTACATTAGCATGGTATATCTGAGTATTGAATAAAACAATGTAATAAGAAAGTACAATTGTTATGTAAGACTCGTATTTGGGCACTGTCGTTGTATTCTTAGAGATTTGAATTGTTGTTGGCCATATATTCAGCCTAATTGGCAACAATACACCAATAGTTCTGCTACAGTTCTCAAAACAACACTGACACAGAAGCACATATTCGTGAAAAGTGTCCAACATCACTTATTTATACAGGCTGGGACAGACGCACACTATGTTTGTGCCATTTGGGGTCCGTACGAGTCGGTGTTATGGTCATTAGTTTTTACGATGTCATTGTCAGAAGAAACCACATGCATAATGTGCAATAATGAACACCATGTGCCTGTCATAATATGATTAAGTACTTTTTTAAAAGTACTGTTCTACAAAATTACGATGGTAAAATGGAATGTTTTTTTCTGTAAGCTAGTCATACGCACAAATGTTATATCTATTTATTTTCAGTTACTTACTTTCTTTAATTACTGTTTTATTCAAGGCTTTTAAAAAATTTCTGAGCCAAACCGGGGGGGGGGGGCACGGTGCCTGGATCCGGGTCTGAAACCACCCTTCACATCTTTCCATATTTTCGTTACCGCGGCGTCCTACACATGTATATAGCGTACAAGGTAAGTAACTGAGTATAGTTGAAGGTCCGCTGCATACGGTTTATAAGCATACGTAACTCGACTACTGAGTATAGTTATAAAAGGTTAAGTATTTACAGTTATGTCCCTTATAGTTCGTCATTGTATTTGAAAACTATTATTCAAAACCATGATTTAAGTTGTTTCTAATATTAAACTGTTTCAAAGAAGAAACAGGTTGTTTACAGTCGAAGCAATCTCGATTGTGCTTTATCTAACCTTTACTAACATTAATATATAACTACAGAGAAGAAAAGAAAAGAAATTTGTATACCCTGTGCTGTATGGGTAATTATTTGACCAACTTATACCATGAATTAGTCTCTCTAACGTACCCTATGATTATACCTTCCTTCTATTATTTTCTCATGAAATTATTACCCTTTGCACCCTCAAACTAGATAATCAAGCACCATGGGTGTAGGAGCGTTTTCAACATTGGGGGGGGGGGGGGACATTTTGGAAAGGGGTAAAAACTTTTTTTGCTCGCTACGCTCGCAAACTAGTGACCTTGTGGCAACATATGTCAACACACATTCTTTGCACACAAAAATATACTCGTACATTAATTGTACTCTCAAACGTCCACAGCCCTCCAATATCTATATAATAACTTTGAGTTTATGGTTCTGCGGTAATTTGGTTTAGTAATTACGTGGTAACATGAAGTTAATCAGTTCAAAAAGGGGGTCCGGGGCATTCCCCCTGGAAAATTTCCTAAACAATGGATCAATCTTGTGCATTCTAGGCGTTCTGAGATACCTTTTTGGTATTAAAAAGGACCGAAATACAGAGAATTAAAAGTTATTACATTTAACCCAATTAATTACATGTACATAATTTAAATTGCTCCATTTGGTGATTGTAGCATAATGCGAAAACGTTTATTTCAAAGGCTTATATACAATTGACAACATCTCAAAGCCATATAGGAGGTTTGGGGATGTTTAGAGTACAATGTATGTCTCGGGTGTACTTTTGCAAACACTGGGTGTTGACATATTTTTATGTAAAGAAGTTATTTTGCGAGCGAAGCGAGCAACAATTGTTTTTATACGTTTTCATCAAGGACTGAAGGCAAATTGCATATAACGACATATATTGGGGTCTAAAATTATACTTTTCGTCTGAATTATTGGGGGGGGGGGGCAAAGTTATGTTAGCCCCCCCCCCCCCGTCCAGACATGGCCCCCTGCTCCTACGCCCATGAGCACAGAATAAAATATCTAAAATTGAAAAAAACATATGCTACATGTATTTGTTTGATATAGTCGGGTAGCCAGACTAACCATGAATATGTGGGTGTGTAATATGGTACCAATTAGTGGCTATTATACTATTATGGGGAGGTCATATACCCCAAATAACACCATTCAGTTAATTGCTAACCTGTTACTTACACAACTGTTCTATACATGTTTTGTACATCTCATATATAACTTTATGACCCTTGTATTTTTTATTACATACGTAAATTTAAGTACAGCAATCCAAATAAAACACATCACCAATTCTAACCACATGTCCTACACCATAACTTTGATCATCGTACACTTCATATGATATGTTGAACTGAATATAGTTGGGGAGCCGTTGTCTAGTGGTAGGGCGCGCTCTTCGACACCGAGAGGTTCCTAGTTCAACACCCGTCTGGACCTATGGTTTATTTATCTGAGCAAGAATGCTCCATTCCACAATTGTGTAAATTGGTATCTGTGAGGGCAGTGTCTATTCCTGGGAGCCGCAGATCGATGTTGCCACAACCACAGGAGAGAAATCGACTGCCCAGGGAGTCACGAACGTAGGTTTCGTTAGGTAGCCCAATGACCAGGAGAAGCTAAAGTGTCAAAGAAGCTGAACGTCTGAAAACAGCCCTCGAAAATTGGCAACTGAATTTCAATATAGCATACGAAGACAGCCATAAATAATCGTGTTAGATTGTTGACCAGTAAGCAAAGTTTGAGAAGTACATTTGGGAACATTGTCATTTCAAGAAATGCAATCTTGATATATCCTCATATTATTTGGATTACTCGTATCCCTTGTGACATAGATCTGCAAAAATCACCAAGACTTCGTTGTTACAGTATCTGTTTCTATGAGATGAGAATTGTGACGGGGCAACATGTTGTTTAACTCTGTAAGATACAATGTTGTATCAATTCAATGAGTTGTCTCCCCTGTTAATTCGACAACTCTATTCTGTTCTATACTGTTCTCTTTCAAACCAACGCATGATTTACACATATAACATACTTTCAACTCGAATGATACAGTCCTTTCAAAGTCAAATGAGAACGTATGTAAATATACTGTCGACCGGCAGGTAAACTATGTTAATTAGGTTTGTCTGGGTATACCTGAGTTAACGGTATTCACCGCTATTCTTTCGAATGGGATAGTTCCCTCATTAGAAGTACTTGAATCGACCATGCATATGGAATGTCCCTTCTTAATGACGATTGGTGTTGAAGTAAAATAAGAAGCAAAATGTGTAAATGAGACTTTTCTAGCAAACAATTATACAATGTTATTGGTACTTATGACACTGCAATGGTATAATGTATTCAGGTGGTCTTTTAGTGAACAGTGTTTAAAAATAAGTCAATTATTTGTGCGCGTCTCTGTCAGGCGCCGGGTGATTCAGGAAGGTACTTTACGCATGGAAGATAAGTGTCTCATAAGTCAAATTTGACTGACCCTATCAATGGGTGACACTGTAATAAACAAACTTAACCTTATGCAATCAAGTATAGGAGTTTATTGGCAAGGGAAACAACTTCACTCAGTATTACAACGTTAAAAATAAGTTTTAAAAATCCTTTGATATTATGAACTTCCCCTAATCATTTGGCTACCTACAGAAACCTTCGTTCGAAACTCCATGTGGAGACTACCCCCCCCCCCCCCCCCCCGGTGGGTGTGCAGCAGGAATATCGAGTATATGCAGACACTGCCCTCAATGATACTAATTCATATCTTGGTCCGGTGGAGAATGTGGGTTCTTCTTGCTTAGGGGTCAAGGTAAGCTTGAACCCGGGGACAATGTATTAATACAAATAAATATATGTAAATAATGTACATTTTTGAATACATAATGTACGAATAGTTGTTTCTATTTCGTCATTTGATGTTCTGTTTTCTTTAAAATAGATTTTAACTATTTTTATGCTGTCCGAATTGGGGAGTCTGCAAATACTAGTATAAATAGTTAATATCATTGGAGTGACTAACTAACAGGCCTGTTAGTCTATACATTCGAAATATTACTACGTGTACGTTTATAGAAACAGATAATGGTTTATTTCGAGAGACTATAAGCATTATGCCCAATTTCAAAAATTAGTATTTACTAACTTTAGGGAAAACTGAATGGTCACGTATTTATGACATCTTCAGTCGATCACAAACAAACACTATCATTGATATAGATTATATTTTCATACGAATGCTATTCTAAATGTGAAATATATTTGAATTGTTAGATCAAATTTTATTTAATTTGAAGATTTAAATCTTTTCAGTGACTTTACAAAATTCTTTAATACTAATTTAGCACATTCTTTGAATCGGGGCTATGTTTATTTAGTGACATTTGCATCAATTCTTTGATTTGAAAAGTTAAATCAATTTTCAACTTTAAATTCCACTTGATATTGATTTTACAATTCTTAAGGATAATGATTTTTTAAGTATTTATTGTGTTTCTAAGCTTACTGTAAGCTCACATAAAAATACAAGTCTGTGTGTTGATTAAAAAATCTGCAAAGCTTCGCTAAAATTAATCGAAATAAAAATAAATTAAATCGAGTGTCAATCACTTTTATGTCATTTTAAAGACACACCAATCGGCAATCTTAAGTGTAGGTATGGATAACAGCCGTACGGAACGTGGCGTAATGTCAATATAACGGATATCTCGTTGTGCCGACAAGTTTAAATATCGATCTCATTACGGTACAGTTGGTGGGACGGATTTTAGCGTCAACTGGAACTCCAAACTGTAAATATTGGTAAAAGAGCAGCGTAAGAAGGATATGACAATAAATTCAAACCGGATTTCTGTTATTTCGTATTTGATTTGGAATTTGTTTTCACTTTGTTAACTTTAATAACTTGTTAAATATCTTAATTTCAATCCGTAACGTTAGTGTGCTTGTCTACATTCGTTTTGAATTGGATTTACTCTATATCTACTTGAAACAGTCAAAATGGTAAGTTTCAGATTTTTTGTTAATTCAAAGACATTCTTAAGTTATTACACGAGTGTATGAATGAATGCAACACGTTTTATATACGTTAAGAGTTTCAGTGATTCTACAGGCTTATACATTTCTTACATAATAACATACACGGACAATGCATATGCATCTTAGGTGCACAGTCTCTTATGAACTTTGATTTGAATATAAGCTTTATACGTCTTATGTATGCACGAACTTGTTGTTTGCAAAGACAAACACATCACATTAAAACTTATTTTTATACGTGTGTTTATACTTTAGAATAAACAATCATTGTGATACAGCGTTTATAAGAATGATACAATGAAACCATTCAAAAGCTCAGTATAATATACTATATAGACTGATTTGTTCAAATAGTATTAAGTAACATAAAATATCCACAAATGAACTACACCATAATGTAACTATTGTATATTGTTCAACTTGGAATTCTATATACCTGTTTAAATTAACCATCAGTGTTAATTTTGTCAAATGTATTCTGTAAATATCTCATTGCGTGTTCGGGTTATATTGGTTATATTGGTTAGTACAGTCTATGAGACCTTTTTGAAATTGAATATGTATTCAACCTTCATGTGAACTAAAATTTAAATGTTTTTTTTTAAAAAAAAATTGACAACTAGATATAAACATTAGTTTATATGCATGCATATGCCTACTTACATCAATAACGCGATGAAACTGCTTGTAAGAAGTTAACAATCCTAGCGGGAAAATGTCTTTTTTCATGAATCATTATTCGTTATTAGTGTTTCTTCTGATAGTTAGGTATTGTTATTGTCTGAACCTCTTTGCAAACTATCAACATGCTCATTAATATAATTATATGTTTATACATATGCTATATAATCACACACATGAATTATGGTATTAGTTCTATACTCATACTTATGCTATGCTATGGTCGCACATATTTATTATATATAACACAACCAGAGTAACCAGTTTCACATAAAACTCTGGTGATAATGGAAGTTTAATTTCACGTACATGTAGGCTACTTACGAGCCTGTTCAACAAATTATCATATGATAGGGTTGTAATTAAAAGGTGGCCATACACCAACAAGGTTTATATCTGGGTAGCAGTTGGTACATATTGGCGGGAATAATATACACAATATCGTACGTTATACGATAATTTCATATTCATACTATAACAATAACCCTCATTTTCTTATTATATGAATAATTCAAAATATGATCACATAACTTGACGACATACCATTTCCCTGGTTTAGAATGAAACCAATGCATTGTAAGACCCACACAAATTTGAAAACTGCATCAAAATGCAGTTTAATTCTTATGAGCTAATTTTCATAAAACTCGGAAAGGGTCATGTTGACCAAACTGAAGTTGAAAAAAAGCTTAATATCTTATCTGACAGTTTGTGCTTGTTTTTTTCACAATAGTGTTGTTGTAACCACTACCTTCCTTGTGTAATTCCTGATATTTCTACGGGTATATAAAGTTTACCCCATTTTGAAGTGCCACTCTATGGATATATCAAACATAATTATGTTTAAAAAGAGTTATATTTAACTATAGGAGTAATTAATGTAAAATGGCTATTTTGGAATAGTAATGATATACGGACTGCTAAATAAAGGAGGTTGTTTAATCTAGGTGAGAGCTAGCACATGTTTGACTGTCAAAGGTAAATAACACACACTTGTTATATTGGAATCCGCAACTACTGTAAAACTGTAAAATGTTTACCAAATTAGCTAGTTATAATAAAATAAGTCGTATTGTAAAACCATTAGCACGACGTTTCCTTTACAAATTGTTATTTTAAGGTAAGAAAACAAAGACTTACTCTTTCTTATAATCTGATCTAAATATTTTTGTACTATATTACAATACTGCAGCTCAATAACATGTTAGTACGGAATTCAGGAAGGGTCATCGTCTTGGGTTGTGTCTATGTATTACGCGAATACGTGTGATCATAATATACGTGCGTTGACGAAACTGCCGGTGAAAGTGTGATGACGAAACCGCCGGTGAAAGTGTGATGACGAAACCGCCGGTGAAAGTGTGATGACGAAACCGCCGGTGAAAGTGTGATGACGAAACCGCCGGTGAAAGTGTGATGACGAAACCGCCGGTACAAGTGCGATGACGAAACCGCCGGTGAAAGTGTGATGACGAAACCGCCGGTGAAAGTGTGATGACGAAACCGCCGGTGAAAGTGTGATGACGAAACTGCCGGTGAAAGTGTGATGACGAAACCGCCGTCGAAAGTGTGATGACGAAACCGCCGGTGAAAGTGTGATGACGAAACCGCCGGTGAAAGTGCGATGACGAAACCGCTGGTGAAAGTGCGATGACGAAACCGCCGGTGAAATTGTGATAACGAAACCGCCGGTGAAAGTGCGATGACGAAACCGCCGGTGAAAGTGCGATGACGAAACCGCTGGTGAAAGTGCGATGACGAAATTAACCACCATGACGAAAACGTGATATCACGTACAAAGCACGCTTTTGTCATCGTTTGTTGTAATTTCAATTAAGACAGTAACCACATACATGTATTGTTTAGCTCTCAACTATTTATTCGTCTCTAGATTATATTAGAAATCTTCTTTTACTCGGTCCTTAGTAGGCCTACCTGGATGAACACAACTAAACGTTTACGATGGTTGCCTACAATTAGACCGTAGTTAACTGCTAATTAGTTTAAGGATGAAGGCTATGACGTAACGTCAAAAGGTGAGGCACGCAAATGTAACGTTTTTGACGTCGAACAGCCTTTTGTTAAAAGCGTCAGTATCAGTAATAAGTACGACGGATAAGAATCCGCATAAAATTAAATTATTAAATTTTAAGTTGCAAATATCTAGATACGACATACACAAAAGGTCGTATGGGTTTTTTGACGGAATATATATTCTTACTCAAGCCAAAATACGAGTTAATGTAAAACGCATCTTTTGTCGGAATTCCCGTCGACGCCATATGAATTGGACTAATTTGACGTCGTTGGACATTTTGTAGACGCAAGGAAAAAATTTATATCTTTTTATTTATCATTCAATCCACTTGAAAATCGCTATGCTTGTTCTACGGAAAAAAAGTAATTTTTTGTTTATTTGTCATTGCAATAAATTTGGATCGACCAAATCTGCAAACGTTTAAAAATTGAACTTTTCACTTTTTGTACATTTTAACTAATCTTGGACATTTTGTAGACGCAACCTCATCTTCAAGAAAACATTCGTATTTTATGGTATCAAAACAATTTTTTTATCAACGCATCTACGGAAAAAAAGTATTTTTTTAGTGTAAAATGACTCACGAGCACACACACATATTTAAGTTATTCCCCTTATAAGACAGACAATTTAAAATTACGTCACGAAAATACGAAAGTCTCGCTTTTTTGCCGTTGTCCTTTTTTCGCTTAATTTCTAATTATTTCGACGGAAATGCACGAAGATAACATGACAACATGTTTCAAGCATGCTTTAACCGGTGACGGTGTTTCCCTGCGAATCCGTTCAGTAGTTATTACTTTATTATAACTTTTACCTAATTGACCCTGTGTTTTTGTTACAAGTCTCGCTACGTTTTTCGCGAAATAATCAAACAAAATAACGCTTGGTGCATTTTACCTTTATTATTTCAATTTATATTTATACATTATCAAATGCACAATTTATTTCTGCGTTTAATCATATATTTTCCAGTTTGCTAGGCCGCGCAAAGCAATAATTATCATTTGAAATTGTTCGCTGTTGGTGGCGGTTTCGGGTGTGGAAGGAAATATTAACGTTCAAAACAATACATGCATTTTCAGCGATCGTTTTATACCCATTTCCGCAATAGTAAACTCAAAAAGAAAACACATGTTAGAATACATTTTCATTGAAGTTTACAAATTAGTTTTTAGCTTTTGGATTTGATTTTTACTCCATATACACAGCTATTTTTTCTTCGCTTACTGATTTTGTCAGATTTGCGAGAATTAACGTCGCATATTTGTATTCAGTTATAGTTTCTTATCAACTTAAAGTGTTAATTATGCTAACCAAATATAAACCATTGCAACGTGTTTGGTTAACACAGGATAACAATAGATTATGCACATAAATGAGTATTTATTTTCTAAAAATGGTTAACGCAATAAACGCTTTTCGCGTCAAGTCAACAAAACAACGTCATTTGACGCAACGTTAAGAGGTACGAGATCTGTGCGTTACGTCTATATACATCATTCTTGCAAATAATCGGTGTGGTTTCTCATTTTACGTGATAATTCTAGGATTGACTTTTCCCCAAACTCTCGTAGAATGAAATGACACGACCACAAATTGAATATAATTTCCAAACGTTTCAAATTATGATATTATATACGATCAGATTAAAATGAAACGGATAAATTATTTTCACTTGGGAATCGTAAACGACGAAAAAAGATAACAATATTATCAATTACTTACAGACAAAATTGTTAAATTCTCAAATTAATGGATTTTATTTAAATTGAATATGTACCAAAACAAATATATTTTTTGTAAAATATTTACTTTTCTAGATATAGAAAAATATTAATTTTACAAAAACCTTTGCATCCAACATTCAAATATATACCTCCGTCTCATAATTTCGTGCCTTCTCATGAAAACCGTACTTGGTTGAATTCAACTCTTGTATATGTTCTACATAGTCATTATGGTGAAATTAACCAAATAAATCATTCAACAAATATCCTACATCAATTGAGGCCATTATTTTGGACGACACGCCATAGCTGTCACCTGGACGACCAGAACAATAAAGTTATATATTTCATTATGCATTATTTTTATCACCCAAGGCTTTATTACTCAAACTGATTACGCTTTTTGATAAGCACTACTCCAAATTTATCTAAACTAACTACAAATTTGAAATTCCACCACGTTGGGTCCCAATATAGACCCGTTTTTACGGAGGCACGGATTTCATGGGAAACAGTCACCAGGATTCTGAGCATCGACCAAGACATCAAAAAGTTATGATTTTACGAGTTTTCGTGATCATTTTTAAATTTTCTTTTTCTTATAAGTTAAGTTAATATTTTTTCTTCCGAAAACGGTGCAAACAATTTTAAAACTTGCATGAGCTAGTGTGCATGCGTCGCGGAAACTGTTAAGGAGCACGGAGATACGAGACAACAGCATAAATAAAGTTTGAAAATTTCGTCTTGCAAGGTTCACAGCGACACATTTCGTAGAGTAAGAATGTGTGATTATGTTAAATAGGTACGATATATTATGTGTACGAATGTGCATAAATCTTGTGTAATTGGGTGTATTTTATTATAAAGTTGTAACTTAATTACACCGTGCCTGGAGGGCGGCATTCGGTTTTTCAATGATAAATTATTTACCTTATTAAAACGTTAATCTAGTTATGCATGGCAAAAGAAAATGAAACATTTTTAACAACACTTATTTTGTAATATGTTCATGCGTTTCCATAATTATGTAGTAAACAATAGAATGAAAAAAAACCCGTGATGTTACCGGTAAGTTCGTCAGCAAAATTACATGTATGTTTATCTAGGTTTAACTGAGTGTAACTGAGTTGACTGTAGTCCCGCTATTCTTTCGAATGACATATTAAATTCCCTTATTTGTATTACTTATTGAAAATACCGTATTGTTCTAACAAGTATATAAATAATAGAGGGCACTATTTGTAGCTACACCAATCACCTGCTTCATATTATATGCATTACCAAGACAATGAGTTCAATACCCATACAGGATTCTCAAATTTCATTTTATTGTTTACTGTAAACTCATTAATATTTGTTGATTCAATAATTAGCGCTTATTTCGATGTTGAGCCCATTCGAGAAATCTAATCCTCGCTTATACTCGACCTCTTAAACAAGTCATGATAGGTAACCGTTTTAAAATCACGAATGAATTAATGACAATGATGCAACGTATTTACTATTTTGCCAAAACATATCCTACGAAAGTTATTACACGTGAAAATAATGAACGAATATTTATGGTACGTGTATAATGACATGCGAGCATATTTTAACGTAAATTATTTAAAATTCTTGTACATGTATTATGAAATCAATAGAGTACATTTGAACCCTGCGTAACTGAAGATGGTTGAATGAATTTGTTTGTTGTAGTTCGAAAACATTGACATGTTCCTCAATCTATTACAAGCTGTCTATCAATTTGCTCACGAAATTCATGCTTTTTACCGACCATTTCAAGTCTCGACATAATTGTAGTGTAAAGAAAGATAGAACGTAACGTCAAACGTTGCGTTAAAATTCTTTGGTGTGATAAATTGAAATGCGAAGTATATGTAATTGCTATACTTCTTATAGATTTGTTGAAAAGTACCAACGCAAATTGTATATCTTATCCCTGGTTCGAGTCTTGGCGTGGCATTTGACACTTCAGCGCTATCACCAAACTAGAGATGAACTAGCTAGATACATCGATATAACCTGTTATGTAGCCATGCATACTTACTATACACCGGACATGTTAAAGCAACAATGAGTTTATTGGGAAAGATCTAGGGTAAGGCATCCGACTTCCTTGCATCATACTCTGTCTTTGAAGTCTGAGGTAATTGATCAATCAGGCAGGGACATGCCGGATGATCCCACATTTACGACTGTCTCACACGACCATAAATACGCATTCTGAGAGCAAAGACAGGCTTTTACTTATAGACAAAACATTTACTCCTTAATTATGCTAATAGAAGGTTCGAGTACCTAGTTAATTTATTCATACTATGACTTCATTTCAAATTGTAGTTATAAATCGTTCTCAACGAGGATAGTTTGTCAACGTGGCGGGAGATACTAAGTATAGGTGTCGAATTCGGTTATTGATATAATTGTGTACCTATAATAGTTATAATTCGCCCTTGTTAAAGTATTAGTAATTTTAACTTTGTGTATAATTATTTCATTATTTATTGACATAAGGAATGAGATAATAACATACAACCCACATTCACGGCAGAGAAGTGACAGGCCAATAGACGGAAAATTGAAACATGTGTAATGTAAGGCGTGAAATTTTAGATAAAGTTATTGCATTTACGAGGGACATTTCGAAAGTTCTAAGCAAAGTGCTCTATAATGTATATCGTATGTTCAAATTATTTCAAACTTTTCAAGCATTAAAATAGAACTATTCATGATGCATATTGCACCATGCATAGAACGCGTGAGTGTGTCGTACAAAATGGCACGGCTTCTGTAGCAACGACACTAATGGATACCCGTTTTGTATGACATACCCTCATGCGTTCGATTCATGGTACAATATGTATCATGAATTGTTCTATTTAATGCAAAGTTTGAAGTAGTTCGAAAGTACCTGATAAACATTATATCTAACATTTCCCTGGAACGTTTGAAACGTCCCTCGTATTGAAATAAAAGTATGGCACTACCCCCTTCGTCACTTTCTATCTTCATTATTCAATTATTCCTCCTTATAAACCGTATGAATTCAAGATATTCGAGACAAAACTAGCGGTCGTTGTCAACAATATTGTTTACGTTTCTATAGCTCAGTGCAATACTATGGTAACAATATCAATTTATAGGGGCGCTTACAATAGTTTTGCACTAAGCCCTCGATTTATTTTTAATTGAAATAATTGATCCATCAATTGGTCGAGATACCTGAATGGTGGCTGTGTAGACACTTCTACTAATTTTATAGTATAACCTCTTTCAAGAGGACTCCAGATGGCAACATGACGTTGTTGTTTATCAAAGGTGGCTGTTCTTTTCCTTCACATACAACCTTTACATACGGAGAAGTTGCTGGTTAATTGTAGATTGTTAACTTCGTATGCCTAGTTTGTAGGGATATGACCCGAACAAACCGTATAAGGTAAAAGCGACCGCCGTATTTAACTGAAAACTTGTTGAGAAGTGGCATTAAATCTGATTAAACGAACACAATAAGTCATTCTTGTGTTATTGAGACGTATGCATTTTTTAATGTCAAGTTCTGTGTAATGCAATGAATGATTTAAAAACGATAAGTTCTTAAATCGATTTTTACAAGCACGGGGAAAGAAATATAACACCCGCTCCGGTCATACACAAGCAATACCATTCTATCCCATAGTAATACAGTAACATCTAGTCTGGTTCCCAGTACCTAAATCTTTCATTACATTGCAGTATAGGTCCGGCGTAATCTAACAAATATGGTCGCTTCCATGTATAAAACAAGATGGCAGTTGAACATTAGCTTATATAGGGAATTTTAGAATATCCACCAAAAATGAGTGTTGTGTATGTGTCATATCGATGAGTTTTTGTATATTAATGGGAAAATGTATGTTCTTTTCAATTAAACATGTTTCATTAAAATGACACAGCTAATATGTACAAAAAACCGCAAAGTAAATTAAGAAAATTTCTGTACCAGCGTGCATATAGTGCATATAAATCGCACCTGATATTAAATGCCTAGTTAGCTCAGTTGGTAAAGCGTCAAACCAGTAACATTGATGATGGAGGTTCGATACCTATATTGTCATTATTTTTATTATGATTATTTTTTATATGTAACGTAATTCGCTATTAGTTTAAACTTGATTAAGGAACATGATAAGAAAACAAAGTTTTTGTATTACACAAATTAAGCAAAATATTAAAAAAGGAAAACAATATCTGGCCTGTACAGGGATCGAACAAGGGATCCCTTGATTACAAGCCAGTGACTCTACCGATTGTGCTAACTTGAACACTTGAAAAATACTGCTACAAAAATATTTTAATCATTTTATAAACGTTATTTTGTAGATATTAATGCTGCTGTAGCGAATAAACTTCTATCATTGCAAAGACCATTATTTTTTCTATTACTATGCCAAGTCACATCAAAATGACACATACATATAATAAACTTTAGGGGGATATTCTAAAATTACCAATATAAACTAACGTACGACCGCCATTTTGATTTGACCACTGTAGTTATCGATTATTGGTTGCTGCCTGACCTAAACCACTGTAAGATTTAGGACAGGGAACCAGACTAAGTAACATCTCGTTATCTCGAGGAATAATCGGGACAATCCAAATGATCGAAAAAACCGGGAGCTCGACATAGTGGTGGGATATAAGTATACAACATTATAATTAGCTACTTTGAAATTAGCTCGAACTAAGCCTGGTGCTCGTGATAACAATGCTCGTCTTAACGAAGTTTTACTGTATAGATCTATCAGATCCATATATAATAACTCCCACAATAAACATCCATATTGGTATATCCTTTAATTAACAGACTAGACTTCTACGTAGTGTTGTAAGGCTTGTTACCAAAATTAACTGACCATCAGTATAACTGTTAATTAGCTGATTGAATGTTGCTATATGTTGCCCAAAAGCTGGCACATCAAACTGCACTAAGAGCATCGTGACTTCGGAATAAAATACGAGCCAAATTTCGTATTTTCGTATTTAACAAACGACTGGCCAATATAATGATGGTTGAACATTTCCGAGTCATTGCTGAATCACGCCGATTCAGAGCCAGATACATGACACGTGCAACACAGTTGATCGCATCAAGTATTCGTTTTTTGTCCTTGCCTAACTGGCCAATGACCTCTGTATTCGAGAGAAGATATATGCAGTTTGTGTGATACAGGACAACCGGGACGGCTGCCTTAACCCATTCCTAACTCTTCAATTTTAACAAGTCCGGTGTACAGCACTAAACAATCCGGGTTACCAACCAGTTTATCTCTGGTAGGGTTTAGAACAAGGTAGTCAGGAGCGCTAAACACAACTTATACATTCCACCCGATCTCATCTGATTGAATGGTTTAGTCAAATTGAGTACGGGTATACTGTGACCGCACTAGGTTATATGACCCCGGGATCAAGGTTCCGTTCCGGTGTTGACAGATGGTCAATGTTCTGATCTACCGCCACACTAGCTCACAACTTTGGTAACCTCTTCATTTAGAGAGGTTGACAGTCGCTGGAGGGGAGGGGGCGGACTGTCGGAATCAACTACTATTTGACAGTTCTAGAAAACATTTATACATTATTTTGGATACTCCCTTATAGTACAATAATTATTGACTACAATCGAAAAAAGGCACCCGTAAATGACGGCATTGACGTAAAGGTCTTTATTTTTTACCAAACCGAAGATGTAAAAAATGTTCAGTATTTCAAATTTCATATAATTCTCTTGATGAGTTTGAGAGATAATAAGTAGTTTGCATTAAATATTGAATGACACTCGTATGACGGAAAATCTTACTAAACTGGGGTAAAAGTCGCCGAAAAAGCTGAAGGAAATCCTCGTTCGTACCAGTGGGGACACGATCATAGTGAATGAACATATACCTAGAACAAACATACTACTCTACCCAGACAAATATGCTTACTTTCTTATTATTGTTTGAAGTTCATTGTGTACAAATACCTCGCTTTCTTCTGGTGCCGTCTTTGTATTAGTAACACAAATATCACCGGCTAGTTTTATGTAATAATTCTATACGTAAATTAAATGAATAACTCTTAATTCACCTCTCCACTTTTATGAAATACCGTAATTGTAAACATAATTGTGGGAATTAATTAGTTAATTAATTATAATAAGCATTTGAAGTTACCCATCGTCGGATACCCACGTTCAATTGCATTACGTTATACTCATAATCGAAGTTGTACGTAATGTGTACCGTGGGTATCCGACGATGGAGGTTACCATGTTGTGTGGTATAGTGCGCCAATATTGAAATGGTACTTATGAATATAGTCTGTGCAAGTCCGCGAACGAATCGCAAATGCTTGCGGTACTGACATAATAATGAGGCTCAGTAAAACCTTAGTCCAACTGAGCATTTTTTTGCCTCGGCGATGTACTCCCAATGAAAATAAATGAGTTTCGGGAGGCATCGATCGGGAACAGGGATTTCCAAAATGTTCTAATGACTTCCTCGAAGCTTCGACAAGACCGCGATGACCTTTTCCCCGATGCCTTCCGATGATCATTTATTAGATCGTACATCGACGAGGCAAAAAATTCTCAGTGGGACCAAGGCTTTAATGTTTCTGTACTGTGTACGTGGATGCGGGTCATATGAAATTTATATGAAACATTAAAAAATACCACCCGTATACTAGCTGCCAGCATCGAAGCATATTAAGATTTTTTTATCTGTCTCGTATTTTTGTGAAATGATCTGACACTATTTTATTGTTATTATCAATACATATATACTGGTATTAAAGGTTTACGTGCGTAGAATACGTTCAATGTTAAATGAGAACGGTTATAAATATAAGCTCGTCCGTCAGGTAAACTATGTTAATCTTGGTATTAATTAGGTAACTACGTCCTATTATTTCGGATGGGAAAGGTCCCTCATTAGTATAGCTATGAATCGACAGTATTTATTCAGGTCTTCACGTTGTGTACAAATATTGACATATCATAACATTGTATTACATTATGGTAAACATTTTAATTAAAGAAAAAAATGTTCTTCCATGAAACTTTTTCTCAATGAATTAGGCCGTCACATGATGAAAGCACCTTACTTTATCAGCAAGTCCGTATTGGTTATTCTAGTACATGTAAGAAACAATTGAATTAAACAAACGTGTTTTTATGGCGTCATATTAGATGTTTTTAGTTCTAGTATTCACTCAACTGACCGACTGTAGCTGTACATGCAAAACTGTATATTGTACAATGTATTTCGAATAATTGAGTTATTAGTTTTGCACGTAGATGAAACTGATAAGCACTTAGGCTTTCTTTGAAGAACAATCATAAATCAGTGAATATCATTATAAATTGATCAGTTTGTAGCGGATCAAAGTTACAGCCAAGTGTTTTCCCTTTATTTCCATTCCTGTCGCTATGAGGTTTCTCTCGAGATATAGTTTACAACATTAAAGAGTTCCAAATAATTAATGAGCCACCTTTCATCCGTTTCCGCGATGGCAATCTATTTGCAACTCTACAGATTGTATGTTTCCAGGGGATGTAAAGTCAGTTAAAAGTTTAAATGCAATCAGTGTTAACCAATTTTATCTCATCTTTGAATTTTCAATTTTGAAAAAAATCAAAGCACTGAAAGTACTGATGTGTGGCGAACTGATGTCATTTTGACCATTCAAATAAAGACTGCACCAACATGCTGTGTCAGAGTTCTGATAAGCCCAGACTCACTCGAATGTTTGTGCTGCTCTCAAGACACCAAGTGTCAGTGTCAAGATGAGTGACTGGGTAGTCTCCATACAACTGATGAACTGGGAATTAAAACACAACAAACGAGATGCCCCCCCCGCTATGGAAACAGGACTAGGTAGAAATATGTTGGGAAAAATAAATAAAGGGAGGTAATTAATAAGATAGAACCAGATTTCAATAGAAGGAAAATATAAGAAAATGATATCAATGGTAATATCATGACTTTTTTTTGGTTGAATGAATTAATTCAAGAACGGAACCAGATAGAATTATGGTTTCATGTCACATCACTTCTCTTAGATGCCATATACATATATATTTAAAGTCGATCAATTGAATTTAGGTGGACAAGTGGTCCAGTGGTAAGGGCTATTGACTACTGATATGATTATAATGAAGGTTGTCCGTACTCCCGCCGGATCAAGAGCAGAAATGTTTTTCGGAGTAACATAACTAAACTTACGAACAGACTTTCGGACCATACTCAGCGTAAATTCTATAGCATTCTGTCCGATATGTTAATAAAATCGTATTTAAAACAGGTCAATTATATATTTTGGAATATACTACAAGTTATTTTTTGAAAATCTGACGATTATTTATGTATTGGTTATTATTTAAATATTGCGTATTCTGTTCCGAAATATGAACTCGCGCTAATCAGCGGGTGATATTTATTATAGCTATTATGTTGTATTTAGCATATTTTTATGCACCAGTCAGTGTGCGACCATGGTCCCATCCCAGGTGATGGGCAGTGGATAGCTGATAGTTTTCAAATATAGTATTTCTTATTAAATCCATATCAAGAAGAATGTATTTAACTTCTAAATTCTGAGTATCAAAGTTGTAAACCCTTTTTTATACCAGTAAATTTTATGACCCTAAATTCCTAACTTCTGCAGCTGTCTCCAAATCAACTAACAAGAACCCGATATAAAACCCATTCAATTAAAAATAGTTTTAACGGTCTATTTCCTGTCTCATGGTGTGTTCAATCTCTTGTAAAAACATAGATATCTGTGTTACATGACCCCCAACTGTCCCAAAACAAGTTACTAACGACCTACCAAAATACAACCCCTTGAAGTTAACCAGATTGTATGGTCAATTTTCTGCCTCATGCAGCTTCAATAATTGATTACAAATTTCTTGTCAAAATATAGATCTAGCTAGAATTATGTAATGTTACATAATAAGGAGGGGCTAATTAAAAAATGCATAGATAATATTGCACAACGTGGCTTGTGGGAGGAGCTAATTAGATATGCATTAATGGGCTTTATAACTGCACATTAAGTGGGAGGAGCTTATTAATTATTTATAATTATTGAAGTATGTTTGCCCAAAGATTTAGGTCTTTGGTTAAGAATTTGGTTTGCCCAACGTGTATATAGTAATTAACGGCCTTTTAATCCAATTACCGTTAACTTTTCAATTCGAAACCTTGTGAAAATATATTACCGCTTTAAAAGGCATATTAGTTCGCATGTTGCGCGTTTAAACTCGCCGTAGAGTGTTTATTAAATGAGATCTATATGAAAGTCGCACATCTTAATGAAACTGAACGTATCGTCTTTAAAATAGCTTTTAGTTGTTAATGTTACTTGGAAAGTAAAAATATAATTGGTGATTTACGACACCAGGTTGTTGCTAAAAATCGCGCAATTCATGAATAGAAAATGTAAGTGCTCGCTGTTTAACTCGTCAGCATTAGTTCATTTATTTTATAACCGCAAATTAAATTGGTATAAGTGATCTTTAATATGTCATAGTATTGACAATTTCTTTTAATCCGAAAATACTTTACTGAATTCTCGTTTATTGCTTAATTATTCTTTCTCAATTCAAATCCTAAATAGCGTTACGTGTTGAAAATAGCCGCTATGAATAGCACTATTAGTTCGCACGATGCGCGTTTAACTCGCTGTCATGTGCTTATTAATTGAGACCGATATAAATGTTGCACATTTTCTTGAAGTTGAGAGTTTCGTCTTTTCAGTGAGGTATTATTTGTTTATGTAAATTAGAAAACAAAATTGTTACTGACGATTTAAAACCTCAGGTAGTTCCGAAAATTTGCGCAATTCGCGAATAGAAAATCTAGGGACTCGCTTTTTAACTCGCCAATGTGAATTCATATTATTTTATAATTTAAATTTAATTTGATATTAATAAATTGAAATATCTCATGGTATTGACAAAATTTATTTTGTCAAAATCCGATAGTAATTGACGGAACTGCAATTAATTGAATATTGCGTGACAGTACTGCTAAACCAGAGATCTATTAATATAGTAGATATCAAGTTAGTGTATCGATCGTCTGCTAGCGGTTAGATAGACTGTATATACTGTCCTTGCGCCACCAGTGAAAACATGTTGTTTCTATTTATAGCATCAATGTTTGTAAACAACATAATTAGGTCATCGTCTACAAATGTTCAGCGGCGGAGTGATTTTAATAGACACATTTCAGTTCACCCGTGTTCCACCAGAAATCTATTGGCTGAATAAACAATACAAACTAGTCACTGACCAATAGCTCTTTGTATATCAATTTGCATATGAATGCCCCGATATGTAAACATGAAACCGTGGGATTACTTTCTCAACCTTCTTGACGGTCCTTGGCGGTTCGCAGGCCTTTGGTAGTAGGAATATAGTCCATGCGGAATGATTTGCTATAAAATTAAAATATCCTCAAAAAATAAAAGTCTGATGTAATTGTTGGTCTTAATATGAATAAATGTTGGTAATGTAAACAAATCGGGTTCAATGATACATGTAACCTGTGTAGCATGCTTGTAATATTGTTCCAATCATAGACCTATTTATTGGTGTAGGCATAAAGGCGTTAACTTCATAGTATATATAAATCAAATCAAATCTGAAAGATAGTTATTACATTGTGTGGCTTATCGCCACACAAAAATCGTTTGAAAACCTACAGCACGCACACATTCATTATTATGCAACACGTTTGTAAACGCCATCGTCATGACTAGGTTTATCAAGTATAATGTTTTTGTCAGTGTTTACCAAAATTCACCAACAATTACCTGTCTCAAGCAATTACTATCATGAAACACACCCGACTACCTTTGTGGCAATTCATCAAGTAGCTGTATTAAACAAACATATACCGGTTTTGTGACGATTGCTTTTGGTCCATGCTTTTCTTAAGGGTGCTTCCCTATTTGAGGAGCGGTGCCAAGAGGTAGGGCGAACACTTTGGGAGCGAGAGGTCACGGGTTTACTTCAGTCCTCGTTTAGATCACTGGTTAAATTCTCTGAGCAAGAATTAATCAAATGCTCCACTCCATCAAGGAATAAATTAGTACCTGCGAGGACAGTGTCTAATCCTGGGCACCGCAGATCGATGTTACTGCCATACACACAGGGAGAACTAATCTCTCCAGGAAGACACGAGTGTAGGTTTCATTAGGCGACACAGTGACCAGGGGAAGTTAAAATGGCAAAGCGTGCTTGAGCAACTTAACAGCTGAAAAGAACAATAGAAAAGTTGTAATTTAACTAAACGTTTTTTTTTAAAATTTTGTGCTCGGCTCTGCCTGTTAGTCACAAGTGCGTATTGAATAATAGTACCTCCTGACATGTCTGCATTAAGTTTGTCATTTTAAGAAGTCTTATTTGACGTATTCATTGATATCTTAAAAAACACGAAGTTGATAGTTGTTGATTTTAATGGAAAGAGCCATTCAGATTATTTAAACACGAGCTAAAATATATGGTACGAGTATTCTATTACATCTAAACTATTCCACCAGACTTATGAATCAGGCATTCCCACAATGCTACGCCACTATATTTTGAAATGATTCGTCTTAACATCTTAATATTTAATCAGTTCGTCAGTCACCTCGTTTTTCCCCGCCATGCTGTAACCGAAAGGGGACGAATTGTGAATGCGTCGAACTGACAAGCTCCGAAAGAATGTGGCTAGGGTCAAACTGTCAAATACTGATTCAAGTTTTTAAATATTATAATATAGCTACGGTAAAAGAGCATGCAGTAAACATCAGACACCAGTTAAGTAATTATATAGAAATACGACACTAATATCAGTACATAAATGGACACAACAAGTATACAAAAAGTACACAATTTCATGAAAAACCCCACAGACATTGCCCAACGCAAAATTGAACAACTACAAAAACCCGACATTCCACCGGAAGCATGCCACTTCATTAATACACAAAACCGGAGCAGGAGTTGAGTGACAAGAACAGCAGACCAAACGGACAACATCGTCACAAGAACAATCCTGAAAATACATCAAGTGTAAATAATCAGGATAAAACAAACAGGGACGATGTTCTCATAGAATCTTAAGGAAAAACTTAGAATGTTCTCAAAATCTTAATAAAAAAAATCTCAAAGTATATGAGCATTATTTATAGCGCTACAATACTAACAAAGAAAACACGACTAATTTTTAGTTTCTTGCAAAATATGTGCAGTTCACTTTTTTAACTTAAGTGAAAATATTTAAGTTTTCCCTTAAGATGCTTTGTGAATACCGGCCCAGGACTGTGTGATTGAGACAAGCTGGTATATCCTAACTATTATTAAGAACGATACCTGGCCATATCATTAAGGGTTATTTAAAGAACGATACATACAACACCAACATAATCATCAACAATAGTAGCAAAATCAACAACTACAGAATCACTTACTACAAAAGCAACAATAAAAACTCACCAATTACAAAATCAACAAACAGATAGATAGATAGATAGATAGATGGATGGATGGATGGATGGATGGATGGATGGATGGATGGATGGATAGACTTAACGGTATTTATTTAACAATAACAATAACAATTTCAAGCAATTACAAAATTAAGAATTACTATTCAACTACATGTTCTTTCTAAAACGGCTATTTCTGCTACAATTGTAACACAAACATGAGCAACAAAATCAACGGCTACTGAAACATGTGCCATCAGTAATTAAATCAATTACAAAATCAACGGCTACTGAAACATGTGCCATCAGTAATTAAATCAATTACAAAATCAACAGCTACTGAAACATGTGCAGTCAGTTATCAAATCAATTACAAAATCAGCAGCACCTGTGCAGAAGCTACATCAAAATCAGCTACAAAATCAATATAACATCAAAAACTTAACTGTCAACATCATCTTCTTTAACAACAATATTAATATCAAGTGTATCGGATCGTAACTGTTACGCATTAAGGCAACAAGTGCATATCAATACACAGAAAATTGCTGCATTGAGGAAATATCCCAGCTAATCTAAACGCGCAATCCGTAAGAGATGATATTGAAACTAATCTTACAAAACGATCTGCTTAGCCGAGTTTGACAAAACTACATTGTATTTCAATGATTATAATTATTACGAAAGTTCACTTTAAAGCATGGAGGTAAATCGATGTCGGCGAACTTGTGTCTTATACGTTCCAAGCGCAGTTTTGTTATTGACAGGCATTTATAGCTCTAGAAATATTCGTCTTCCAGCTAATATAGCTTCCTCACAGACTTGTAACCTTTGACCATGCTCGGCATCAGTCAACTAACTGGCGTTCATACAGGATTACTCATTTAAGATGCCTCTACGGTGTATTTTTCTGGAATAAGTTAAGATACCAATTTTCGATTGCTATTTTAAGCTGTTTTAAAACCACTCAAGCACCCTTTGACTAGTTTTAACTGGTCATTGGGCTACCTATAGAAATCTACGTTCGTGTCTCCCTGGGGCATGTGTGACATTTAACATCGATCTGCAGCCCCCATGAATAGACACATCTATCTGAGGTACCAATGTACACCTTGGTGAAGTGGAGCATGTGGGTTATTCTTGCTCAGAGAAATTGACCATTGGTCTAAACGGGGGTTGAACCCGGGACCTCTCAATCCCGAAACGCGCGCCCTACCTCTAGGCCACTGCTCCCCAACATGTCCTTTATTAATTATTCTGTGCTCAGAACAACCGCTTGCTGCCAATCAGAATACCGTATGGTACTTCATGTTTCCACCAAAAACTACAACACAGATGGCGACAGCTTTCTTAATTAACACCAACCAAAAACAATCACAAAAACATTTTGTGATGAATGCAACTGCAAAACGGTTTTCATGTTCCATACATTTCCATTGACATTCCCATTTTCATTACTGATAACCAGATGCAATTTTCAAAATAAGCCGTTAGGAAATTACGTTTTCCCCGTTTTTGCAGTGTATTTGCAGCTCTTTCCCAAAGGATTTCTTTTCGTGAGTCTTTTTAATGGTCCAGTTTTGTCGTTGCTAAAAGTGGTCTCTCGCGGAATAAAACAATACACTTAAATAAAGCGTATGTTATAGGTTCTACGTATTAACGTCTGATTTTGCTAATCATCTTACAGAGAATAGAAATTTTAAACTTGTTCTCAATCATGCTTTGCCTTACATCATATATGCCAAAGTATTATTATCAAAGACCAAGCGTTTTTAAGTTCATTGAATTGCTTCAAACTAATAATAAGAATGTTTTAGTAAAACTCGCCATATTTTGTACTAAGGCTTTCATAATAAGAAATTTATATAATAATATGTAACTACATTAAACGTTTGCAGTATGTACGTAGGGCGTTCCAAAAGTTCCAGGAAAAGTGCTCTACAGTATTTACCTTATGGTCAATATACTTCAAACTTTGCATTTACATAGAACTATTCATAATACATAGTGTGATATGAACTGAACGCATGAGGGTGTGCCATACAAAATGACACGGCTGCCATAGTAACGTCAGTTATGGCTACCCGGGGCAATGTTATATTTGACCGTACGTTATTAACATGTTCTGACTAAATCTAACCCAGTCAGTCAAAGGACACACAAAATACAGCTGCTACAATAACAACAATGCTTTATATTTTAAATGAAAGACTCGCTTGAAGGTCTGCAGTTCCAGGGTCCGTTTGCAAAGCATTCGAAAGTGTCACAAAATCAAACAAAAACGTCCAACGTAACGTCTAGCGGCTGATTCACAACAGGCCGTACCTTCCTATTATTATCTGCAGCAGTACCACTGGCAGTCTGGAAGCGTTCATACTATGCATACATCCTACCGAATGACAAGCAACGTTCTTAACAGGTAGTGTTTATAAATTTTATTGGTTTAAGTCTTAATTTTTCTGCCAAAAGACAAAAACTGGTCAAATTTCAATGATTTACTGACATTTTGACGGGTGATTCTAATACAGCGACAAATAAACCTGAACACAACAGTGGGACTATATAAACTTTGGCATAAATTGACGTAAATGTTGTTATACCGCCCTTCGCAAATGTTCCATACAGTAATTTTAGGTCATTGTTAATTGGTAGCTGATTGGTTGGCAGCAAGCGTACATAAGTTTGACGATTTCTTTGACGTGACGTCAAAACTGCCCCGGGTAGCCATTACTGACGTTATTATGGCAGCAGTACCATTTTGTACGATACACCCTAATGAGTTTGATTCATGGTATAATATGTATCATGAAATGTTCTATTTAAATGCAAAGTTTGAAGTAATTTGAACATACGATTAACATTATAGAGTACTTTTCCTGGAACTTTTGAAACGCCCCTCGTATACTCCTTTTCGATTCCGTAATAACTCATTGACAATAACCAAACATTCTCGCTTACTATTTACTATTTTCTGTCTTCAGGAACGTGTTATATATATGTCTTTTTTATCTTTCGTTTTTTTTCCTGTTTTTTTTCTTTTGCATGCATTATTTACATTATGTATATATCATGTAAGGCTATAAGCTATGTATGCTTTTTCTTAAATAAACTTTCTGTTCTGTTCTGTTCTTATTGTTGCTGTTTTCCCGACTTACTTATGCGTTGTACGAGGAATTTTGCCGATTGTCCCTAGCGACTTTATTTTTGTGAATATGACATTCTCCCTATTGGTGAATAGCGTAAAATATTATATCAGACACAGACTGACGAACTGAACAACTGAACGTTAAAAGCAATGGAATCAGGATAAACGTGACGCGACAAAAGTGAACTTGACAGGATACTCGCTTAAATGGCATTTCTCGGGAAAAGTTTTATATGGACTGACAACGGGTTTGTCAGATATTGTATATATAATATGTCTACCAGTCGTTGTTTTGTGTGCAGATTTCACAGTCGAAACAGTGACATATTGTTTTGAAAAATAACCATCGCTGTTTTGGCAAAGCCGAAACTGTTTTTTTTTGCGGCGGGGACTTGGACATTTACTCATTTCTTTGGTTTGTGTGTGAACATTGTTCCGTGTAGTTGTGTTGTGATGTTACTGCGTTCCGTGCTCGGTTGATTAAGTTGAGTGACGTCGCTCATTTGCTCATATCTTATTTGTTGCATAGAAATGTTGTTTGTGTGACGCTAATTTCCTTAACATTACGAAATGGGTATGTACAAAGTGGTTACAATAACGGACATTGAGCTTTGTGTTGCTGTTAACATTCCAAACGTTTATAACCGTACTTCATAAACCACCAAAGTCTTTTCAGGAAAATATAACTGGACTTCTTCCATTTTAACAATCTGAACAGTTGGTCTGTTCTGTGTCTTTCGTTCTCTGCTGTTTGTGTTGCGTGCTGTCTTCCTTGTCCGAGTTGTTAATATACAATCAGAACTCATCGGCGTTTATCTAACGAAAGCGAATTTCTCAGTTACGGAACTGCCCGAGTAGTTACGATTGGTTATTATAGTTTCATGCAGCTGGTGTCATAATTTTCTTGGTTAGATATACATATTGTACACAGTGTATGTAAGTAGTCTTTAATTAATATCGTTACAATACAGGCATAAGTAGATCATTAACCAGGATAAAATCTATCATAAATGTATGTAAACATTGAATTAGCAAACAAACATCATTAAACCATCGCTCATCATGTAGCTAGCTCGTATAGTAGATTCCAGATGATCAAATCAACATACGATGAGTAAACATTATTCCTCCAGACTAAAGCGAAATAACTCTGAAAAACCTGAGGAAATCCACATACGTACCGGTGGGGAAACAATAATAGTGAATATGAATTGAATATATACCTAGACCAAACATAGAGGAACTACTACTCTATTCAGACAAACATACGTTCGTATGATTGTTTGAAGTTCATTGTGTACAAATACCTCGCCTTCATCTTGAGCCGTCTATGTATTACTAACACAAACATCACCGTCAATTTTACGTAATAGTTATATACTTAAATTAATTGAATAACTCTTAATTCACCTACCGAGTTTTATGAAATAACGTAATTGTAAACACAGTTGTAGGAATTAATTACTTAATTAAATGTAATAAGCATTTGAGGTGACCATGTAGTATGCTATAGTGCGCCAACATTGAAATGGTACTCATGTATATAGTCCGTGCTTGTTCGTAAACGAATCAACAATTCTTGCAAAACAATAACGAATATTCACACACTATAATGAGGCTCTGTTAAGTTCAAGTCTCACTGAACAATTTTCTTGCCCCGAATATGTACTCCCAATGGACATAACTACGTTTTGGGATGCATCGGGAACAGGGATTTGACTAATGTTCTAATGACTTCCCTGAAGATTCACTGAAGCTTCCTCAAGACCACGAGAACCCTTTTTCTCGATGCCTCCCATTAAATCGGGAATACACCGCCGAGGCAAAATTGCACAGTGTGATATATGCTTTAATGTTTTCATACTATATACGAGTATGCGGGTCATATGAAATTTATGTGAAACAGTAAAACAATACCACCCGTATATTGACGGTATCGAAGGATCTTAAATATGTTTTTCGTTCTCGTATTTCATTGAAATGATCTGACAATATTTTATTGTTATAATCAATACAGATATACGGGTATTAAAGGTATAAGTGCGTAGAACACGTTCAAAGTTAAATGAAAACGGTTATAAACATAAGCGCATCCGCCAGGTAAACTATGTTTATCTAGGTTTAACTAGGTGTAACTGAGTTTACTGTAATGCTTATTATTGTTTCGAATTGGATAGTTCCCTAATTTAGTATTATTTATTGAATTCACAGTACGCTTATTCAGGTCTGTCACTATGTATACAAATATTGATATACTCGTACATTATCATAACACGGTTATAAATTATTTTACAACATATTTAAATAAAGAAAATAATGCTATTCCAAGAAACTTTGTCTCAAGGAATTAGGTCGTCACATAATGACAGCACCTTATTTTATTCACAAGCCCGTATTGGTTATTCTAAAAAGAAAACAATAAAATTAAACAATCGTATTTTACGGCGTTTTATTGGAGGTTCTTAGTTCTAGCATTCACTCTACTGACCGACTGTAGCTGTACATGCAACACTGTATATTATACGAGGTATTTCCAATAATTGAGTTATTAGTTTTGCAAGTAGATGCAACTGATATGCACTTAGGCTTTCTTTGAAGAACAATCATAAATCAGTGACTAATCATTATAAATTTATGAGTTTGTATATCAGTTTGCATATCAAAGTTACAGCCAAGTGTTTTCCTTTTATTCCCATTCCTGTCGCTATGAGGTTTCTCTCGAGATATATGGTTTACAACGTTAAAGAGTTTCAAATAATTAATCAGCCATCTTTCATCCGTTTCCGCGATGACAATCTGTTTGCAACTCTACAGATTGTATTGATCCTCCTGGGACGTAAAGTCACGTTAAAGCTTAATTTCAATCAGTGTTTACCCATTTTATCTCATCTTTGAATTTTCAATTTAGAAAAAAAACATTTTTCGTTTGAAACCCTACAGCACACACATTCATTATTATGCAACCTTTCGTTGACTAGGTTTGATCAGTCCAATGTTTGTCAGTTTTCACCAGAATTCAACAATTACCCGTCTCAAGTAGTTAATATTATGAAAACACAATCTTGTGTCACTTCAACCAGTCCCTGTATTAAACAGATATTTACCGGTTTTGTGGAGATTGCTCTTTGTCTCTTTTGGTTTCTTGAGGATGCTTCCATATTTGATGAGCGGTATCTAGAGGTAGGGCGCGCAGTTCGGGATCGAGATGTCAACCCTCGTGTAGAGCAATTTCTCTGGACAAGAATGCCCCACATGCTCCACTCCGCGAATGTGTAAATTGGTAACTGCGAGGGCGATGTCTATTCCTGGGCATCGCAGATCGATGTTGGCTGCCATCCCGACAGAGGAGAAGTAGCCTCACCAGGGAGGCACGAGCGGAGGCATCCATAGGTAGCCCAATGACTAGAGGAAGTTAAAATGTCAACGGGGGCTTGAGCGAGAGCCCTAGAAAACTTGTAACGTAACTTATATACAAATTTCGATATTGGCCGTTCCTATTAAATACGAGTGTGTATTGAATACTAATACAACCTGGCATATGTCTGCATTAAGCTTGTCATTTTAAGAAGTCTAATTTGATGTAATAGAAAAGTATTCATTGATATCTTACAAAAGCACGAAATTGATGCTTGTTGATTTTAATAGAAATTGTTCATTGACACATGCACTTTTTTGTATACAATGTTCTCTTTTAACTATGACCTGTCATGGTCAATAAATACACACAGCTTTTACCCCGAAATACGAACTGAGAACAAGAGAAAGCAATGTACTGTTAAAACACATTACACTTTATATAAATATTTAATCAAGGGTAAATACTAATTTTCACGTAATTTGTGTAGAATGCATGCAACGTAACAAGTTAACATGCGATGATTCCTGGGAAAATTAATGTCTAATCCGCGGCTTTCTATTTTCCAATTGCGATCCCACACGCAAGTTTTGTGTAAGTCACGACGTCACGCAATGTACGACATTTTCTCGTAAAAGTACGAGAAGATTACGTCGTAGGTTAAAATGCACTCGAAATATAGACAATAAAGCCAATTTTACTAAATTAAATAAGATTACTTAGTGTACACAAGACACTATAAAGTCAATAAAAAAGATTATTGGAATGGATAAAATGTAGTTTGACTTGACTTGAGTTCATTGGCCTGTCGGTGGTAAAACTCGAATGTTATTGGAATATATACGAGAGGATTCTATGTAAGGATAAAACAAACAGTGTGGTGTTCACATTTAGAATCTTAAGGAAAACTTAGAATTTTCTCAAAATTTTACAATTTCCTTTAGTGTATCAGCTAAACAGGAAAATAAAGTTTTCCTCTTTTTACGATGTGTATTATAATGACGAGTCCAGTACACGAATTTGTTGAATCAAAATCAATATTACCATCAAAAACTTAACTATCAACACCACCTTTCTATAATAACAATATAAATATCAAGTGTATCGGATTGAAACTGCTACGTATTAAGCAATATTGTAGCCAACAAGTGCATTGCAATACATAGAAAATTGGTGCATGGAGAAAGTAAAAGTATCCCAGCTAATCTAAACGCACGATCTGTGAGAGATACTATTGAAAATAAACTTGCAAAACGATCTGCTTTACCGAGTTTGACAAAACTACATTTGTATTGCAATAATTAAAAGTATGACGAAAGTTCACTTTAAAGGCTCGAGGTAAATCGATGTCGGCGAACTCGTGTCTTATACATTCCGAGCGAAGTTCTGTTCTTGACAGGCATTTATAGCTACAGAAATATTCTTCTCTCAGCTAATATAGCTACCTCACAGACTTGTAACCTTTGACCATGCTCGGCATCAGTCAACTTACTGGCGTCCATACAGGGTTATTCATTTCAGATGCCTGTATTTTTACTGGAATAAGTTAAGTTACCAATTTTCGAGGGCTCTTTTCAGCTGTTAAGCCGCTCAAGCACCATTTGAAAATTTAAATTCATTCCCCTGGTCATTATACTACCTATGGAAACATACGTTTGTGGCGCATTGGGGGGACTATTTCTCACCTGTGTGACAACCAGCATCGATCTGCGGTGCCCAGGAATAGACACTGCCAATTTCGTGTATCAATTAACAGCTTGAAGTGGAGCATGTGGGTTATTCTTGCTCAGAGATGTTAACCAGTGGTCCAGACGGGGGTTGAACCCAGGCCCTCCCGATCCCGAATCGTGCGCCATACCTCTGGTCAACATGTCGTTGTTTAATTCATCCGTGCTCAGAACAACAATTTTCATGATTCGGATGCTTTCAAAAACAACAACACAGCTGGCGACAGCGTTCTTAATTAACACCAAACAAATAATCACAAAAGCATTTTGTGTCTAACGCAACTGCAAAACGGTTTTCAGGTGCAATACAGTTCCATTGAAATTCCCATTTTCATTACCGATAATCAGAGGCAATTTTCAAAATAAGCCGTTAGGAAATGAAGTTTTCCCTTTGTTTCAGTGTATTTTCAGCGCATGTCTAAAATACTTCTCCTTTCTTGCTCTTGTAATGGTCCGTTTTTGTTATTGTTATCAGTGTACTTTCACGGACTGAAACAATACCATTAAAAGCGTAGATTATATAATATATCAACGACTGATTTTAACATCGTTTTACTGGGAATAGAAACTTCAAACGTGTTGAAAGCATAAAACCCAATTTTGTCGAATACATACTGACTTCTGAAATCACTACTTTTTATCGTATAATTCTTCCACTGCCAATTCATCCGAACAGAAAAGAGTTCTGGCAAATGCCAACCAAACTCGCAATTTTCAAACATCTTTAAGAACATTTGTCACACTCACTTGAATTGTCTTTTATTGTTGTTGCTGTTTTTCCGGCTAACGCATGCATTATACGAGAAATGCCGATTGCCCCTAGCTACTGTATTTTTGTGAAGAGGAAAATCTTCTGGTTGGTAAATAACGTAACATATTATATCAGACATAGACTGAATAACTGAGCGTTTAGAGCTTTGGAATCAGAATAAACGTGACACGACAAAAGTGATTTTGACAAGATACTCTCTTAAATGGCATTTCTCTGAAAAACGTTTTATATGGACTGACAACTGTATTGTCGGATATTGTATATATAATATGTATTCCAAAATAGTTATGGAAAATAAATATCGATGTTTTGACAAAGCTATATGGTTTATATAAAATTTAGTTTGTGAGAAGCTAATTTCATTAACATATCGAATTATCACACGTACAAAGTGGAGACAATAACGGACAGTTCAAGTTCTGCACTGCTGTTTACATTCCAAGCGTTGATGGCCGTAGTTTATAAAACCCAAAGTTCTACCAGCAAAATGTAACTGGACCACTTCCATGTAAACAATTTGAGCAGTTGTTCTTTTCTGTGCATCACTTTATTGCGTCCTGTCTTTACTGTCCTAACTGTTTATAGTTTTGACATGCTGTTGGCATACTATAGTTCTTAGACCCAAGGCACTTACAAAAAAATTGATTTGACCACTTTCATGCAGACCTAGCAATATGTGTAACATTAGTGTTCTTTTCCGTGCATTTCTGTTTGTATTGCGTGCTGTCTTCCAAGACCGAGTTGTTATTATTGTTTCGTCATGCTATTGTTATTATGTTCTCGGTAAGATATACAGATGTATGTAAGTAGACGTTAATTAATATTGTCACAATATAGGCATTAGTAGATCATTATCCGGAATAAAATATATCATAAATGTATGTTAACATAGTAACATATTGTTAAATCATAAATTTTGTGGGGTATAATGTCGTGGATTTCGTGGGTCAACTTAACCGAGAAATTTTATCCCATCTGATATTGAATTTGACCCATGTATTTATTAACTGATATGCAAAATGCACGAATTTACGTCCCATCAAAATGGTCTTTTTTACCAAAAACAACGAACTTTCGTCCCATCGAAATTAATTGATTTTACAGTACGTTATTAAACCATCCCTCATCATGAAGCTAGCTCGTCTATTAGATTCGAGATCATATTAGTAAATATTATACAGACCAAAGGGAAATAACTCTAATACTCTTACTCCAAATACCCAGAACGATATTTCAATAAATGTGCTGACTTTGAATGACCACCAATATACTGTAGTTTGTATAATATCTACTAATCGTATGTTGATTTGATCATTAGGAATATAATAGGATAGGCTCACAGGGAAGACTGGACATACCGAACTGTGTTGCCAACTCTTTATTATTATTATTATTACTGTAAAATTTGTATTTTCCGCTGGTAATAAATGAAGCGGATTTTGATCAAAATGGTACTTGTATTGTGATGGTTTCTAAAAAATCGTGGATTTAAAATATTGTAAGAAAATCTCTTCTTTATTTACGTATGTTAGATCTAGGTCAGATTAGGGAGATTTAATTTTGCGACGTTGTTCATCAACGAACTTAGGGAACATTAATTCTTTTCTATGAAAATAAACCTATTACAGTCCCTTCAAAGTCAAATGAGAACGGTTGTATATGTATACCTATACATACAATCATTGAATGAACTAACCTAAAATAATTTGACATCCAATTTTATATGACAAATGCAATTTCAAGCATTATCTCATAAATGTTGAATGTTTATTGCGGCTTTACTGTATTTTCAACTGTATTGTACAGTATAATCGAACCAATATGCTTATAATGATGGACTTTATTGCCTCACAGAACGTAATTCTATGACATGGGATTATAATGAAATACATGAGCCGTTCTCCTGGAAAACCGGGCTTATTGACAAAATTGTGAAAATGTTATAATCATATTCTTATTTAAATAAAACGTGTCCAGTTTGTGAGTATTTGCTTCCAGGAAATAATAGCAAGTGTTTTAGCCACTTATTCCTTGTTTTCCTTGATAAAAGTACTTTTTAGAAATCGATCACCATAGCAACAACAGACGTTATTTTAACACAATTTTAAAGAAAACTTGAAGCTAATGGATAGTAGTAAACTATCCAATTACTTAAATATGAAATCAAAGGACATGATTTTTTTTCTCATTTTAGACATTTTTTTTTTCATAATTACAATGCAATGTCATTAAGCCCGGTTTTCCTGGAGAACGGCTCACATGCATGTTTAGTACAATACGGGTCTTTGATCATTTTCAATACGTAATCTAAGTCAACTTTAAAGGCAACAATGAGGCATAATCCGTCAACTGCAGTATTATGAAGACGTCACGCCATGTCTTTCATACCTTAACAACAGCGCGCCTCGTTTCCGCGTCGCATCACGTGTTATTTGGATTTGTCAAATAATCACGTGACATTTGGCTTAATAAATTCATCACGTCCGGATTGCACATATAATGACAGAAAGCGATGAAAAGCTCACAGCAAAAAGTTATTAAGTTCAATATTTGTACAGATCCACACGTTTGTAAAAGATTTAATTCACGTCATATTGTGCAGTCTGAAATAGGGAGACGTTTGTAAGCGGAAATTGAAATACATGTATAGACAATCTGCCGTCTCAGCAGGTGACATTGTAATTGTTTCATTGGGTGAATGCCCTGATGGAAGTAGATCTTCATGCTGTAAAAGAACATTCTACACAAGCCCGAGCACGTGTCGAAAAAGAAATCGTTGACATAGTAACAGCGGTCTGTGAGAACATGAATATAATAAAAATGACATTTTTGTTCTCGCGTTGCGCATCATGTATGAAAATAATAAGAAGAAAACGTTATAGTCTTAAAAACATTTTATATGGCACCCGTGTAACCTAGTGCTTATACCAGCTTCTATTAGTTTTGTTGTTTAGGTCAGTCTGTTAAGATGTTACAACGAAAACACATTAGTGACGGGTCAAATGCTATGTACAAATCTATTCGAATTGACATATAATGGATAAGAATACAAATATAATTTTATTTATGGTTTTACTGTTTTCGATACTGACTGATATGATAAGACGTATCTGACTTAGAAATATTGACACATTATGTACCAAATTATTTCTGAAAAGCTTTCCAATGGTCATTACACAACAAGTGAGGAACTGATAGGTAAATAAACCAGAGGTTACAGTTTCGCATGATAGTTGCTATTCACTGGGAACGTTAAATAACCAATGAGTCTATTTTAATACAGCAAGGACAGCAAATCCAGATCTCTTGTATCGCACAAACGTACTCAATTAGGCAGGAAAAAGTTGGATGAACATGACTTGTGTAAAATAAAATTATTCACATGCTACTAGTATTCGAGTCCAGTCCATAGCATATCCATTCTGTACAGTTCTATTATTATCAAATGTTTGAATCGTTCAAAATTGTACCGATCACAATATGTACGTTTTTTAATGAACTGAATGTAGAATATAGTAAAATCTCACATCGGAATATGTTTGACTTCTACGAAGTTCAACAATGATCAAAGAATACGATAATTTCTGGTGCATTAAAAAAGTCGGATGATGTATATAAGTTCAGTCGGTAAGGTAAGTCGGTCATAGTTAATTGAAATATCGAGCACATTGTACAAAATTAAATCTCATCCACAAGTGCTGGAATCATATTGTTAATCTCATTCAAAGGTTGTGTTAATCTCAATAAATATTAAACGAAATCGTATTTTTTTTCACTTAACAATCAGAAATCCACGTATGTCTTAATAAGTTCTATAAATTATAATCGCTTAAAGTTTTTACGGACCTATACTTCGTATGGTATGATTAGATAATCGTATGCCAATCATCGCCGTCTTAAATCCGAACGTTTTCATACCGTTAATCGGGTACTTGAGATTTGAAGACATCCACTTGAAGATTTAATTTCGCAATATTGTGATGCCAGTAATCATTTCTAAAAAAAATTGAAATCCACAAATATTTGGATTTTCTTGCATTAAATAATACTTCGTGATTTTTGAATAAGACGCACTTGAGAGTGTATTATGTTCGTAAAATACTATTTTTAGCTATGCAATCGCATTATTGAAATAAAGTATAGAAATCGGTTAAAACTATGCAATATTTGAGAATAGGTTTTTTTGAGAATTTGGACTGAATCGACGCCTTGAAAGTCACCACGTTGCCAACACGCGCTATATAATATATACACGTACTTGTAAAAACATGTATAGCTAGTTATGAAAGCCAAACCTTACAGAAATATCTAGCGATCGAACACGGTAAGTTACTAGTATGTAGGGGAACACTCTAACTGATTACCACAAACACACAGGGATCTTATTAACGAATGATTATGTTCCGAATGTTTAGCTGGGCTTATACATAGAACATGTATTTGCCCATTTTCTCAGATTGTGTGAACGGTGAGTAAGGTGGCCTTCAAGCGAGTTTACAGTATTTTCATATTAACATTGGGAATTTAATGTCGCACATGCACTCCCAGTGGGGTTCCTATAATTTCTGTAGTGTGTGATTTATGCAATAAACGTCTCAAACAAGTGAGGTTTTCCACTACACATATTGTGTTTCCTCACTGAAGATTTCCTTAAAGTTTCTCGAATTTCGATGAAAATTCAGAAGAGAAGATAAAATTGATCAGGATATAAAAACAGAAACATAATCAACGCCAGTTTGCTATTGCGCAATGTTTGCGACGCTTGTGTAAGAACCTCACAGCCGTGAAAGTTACTGTGTCGATGGGAAGGTTTAAGTTTCTAATTAAAAGTTGAGACAAGAATTTGACAAGGAGCAGAAAATCGTGAAATATGCCAGAGGCGATTGAACAATCCAAGAAATACAAGTATTGCTTCTGGTAAATTAACTAGAAATATACATGATTGTACCATTTGCATGTCCCTGTTGAGAAATGGTATTGGATAAATAGACACATAATTGTTCTTACATAATCTCAATAAACGCCATATATCTGAATAGAGCGTAGTAAATATTTAAGCCCAGTGTCCCTCGGGACCAATTTCCCGGCGAAAATGATTTCGAGAAATGACATTTTCCTGCCAATCAAGTTTTGAATGACTCGCTTCTTTTAATGGTCTTTCTTCCAGGTAATTTGCACATTTTAATTTAGAACATATTGGACCCGGTGTTGTTAATTGAACTCTGTTCATGCATTTTACATGCTGTATACAATGTAATACCATCGTGATTAACAAAATGCCGTTATATAGTTATGGTTACTATCAATGGATCCAAGTTGTGTTCCCTTTCTCAAATCATTCACAACTTGCCTAGTTATGTCCGTTTTATGTAGCCACCCACCATGCTTTGTCATCTTCATTTGACCCATCCAATGGAACACCACACTCACAGCGTCCTCTACACAAAGATTCCGTGGAACGCTGCACTCATAAAACCGCTACTTACCTGTACATATTTCCAAACACCTTCGTCCCCGCTCAAATAACTAGAAAGAAGAGACAAACACAATATATTTCCTCGAAATGACTACATAATACTTTGTTTAACGTAGTAGCAAGTGAGTTAGCTATTAGTGTTACGGATTTATGTTCTCGGCTTGTTAAGTTGAGTGCTGCCTTCTCATTCCGATTTCCTCATACCTTGTTATGTGTGGCCTTTAATTTACAGAAACCAGTGCTTCCTTATGTAAAAATCGCACGACGAGATACAATAGACCTCTTTGTAATAGTGAGGACTGGTTTGGAATTTTGCATCGTGAATTATAGACAGAGCCGGTGACTGGTAAATTTAAGGAACACCATCATTTGCCGAGTGCCAAATGTTACAAGATGCAATTTTATGCAAGGTTTACCGATGTTTCAAGACCACTTCTCAGGGACAATATGAAAACAATTATTTTCTACCTCAGATGACGAAGAATTCACTGTCAATACTGATTGGTTTAACAATTTCATTAGTGAGTGATATAGATACTTTGAGGAGTGAAGAGAGGGTTAAATTATGACAGAGAATATCACATGATAAACAATGTCAAATATGTATGGCAACGGGGATCATGTTGTAGTGATGAATTCCACATAACAAACAATTAGAAATACAAATGGCATTCGATATGAAATGAAGACACCCCCTCAGCTTAACTAGCCGAGCACAGAAAACATAAAAAAACATCACATACGTTACCACAGATATCATGCTTTTACCATATTACGAACTGAGAACACGAAAAAGCAATGTACTGTTAAAAAAAATAACACTTCATATATAAATTTTTTATCAATGGTAAATACTAATTTTCACGTAATTTGTGTAGAATGCATGCAACTTAACAAGTAAACATGCGAGGATTCCTGGGAAAATAATGTCTTATCCTCTGCATTCTATTTTCTAATTGCGGTCACACACGCAATTTTTGTGAGTAAGTCACGTCGACACGCACTGGTGTACGACATTTTCGTAAAAGTACGAGAAGATTCCGTCGTTGGTTCTAATGCGCTCGAAATATAGACACTAAAGCCGATTTCACTAAATTAAATAAGATTACTTATTGTACACACGACAATTTAAAGTCAGTAAAGAAGATTATAGGAATGGATGGAATGAAGTTTGACTTGACTAAGTTCAATGGCCTGTCGGTGGTAAAACTCGAATGTTATTGGAAAATATTCGAGGGGATTCTATGTGAGGATAAAACAAACAGGGACGATGTTCCCAAAGAATCTTAAGGAAAAGCTTAGAATGTTCTCAAAATCTTACAACTTCCTTAAGTATCTCAGCATTATTTATAGCGATACAATACTCACAAAGAAAACACGACTTATTTTTAGTTTCTTGCAAAATATGTGCAGTTCACTTTTTTAACTTAAATGAAAATATTTAAGTTTTCCCTTAAGATGCTTTGTGAATACCGGCCCAGGACTGTGTGATTGAGACAAGCTGGTATATCCTAACTATTATTAAGAACGATACCTGGTCATATCATTAAGGATTGTTTAAAGAATTATAAATACAACACCAACATAATTACAATCAACAACAGTAAAACCAACAAATACAAATCACCAATTACATAATCAACAATTAAAATTCAACTTTTACGAAATAAAAAACATCGGCACTTTCTAAATCGGCTATTTCTGCTGCAGTTGCAACAAGAACACCAGTAACAAAATTAACGGCTACTGAAGCATTTAACATCAGTAATAAAATCAATTACAAAATCAGCAGCAACTGTGCAGAAACTACATCAAAGTCAGCTATAAAATCAATATTAACATCAAATACTTAACTATCAACACCACCTTTCTATAACAACAATATTAATATCAAGTGTATCGTGTCGTAACTGTTACGCATTAAGGCAACAAGTGCATTTCCACACACAGAAAATTGCTACATTGAGAAAAGTATCCCAGCTAATCTAAACGCGCGATCAGTGAGAGAAAATATTGAAACTAATCTTACAAAACGATCTGCTTTGCCGAGTTGACAAAACCACGTTTGTATTTCAATGATTAAAAGTATTACGAAAGTTCACTTTAAAGGCTCGAGGTAAATCGATGTCGGCGAACTTGTGTTTTATACGTTCCGAGCGAAGTTCTGTTCTTGACAGGCATTTATAGCTTTAGAAATATATTCGTCTTCCAGCTAATATAGCTTTCTCACAGACGTGTAACCTTTGACCATGCTCTGCATCAGTCAACATACTGGCGTCCATGTTCATCCATTTGAGATGCTACTTTTTACTGGGCTTTTTTCTTTACTCTGAGTTTGGAAGGATTATTTTTCATTTCCGGAAGTTTTGTCAGATTTGTACGTTATATAACATACATTATGTGTTTCTTGTAGTACACGCGTATTTTTGGAAACGTATTTTGTCCCATGATGCAACCATTATATGCAATCATCAAAACAATTTTAAAGAGTCACATTGTTCTCACTGAGTTCGTACATTTCTACTGATTGGCTTATTCAACTACGGGTAGATTACATCTTTAAATCTTCTCTCGATCATTGATATATGTGTTTATTTCGTCAAGCGTACTGATCTGATGAAAATGCTTAGAAAATAATAAGGTGATGTTTTCGCTTGTGAATATCACTTTACAATCATTCGCAGATGTTTTGCTATAACAAAATCACAACTGACCCAATCGGAACTCCTCGACTTTCACCGAACAACCTCTTGCTGCCAATCGAAATACCTTATATCATTTCGTTTTCCGAATGCCACAAAACAACAACACAGATGGCGACAGCGTTCTTAATTAACACCAACCAAAAAACAAGCACAAAAAACATTTTGTGTCTAGCGCAACTGCAAAACGGGTTTCAAGTTCAATACATTTCCATTGAAATTCTCATTTTCATTACCGATTACCAGAGGCAATTTTCAAAATAAGCCGTTAGGAAATTACGTTTTCCTTTTTTGCAGTGTTTTGTTTTCAGTTCATGCCCAAAATACTTCTTTATTAAAGACTTGCGTTTTAACGGTACGTTTTTTGTCATTGTTAAGAGTCCTTACAATACTTTGTTTATCACCCTGAATATCCGAGCAATGGGATTGCAGAAAACGTATGTTATGGATTCTATTATTGACTGATTTTGCTAATCGTCTTACTGATAATAGAAATTTCAAACTTGTTGTAATCATGAAAGATTTTATTCACATTCATGATTGTGATTCCATTTTTGTTTTGCTGTGTTTTCCAAGCTACTTATGCATTGTACGAGGAAATCCGATTGTCCCTAGCGACTATTTATTTTTTAGGAGGACAATCTTCCTATTGGTAAAAAGTGAAACACATTATACAAGACGCAGACTGACGAACTGAATAACTGAACGTAAAAAGCAATGGAATCAGAATAAACGTGACGCGACAAAAGTGAACTTGACAAGATACTCGCTTAAATGGCATTTCTCGGGAAAAGTTTTATATGGACTGACAACTGGTTTGTCAGATATTGTATGTATAATATGTCTACCAGTCGTTTCTTTGTGTGCAGATTTCACAGTCGAAACAGTGACATATTGTTTTGAAAAATAACCATCGCTGTTTTGGCAAAGCCGAAACTGTTTTTTTTTGCGGCGGGGACTTGGACATTTACTCATTTCTTTGGTTTGTGTGTGAACATTGTTCCGTGTAGTTGTGTTGTGATGTAGATTCTAACTGCTTTCTGTGCTCGGTTGATTAAGTTGACTGCTGTCGCCTTCCCTGTACGACCTTATTTGTTTTATAAAAATGTTGTTTAAGTGACGCTAATTTTCTTAACATTACGAAATGCGTATGTACAAAGTGGTTACAATAACGGACATTGAGCTTTGTGTTGTTGTTAACATTCCAAACGTTTATAACCGTACTTCATAGACCCCAAAAGTAATAGCAGGAAAATATAACCGGACCACTTCCATTTTAACAATCTGAACAGTTGGTCTGTTCTGTGTCTTTCGTTCTCTGCTGTTTGTGTTGCGTGCTGTCTTCCTTGTCCGAGTTGTTAATATACAATCAGAACTCCTCGGCTTTTATCTAACGAAAGCGTATTTCTAAGTTACGGAACTGCCCGAGTAGTTACGATTGGTTATTATAGTTTCATGCAGCTGGTGTCATAATGTTTTCGGTTAGATATACATATTGTACACAGTGTATGTAAGTAGTCTTTAATTAATATCGTTACAATACAGGCATTAGTAGATCATTAACCAGGATAAAATCTATCATAAATGTATGTAAACATTGAATCAGCAAACAAACATCATTAAACCATCGCTCATCATGTAGCTAGCTCGTATAGTAGATTCCAGATGATCAAATCAACATACGATGAGTAAACATTATTCCTCCAGACTAAGGCGAAATAACTCTGAAAAACCTGAGGAAATCCACATACGTACCGGTGGGGAAACAATAATAGTGAATATGAATTGAATATATACCTAGACCAAACATAGAGGAACTACTACTCTATTCAGACAAACATACGTTCGTATGATTGTTTGAAGTTCATTGTGTACAAGTACCTCGCCTTCATCTTGAGCCGTCTATGTATTACTAACACAAACATCACCGTCAATTTTACGTAATAGTTATATACTTAAATTAATTGAATAACTCTTAATTCACCTACCGAGTTTTATGAAATAACGTAATAGTAAACACAATTGTAGGAATTAATTACTTAATTAAATGTAATAAGCATTTGAGGTGACCATGTAGTATGCTATAGTGCGCCAACATTGAAATGGTACTCATGTATATAGTCCGTGCTTGTTCGTAAACGAATCAACCATTCTTGCAAAACAATAACGAATATTCACAAACTATAATGAGGCTCTGTTAAGTTCAAGTCTCACTGAACAATTTTCTTGCCCCGAATATGTACTCCCAATGGACATAACTACGTTTTGGGATGCATCGGGAACAGGGATTTGACTAATGTTCTAATGACTTCCCTGAAGATTCACTGAAGCTTCCTCAAGACCACGAGAACCCTTTTTCTCGATGCCTCCCATTAAATCGGGAATACACCGCCGAGGCAAAATTGCACAGTGTGATATATGCTTTAATGTTTCATACTATATACGAGTATGCGGGTCATATGAAATTTATGTGAAACAGTAAAACAATACCAACCGTATATTGACGGTATCGAAGGATCTTAAATATGTTTTTCGGTCTCGTATTTTAATGAAATGATCTGACAATATTTTATTGTTATAATCAATACAGATATACGGGTATTAAAGGTATAAGTGCGTAGAACACGTTCAAAGTTAAATGAAAACGGTTATAAACATAAGCGCATCCGCCAGGTAAACTATGTTTATCTAGGTTTAACTAGGTGTAACTGAGTTTACTGTAATGCTTAATATTGTTTCGAATTGGATAGTTCCCTCATTTAGTATTATTTATTGAATTCACAGTACGCTTATTCAGGTCTGTCACTATGTATACAAATATTGATATACTCGTACATTATCATAACACGGTTATAAATTATTTTACAACATATTTAAATAAAGAAAATAATGCTATTCCAAGAAACTTTGTCTCAAGGAATTAGGTCGTCACATAATGACAGCACCTTATTTTATTCACAAGCCCGTATTGGTTATTCTAAAAAGAAAACAATAAAATTAAACAATCGTATTTTACGGCGTTTTATGGAGGTTCTTAGTTCTAGCATTCACTCTACTGACCGACTGTAGCTGTACATGCAACACTGTATATTATACGAGGTATTTCCAATAATTGAGTTATTAGTTTTGCAAGTAGATGCAACTGATATGCACTTAGGCTTTCTTTGAAGAACAATCATAAATCAGTGACTAATCATTATAAATTTATGAGTTTGTATATCAGTTTGCATATCAAAGTTACAGCCAAGTGTTTTCCTTTTATTCCCATTCCTGTCGCTATGAGGTTTCTCTCGAGATATATGGTTTACAACGTTAAAGAGATTCAAATAATTAATGAGCCATCTTTCATCCGTTTTCGCGATGACAATCTATTTGCAACTCTACAGATTGTATTGATCCTCCGGGGACGTAAAGTCACGTAAAAGCTTAAATTCAATCAGTGTTTACCCATTTTATCTCATCTTTGAATTTTCAACTTAGAAAAAAATCATTTTTCGTTTGAAACCCTACAGCACACACATTCATTATTATGCAACCTTTCGTTGACTAGGTTTGATCAGTCCAATGTTTGTCAGTTTTCACCAGAATTCAACAATTACCCGTCTCAAGCAGTTAATATTATGAAAACACAATCTTGTGTCAATTCAACCAGTCCCTGTATTAAACAGATATTTACCGGTTTTGTGGAGATTGCTCTTTGTCTCTTTTGGTTTCTTAAGGATGCTTCCATATTTGATGAGCGGTATCTAGAGGTAGGGCGCGCGGTTCGGGATCGAGATGTCAACCCTCGTGTAGAGCAATTTCTCTGGACAAGAATGCCCCACATGCTCCACTCCGCGAATGTGTAAATTGGTAACTGCGAGGGCGATGTCTATTCCTGGGCATCGCAGATCGATGTTGGCTGCCATCCCGACAGATGAGAAGTAGCCTCACCAGGGAGGCACGAGCGGAGGCATCCATAGGTAGCCCAATGACTAGAGGAAGTTAAAATGTCAACGGGGGCTTGAGCGAGAGCCCTAGAAAACTTGTATACAAATTTCGATATTGGCCGTTCCTATTATATACGAGTGTGTATTGAATACTAATACAACCTGGCATATGTCTGCATTAAGCTTGTCATTTTAAGAAGTCTAATTTGATGTAATAGAAAAGTATTCATTGATATCTTACAAAAGCACGAAATTGATGCTTGTTGATTTTAATAGAAATTGTTAATTGACACATGCACTTTTTTGTATACAATGTTCTCTTTTAACTATGACCTGTCATGGTCAATAAATACACACAGCTTTTACCCCGAAATACGAACTGAGAACAAGAGAAAGCAATGTACTGTTAAAACACATTACACTTTATATAAATATTTAATCAAGGGTAAATACTAATTTTCACGTAATTTGTGTAGAATGCATGCAACGTAACAAGTTAACATGCGATGATTCCTGGGAAAATTAATGTCTAATCCGCGGCTTTCTATTTTCCAATTGCGATCCCACACACAAGTTTTGTGTAAGTCACGACGTCACGCAATGTGCGACATTTTCTCGTAAAAGTACGAGAAGATTACGTCGTAGGTTAAAATGCACTCGAAATATAGACAATAAAGCCAATTTTACTAAATTAAATAAGATTACTTAGTGTACACAAGACAATTTAAAGTCAATAAAAAAGATTATTGGAATGGATCAAATGTAGTTTGACTTGACTTGAGTTCATTGGCCTGTCGGTGGTAAAACTCGAATGTTTTTGGAATATATACGAGAGGATTCTATGTAAGGATAAAACAAACAGTGTGGTGTTCACATTTAGAATCTTAAGGAAAACTTAGAATTTTCTCAAAATTTTACAATTTCCTTTAGTGTATCAGCTAAACAGGAAAATAAAAATTATCCTCTTTTTACGATGTGTATTATAATGACGAGTCCAGTACACGAATTTATTGAATCAAAATCAATATTACCATCAAAAACTTAACTATCAACACCACCTTTCTATAATAACAATATAAATATCAAGTGTATCGGATTGAAACTGCTACGTATTAAGCAATATTGTAGCCAACAAGTGCATTGCAATACATAGAAAATTGGTGCATTGAGAAAGTAAAAGTATCCCAGCTAATCTAAACGCACGATCTGTGAGAGATACTATTGAAAATAAACTTGCAAAACGATCTGCTTTACCGAGTTTGACAAAACTACATTTGTATTGCAATAATTAAAAGTATGACGAAAGTTCACTTTAAAGGCTCGAGGTAAATCGATGTCGGCGAACTCGTGTCTTATACATTCCGAGCGAAGTTCTGTTCTTGATAGGCATTTATAGCTACAGAAATATTCTTCTCTCAGCTAATATAGCTACCTCACAGACTTGTAACCTTTGACCATGCTCGGCATCAGTCAACTTACTGGCGTCCATACAGGGTTATTCATTTCAGATGCCTGTATTTTTACTTGAATAAGTTAAGTTACCAATTTTCGAGGGCTCTTTTCAGCTGTTAAGCCGCTCAAGCACCATTTGACAATTTAAATTCATTCCCCTGGTCATTATACTACCTATGGAAACATACGTTTGTGGCGCATTTGGGGGACTATTTCTCACCTGTGTGACAACCAGCATCGATCTGCGGTGCCCAGGAATAGACACTGCCAATTTCGTGTATCAATTAACAGCTTGAAGTGGAGCATGTGGGTTATTCTTGCTCAGAGATGTTAACCAGTGGTCCAGACGGGGGTTGAACCCAGGCCCTCCCGATCCCGAATCGTGCGCCATACCTCTAGGTCAACATGTCGTTGTTTAATTAATCCGTGCTCAGAACAACAATTTTCATGATTCGGATGCTTTCAAAAACAACAACACAGCTGGCGACAGCGTTCTTAATTAACACCAAACAAATAATCACAAAAGCATTTTGTGTCTAACGCAACTGCAAAACGGTTTTCAGGTGCTATACAGTTCCATTGAAATTCCCATTTTCATTACCGATAATCAGAGGCAATTTTCAAAATAAGCCGTTAGGATATTACGTTTTCCCTTTGTTGCAGTGTATTTTCAGCGCATGTCTTAAATACTTCTCCTTTCTTGCTCTTGTAATGGTCCGTTTTTGTTATTGTTATCAGTGTACTTTCACGGACTGAAACAATACCATTAAAAGCGTAGATTATATAATATATCAACGACTGATTTTAACATCGTTTTACTGGGAATAGAAACTTCAAACGTGTTGAAAGCATAAAACCTAATTTTGTCGAATACATACTGACTTCTGAAATCACTACTTTTTATCGTATAATTCTTCCACTGCCAATTCATCCGAACAGAAAAGAGTTCTGGCAAATGCCAACCAAACTCGCAATTTTCAAACATCTTTAAGAACATTTGTCACACTCACTTGAATTGTCTTTTATTGTTGTTGCTGTTTTTCCGGCTAACGTATGCATTATACGAGAAATGCCGATTGCCCCTAGCTACTGTATTTTTGTGAAGAGGAAAATCTTCTGATTGGTAAATAACGTAACATATTATATCAGACATAGACTGAATAACTGAACGTTTAGAGCTTTGGAATCAGAATAAACGTGACACGACAAAATTAATTTTGACAAGATACTCTCTTAAATGGCATTTCTCTGAAAAACGTTTTATATGGACTGACAACTGTATTGTCGGATATTGTATATATAATATGTATTCCAGTCGTTTCTTTGCCTACATATGTAATAGGCGAAACAGTGACCAAAATAGTTATGGAAAATAAATATCGATGTTTTGACAAAGCTATATGGTTTATATAAAATTTTAGTTTGTGAGAAGCTAATTTCATTAACATTACGAATTATCACACGTACAAAGTGGAGACAATAACGGACAGTTCAAGTTCTGCACTGCTGTTTACATTCCAAGCGTTGATGGCCGTAGTTTATAAAACCCAAAGTTCTACCAGCAAAATGTAACTGGACCACTTCTATGTAAACAATTTGAGCAGTTGTTCTTTTCTGTGCATCACTTTATTGCGTCCTGTCTTTACTGTCCTAACTGTTTATAGTTTTGACATGCTGTTGGCATACTATAGTTCTTAGACCCAAGGCACTTACAAAAAAATTGATTTGACCACTTTCATGCAGACCTAGCAATATGTGTAACATTAGTGTTCTTTTCCGTGCATTTCTGTTTGTATTGCGTGCTGTCTTCCAAGACCGAGTTGTTATTATTGTTTCGTCATGCTATTGTTATTATGTTCTCGGTAAGATATACAGATGTATGTAAGTAGACGTTAATTAATATTGTCACAATATAGGCATTAGTAGATCATTATCCGGAATAAAATATATCATAAATGTATGTAAACATAGTAACATATTGTTAAATCATAAATTTTGTGGGGTATAATGTCGTGGATTTCGTGGGTCAACTTAACCGAGAAATTTTATCCCATCTGATATTGAATTTGACCCATGTATTTATTAACTGAAATGCAAAATCCACGAATTTACGTCCCATCAAAATGGTCTTTTTTACCAAAACAACGAACTTTCGTCCCATCGAAATTAATTGATTTTACAGTACGTTATAAAACCATCCCTCATCATGAAGCTAGCTCGTCTATTAGATTCGAGATGATATTAGTAAATATTATACAGACCAAAGGGAAATAACTCTAATACTCTTACTCCAAATACCCAGAACGATATTTCAATAAATGTGCTGACTTTGAATGACCACCATTATACTGTAGTTTGTATAATATCTACAAATCGTATGTTGATTTGATCATTAGGAATATAATAGAATAGGCTCACAGGGAAGACTGGACATACCGAACTGTGTTGCCAAGTCTTTATTATTATTATTATTACTGTAAAATTTGTATTTTCCGCTGGTAATAAATGAAGCGGATTTTGATCAAAATTGTACTTGTATGTGATGGTTTCTAAAAAATCGTGGATTTAAAATATTGTAAGAAAATCTCTTCTTTATTTACGTATGTTAGATCTAGGTCAGATTAGGGAGATTTAATTTTGCGACGTTGTTCATCAACGAACTTAGGGAACATTAATTCTTTTCTATGAAAATAAACCTATTACAGTCCTTTCAAAGTCAAATGAGAACGGTTGTATATGTACACGTATACAATCATTGAATGAACTAACCTAAAATAATTTGACATCCAATTTTATATGACAAATGCAATTTCAAGCATTATCTCATAATTGTTGAATGTTTATTGCGGCTTTACTGTATTTTCAACTGTATTGTACAGTATAATCGAATCAATATGCTTATAATGATGGACTTTATTGCCTCACAGAACGTAATTCTATGACATGGGATTATAATGAAATACATGAGCCGTTCTCCTGGAAAACCGGGCTTATTGACAAAATTGTGAAAATGTTGATACTTATATGGTTAGAAAGAGAAAACGTTTATGAACAGTTTCTGAAAATTTGAACAAATTATTTTTCTTTTTTATTAGTGACGTCGCGAACGTCATTCGTTACGTTTTTGACGTAACGTAACGTGGCATTTCAATGATCCAGTATCTGAAACAGTTTTGACGTAAACTTTTTAAATTGTGGCAAATGTTATAATCATATTCTTATTTAAATAAAACGTGTCCAGTTTGTGAGTATTTGCTTCCAGGAAATAATAGCAAGTGTTTTAGTCACTTATTCCTTGTTTTCCTTGATATAAGTACTTTTTAGAAATCGATCACCATAGCAACAACAGACGTTATTTTAACACAATTTTAAAGAAAACTTGAAGCTAATGGATAGTAGTAAACTATCCAATTACTTAAATATGAAATCAAAGGACATGATTTTTTTCTCATTTTAGACATTTTTCTAACTCTTATTGCATAATTACAATGCAATGTCATTAAGCCCGGTTTTCCTGGAGAACGGCTCACATGCATGTTTAGTACAATACGGGTCTTTGATCATTTTCAATACGTAATCTAAGTCAACTTCAAAGGCAACAATGAGGCATAATCCGTCAACTGCAGAATTATGAAGACGTCACGGCATGTCTTTCATACCTTCACAACAGCACGCCTCGTTTCCGCGTTGCATCACGCGTTATTTGGATTTGTCAAATAATCACGTGACATTTGGCTTTATAAATTCATCACGTCCGGATTGCACATATAATGACAGAAAGCGATGAAAATCTCACAGCAAAAAGTCAATATTTGAACAGATCCACACGTTTGTAAAAGATTTAATTCACGTCATATGGTGTAGTCTGAAATAGGGAGACGTTTGTAAGCGGAAATTGAAATATAGACAATCTTCCGTCTCAGCAGGTGACATTGTAATTGTTTGATTGGATGAATGCCCTGATGGAAGTAGATCTTCATGTTGTAAAACTACACAAGCCCGAGCACGTGTCGAAGAAGAAATCGTTGACATAGTAACAGCGCTCTGTGAGAACACAAGTGTAATAAAGATGACATTTTTGTTCTCGCGTTGCGCATCATGTATGAAAATAATAAGAAGAAAACGTTATAGTCTTAAAAACATTTTATATGGCACCCGTGTAACCTAGTGCTTATACCAGCTTCTATTAGTTTTGTTGTTTAGGTCAGTCTATTAAGATGTTACAACGAAAACACATTAGTGACGGGTCAAATGCTCTGTACAAATCTATTCGAATTGACATATAATGGATAGGAATACAAATATAATTTTATTTATGGTTTTACTGTTTTCGATACTGACTGATATGATAAGACGTATCTGACTTAGAAATATTGACACATTATGTACCAAATTATTTCTGAAAAGCTTTCCAATGGTCATTACACAACAAGTGAGGAACTGATAGGTAAATAAACCAGAGGTTACAGTTTCGCATGATAGTTGCTATTCACTGGGAACGTTAAATAACCAATGAGTCTATTTTAATACAGCAAGGACAGCAAATCCAGATCTCTTGTATCGCACAAACGTACTCAATTAGGCAGGAAAAAGTTGGATGAACTTGACTTGTGTAAAATAAAATTATTCACATGCTACTAGTATTCGAGTCCAGTCCATAGCATATCCATTCTGTACAGTTCTATTATTATCAAATGTTTGAATCGTTCAAAATTGTACCGATCACAATATGTGCGTTTTTTAATGAACTGAATGTAGAATATAGTAAAATCCTACATCGGAATATGTTTGACTTTATTCTACGAAGTTCAACAATGATCAAAGAATACGATAATTTCTGGTGCATTAAATAAAGTCGGATGATTTATATTAGTTCAGTCGGTAAGGTTAGTCGGTCATAGTTAATTGAAATATCGAGCACATTGTACAAAATTAAATCTCATCCACAAGTGCTCCAATAATATTGTTAATCTCATTCAAAGGTTGTGTTAATCTCAATAGATATAAAACGAAACTGTATTTTCATTTAACAATCAGAAAGCTAAACGTCTTAATTAGTTTTATAATTTATAATCGCTTAAGGTTTTTACGGATCTATATTTCGTTTGGTATAAGTAGATAATCGTATGCCAATCATCGCCGTCTTAAATCCGAACGTTTTCATTTCGTTAATCGGGTACTTGAGATTTGAAGACATCCACTTGAAGATTTAATTTCGCAATATTGTGATGCCAGTAATCATTTCTAAAAAAATTTGAAATCCACAAATATTTGGATTTTCTTTCATTAAATAATACTTCGTGATTTTTGAATAAGACGCACTTGAGAGTGTATTATGTTCGTAAAATACTATTTTTAGCTATGCAATCGCATTATTGAAATAAAGTATAGAAATCGGTTAAAACTATGCAATATTTGAGAAGAGGTTTATTTGAGAATTTGGACTGAATCGACGCCATGAAAGTCACCACGTTGCCAACACGCGCTATATAATATAGATAAATAAGATAATTTATTTCAAACATAAGGCTTGAAGCCCAACAGTTTACAAGTATGTACAAATATAAATGATAGAATGCAGTATATACAGTAAATGTGACTTAAAGCATATTCAAATAGATTATGACGGTAATGGCAGTAAATGATCATCCAGCAAAATATTACACAGTAATAACAAAACAATATTACAGTATAACAGAGAAAAGCACATATATGGTTACACAAATACAGTACAGTCACGTAATTCAAAACTTTTAAATACAAAAACTGACAGTTGCTTGATAGTACGATGATTTTCTGATGTTAAAAGTTCAATAAATTTTGGTATATTTGGTCTTTGCCAGAAATATTTGTCAATGTATATTTTACGTAAGCTATTGTAGAGTGGACATTCTAATATGAAGTGAAACTCGTCCTCTAATGAATTGCAATGAATATATACATGTACTTGTAAAAACATGTATAGCTAGTTATGAAAGCCAAACCTTACAGAAGTATCTAGCGATCGAACACGGTAAGTTACTAGTATGTAGGGGAACACTCTAACTGATTACCACAAACACACAGGGATCTTATTAACGAATGTTTATGTTCCGAATGTTTAGCTTGGCTTATACATAGAGCATGTATTTGCCCCTTTTCTCAGATTGTGTAAACGGTGAGTTAGGTGGCCTTCAAGCGAGTTTACAGTATTTTCATATAAACATTGGGAATTTAATGTCGCCCATGCACTCCCAGTGGGGTTCCTATAATTTCTGTAGTGTGTGATTTATGCAATAAACGTCTCAAACAAGTGAGGTTTTCCACTACACATTTTGTGTTTCCTCACTGAAGATTTCCCTAAAGTTTCTCGAATTTCGATGAAAATTCAGTTACGCGTCAGAGAAGATAAAATTGATCAGGGTATAAAAACAGAAACCTAATCAACGCCAGTTTGCTATTGCGCAATGTTTGCGACGCTTGTGTAAGAACCTCACAGCCGTGAAAGTTACTGTGTCGATGGGAAGGTTATAGTTTCTAATTAAAAATTGAGACAAGAACTTGACAAGGAGCAGAAAATCGCGGAATAGGCCAGAGGCGATTGAACAATCCAAGAAATACAAGTATTGCTTCTGGTAAATTAACTAGAAATATACATGATTGTACTATTTACATTTCCCTGCTGAGAAATGGTATTGGATAAATAGACACATAATTGTTCTTACATAATCTCAATAAACGCCATATATCTGAATAGAGCGTAGTAAATATTTAAGCCCAGTGTCCCTCGGGACCAATTTCCCGGCGAAAATGATTTCCAGAAATGACATTTTCCTGCCAATCAAGTTTTGAATGACTCGCTCCTAAAATGGTCTTTCTTCCAGGTAATTTGCACATTTTAATTTAGAACATATTGGACCCGGTGTTGTTAATTGAACTCTGTTCATGCATTTTACATGCTGTATACAATGTAATACCATCGTGATTAACAAAATGCCGTTATATAGTTATGGTTACTATCAATGGATCCAAGTTGTGTTCCCTTTCTCTAATCATTCACAACTTGCCTAGTTGTGCCCGTTTTCTGTAGCCACCCACCATGCTATGTCATATTCATTTGACCCAGCGTCCTCTACACAAAGATTCCGTGGAACGCTGCACTCATAAAACCGCTACTTACCTGTACATATTTCCAAACACCTTCGTTCCCGCTCAAATAACTATAAAGAAAAGACGAAGACAATAGATTTCCTCGAAATGACTACTCAATACTTTGTTAAACATAGTAGCAAGTGAGTTAGCTATTAGTGTTACGGATATCTGTTCCCGGATTGTTAAGTTGAGTGCTGCCTTCTCATTCCGATTTCCTCATACCTTGTTATGTGTGGCCTTTAATTTACAGAAACCAGTGCTTCCTTATGTAAAAATCGCACGACGAGATACAATAGACCTCTTTGTAATAGTGAGGACTGGTTTGGAATTTTGCATCGTGAATTATAGACAAAGCCGATGACTGGTAAATTTTAGGAACACCACAATTTGCCGAGTGCCAAATGTTACAAGATGCAATTTTATGCAAGGTTTATCGATGTTTCAAGACCTATTCTCAGGGACGATATGAAAACAATTATTTTCTTCCTCATATGACGAAGAATTCACTGTCAATACTGATTGGTTTAACAATTTCATTAGTGAGTGATATAGATACTATGAGGAGTGAAGAGAGGGTTAAATTATGACAGCGAATATCACATGATAAACAATGTCAAATATGTATGGCAACGGGGATCATGTTGTAGTGATGAATTCCACATAACAAACAATTAGAAATACAAATGACATTCGATATGAAATGAAGACATCCCCCAGATTAACTAGCCGAGCACAGAAAACATAAAAAAGCATCACATACGTTACCACAGATATCATGCTTTTACCATATTACGAACTGAGAACACGAGAAAGCAATGTACTGTTAAAACAAATAACACTTCATATATAAATTTTTCATCAATGGTAAATACTAATTTTCACGTAATTTGTGTAGAATGCATGCAACTTAACAAGTTAACATGCGAGGATTCCTGGGAATATAATGTCTAATCCTCTGCATTCTATTTCCTAATTGCGGTCCCACACGCAATTTTTGTGAGTAAGTCACGTCGACACGCACTGGTGTACGATATTTTCGTAAAAGTACGAGAAGATTCCGTCGTTGGTTCTAATGTACTCGAAATATAGACACTAAAGCCGATTTCACTAAATTAAATAAGATTACTTATTGTACACACGATCATTTAAAGTCAGTAAAGAAGATTATAGGAATGGATGAAATGAAGTTTGACTTAACTAAGTTCAATGGCCTGTCGGTGGTAAAACTCGAATGTTATTGGAATATATACGAGGGGATTCTATGTGAGGATAACACAAACAGGGACGATGTTCCCAAAGAATCTTAAGGAAAAGCTTAGAATGTTCTCAAAATCTTACAGCTTCCTTAAGTGTGTCAGCATTATTTATAGCGCTACAATACTCACAAAGAAAACACGACTTATTTTTAGCTTCTTGGAAAATATGTGCAGTTCACTTTTTTAACTTAAGTGAAAATATTTAAGTTTTCCCTTAAGATGCTTTGTGAATACCGGCCCAGAACTGTGTGATTGAGACAAGCTGGTATATCCTTACTATAATTTAAAAAACGATACCTGGTCATATCATTAAGGATTGTTTAAAGAATTATAAATACATCACCAACATAATTACAATCAACAACAGTAAAACCAACAAATACAAATCACCAATTCCATAATCAACAATTGAAATTCAACTTTAACGAAATAAAAAACATCGGCACTTTCTTAATCGGCTATTTCTGCTGCAGTTGCAACAAGAACACCAGTAACAAAATTAACGGCTACTGAAGTATTTAACATCAGTAATAAAATCAATTACAAAATCAGCAGCAACTGTGCAGAAGCTACATCAAAATCAGCTATAAAATCAATATTAACATCAAATACTTAACTATCAACACCACCTTTCTATAACAACAATATTAATATCAAGTGTATCGTGTCGTAACTGTTACGCATTAAGGCAACATGTGCATATCCATACACAGAAAATTGCTGCATTGAGAAAAGTATCCCAGCTAATCTAACCGCGCGATCTGTGAGAGATGATATTGAAACTAATCTTACAAAATGATCTGCTTTGCCGAGTTTGACAAAACCACTTTAGTATTTCAATAATTGAAAGTATTACGAAAGTTCACTCTAAATGCTCGAGGTAAATCAATGTCGTTGAACTTGTGTTTTATACGTTCCGAACGAAGTTCTGTTCTTGACAGGCATTTATAGCTCTAGAAATATTCGTCTTCCTGCTAATATAGCTTCCTCACAGACTTGTAACCTTTGACCATGCTCGGCATCAGTCAACTTACTGGCGTTCATACATGATTACTCATTTAAGATGCCTCTACGGTGTATTATTCTGGAATAAGTTAAGATACCAATTTTCGAGTGCTCTTTTCAGATGTTAACCACTCAAGCAATTTTTGACTAGTTTTAACTGGTCATTGGGCTACCTATAGAAATCTACGTTCGTGTCTCCCTGGGGCACGTGTGACATTCATAATCGATCTCCGGCGCCCAGGAATAGACACATCAATCTGAGGTACCAATGTACACTTTCGTAAAGTGGAGCATGTGGGTAATTCTTGCTCAGAGAAATTAACCATTGGTCCAAACGGGGGTTGAACCCGTGACCTCTCAATCCCGAAACGCGCGCCCTACCTCTAGGTCACTGCTCCCCACCATGTCCTTGTTAATTATTCTGTGCTCAGAACAACCGCTTGCTGCAAATCAGAATACCGTATGGTACTTCATGTTTCGAATTCCACCAAAAACTACAACACAGATGGCGACAGCTTTCTTAATTAACACCAACCAAAACAATCACAAAAACAAGTTGTGTCGAACGCAACTGCAAAACGGTTTTCATGTTCAATACATGTCCATTGAATGTCCCATTTTCATTACCGATAACCAGAAGCAATTTTCAATAAGCCGTTAGGAAATTACGCTTTCCCTTTTTTTGCAGTGTACTGGCAGCGCATTTCCAAAGGACTTCTTTTCATGAATCTTTTTAACGGTCCATTTTTGTTTGTTAAAAGTGAAATCTCATGGAATAGTATAATGTATGTAAATAAAACGTATGTTATAGATTCTATTAACGACTGATTTTGAGAATCGTCTTTCTGAGAATAGACATTTCAAACTTGATGTAACAATGAAACATTTCCTTTCCAAAAATGATTGTTCCTCCTTAAAAGTTGATGCTGATTTTCCGACTTACTTATGCATTATATGAGGAATACCGATAGCCCCTAGCCACTATAACTTTGTGAAGAGGACAACTTTCCTATCGGTAAATATCTTAACACATTATGACAGACACATACTTACGAACTGAATAACTGAACGTTAAAAGCAATGGAATCAGGATAAACGTGACACGACAAAAGTGAACTTGACAAGATATTCGCTTAAATGGCATTTCTCTGAAACAGTTTTATATAGACTGACAAATGTATTGTCAGATATTATATATATAAAGTCTCACAGTCTTTTCTTTGTGAACATATTTCATAGGCGAAACTGTGACATAATTTTATTGCTATGAAAATAATCATCGCTGTTTTGACAAAGCCGAATTTGTATATGTTTTTTTGTTCTGCGGCGGGGACTTGGACACTTACTCATTTCTTTGGTTTGTGTGCTGGTATTGTTTCATGTTGCTGTGTTGTGATGTTACTGCTTTCTGTGCATTCTGAGTCTGCCTTCACTGGCCGATTTCCTCATACCTTCTTTTGTATAAAATTGTTGTTTGTTAGACGCTAATTTCATTAACAGTACGAAATAACGCATGTACGAAGTGGATACAATAACGGGCGATGAGCTCTGGATTGTGTTTAACAATACAGGCGTTGATAACCGTAGTTTATAAAACCCTAAAGTTCTACCAGCAAAATGTAACTGGACCACTTACATGTTAACAATTTGAGCAGTTGTTAATTTCTGTACATTTCGTACTTTGCAGTTTTTGTTGCGGCCTGTCTTCACTGTCCTAACTGTTTATAGTTTTGACATGCTGTTGTCATACTATAGTTCTTAGACCCAAGTCACTTACACAAAAATATGATTTAACAACTTTCATGCAGAGCTAGCAATATTTGTAACATTAGTGTTCTTTTCCGTGCATTTCTGTTTGTATTGCGTGTAGTCTTCCGTGACCGAGTTGTTATTATGAATTCGTCATGCTGTTGTCGTTATGTTCTGGGTAAGATATAAAGATGTATGTAAGTAGACGTTAATTAATATTGTCACAATATAGGCATTAGTAGATCATTATTCAGGATACAATCTATCATTAATGCATGTAAACAGTGTATCAACGAACAAACATCATTAAACCATCACTCATCATGAAGCTAGCTGGTCTATTAGATGCCAGATAATCAAAGCAACATAAGATTAGTAAATATTAAACAAACTAAAGGGAAATAACTCTAATACTCTTACTTCAAATATAGGAACGATATTTCAATATGTGTACTGACTACGAATGACCATCAATATACTGTTAACTTTGAATTATCCGCGGGTAATAAATGAAGCGGATTTTGATCAAAATGGTACTTGTACTTGATGGTTTCTTATAGTCGTGGGATTAAAATATACAAAAAATAATTAACATACTTTTTGATGACAAATGTAATTTCAATCGTTATCAAATAATTATTGTAAGTTTTTTGAGGTTTTAATGTATTTTAACTGTATTTTACCGTATAATCGAATCAATATATTTATAATGCTGGAGTATAAATTGCCTCGCAGAACGTAATTTCAGTGACCAGGGATTATAATAAAATACATGCAGGTATAGTACAATACGAGTCTTTGATCATTTTCAATCCGTAATCTAAGACAACTTTAAAGGCAACAATGCGACGCAATCCATCCGCTGCAGAATTATAAAGAAGTCACACGATGTCTTTCAGACCCCTACAACAGTGCGCCTCGTTTCCGCGTTGCATCACGTGCTTATTTGATTTGACAACTTATCACATGGCATTTGGCTTTATAAATTTTTCACGTCCGGATTGTACATATACGTTTGTAAAATATTTAAATCACGTCGCATTGTGTAGTCTGACATAAGGAAATTGAAATATAAAAAGTCTGCAATCACAGCAGACGACAATGTTATTATCAGATGTTTGAATCGTTCAAAATTGTATCAAACACGAAGTGCGAGTTTTTAAATGAAACTGAATGCAGAATATAGTAAAAACTTACATCAGGATATGTTTGACTTTATTCTACGAAGTTCAACAATGATCAAAGAATAAGATAATTTCTGATGCGTTAAATAAAGTTGGATGACGTGTTCTAGTTCTGACGGTAAGGTTAGTAGGTCATAGTTAATTGAAATATCGAGCACATTGTACAAAATTAAATCTCATCTACAAGGGCTAGAATCATATTGTTAATCTCATTCAAAGGTTGTGTTAATCTCAATAAATATAAAACGAAATCGTATTTTTTTTCACTAAACAATCAGAAATCCACGTATGTCTTAATTAGTTCTATAAATTATAATCGCCTAAAGTTTTTACGGATCTATATTTCGTTTGGTATAAGTAGATAATCGTATGCCAATCATCATCGTCTTAAATCCGAACGTTTTCATTTCGTTAATCGGGTACTTGATGTTTGAAGACATCCACTTGAAGGTTTAATTTCGCAATAGTGTGATGCCAGTAATCATTTCTCATAAAATTGAAAACCACAGAAATATTTGAATTTTCGTAAATTAAATAATACTTCGTTATTCTTGAATAAGACGCACTTGAGACTGTATTATGTTCGTAAAATACTATTTTAAGCTATGTAATCGTATTATAGGAATAAAGTATAGAAATCGGTTAAAACTTTGCAATATTTGAGAAGAGGTTTATTTGGGTTCTGGACGGAAGCAACGTCATGAAAGTGCTATAAAATTATATACATGTATAGCTAGATATGAGAGCCCAATCTTACATAAATATCTACAGGGGATTGAACATATAGGGGATATATAGGGTAACAACCTTACTGATTACCGTATACCATGGTCGGGTTTAGATTGTCTTCTCATATTTAGAAACGCTTGTGCATTGTCCAAACTATAAGTAGGAACATTGTACCGTCAATTCAATAAGTATTATTAATGAGGGCACTATCCCTATCGAAAGAGTAGCTGGAATTATGGTGAACTCATTTACACCCAGTTAAAATTAGATACACATAGTTTACCTGCAGGACGATGGTAAATTTACAACCGTTCTCATTTGAATTTGAAATGACTCCAAGTTGGTACAGTGTATACAGACCAATGATTACGATTTGGAGATTAGTGAATAAGAATCTGTCGGAAGAAAACACCAGTCATAACCCATCCATTATAAAATACAATTCGTGTTTTTGTCAGATGTTCCCAAAATATGATTTCATGATTAAACATGATCCATTACAATGCTAGAGGAGTTACAACTACTTTTCGATGCAGTATAGTTTGTAGCCGTTCTGTCAGGTTGGCCCAGGAATAGACACTGCCCTCACAGGTACCATTTTACACCATGGTGGAGTGGAGCTGTGGGTCTTGCTCAGAGATTTTAACCAGTGGTCCAGAGGGGGGTCGAACCCGGGACCTCTCGATCCCGAAGCGCGCACCCTACCTCTAGCCCACCGCTCCCCGCTCCAGTAGTTATCATTTTTTAGTGTAGTTAACTGTATTTCTGCCTCTTTAATGCCAGAATCAATACGTGTTTAATTGATATTAAATTGAGAAATTGAGACATACTTTTTTAGTTGGCCGTTGTGCAAATACTCAGTATTGAAAAAAAAAGAGAACACTGGGTGCTGGAAATAAGGACATGGCTACTATATATACTATGTATTTTAAGCCCATTTCTTACGAAATGAATTTTTTTGTTAAAAAGTGAAAACTAGAAAGTTTATGTTCCGAATGTTCAGCTGTTCTTATACATAGTATTTTCCCCTTTCATCAGAATGTCTGAATTGTGCGTTAAGTGGCCTTTAAATGAAATTTAACAGTATTTTCATATTGGGATTGAATGTCGTCCATGCACTCTCAGTGGGGTTCCTATAATTTCTGTAGTGTGTGATTTATGCAATAAATGTCTCAAACAAGTCTCAAGTTTTCCACTACACATACTGTTTTCCCTCACTGAAGATTTCCCTAAAGTTTCTCGAATTTCGATGAAAATTCAGTTACGCGTCAGAGAAGATAAAACTGACCAGGGTCTAAAAATAGGAACCTAATCAACGTTAGTTTGCTATTGCGCAATGTATGCGGCGCTTGCGTAAGAACCTCGCAGTCATGAAAGTTACTGTGTCGATGGGAGAATTTTCGTTTCTAATTAAAATTGAGACAAAAAATTGACAAGGAGCAGAAAATCGTGGATTATGCCAGAGGCGATTGAACAATCCAAGAATAGCAAGTATTGTTTTTAGAAGATTAACTAGAATTATACATGGTTGTGCTTTTTGCATTTCCCTGCTGAGAAACTTTGCATTTATACAGCCTGTTGTAATCATGATAATTATATACATATTTCTATAGATATTCTCTGAAGTGTTCTAAATTATTTATCCTCATTTAAGAATAGTGTAAAGTTTTAATTTAACGAAGGAGAATTGGTTTTACCTATTTTGTGGTGTATAATTTGGACACGGTAATATTTCAGACGCTCCTTGCTCAAGTACTACTACTACATGTACATAATATTATTGGTACCTCACCTTTTTCGAAATTCAAAAAAAATCATAGCTAACTTTCACATTTCATAATTTGATTGATACATTATAATAACTAGTTGGATAGCCAGACTAGTAACATCCCTATTTAAAACGCCTTCAATAACTTGGGTCGTAATTGCTAAGAATTTGCCTACGACATTTTAAAAAACCGACACATCTGGAATACAATGCCCATCTTATGAACATGTCTGAAAAGGTAATGATGACCAAACTATATTAGAAAAACACTTTTTCTCAAGGAGTAATATTTTCTCACCTTACATTGTTGTTTGCTTACTAGAATAAAACAATAATTGGAAGATATCAATAAACAAATCAGTTTATGTGATCATCTCGTCTTGTTAGTGTGTTAGATAAGCGTTAAGGTACTCGTATATACCAACTGTGTTGCTCATTTTGCTAGTACTATTTCAATACAAACTCTTAATAAACGCCACATATCTGAATAGAGCATAGTAATAATTTAAGCACAGTGTCCCTAGGGATGAATTTCCCGGCGAAAATAATTTCCAGAAATGACATTTTCCTTCCAATCAATTTTTGAATGACTCGCCTCTGTTAATGGTCGACGAGATAATCAGCGATATGCCAACACCATGCAGCCGTTCCTGTTAGATATATAATAAGCAGCCTTGATTAACTATCCATTTTAACTATGATTGATTGCAACTGCCTCTTATTTGCAATCATTTTGCCACAAAAGTGTATTTGGTTGAAAGTTTTTAATGCCTATCTGACTGGCTGAATAAAGGATATTGTTTTTCGAATCAAATTAAATACACGACCCCGGTAGAGGGAGATTGAATGAGACACAATACTGTTACACTGTAAGGGACTTAAATGGATTAAGCACATTCTTTTGCTATTGATTTTTGGAATGCGGAAATATAACAGTCTTCTTCACCGTAAGCGTTATCATTTCATTAAATGCAGATTTTAATCTTGGACCCGATGTTGTAAATAGAACATAGTTCATACATTTTACATTATGTATACAATTTAACACCATCGTGATTAACAAATATCGTTATACAGTTATGGTGACTATTAATGGATCCAAGTTTTGTTCCCTTTCTCTGATCATTGACAACTTGCCTAGTTATGTTCCTTCTCTTGTTTACACCAACATGCTTAGTTATGTGACTTGGTCATCTTGATTTGGCCCACCTAATGGAACGACACACTTACAGCGTCCTCTCCACAAATATCCAATTACACGCTATAGTCATAAAACTGCTGCATACCTGCAAACATTTCAAAACAAAGAGCCGATGACTGGTTAATTCTAGGAACACCATAATTTGCTGATTGCCATATGTTACAAGATGCAATTGTGTGCAAGGTTTATCGATGTTTCAGGTCCATTTCTCATGGACGATTTGAAAACAATTACTTACTTCCTCATATGTAGAATAATTTACGATCAATACTGATTTGTTTAACAATTTCATTAGTGGGCAATATAGAGATACTTTGAGGAGTGAAGGGATGGTTAAATTGTGACGGCGAATATCACATGATATACGATTTTATGTTTCGCGTCCCAGAGAAACATGTAATCTGCTAAGTTTGAAGTACGAAACAATATTCGACTTAAAAGCCATTTGGTACGTTTGGTATGAAGACGTGTTTGTTATGTCATTACCAATTAAATTTTAAATATATGAAGTGTTTCGTTAGAAAAGACTGTTTAGAAGAGACGAAATTGCGACTTGTTAATATTTTGCATACGGTGTCACATGACGTTATGCACGATACATGGCCCCGCCCCGAACGCCCTTACTGTTCAGTTTTATGTATAGTGTCATTTTCTTTTTATAGCAAATCACTTGAAACTTTCAGGACATATGAAGATTACGTGTTGTTTTATACACTTAGAAACACACTATAAACTCATTGACTTTTCTATAAAAGCAAGACAAATCGCTGGCTTAGAATAAGAAGGTCGCAACTACAAAATCGATATATTGAGAAAACAAGAGAAAACTGCCTGTAATTTACTCTTTGCCTATGGGAAAACAAGTTTTTAAACCTTCATTTTGGTCAATATGACAATGTTAGATTTTCATGAAAATAGGCTCATAAGAATCGCCTTGTAAAGCAGATTTCAAATATGTAAGAGTCTTATAAGGTCGTAAGTAGCAGTTACGACCTTCTCATTCTAAGCCATCGAAATGTTCAATTAACAAAGTGAAGGAGAACCCAATCACGACAAACAATCTTTATCATACACATGTGTTTGTTTAAATTTGCAATTAGTGATAACAATTTAATATAATAATTATCTCAGTGGGATATTCATAATTGCTCCAAGGAGCATTGTGTTTCTACCAATCGACACTACTTCATTCATTTAATTCTGATGAACTCAAACAATCGAGTGCTATTACTTGGAGATAAAGTTGGAAATAAATAAGATAATTTCCCAAGGTGCTACTTACTCCAGGACGCCCGCTGTCCGCGGCAATTTAGTCAGAATATCTAGTAAGCTTTAACACAGTTTTATTTGCTGTAATTAAGAATCCGAGAAAAACACTGACGTATTTGATAAGTCCCCATAGTGCTTGAGTTATGTGAAACAATAGAATAATGTCACATCAAATGCATCCGATAAAAATTATTTGTTGCACAGATTCAATATCACTTAAGATAGAGTTTTGGGATTTTGAACAAAACAACCTGGTACATGCATGTAGTTGATGATGCAAAAGTTATAAGCTTCAAGTGGAATGAAAACATAATTTAACATTCTGTCATAATTCCAGGAAAATGCGGAGTTCCGTGACTGAAAACTAAGAAGGACATATATTGCAGCCAACGGGTTTGTCGTTTATAAATGTCATCTTACACAACCGCAAATTCATACCTTAAAGTGTATAGAGCTATATTCTTAGAGTCATTTGATGTCAACATAATTACTTGCGTTGTTTTTAGTATGATACTAAACTACCTTAATTGGAAATTAAAACTTTGGATGGGTTCCGTGTACTTCTGATGATTGATGATTCTTATAATTTCATAGGGTGTTCTAGAACACTTTCGTATGAAAATGGACAGTTTGAATGTCAAATAAATCACAGTGAGAGTTTCTGTTAAAACTGAAGCGAAAAATGATCGAATGGATATGAAAGCATAATTGTTTGTCAGTTTTTGAAACTTTAAAAAAAATATCGTCCGATATAGCTTTACACACTTTACGAACAATAAATTGAAATATAATATAACCAAACTGTGGATATCGATATCCCCCGATCCGGCAACAATAGAATTCATGCAGGGACATGTAAGGATGTCGATATCCCCCGATCCGGCAACAATATAATTCATGCAGGGACATGTGAGGATCATCATTAATATTTTTGGACCTTAAAATGCAAATAACAACACCCTCTACAAAAATATTGATTGTGGTTTAACCGTAGCATATCTTAAAGTGTATTGTCTTTTTAGTGTTCTGTTTGTGATTTTTGTAAACGCGTTGAAATACATCTGCGGGGAACTATATTTCATGGATGCATCAAAATTTGTCGCCGTGTAGTAATATTAGTGTATGGTTCGGAAACACATACTATTGTTTATTGGTGCGAGGTTTTACAACATAAGGCCACTTGTAGCCGTATGATATTAAATCATGTCCTGACACAAACCAGACAAACACACTGACGCCTCCTAAAATTTCATTTTGCCAAAACGCATTACCAATTCATCATACAAAACGCAACGATGTTCAATATCTCTTCGAAGTAGCAGTTGCCAAACATATGCATGCATGTACACAAACTACGTATATTGTATCGAAAATATTTAGTGGCCTATCTGAAGGCGTGGAAACAAGAGAGCAATACAAGAGAGCAAGGACATGACAAGTCAATGTTATTGACAACTGCCATCGGGAAAGGTTTTTTGTTATAAACTATTTTGGAAAATGCTTTCTGCTAGTTTACAAAATATCAGCGCTGAAAGTTGAGACAAATACTGTAGAAGCCATATTTGCGGAATTTGTTTGTTCGCAAAATATTTTTAATTTACTAAAACACGGAGATAAACAGAAAATGCTTTTTTCTGATCTATAAAAGAAAAGACTTAAAGAATAACCAAATCACGAAACCGAGCACGGAAAACATAAAAAACATCACACAACACAAACACACGACACAATAAGTTATTTAGGCTAATACTTCGGCGCAAAATTCGTTAATTCGTTCTCATGAGTACGTGTTTTGTATATCGTTGGTGCAAATGTTCTTACATTATTCAATATCCCCTATAATATAATTGTGTTATGATATTATTGTTTAAATGCATACAACATATTGTATTCGTCATAGTTTTACAAATTGAATGCCTTTTAGATTTATTTATCCATGATTATGACAAATGTATCTATTTATTGCACAGTTCGTACGTGTGTTTAAATACTATGATAGTTATGTGAATGTTCATTATAGGAAGCGATAAATCAATCTATTGCTACACTGAGCAATGCCCACTCATAAGCCAAACAAATTATTAAAAGTCCTAGTCCCTGTCGCTAAAACACATGTGTTTGGGGTTTCAGCGTTTGAACAAAGTTGAAATGTTTGTGAAGATAAACATTATTCAGACTGTAAAAAGACACCATGCAAATTACTTTCTGTTATATTCCCTTATAATGTATGCTGACGTATTGAAAATTAAAGAATCCGCAGTCAATTTCAGGTGCATCTGTTTTGCCTCAAGAAATAATTTGATATCCTGAATTCATACAATGTTATAAATTGGTGATTTTGTACAACATGTATATACAACGAGTAATGCATATATTTGCAAATATTGTGTAAATCATGATTTTTTAAATCCTATATTGTAGAAGTATACACCTGGGAGTTGATAAACGCAGTCATCATCTTTATTGAGTATGTAATGAACGGATTGTGACTCACTAGAGGATTGCTAGAATCTAATTATCGCATTCAAAATGGACCCAGTTTTCCTAGTCAATGTTCAATTTAATCTCTTAATTTTCTGATATAATAACAAAATTTTGTTCTGCTAGTACATGTATTAGATTGCGTAGTAAACTGCTGCCAGCGATCCCATTTCTTACCAAAAAATATTTTGTTTAAAAGGTGCAAACTAGAAAGTTTATGTTCCGAATGTTCAGCTGGTCTTATACATAGTATTTTTCCCTTTTCCTCGAAATGTCTGAATGGTGCATTAAGTGGCCTTCAAATGAGGTTTTATAGTATTTTCATATTAATATTGGGAAAATAATGTCGTCCATGCAATCCCAGTGGGGCTCCTATAATTTCTTTAGTGTGTGTTTTATACAATAAATGTTTCAAACAAGTGAGGTTTTCCACTACACATATTGTGTTTCCTCACTAAAGATGTCCCTAAAGTTTCTCGAATTTCGATGAAAATTCAGTTACGTGCCAGAGGAGATAAAATGGATCAGGGTATAAAAACAGAAACCTAATCAACGTCAGTATGCTACTGCGCAATGTATTCGGCGCTTGTGTAAGAACCTCACAGTCGTGAAAGTTACTGTGTCGATGGGAGAATTTTCGGTTCTAATTAAAAATTGAGACAAGAATTTGACAAGGAGCAGAAAATCGTGGAATATGCCAGAGGCGATTGCACAACCCAAGAATATCAAGTATTGGTTTTGGTAAAATAAATAGAATGATACATGATTGTACTTTTTGTATTACTCTGCTGAAAAACTTTGCATTTATACAGCCTGTTGTAATCATGATAATTGTATAGATACTTCTATAGATATTCTCTGAAGTGTTGTGAATTATTTATCTTCATTTAAGAATAGTGTGAAGTTTTAATCTAAGGAAGGAGAATAGGTAATACTTGTTTTGTTGTGTAAAATTCAGACACGGTAATACTTCAGACGATCCGTGCTCAAGAAATACTACTACATGATTGTACATAAAAATATTGGTACCTCAGCTTGTGCGAAATTCAATCAAATATTTCATAGCTGCTTTTCACCATATTATAAACTTAAGTTTTACATACATAAAATAAATGTACTGGTATTGATGGTACACACATACGTTCGGCAAACAGAACTGTTGCATGTATTTGTTACACCATAGTCTGTCTAACATACCCTATATTGATAAAGACAACTCCTCAATCTACTCTTTTCTCGTGAAAATATTTCCCATTGCACCCGCTCAAACATAGGTACATAATCAAGTCCAGAATAAAATACATCTAAATTGAAAAAAGTTAATGCTATTTGAATGATACAATTTATTATCTAGGCGGGTAGGCAGAGTAGTTATATCCCTATTTAGAACGCCGTGAATAACTTGGGTTGTAATTGCTCAGAAGAAATTTGCCTACGACATTTTAAAAAGCAGACATATTTGTGATACGATGTCCATCTTATGAACATGTCTGAAAAGGTAACGATAATCAAACTTAAGTCGAAAACAACTTTATTCTTAAAGTGTTATACGTATATACAGACAGTTTTGTTTTCTCAAATTGAATTGTTTTTTACTTACTAGGAAAAATGATAATTGGAAGATATCAATAATCAAAGACAGCTTACGTGATTATCTCGCCTTCTTCGATAACCGTTAAGTTACTCGTAAAAATTAAATTTGTTGCCCATTTTGCATGTACTATTTCAATGGTATTAGATGGAGATACACATAATTGTTCTGACAAAATCTCAATAAACGCCACATATCTGAATAGAGCATATTAATTATTTAAGCACATTGTCCCTAGGGACGAGTTTCCCGGCGGAAATGATTTCCAGAAATGACATTTTCCTTTCAACCAAGTTTTGAATGACTCGCTCCTAATGGTTGACGAGATAATCAGAGATATGCCAACACCATGCAGCCGTTCCTGTTAGATATATAATAAGCAGCCTGGATCAGATATCCATTTTAACTATGATTGATTGCAACTGCCTCTAATTTGCAATCATTTTGCCACAAACGTGTATTTGGTTGAAAAATTTCAATGTCTATCTGACTGGCTGAATAAAGGATATTGTTTTTCGAATCAAATTAAATACACGACGCCGGTTGAAGGAGATGGAATGAGACACAATGCTGTTACACTGTAAGGGACTTAAATGGATTAAGCACATTCTTTTGCTATTGATTTTTGGAATGCGGAAATATAACAGCCTTCTTCACTGTTAGCGTTATCATTTCATTAAATGCAGATTTTAATATAGAACATCTTGGACCCGATGTTGTAAATAGAACATTGTTCATACATCATCTTCATTTGGCCCACCCAATGGAACGACACACTTACAGCGTCCTCTCCACAAATATCCCATAACACGCTGCACTCATAAAACTGCTGCCTACCTGCAAAGATTTCCAAACAAAGAGCCGATGACTGGTTAATTTTAGGAACACCATAATTTGCTGATTGCCATATGTTACAAGATGCAATTGTGTGCAAGGTTTATCGATGTTTCAGGTCCATTTCTCATGGACGATTTGAAAAAAAAATCATTTTCCCATTTGAAGAATAATTCCTTAACAACACTGATTGTTTTAACAATTTCATTAGTGAGCGATATAGGGATACTTTGAGAAGTGAAGGGAGGGTTAAATTGTGGCAGCTAATATCACATGATATATACAATTTTAAATATTTGAGGTCCAGAGAAACATGTAATCTGCTAAGTTTGAAGTACGAATCAATATTCGACTTAAAACGCCATTTGGTATATTTGGTATGAAGACGTGTTTGTTATGTCATTACCAATTATATTCTAAATATACGAAGTGTTTCGTTAAGCAAGACTGTTTAAAAAAGACGAAATTGCGACTTTTTAATATTTTGCATACGGTGTCACACGACGTCATGCACGATATCTGGCCCGCCCGAGCCCCCTTAAATTGCAGTTGTTAGTATACAGTGTCATTGTTGATTGAGCAAATTACTTAAAATTGTCAGGACATGTCAAGATGACGTGATATAATTTTGTGTTGTTTTTTTATTCACTTCAAACACTCACATGTCTTTCCAATACAAACTCCTTAAACTTTCTATAAAAGCAAGTAAATATGTTCAATTAGCAAAAGGATGGAACTCAATCACGACAAACAAAATTGGTTATAACAATGTGATTGTTTAAATTAGCAATTAACGATAAAAAGTTAATATAATAATTAGCTCAGTGTGGTATTGATAATTGCATAAAAGAGCGGTGTGTTTCTACCAATCGACACTACTTCATTCATTTAATTCTGATTAATTCTACTTACTCCAGGACGCCCTCTGTCCGCTGAAATTAATTTGGATTCAATACGAAGCTTTTAACCCAGTTTTATTTGCTGTAATTAAGAATTAGAGAAAAACACTGACGTATTTGATATGTCCCCATGGTGTTGGAGTTATGTGAAACAATATAATAATATTGAATCAAGCGACCAGATGAAACAGTGTTTGTTGCACCGATTCAATGTCACTTAAAATAGCACTTTGGGATTTTGAACAAAAATGAGCCAGATCCATGCATTTAGTTGACGATACAAAGATTATAGGCTTCATGTAGAATGAAAACATATTTTAATAATCATGCATAATTCCAAGAAATGCTGAGTTCCGACACTGAAAACTAAGAAAGACATAAATCGCAGCCAAAGGTCTGTTTATAAATGCAAGAAAGTGGAAAATGTCTATGCCTCGGACAATTTAATGCTGTATCTTAAAACGTTCCGAAAGGATCTGCTATTTAAGAAAAGGTAATAGCATACGGATTCGTTGGTGTACGTTTAACTTGGTCTGTTTGCGGCCGTTGTATGGCAAGGAAAGGTGGCGAAATGGAACGCCATGTTCAATGTTCAAACGGTTTCAATTCCGATTTTCATCAAATAAGTGTAACGTACCGTTCCTGATGACTGTTTCAAGAACATAGTGTTTCATCCAAACTCAGCTTCAAGTCGCCATACGCAACGACGAATACATTCCTTAAGAACAATGCTTTGCTTTATTATCACCAAACCTAAGATGCTGAAATCTCCCTAAGAGAATTCATGAAAGGAAATATAAAACTCACCATTAAACGTTTTGGACCGTATACGCAAATAACAACACCCTCTACACATATGTTGATATTGATATAAACGTTGAGTATCTAAAAAAATGCATTGTCTTTTTAGTGTTCTGTGATTGTCGTTAGTGCATTGAAATACGTCTGCATGGAACTATATTTTGTGGATGCATCACACTTTGTCGCCGTGTAGTAATACTAGTATATGGTTCGGAAACACATAATATTGTTTATTGGTGCGAGTTTTCACATCATAAAGCCACTTGTAGCCGAATGATATTAAATCATGTCCTGACAAGAACCAGACAAACACACTGACGCCTTCTAAAATTTCAGTTTGCCAAAACGCATTGCCAATTCATCATACAAAACGCGGCGATGTTCAATATCTCTTTGAAGTAGCAGTTGCCAAACATATACATGCATCTAAAGAACCTACGTATATTGTATCGAAAATATTCAATGGGCTATCTGAAGGCGCGGAAACTAGAGAGCAATACATTTAAGGACATGACAATTCAATGTAATTGACAGCTGCCATCGGGAAAGGTTTTTTGTTATAAACTATTTTGGAAAATGCTTTCTGCTAGTTTACAAAAACCAGCGCTGAAAGTTCAAACAATTACTGTAGAAGCCATTTTTGCGGAATTGTTTGTTCGCAAAATAAATTTATTGACTAAAACACGGCGATAAACAGAAAATGCTTACTTCTGATTTTTTAAAAGAAAATACTTAAAGAATAACAAAATCACGACACCGAGCACAGAAAACATAAACACCATCACACAACACAAATACACGACACAATAAGGCATTTTAGGCTACAACCCTAACGCATACATTTCTATATTTTGAAATTTAAGTTTTGTTTCTAAAAAGCATTCAATTTGTAAAACTATGACGAATACAATATGTTGTATACATTTAAACATTAATATCATAACACAATTATATTATTGGGGATATTGAATAAGTTTAGAACTACACTTGTACAAAGAAAGTTTTAAAATGTTGAGCTTCAAAGGTGATAATAGCTCGACAATTTTCATCCTTTCATCATCAGATTTGAGCATGAGGGAAATATGTGATTTAAAATTATCAGATATATTATCAATGCGTCAAGCTCATTTTTGTACTCCTCATGTGAGATAGAAAGTGTGCATAGTATTCTTGGCTGTGCCTTGTCATTGGCCTTAGTCAAACCTCTAGTGACTGTTTACACAATGCAATGACATACAAATAGTCTAGGAAAGTTCATGAATGTGAATGTAATGATAATAATAATACGATAAATTGAGCATTTATCAAACGGGTAAGATTTCTCAATTTTCTTGTGTAAGTCCTAGTGGTGTACTTGCCGTTTTCCTGACAAACAACATATAGTTTTATTAATGTTATTTCAAACATCTGAATATAGAAGTATCAGTGGTTGAATTGCATTTCTCATGCAGATTTTTGTTGAACATTGTGCCGTGTGTTTCTGGTATGTGTATATATATGATCGACTGTTTCTGTTTAGTGTTTCTTTCACTGTCGGATATGTCATCATCTTTTTACAAAACAGCACTAAACATAACTTTAGAAACTGATGATGTAAAAATATGTGAAATACTACAATACCTTTAACTTGATAAGTTCATGAATATATCTGCAGACGGAATAAAGTGTAATACCAGTTGTCGATGATAACACTTTTTTAATCGGGAGAAATTCCTAGCCTGTTGTCTGTTTTCCCAAATAACCATTTTAATCTGGCATATTTGATATGTTTGCCTTGATAAACAGTAAATAACAAATGGAAATAACTTAAAGCCACGTCACACATAACATTCATTTGAGGAAGCCAACCGAATAGAGCAATATTGAGATTTCGTACAAATTCTGATCTATCATGAACACAGAGGTTAACATGCGCACCAATACGAACACCACAATTTGTACCAATTTACAAAGCACACACTCGTGAGAACGAATTTACGAGTTTTGCGCTGACGTCATATTCGGTTGATGGCTGGTTGTATTCGTTTAGTGTGTTAGGGCCTTTTAACATGTTCAATACTTTTAATCAGTAAATAAACGTTCCTTTCGGATTTAGACACGTGTGCAAACGATTGACAGGCTTCCTATATACAATGCTTAGTGCATATATTTGCAAATATTTATCAAATCATGATTTTTCAAGTCCTATATTGTAGACATATACACATGTGAGTTGATTAACGCAGTCATCATCGTTATTGAGTAAGTAATGAACGGGTTGGACTCACTAGAGAATTGCTAGAATCTAATTATCGCATTCAGAATGGATCCAGTTTTCCTAGTCAATGTTCAATTTAATCTCTAAATATTCTCATACAATAACGGAATTTTGTTGAGCGCAGTATTATTAAGCATATGGCTATAAGCCCTTGTTGAATTGCCGACATACTACCCATAAATAGTGAAGTTCCACTAATAAGACCAGTGAAAAAGGTAGTCTTAATAGCGTATCGGTCTTATTAGTGGACCTTTTTTGTTCTAAAGTTAATACTTTAGGACCTTAAACTGGCAAAAATCTGGAAGATATAAAAAAATCAGAGTGGTATTATTAGCGGAACTTTACTGTATCGTACGTATATGGTATTAAAAAAACTTTGTTATCAGAATTTATATTTCTACTATCTTTTCTGAGCTACAAATGCACATGTAATGTACAATTTCAATTGCTTTCCGCAATAGCTCCATTCAAATGCCAAAGAGCTCGGGAAAAAATACCAAAGATATAGAAACAAAAATACCAATCAGATTAGAACAAGGGTAGAACCCTCGGGAATTTAACCTTGAACGTTTCCGCTTTTCTGTTGTCAGAAAATTCAATTGTCATTGAAATGGATATAAAGATCGTTTTATAAACCTTTTGTGTACACTTCTAGTCTCCAAGGAATACCACTGAAGTCATAGTTATGAAATATATATTGGTTTTATTACACAATGTCAGTCTTTGACAGCGTTGATTTAATGTATTATGATATATTCGAGTATACCCCGATCCATTATTTCATCAAGTTGATCATATTTGACAGACAATAAATACAGATAATGGTTACTGGACAAATCATTTCTGAATAAAAGTGCCAAAGTCAACAGTCTAATAGTTGGAAGAATATGGTTTGTCTACATTCATTTAGTGAGTGTCAGATTCTCTGTCTTCTTCTATATATCTTACAGCTCAAATGTTGTATTCTTGTTACATGTGTTGTCGGTATCCAACTATATAATGACTAGTTAGGTGGCCTTCAAGTGAGATTTTACGGTATTTTCATATTATGGAACTGCAATGACGTCCATGCATTCCCAGTGGTTTTGCATTATTTCTGTGGTGTGTGATTTATGCAGTAAATGTTTCAATCTAGGGAGGTTTTCCACTTCACATATTGTGTTTGCTCACTGAAGATTTCCCTAAAGTTTCTCGAATTTCGATGAAAATTCAGTTACGCGTCAGAGAAGATAAAATTGATCAGGGTATAAAAATAGAAACCTAATCAACGCCAGTTTGCTATTGCGCAATGCATGTGGCGCTTGTGTAAGAACCTCACAGCTGTGAAAGTGACTGTGTCGATTGGAAGGTTTTAGTTTCTAATTAAAAATTGAGACAAGAATTTGACAAGGAGCAGAAAATCGTGGAATATGCCAGAGGCGATTGAACAATCCAAGAAATACAAGTATTGCTTCTGGTAAATTAACTAGAACTATACATGAGTGTACATTTTGCATTTTCCTGCTATGAAACTTTGCATTTGTACAGCCTGTTGCAATCATGATAATTGTTTATGCATTTCTATCGATATTCTCTGACGTTTTTATTAAATTATTTATCCCCATTCAAGAATATCATGAAGTTTTAATATAAAGAAAGAGAATACTTAATAATTATTTTTGGGTGTAAAATTCATCCGGACTCAGTAATATTTCAGACGCGTCTTACTCAAGAAATACAACTACTCATACATGTACGTAATATTAGTACCTCACCTTTTCGAAATTCAACCAAAAAGTTCATAGCTGATTTTCACCATTTTACAAAAATAAATGTACTGTAATACACGGATAATGCACTCAGAAACAGTTACAGCGCCAATCCACTAACATAGGGCGCAGGCGCAAAATGCACCATCCATAGCACTATAGGCAAGTATACTAAACCCTACAATGAAAACACAGCACATCACTAATAAATTAAGGTTACACCCACTGGACAAGTAAAATGCACGATACTAGCCAGGTGCTCGTCACATCCTGAGTATCAATATATTGGTACAAATGCTTGTTAAAGTTATTCTTTAGCAACTGATTCATGTATTGATGACAAGTTTATTAAAAGGCTAATCCATAACGAGTCTCATTGAAATTATAATTTTTGGCCCTAAGTGCAAGCTAGAAATTTGCCTACGGCTTTTAAAAAGTAGACATGTACAACATATTTGAATCAAGATCATGACTAGTCGCCTTATATAGTTGCATATACACAATTTATAATACAATATCTATCTTATGAACATGCTTTTATGATGACCAAACTACATGTATAGTAGAAAAAAAAATTTCTTATAGAGTCATATTCAAACATTATTTTGTTTTCTAAAATTGAATTATTATTTACTTTTTTATACTACACGGGTATGTTTTTTTCCAATAATTTGATTCGTATTTTGCGTTTTTTGTCATATGATATAAAGAATCTATCACTCGTTGTCAATTGATATATTTATATTAAACTCGTTCAGGAAATATTATTAAGCTCGCCAAAGGCTCGTATAATAAACTCGTTTAAAATAAATTTATATCAATTGACAACTCGTGATAGATCCTCTATATCTCGTCTTGTTAGTGTGTAAGATAACCGTTAAGTTACTCGTATAAACCAACTCTGTTGCTCATTTTGCTAGTACTATTTCAATGGTAATAGATAAAGAGACACATAATTGTTCTTACAAAATCTCAATAAACGCCACATATCTTAATAAAGCATATTAATTATTTAAGCCCAGTGTCCCTTGGGCTAAAATGATTTCCAGAAATGACATTTTCCTTCCAATCAAGTTTTGAATGACTGGCTTCTGTTAAGCTGCCTGGATCAACTATCCATTTTAACTATGATTGATTGCCACTGCCTCTAATTTGCAATCATTTTGCCACCAATGTGTATTTGGTTGAAAGTTTTCAATGTCTATCAGACTGGCGGAATAAAGGTTATTGTAAGGGAGATGGAATGAGACACTATGCTGTTACACTGTAAGGGACTTAAATGGATTAAGCACATTATTTTGCCATTGATTTTTGGGAAGCGGAAATATAACAGCCTTCACAGTAAGCGTTATTCCATGCAGATTTTAATAAAGAACATCTCGGACCTGATGTTGAAAATTGAACAGTGCTAACACATTTAACATGATGTACACAAGGTAACACCATCGTGATTAACAACATATTGTCATATACAGGGTGTCCAAAAACACGGGGAATTTCTTTAAACCGTTATTAATCATTTTGATGAATTTGACTGATATAAGTGTATCTAAGTGATCCTCACAAAAAGGGTACTTGCTTAAATGTGGTGCTTCAGAGTAGGAAGTGACGTCATCATTTTCACTATGGCAACATTTTACGTTATTTTTGCATAATCATCTGAAAACGGTCATTATAAGAAAATGGCTTTCTTGGCTTATTGTTAGAAAACAACATTTAAAGTCAAAGGGGGGTCAAAATCGTGTGAAAATATGACATGTTTTATCCTAACGAAAAGCAATTGAGTTAGCTGTTTTATGTGTCACATTGACTATAGACCAGTGCCTTCCTTCATACGACGAGATAATTTCGACCCCTTTCTAATCATGAGGACCGGTATGGAACAGATATGCGTTTTTCATCAGAAATTATAGACGGAACCGATGACTGGTTAATTTCAGGAACACAATAATTTGACGATTGTCAAATGTTACAAGATGCAATTTTGTGCAAGGCTTATCGATGTTTCAAGTCCATTTCCCAATGACGATTTAAAAACAATTATTCATTTTCTCATATGATGAAGAATTAACAATCAATACTGATCGGTTTAACAATTTCATTAGTGAGCGATTTAGGGATACTTTGAGGAGTGAAGGGAGGATAAATTATGACAACGAAAACAGTAACCTTCATACCATATACAGTAGCCATATACTAGTTTGCTCTATACTTATATTAATCTATCTCAATTGTTCAATCATTTAAGCAATATTGTTTCTGACATTAAAGAGGCAGAAAAAGCAAACAACTACACTCAAAGACCACCAAAGTAATAACAACCAATCGAGTCGTTATAAATAGTTATTAAGAAAAATATTTCGATAAAAGACGTATTACTAGTACAAACTCATTGAACTTTCTATAAAAGCAAGACAATTGTTCAATTAGCAAAGTGAAGGAGAACCAAATCACGACTAACAAAATTAACAAAATTGAACGTACACATGTGATTGTTTAAATTTGCAACTAACGATAACAATTTGATATAATAATTGTCTCAGTGGGATATTTATTATTGCATTAAGGAGCATTGCGTTTCTACCAATCGACACTACGTCATTTATTTAATTCTGATACAAATGTAAACTCTAACAATTGAGTGCTATTACTTGGAGATATAGTTGGAAATAAATAAGAGAATTTCCCAAGGTGCTACTTAATTCAGGACGCACTTTGTCCGCGGCAATTTAGCCGGATTCTCTACAAAGCTTTAACACAGTTTTATTTGCTGTAATTAAAAATCCGAGAAAAACACTGACGTATTCGATAAGTCCCCGTGGTGCTTAAATTATGTGAAACAATATAATAATATCACATCAAATGCATCAGAGGAAACAGTGTTTGTTGCACAGATTCAAAATCACTTAAAATAGCACTTTGGGATTTTGAACTAAAACGAGTCAGGTCCATGCATTTAGTTAATGATACAGAGGTAATAGACTTCATGCGGAATGAAAACATATTTTAACATTCATGCATAATTCCAGGAAAATGCTGAGTTCCGACACTGGAAACTAAGAAAGACACACATCGCAGCCAAAGGTCTTGTTGTTTATAAATGCAACAAAGTGGAAAATGTCTATGCTTCGGACAATTTAATGCTGTATCTTAAAACGTTCCGAAAGGATCTGCTATTTTAGAAAAGGTAAAAGCATACGGATTCGTTGGTGTACGTTTAACTTGGTCTGTTTGCGGCCGTTGGTTGGCAAGGCAAGGTGGCGAAATGGAACGCCATGTTCATGTACAAACGGTTTCAATTCCAATTTTCATCAAATAAGTGTAACGTACCGTTCCTGATGACTGTTTCAAGAACATAGTGTTTCATCCAAACTCAGCTTCAAGTCACCATACGCAACGACGAAAACATTCCTTAAGAGCAATGCTTTGCTTTAGTATCACCAAACCGTAGATGCTGAAATCTCCCTATGAAAATTCATGAAGGGAAATATAAAACTCACCATTAACCGTTTTGGACCGTATACGCAAATAACAACACCCTCTACACACATATGTTGATTTTGATAGAGATGTTGAGTATCTAAAAAAATGTATTGTCTTTTTAGTGCTCTGTGATTGTCGTAAGTGCATTGAAATACGTCTGCGTGGAACTATATTTTGTGGATGCATCACAATTTGTCGCCGTGTAGTAATACTAGTATATGGTTCGGAAACACATAATATTGTTTATTGGTGCGAGTTTTCACATCATAAAGCCACTTGTAGCCGAATGATATTAAATCATGTCCTGACGCAAACCAGACAAACACACTGACGCCTTCTAAAATTTCAGTTTGCCAAAACGCATTACCAATTCATCATACAAAACGCGGCGATGTTCAATATCTCTTCGAAGTAGCAGTTGCCAAACGTATACATGCATCTAAAGAACCTACGTATATTGTATCGAAAATATGCAATGGCCTATCTGAAGGCGCGGAAACAAGAGAGCAATACATTTAAGGACATGACAATTAAATGTAATTGACAGCTGCCATCGGGAAAGGTTTTTTGTTATAAACTATTTTGGAAAATGCTTTCTGCTAGTTTACAAAAACCAGCGCTGAAAGTTGAAACAATTACTGTAGAAGCCATTTTTGCGGAATTGTTTGTTCGCAAAAAAAAATATTGACTAAAACACGGCGATAAACAGAACATGCTTACTTCTGATTTTCTAAAAGAAAATACTTAAAGAATAACAAAATCACGACACCGAGCACAGAAACCATCACACAACACAAATACACGACACAATAAGGCATTTTAGGCTACAACCCTAACGCATACATTTCTATAATTTGAAATTTAAGTTTTGTTTCTAAAAGCATTCAATTTTTAAAACTATGACGAATACAATATGTTGTATAAATTTAAACATTACTATCTTAACACAATTACAGTATAGGGGACATTGAATAAGTTTAGAACTACACTTGTCCGAGAAAGTTTTAAAATGCGTAACTTCAAAGCTTATAATAGCTCGACATTTTTCATCCTTTTATCATCAGATTTGAGCATGAGGGAAATATGTGATCTAAAATTATCTGATATATCATCAATGCGTCAAGCTGTTTTTTTATACTCCTCGTGTGAGTTAGAAAAATTTCATTGTATTCTTGTCTGTGACTTGTCATGTGCCTTAGTCAAACCTCTAGTGACTGTTTACACAATACAATGACATACAAATAGTCTAGGAAATTTCATAAATGTGAATGTAATGATAATAATAATACGATAAAATGAGAATTGATCAAACGGGTAAGATTTCTAAATTTTCTTGTGTACGTCCTAGTGGTGTACTTGCCGTTTTTCTGACAAAAACATAATATGTTATAGTTTCATTAATGTTATTTCAAACAACTGAAAATTAAAGTATCAGTCGTTGAATTGCATTTCTCGTTCAGTGTTTTGTGCAACAATGTGCGATTATGGTCAATGGAATGTATGTATCCTTTGATCGCCGGTGTATTTTGTGTGACCCGTGCCTGTCGGATTTGTCATCATCTTTTTACAAATCAGCAACAAACACAAAATGTTGATGTGAAAACTTCCATATGTGAAATACTTAAATGATTTGTACTGAATAAGTTCATGAATTTTTAAGTCCTCGGATTTCAAAAAGCCACTAGCTTCAGACATATGTCTGCCGACAGAATAAGTGTTAATGTCAGTTGTTGATGATAACAGCTTTTTAATCGGGAGAAAAGTTTTAAATGCTTATCCCGGTGTCTGTTTTTCGAAATAACCATTTTAATCTGCCATATTTTATATGTTTGCCTTGATAAACAGTATATATCAAATGGAAACAACTTAAAGCCACGTCACACTTAACACATTCATTTGAGGAAGCCAACCGAATAGAGCAATAATGAAATTTTTTACAAATTCTGACCTATCATTATCAATCACTATGAACACAGGGGTTCACATACGCATCCATGCAAACATCACTGTTTGTACCAACGATTGACAAAGCACACACTCATACGAATTCTGCGCTGAAGTCATATTCGTCCATAATTCTTCGCAAGTTGATGGCTGGTTGTATTCGTTTAGTGTGGAAGGGCCTTAAAACATATGCAATACTTTTAATTAGTAAATAAACGTTCCTTTGGGTGTGCTAACTATTGGCAGGCGTCTTTTATATAATGCTTACTGTATATATTTGCAAATATTTATTAAATCATGTTTTTCAAGTCCTATATGGTAGAAGTATAAACTTGGAAGTTGATAAACGCAGTCATCATCTTTATTGGGTATGTAATGAATGGTTTGTGACTCACTAAGGAATTTCTAGAATCCAAATATCGCATTCAATGTGGATCAAGTTTTCCAAGTCAATGTTCAATTTAATATCTACATCTTCTGATACCAGAACATAATTTTTGTTCCGCGCAGTACATGTATAATATTATGAAGTATATGGCTGCCAGCTACTAGTATTTCATTTCTTACGAAATAAAATTATTACAATGATAAAGGAGTATAGTGGTATAAAATTATGTTAAAACGGTGCAAACTATAACGTTTTTAATCCGAATGTTCAGCTGGTAGTTTACATAGGCTTTGTCCCTTTCCTCAGATTGTCTAATTGGTGCGTTAGGTGGCCTTCAAGTGCGATTTTACAGTATTTTCATATAAATATTGGAATTAATGTCGTCCATGCACTCCTAGTGGGGTACCTATAATTTCTTAGGTGTGTGATTTATACAATAAATGTTTCAAACAAGTGAGGTTTTCCACTTCACATATTATGTTTCCTCACTGAAGATTTTCGATGAAAATTCAGTTATGCATCAGAGAAGATAAAATTGATCAGGGTATAAAAACAGAAACCTAATCAACGTCAGTTTGCTATTGCACCATGCATGCGGCGCTTGCGTAAGAACCTCACAATCGTGGAAGTTAATGTGTCGATGGGAGAATTTTTGTTTCTAATTAAAAATTGAGACAAGAATTTGACAAGGAGGAATTATTTATCCTCATTTAAGAATAGTGTGACGCTTTAATCTGAGGAAGGAGCCAATGCTAATTGGAAGATATCAATAATCAAATATAGCCTGTGTGACTAGCTCGTCTTATTAGATAACCGTTAAGTTACTCGTAAAAATCAAATTTGTTGCTCAATTTGCATGTACTATTTCAATAGTATTCGATAAAGAGACACATAATTGTTCTTTCAAACTCTCAATATACGTCAGATATCTGAATAGAGCATAGGAATTATTTAAGCACAGTGTCCCTAAGGACGAATTTCCCGGCGAAAATGATTTCCAGAAATGACATTTTCCTTCCAATTAAGTTTTAAATGACTCGCTTCTTTTAATGGTCGACGAGATAATCAGAGATATGCCAACACCATACGACCGTTCCTGTTAGATATATAATATGCAGCCTGGATCAACTATCCATTTTAACTATGATTGATTGCCACTGCCTCTAATTTGCAATCATTTTGCCACAAACGTGTATTTGGTTGAATATTTGCAATGTCTATCTGACTGGCTGAACAAAGGATATTATTCTATGAATCAAATGAAATGCACGACGCCGGTAGAGGGAGATGGAATGAGACACAATGCTGTTGCACTGTAACCTACTTAAATGGATTAAGCACATTCTTTTGCTGTTGATGTTTGGAATGCGGAAATATAACAGCCTTTTTCACTGTAAGCGTTATCATTTCATTAAATGCAGATTTTAATATAGAACATCTTGGATCCGATGTTGTAAATTGAACATTGCTCATACATTTTACATGATGTGTAAAGGTCTTGAAGAAAGTATGTTATTTCTTCGACCTTTGTGGCAAGGTCTTGAAGAAAATATGTTGTTTCTTCGATCTTTGTAACTCATAATATTATGATGATAGTAACTTTGTGTCATTTGTGAGTCATCTCCTATTAAAAGGAAGTATCACTATTCCTTTAAGGGTAAAGCACATGTGGTAATGGTACTTGACGTTACCCTTGTCCTTGTTGAGGTTCACTTTCAGTTAATACCCCTACAGATGACCAAATCGTTGTACACCACTATTTTATTGCAGCAAAGTATTTCTTTATACCATGTCTCTTACGTTTTCTCATGCAACTACCATGGTAACTGCCTGATAACACATGACCTGAGATAAGTATGTGTTCTCAGGTCAATAGCCTGAGAACACTTTTTGGCTCCGCCCACAAATAACGGACTATTTTGCAATCTAGCATTCCGTCTTAAATTGTCATAAATATCATTGAAAACAACAGAATTGTGCATTTAATAGCTATTATTTATTCAACGTTTAATTTTACACTCCAGACTAGCAATGCTTCATCGCCAGGTAGGGCTACGCCACAGTAATTGTTCTTGAATTCATACGGGTCGCCCACGGATCGATCGTTTTGAAAGGCCCTGAAATAAACCAACAAACACAGATAAATACACTGGCTAAGCATCTTCAAAGATAAATAAACGTTAAAATAGTCATAGTTATCCACTCTATATCCAGTTTTCTGGCCTAAAGGAATTTTTAATCTCATTTTCACGACTCGCGAAGGTTGACCTACAAAACGAAAACCATGAGACACCGAGCTTTTTTTGTAAATCAAAACATTGTTACATTCAGTACACAACCCTACAATTTATACAAAAAATAGAACAAACTTTAATAGACCTTCAACAAAGCAATGTCTTACTCACCATTGTGTATTTCCATCTGTTTTCATCAGCATTCTGTCGGGATTAAGTTGATCTCGTTGAAAACTGTTCTCCACCCACTCGGTTCTACAAGCATGTCTAAACTGTTCATTCTTGAAGTTATTTCCATTTCACGGGATACAATTTTGCACTGTCCGTTGCCACACACAATGCAGTATTTAAATCAATCCGTATTTTGTCATTGTGTGGTGAATAACATAAGAAAGTTTGACATAATTAGCGACCTTCTCCACACACACTACGTCATTGGTGACGTTTCATTGATGCATCATCCAGAAGAAAAAAACATCAAAATTCATGAGCGGAATTTTATTCTACTTTTACGACACGATGTTCTTATTTTGGTAATACTTATAATTTGCTTAGATTTCTCGTTTTGACTAAAAACTGAAATAGATCTTATTTATTTTTTAAATATTTTTTTTAATTGAACAGCGTAGAATTGAGAACTATATTTTGTGTACGGAAGCAAATGAAGTTGTGTTAATCAGCGGGCGGTCTAAGGACGATCGACAACTCCAGTTTAAAATTAAAAAATATGCCTCTAAATTGTGTCCCGTTGTTGGTTTCATGAGAAATAGAAACTCGGGTCCCTGTCCGGTGAGAACAATGTTATCAGGCTTGGCGATATCGCCCGGGATGGCTCGGTAAACCTCGCCACCCGAACGATATCACCTCGCCTGATAACATTGTTCTCACCGGACAGGGGCCCGAGTTTCTCTATATATCTTGCATTTCATTTCGGCATTATGATACTGATGGGAGATTAAATGTCTTTGATAAATATTTTGTATATTGTATGTACATTATACATTGCTTTAACCATGTATTAGTCAGGACTGTACAGCACTTTTGAACGTGTGTATACATGAAAAAGGGCTATATAAATATGGTATAATAATAATAATACAATGTAACACCATCCTGATTAACGAAATATCGTTATACAGTTATGGTGACTATTAATGGATCCAAGTTTTGTTCCCTTTCTCTTATCATTCACAACTTGCTTTTCATGTTGCCACCAACTTGCTTTGTTAAGTGAATTGGTAATCTTCATTTGGCCCACCCAATGGAACGACATACTTACAGCGTCCTCTCCACAAATATCCCATTACACGCTGCAATCATAAAACTGCTGCATACCTGCAAAGATTTCCAAACAAAGAGCCGATGACTGGTTGATTCTAGGAACACCATAATTTGCTGATTGCCAAATGTTACAAGGGGCAATTTTGTGCAAGTTTTATCGATGTTATCAGTGCATTTCTCACGGACGATTTAAAAACATTATTTAATTCCGCATATGAAGAAGAATATTCACCATCAGTACTGATTAGTTTATGGTTTAACAATTTCATTAGTGAGTGATATTGTGACAGCGAATATCACATGATATACAATTTCAAATATTCGAGGCCCAGAGAAACATGTAATCTGCTAAGTCAATATTCGACTTAAAACGCCATTTGGTATATTTGGTATGAAGACGTGTTTGTTATGTCATTACCAATTACATTCTAAATATACGAAGTGTTTCGTTAAGCAAGACTGTTTAAAAGAGACAAAATTGCGACTTGTTAATATTTTGCATACGGTGTCACACGAGGTCATGAACGATATCTTGCCCGCCCGCGCCCCTTAAAGTGCAGTTGTAAGTATACAGTGTCATTGTTGTTTGAGCAAATCACTTGCAATTGTCAGGACATATCAATATGACGTGATATAATTTTGTGTTGTTTTTTTATTCACTTCAAACACTCACATGTCTTTCCAAAACAAACTCCTTAAACTTTTTATAAAAGCATGTAAATATGTTCAGTTAGCAAAGTGATGGAACCAAATCACGACAGACAAAATTGATAATAACAATGTGATTGTTTAAATTTGCAATTAACGATAAAAATTTAATATAATAATTATCTCAATGTGGTATTGCTAATTGCATAAAATAGCAGTGTGTTTCTACCAATCGACACTACTTCATTCATTTAATTCTGATTAACTCTAACAATGGAGATAAAAGTGGAAATAAATAAGAGAATAAGAGAAAGTGCTACTTACTCCAGGACGCCCTCTGTCCGCTGCAATTAAGTCAGATTTTCTACAAAGCTTTAACACAATTTTATTTGCTGTTATTAAGAATCCGAGAATCCATAGGGCTTGAATTATGTGAAACAATAGAATAATATCACATCAAATGCATCCGATGAAAAAAGCATTTGTTGCACAGAGTCAATATCACTTAAACTATAGCACTTTGGGATTTTGAACAGAAACGAACCTGGTCTATGCATGTAGTTTATGATGCAAAAGTCATAAGCTTCTAGTGAAATACAAACATATTTAACATTCATGCATAAAGCCACGTCACATTTAACACATTCATTTGAGAAAGCCAACCGAATAGAGCAATAATGAAATTTCGTACAAATTCTGACCTATCAAAATTAATCACTATGAACTCAGAGGTTTACATGCGCATCCATACGAACACCACCATTTGTACCAACGATTTACAAAGCACACACTCGTGAGAACGAATTTACGAATTTTGCACAGAAGTCATATTCGGTTGATGGCTGGTTGTATTCGTTTTGTGTGTTAGGGCCTTTAAACATATGCAATACTTTTAATCAGTAAATAAACTTTCCGTTGGGATTTATACACATGTGCAAACGATTGACAGGCGTCCTATATACAATGCTTACTGCATATATTTGCAAATATTTATCAAATTATGATTTTTCAAGTCCTATATTATAGACGTATACACATGGGATTTGATAAATGCAGTCATCATCTTTATTGAGTAAGTAATGAACGGTTTGTGACTCACTAGAGGATTGCTAGAATCTAATTACCGCAGTCAAAATGGATCCAGTTTTCCAAGTCAATGTTCAATTTAATCCCTAAATCTTCTGATACAATAACAGAATTTTGTTCTGTGCAGTACATGTATTAGATTATGAAGTATATGGCTATAAGCCCTTTTTTTATAGTCATATACTACCCATATATCGTACGTATTTGGTATTAAAAAACTTCGTTCTCAGAATTTATATTTCTACTACCTTTTCTGAGCTACAAATGCACATGCTGTGTACAATTTCAAATGTTACCGCAATAGCTCTATTCAAATGCCAAAGAGTTTGGAAAAAATGCCAAAAAATATGGGAACAAAAATACCAATCCGATAAGAACAAGGGTAGAACCCTCTGGAATTTTACTTAGAAAGTTTACGCTTTTCTGTTGTCAAGAAAATTTAACTATCATTGAAACGGTTATTGTGATCGTTTTATAAACCCTTTGTGTACACTTCTAATCTCCAAGGAATACCACTGAAGTCATAGTTATGAAATGTTTATTGGTTCTATTACACAATGCGAATCTTTGACAGCGTTGACTTAGTGTATTATGATATATTCGAGTATACCCCCATCCATTATTTCGTCAGGTTGATCATATTTGACAGACAATAAATACAGATAATGGTTAGTGGACAAATCATTCCTGAATATAAGTGCCAAATTTAACAGTCTGAGAGTTTGGAGGATATGGTTTGTCTAAATTCATTTAGTGAGTGTCGGATCCAATGTATTCTTCTATATCATTCAACCCAACCGTTGCATTCTTTCTATACGCGTTGAGGATACACAGCAATATCCATTATTATCACAGCTAGGAACAATCACAAAAATGACATACAAATTGTATGTTGTCTTTGAGCGGTTCAGATTTACTTTTTAATTCCGCATTTTTGTATTTGTTCTTGTGATATCCTCATATCATTTTGTATGTGTTATCCGAGATTTTCCTTTTCCGTATTTTCTGTTTGTGTTTTCGTGTGTTGTTTCTATTGCTTGCTGTATTCTCTGCCCGATGGATCGTTTATTATTACATTTGATGATGTCACAAATATATCACACTCAGAAGCTTTATTCACCTCATTTAAAGCAGTTTAATACTACAACTATTTTGCATTATGTCATTTTGTCTCACGGCATATTTCTTAAAAACGAAACACTTGGTACTGATGTAACCGCCATACTAAAGTATTGATGTCACTTTTAAGATTATAAGGCGTTATTTTGACAAATAGCTCATTTCACGTCGTATTTAACACTTCAGGACATTTGTGTAGGCTGACGAGACAATCCCTTGCCTGACGACTATCCTTGTATTTTCACACCAAAACAGACGTTTCTAGAATATTTGTCTAAAATGTTATTAAAATGATACATTGTCTGATTACAATCACCCACGTTATTTTCGGTTTCAGGATATTAAAAAAAATAGAAATATTTGCTAAATAAGTTAGCCTTAGTTTTATCGGTCTAAGATTGAAATAAGGGAATACATATCATGTTTAATCGATATGGATGTTTATTTATCCATGTTTTTGACAAATGTATCTATTTATTGCACAGTTCGTACGTGTTTTTAAATTCTATGAGAGCCATGTAAATGTTCATTTTAGGACGAGATCAATCAATTTATTTATATTAAATGTCTTAAAAATGATAAAACGCCTGATTAAACTCAGCAACGTTTAATTTGATTAAGCGATTATATAATAGTAGAAATATTAAAAACTGTCGGAAAAAGATTTGCTGCATAATTTTTTATGTGATGGCCACATGAACCGTTCTTCCTCTGAAATGGCATTGAACAAATACAACGTCTGATTTAAATCATCCACGTTTTTTTCAATCCGATAGATATTTGCGATATATGTGATAGCCACATGGACATTTTTTCGCTTTAAATGTCATTAAAATAATGTTGCATTTGATAAAAAAGTAGTTATCTTTATTTTTGGATAATCAAAAAGATATGAGGAAATCGGACAGGGAAGGCAGCACTCAACTTAACTAGCCGAGAACATAAATGATTAACACCACAAGACAACTACACTGAGCAATGGCCACGCAGAAGCTAAACATATGATTAAAAGTCCAAGTCCCTGTCGCAACAACACATGTTTTTGGGGATTCGGCGTTTGAACATAGTTGAGATGTTTGCAGATATAGACATTATTCGTACTGTAAAGACACACACTGCAAATTACGTTATGTCATATTCCCTTATGCATGCTGACGCGTAGAAATTTAAGAAATCCACTGTGAATTTCAGGTGCGTCTGTTTTGTCTCAAAATATAATTTGATATCATGGAATCATACATTGATATATAATTGGTGGTTTTGTAGCTAGGACGTGTATCAACTATCCAGATACGATCGAAAGAAAAACTGTCTCATTGTGCTTATCCTGTTCTGCGTTATTTTTCAAGTGCTGCATCCCCTTTCATAACCAAATTTCATAAAGTGGAATTATGTAGTGGTTATCTGTCGATTGGGAGATCATTAGAGTTATTATTAATTTTGTTCATATTCATATCTCTGCAACCTTTTTGGGAGTTAGTAATGTCGTCTAATGAGTTCGTACCTCACATTGTATGGCCATTGTGCCATACAGCACGGGTTCGAATCGATGACAGGTGCGAAATATTCATACATGAGACCGTAATCAAATTTTGATGTGCCTGACATAATGTTATTTTAATGAGCGACGAAGAGTCATTGCTCATAGATAAGATTAGTCTATATTCTTCATACATTCAAGATAGTCGATTTAGTTTTCTAAAGGTAAAAGTGGAACAAAGATTGATATATAGAGGACCCTGTATGTGTGCTCATCATATACGAGTTTTATTAAACGAATGGAAAAACTTATATAACACGAGGCTTTAAGAAAACACGTATGTAATTAGCACGAATGGAAGATTCTATTAATCACATAACGTTCAAAATGGTGATGTCCGCTACATATGTTTCATTCAAAATTAAGCGGTACGATGAGTGCGACCTCATGAGTCGACCATCGCATTAATAAGCATACGTTACGTCATGATAATTAGCATATTTATGTTATAGTTTGGAATTGCCGAACGATATTTCCGGCATGGCTTTCCGGCACTCACAGAGACCAGGTTATATGATCAATTCAGAGTTATAGTTGCATTGTGCAGTAATGGAATTGCGTCAGTTCAATGATGTAGCAGTTTTGTTTACCCGAAGGTGTATACTAGGTGTCCCATCGAAAATGTTTGAACATCAAGTGATTAAGACAAAAATTAAGTTTGCTAGGAGCACAGTTCCTTAGCATAACCACAATAATGAGATTTAGATTGGTACTCACTCAGTACTATATAACCAGACTTAATAACGTGACTGGATGTATTTCCCCATGGGACGGACAACTTCATGTGTCTTTCTCTTTCTTAATGGTACTCATTTATAAACCTTGTCATGGGTGTTATAATTCAACATATGACGTTAGAAAAACCTCCGAGCGTCCATGTATTTACATGTCTCTCTTCGAAGTTCTGTCGTATGAAAATGTCCCTTATCCTGTGGCGTTGTGAGTACCGTAAATCATATGTACAGTCTTTACAGCTACGATTATAACTTAACTTATTTGGTTTTGTAAGAACGATAACATGTCTTTTTAACAATGAAATAATTCAACAAAATGAGCAACAAAGTTGGTTTATAGGAGTAACTAACACACTAACAAGACGAGATGATCCCTTAAACTGTCTTTGTTTATTGATATCTTCCAATTATCATTCGCTTGGCACATGAAAATGGAGGACATATTTTTCTTTGCATACAATCTAATTTGAGAAAACAATAACAAAAATGTCTGAATATTACTCTTTGTTGACATATAAATATTTGTTTCTACTTTAGTTAAGTTAACATGACCCTTTCTGGTTTTCATGAAATTACGTTGGACCTTGACTTATAGATTTTGTATATGTCTCCTTTTAAAAAAGCTTGGGCAGATTTCTACTTACGACACAAATTATAATTTCAAGGTGATTAGTCATGGCTTAACATTTTAAATAGAGGCGTAACCATATACTAATTGCTGAAACTTACCTTTAACATATGTTTGTATCATCAATACATTATAACAGAACTATACTTTGGATTTGACGATCATCTGGTCTATATCGAGCATTTTACGTGTCCACTGTGTGTTACCTTATTTTTCTAGTCATGTTCTGTGATTTCTTTGTAGGGATTAGTACACGGGCTTACTTGGTGTATCAGTTTTCAGTGGTTAGGTTGGTGCATTTGTGTGTGTGTCTCCTGTTTAAGTGGCTAGGTGTTGTATTGGCTGTTTCTGTGGATTATAGTATTTACTTTATGTATAACTGTAAGATTAAAAATTGCACAAAGCAGCGATGATGACCCATATATTTTATTAAGTTTACATAAATTAGAGATGTTCTAGCTGATTAAATTTATAATTGTAATTATCATGATAACAACAGGCTGTATAAATGCAAAGTTTCTCAGCCAGGAAATGCAAACAGTACCATCATGTATATTTCTAGTTAATTTACCAGAAGCAATACTTGATATTCTTGGTTTGTTCAATCGCCTCTGGCATATTCCACGATTTTCTACTCCTTGTCAAATTCTTGTCTCAATTCTTAATTAGAAACGAAAATTCACCCATCGACACAGTAACTTTCACGGCTGTGAAGCTCGCCAGATATATTGCGCAATAGCAAACTGACGTTGATTAGGTTTTCGTTTTTATACCCTGATTAATTTTATCTTTCTGACGCAAAACTGAATTTTCATCGAAATTCGAGAAACTTTGGGGAAATCTTTAGTGAGGAAACACAATATGTGTAGTGGAAACCCTCACTTCTTTGAGACATTTATTGCATAAATCACACACAACAGAAATTATAGGAACCCCACTGGGAGTGCATGGACGTCATTAAATTCTCAATATCAATATGAAAATACTATAAAACCTCACTACCTTTCAAATTATTAACACAATTTTAAGCAAAGTGCCAAAGGCTACCTCAGCTAAACATTCAGAAAGTGAAATTATAACCTCTTCTTAATATAATTGTATTTCGTAATAGTTGGAACTTGTGGTAAGTTGTTATGTAAGTCAAAGGCATTTTATGTCCCGATTATACCAATAAAACCGTACTTCATACACTTGTTAAATGTTATAAGTACACCAACATGTAATTGCGTATATTTTTTTTATTATACATTATATCATGTTCATTTTTGCGTGTCTTCATGCGAGTAGTAAAGCTGCAATATCCGATAATTCGATGATTGTAATTTGCCCGATGCGAGCAGTGAACCGTGAACTTTCAAATTATGCAAAATGCACATGCACAACACACAAATGATTTTCGCAAGATATCAAAATGTTACAAACACATTGTCCATCAATACCCACACCAGGAAAACACAAAACCGGAAGAAATACGATAACAGACCGTACAAGAGAGGTTTGTGAAACATACACGTCTCATGACAGTAAATAACCAAGTGTAGCTAAGGTCACCACGACCTTGACCTTTGACCTATCAACCTAAAACTTAGTAAGTAATCTAAGAACCTATATTTCTTATGGTGTGGACCAGTGATTTTTGTGTGTTCAAAGGTCATGGTGAGTTTAACCTTTGATCCAAATGACCTTGAAATTGAGTTGGGCCGTCTGTGGAAGGTGAATAATCTCCACTTAAAATTTTAGAATCCTTGGTCGTTTTTGAGTTATTGTTGGAAAACCATTCGGCATGTCGACCGACCTACTATTTGCACGTAACGCTATGTACTGTGTTGGTGTACTTATAACATTTAAGGAGAGTATGTGTTCAATCCCTACTATACATACAGGGCAGATTGGTCTCAAATAACTAGTGCAATAGCACGTGATGTCAGCATGGTAATTTTTCATGACGTCATTTCCGAACAGAACTCAAACAGAACGCTGCAGACATGTGACACGTCGTCTCAAAGGTCGTATAATTTTAACCGATTTCTCTACATTATTACTTCTATTTCAATAATAGGATTACACACAGCTTAAAACAGTATTTACGAACATGATGCAGTCTCCAGTGTGTCGTATCAAAGATCTCGATGAATTATTTAATGCAATGAAGTCTAAATAGTTTTGTGATTTTCAATTTCAACGAGAAATGATTACTGGCATAACAGTATTGCGAAATTAAACCTTCAAATGTATGTCTTTTAACCTCAAGTACCTGATTAACGGAATGGAAACGTTTGATGATTGAGATACAAGTATCTTATTATACCAGTGTACAAAGTATTGATTATTAAATACCCTGATTATAAAACCAATCAACACTTGTGTGCGTTTCTTATTGTTAATTGAAAAATACAATTTCGTTTTATATCTATTGAGATTAACAAAACCTTTGAATGAGATAAACAAAAGGATTCGAGCACTTGTGGTGAGATTTAATTTTGTACAATGTGCTCGATATTTCAATTAACTATGACAGACTAACATTACCGACTGAACTGGAATACATCAAACGACCTTATTTGCCCAGTTGCTATCATAATCTTCGATGAGTTTTAAACTTCATAGGAAAATAATGATTTTCAAATACTAGTATTTATATTAAATTGGTGTTGTAACTGTGCTGTTACTATGTCAACGATTTCTTCTTTGACACGGCTCGGACTTGTAGAATGTTCTTCTACAACATGAAGATCAGGACATTCACCCAATCATACAATAGCAATGTCACCTGCTGAGACGGCAGATTTTTATATATCAATTTCGCTAACAAACGTCTCACTATTTCAGACTACACAATATGACTTGAATGAAAGCTTTTACAAACATGTGGATCTGTACAAATATTGAACCAAATTACTTTTTCGGTGGGATTTTCATCGCTTTCTGTGATTATGTGTGCAGTACGGACGTGATTAATTTATAAACCAAAATGTTACGTGATTATTTGAAAAATCAAAATACCATGTGATGGAGCGTAGAAACGATGTGCGCTGTTGTTGAAGTATGAAAGACATCGCATGACTTCTTTATAATTCTGCAGCGGATGGATTACATTGCATTGTTGCTTTAATGCTGACTTAGATTACGCATAGAAAATGATCAAAGACTCGTATTGTACTAAACATGTATGTATTACATTATAATACCATGTCACTGGAATTACGTTCTGTGAGGCAATAAACACCATCATTAATACTGTATCGATTCGATTATTAAATTCAGTAAAATTTCTATAAATTTACCAGACCACAACAACTATAAGATAACGCTTGAAATTGCATTTGTCATAAACAACGGATGTCAAATTATGTTATGCTATATACAGAATACCAAGAATACCAGAATACTTTAAGCCTTTGTCAAAAAAGCGATTGTTATTTTTTTCATAACATTATGTCACAGTTTCGCCCATGAAATCTTTACACAGAGAGCCGACTGGAAGACTTATTATACAATATGCATACAATATCTGACAATACAGTTGTCAGTCCATATAAAACTTCTTCAGAGAAAAGTCATTTAAGCGAGTATCTTGTCAAAATCGCTTTTGTCGCGTCACGATGTTCCTGATTCCATTGCTTTTAACGATCAGTTATTCAGTGCGTCAGTCTGTTTCTGATATAATGTGTTACGATATTTACAAAAAGGAAGATTGTCCTCTTCTCAAATAAATACAGTCAGTAGGGACAATCGGTATACATCGTACAATGCATAAGTAAGCCGGGTAAACAGTAACAACAAATTGGTGGCATATTCATGATTGTGACTACAATGTTTCATTGTTATTATAAGGTTTGAAATTCTATTTTCTGTAAGATGATTTTTAAATTCAGTCGTTAACAGAATCTATAATATACGTTTTATTCAAATACATTATGTCATTCCGTGAAAGTCCACTTTTAACAATAACAAAAAACGAACCATTAAAATACTCACGAAAAGAAGTCATTCGGAAATGCGCTGCAAATACACTGCAAAAAAGAAAAACGTAATTTCCTAACGGCTTATTTTGAAAAATTGCCCCTGGTTAGTGGTAATGAAAATGGGAATTGCAATGGAAATGTTTCGAGCATGAAAACCGTTTTGCTGTTGCGTTAGACACAAAATGTTTTTGTGATTGTTTTGGTTGGTGTTAAGTAAGAAAGCTGTCGCCATCTGTATTGTTGTTTTTTTAGTAGCATCCGAAATATGAAGTACTCGTATAAGGTATTCTGATTGGCAGCAAGAGGTTGTTCCGTGAAAGTCGAGGAGTTCCGATTGTGTTGTGAGTTGTGATTTTGTTATTACCTCAAGCAAAGCATCTGCGGCTGTCTGTTATATAATGATTTACAAACGCAGACATAACATTTTTTTCTTCTAAACCTTGTCATAAGACAAAGACGCTTGAAGAAACAAACATTCCTGCGTCCGAGAGAAGAATTTAAGACGTAGCATACAAGTAGTTAAATAAGCCAATTAGTAGGAAACTACCAACTCAATGGTCACAATGTCACTTTTTCAAATTTGTGTTGTTGAGTTTATCCTATGGTTGAATTACGGAACAAAATACGTTTCCAAAAACACGAATGTACTAAAAATACACACAATGCATGCTATGTACAAATGCTTAATGACAACTACTAAAACAAAAACATGAAGTCCAGTTAGGATACAAATAGAGTGACGCAGCGTTAGAATAAACTTTTACAATGTGACACCAATTATAAAGGCTTATAAAACATGTGCAGTATAATTGCAATTTTAAACTAAACTCTACCTGTTCTAGTAATGGTTGTAATCTGTTGGGTACACATAAACTGCTACGCCACTCTTTGAACATCCTAAATTATATTTAGCCTAGTGTGTCATTTGTAAATGTAACAAAATCCCGGAAATGAAAACAAACATTCGACTGATGCCGAGCATGGACAAAGGTTACAAGTCTGTGAGGAAGCTACATTAGCTTGAAGACGAATATTTCTGTAGCTATAAATTCCTGTCAAGAACAGAACTTTGCTCGGAACGTATAAAACACAAGTTCACCGACATCGATTTACCTCGAGGCCTTTAAACTGAACTTACTTTTAATCATTGAAATACAAACTCGGCAAAGCAGATAGTTTTGTAAGATAAGTTTCAATATTTTATCTCGCAGATCGCGCGTTTGGATTAGCCGAGATATTTGCTCAATGCAGCAATTTTCTGTGTATAGAAACGCACGTGTTGACTACAATATCTATTAATACGTAACAGTTACGATCCGATACACTTGATATTAATTTTGTTGCTATAGAAGGTGATGTTAATGGTTCAGTTCTTGGTGCTAATATTGATTTTCTTGATGATTTTGATGTCTTTTTTGTACAGTAATTGTTGATATTCATACATATCAACTACTTTAGTTTAGAAGTACTTGTTATTGGCATGTGCTGCGTATAGACATTGCCTACCCTCTGATAAGATTAGCCTTTATTATGTATGCATGTCCATTCAAAATTGCCCATTGACGACTGACTGGGATTTTCTAAATTTAAATGTGCAAAATGCTTCCATTGATATTTGAAGAGTGAATAGTCTTTGTCCTGAGAAGACGTGTTTACAGTGTAACGATTTAGCGTAAATATTTAACAAAAGTTGTATACTATGTGTCCTTGTCCTTTAGGACGTGTTTTAACGATTTACTTGATTAAGACAAACATTAAGTTAGCGTGGAGCACAGTACATTAACCGAACCACAATAATGATATTTAGATTGCTTCTCACTCAGTATTATATAAACAGACTAAATGACATGACGGACTTCATTCCCCGTGGGATGGACAACTTTATGTCTCTCTGTCTTTCCTTATGGAACAATGATGCTCAGTGCTTAACCTTGTCAAAATGTATTTATTTTAAGTTCAAGTATTTACATTAATTTTGAACTCAGTCCAAAGAGCATTCTTCTGATCTTATGCGAAAATACAATACTTTTTACCACAGGCTCAAACTGGAATAATAATGGATTATCCGTAAACTCAAAGTCAAACTTCCGCGGATTTGTTATAATTTAGGTCATCTCCTTTAATCATTACAATTAGTTTATTTCTGTTTACAGCAGTTGTTATGAAAATAATGATTCGTGATCTAACAAATTTAACGAATGTGACAAAAACTAACTCCTTCAAAAATTTGTGGTTCTTAACTCTAAGCGCTCAAGTTTGGTAAGCTTGTAGAAAGCATTTTCCAAGCTACATGTAGTTCCAAAAATATGTATGATACAAAATCATTTGGGAATGGCAGGTGTTGCTAGTTGTCTATTACATCGACTTGTCATGTCCTTAAATCTGTTGCTTTCTTGTTGTCTTGTCTTCAGATAGACCATTTAATACTTTTCATAGATTACACGTAGTTTCTGTAAATGCATGTATATAAATGGCAACTGCTACTTTGAAGAAATATTGCACATCGTCGCGTTTTGTATGATGAGTTGGTAATGCGTTTTGGCAAACTGCAATTTTAGGAGGCGTCAGTGTATTTGTCTGGTTTGCGTCAGGGCATGATTTAATATAATAAGGCCGGTTACAATTGGCTTTATGCTGTAAACACTTGAATAAACAGTAGCATGTATTTCCAATCCATATACAAGATATACAACACGGCGACACATTTTGATGCAACCCCATAATATAGTTCCCGGCTGATGCTTTTCAATGCGCTTACGAAAAGCACAAAAGATATGAGGACATCGGACTGGGAAGGCTGCACCCAACTTAACCTGTCGAGCACAGAACACTTAAACAAACTAGACGTTTACTGTGGATATTTGATGGAATATTACTTACACTGATTGTCATTTAATGATTATTGCCTGGGTTGTGCATTATTATGCTTGTTCTTGACTTTGGAAACGGTCGAAGATTGAATATGTCCTTCACAAACATTTTCTCCGAACTCTTTCCTCAAATTATCCTTACAACCTCCTCATCGCCACTACAAGACACCCACATGTTTCCTTTTAGAAGGTGTCAATTATTAGTTGAATATATTTTTGTTAGAATTGATTGATGACTTTTGGCAAACAGGTTTGGTCATAGAGTCAACATTTAAATCAAGACGAATGTTGGCAACACGAACAAAACCCGTCCACCTTATATCAACCACACTCCTCTATTTGTCCTCTATATATCCTTCACTTTTCCTCCACAAGACTTCGTGTGTTTCAGAAGGTGGCAGTTGTTTGGTGAATAACATTATGTAAATATAGGTTGAACATTTTTGAAATATAGGTTTGGTAATTTAGTCAGCATATGCGTTTGTCAACACGACTTTTAATGGTTTCTTTGGCATATGTGTGAACATTGCTCAGTGTAGTTGAGTTGTGGTGTTTCTGATTGGTTAGGTTGAGTGCTACTTTCCCTGTCGGATTTCATGTGTTTTTCGAAGGTGTCAGTTATTTGTTGAATAGCATCATATAAGAATTGGTTGATAAATTTGAAAGATAGGTTTGGTAATTCAGTCAGCATATACTTTTGACAACACGACATGAACCCTGATGAGATAAAAACAACATATAATATTCACCAATGTTGCTTGATGCATAACCATTACATGAAGCAGTATCACCATTATGATAATTGTTCCTGTGATGCACCTGTGTGTCATTGGGACCTCTGATGTAATTATTGGTCTCGTAAATCATTTATTATTGTCATATGTCGTTATGTATACAGAGAGTCAGGTCGACAGATTGATATCCACTGTCCGATGTATGGTCTGATGATCGACTTGTACTTGACGGTGACAATTTCTTTACTTTTACGACAGTCTAGTAAAAAATGTTGCTACTTCCTTTAGAACTATTTGCTGAAAAACATTTGCACTAATTTGTTCTTTAATATACATGCTCAATTAAGGACCAACCAAACTATACTATCAAGTCGAAAAACACAATCTCCAATGCATTTTACACTATTTTGCTCTTAATTGGTCCATGGTAACACCTGTCGAAGGTCCCATTCGATTTTTTCTGAGAGTCAATTAATTAAACCATCAGTTATGTATTTGGGTTACACAATTAAATCTATATTTGCCCTCTCCTTGGGGTCTGATTGTTATAAGTTTCACACATACGTTTTCATTCTACTTGACGATTATACGTTTTACATCAACTAAATGCATGGACATGATTAAGATTTTTTCCAAACCTTTAAGTGATATTAAATCTGTGCAACAAATATTTTTTCAGTGATGCATTTGATGTCACATTATTCTATTATTTCACATAATTCAAGCACTATAGGGACTTATCAAATACGTCAGTGTTTTTCTCGGATTCTTAATGACAGCAAATAAAACTGTATTTAAGCTTCGTATTGAATCCAAGTTAATTGCAGCGGACAGAGGGCGTCCTGGGGTAAGTAGCACCTTGGGAAATTCTTTTATTTATTTCCAACTTTATCTCCAAGTAATAGCACTCGATTGTTTGAGTTTAACAGAATTAATGTATGAAGTAGTGTTGATTGATAGAAACAAATCGCTCCTTAATGCAATTATAAATAACACACTGAGATAATTATAACATTTAGTCGTTATTGTTAATTGCAAATTTAAACACTCACATTGTTACTACCAATTTTGTTTGTCGTGCGTGAGTTCCATCCCTTTGCTTATTGAACATTTTTCATGCTTTTATTGAAAGTTCAATGAACTTTTATCGAAATGCTTTTTTCTTGATAACTATCTATAACGATAGTATTGGTTTTTATCATTTTGGTGGTCTTTGTGTGAAGTTATCTGCTTTTGTCTGCATCTTTAATGTCAGAAACAATACGTGTTTAATTGATATTAAAATTGAGAAATTGAGAAAGATTTTCTCATTTGGCTGTTGCGTAAATATTTGTATAGACACAAACAGAGCAACATAGCTCTAGAAATAAGGACATGGCTACTATATATGATATGTAGGTTACTGTTCTCGCTGTCATAATTTACCCCCCCCCCCCTTCACTTCTCAATGTATCCATAAATCGCTCACTAGTGAAATTGTTAAACCAATAGGTATTGATGGTGAACTCTTCTTCATACGAGGAAGTGAATAATTGTTTTTAATTCGTCCTTGGGAAATTGACTTAAAATATCGATTAACCTTGCAGAAAATTGCATCTGGTAAAATTTTGGCAATCAGAAAGTTATGGAGAACGGGAACACAACTTGGTAATACTTATAGTCATATATATAAATTGATAATGATATTTTGTTAATTACGATAGTGTTATACATCATGATAAATGTATGAACAGTGTTCATATTTACAACATCTGGTATCAGATGCTCTATATTAAAATATGCATTTAATAGAATGATAACGCTTACAGTGAAGAAGACTGTTATGTTTCCGTATTCCAAAAATCAATAGCAAAAGAATGTGCTTAATCCATTTAAGTCCCTTACAGTGCAACAGCATTGTGTCTCATTCAATCTCCCTCTACCGGAGTCGTGTATTTAATTTGATTCAGAGAACAATATCCTTTATTCAGCCAGTCAGATAGACATTGAAAATTTTCAACCAAATACACGTTTGTGGCAAAATGATTGCAAATAAGGGGCTGTAGCAATCAATCATATTTAAAATGGATAGTTGATCCAGGCTGCTTATTATACATCTAATAGTAGCGGTCGTATGGTGCTTATTATATATATAACAGCAACGGCCACATGATGCGTATTGTATGTCTAAGAGGAACGGTCGTATGATGTTGGCATATCGCTGATTATCTCGTTGATCATTAACAGAAGCAAGCCATTCTTAACATGATTGGATAGAAAATGTCATTTTTGGAACCCATTTTCGCCGGCAAATTCGTCCCGAGGGACACTGGGCATATATACTTACTATGGTCTATTGAAATATGTGGCGTTTATTGAGGTTTTGTAAGAACGATAACATGTATATTTATCTTATACCATGAGCAACACATTTGGTTTATAAAAGTAACTTAACGCTTATAAATCTTAACACCCTAACAAAACGTGATCCGAATTATGAAAAACACAATGCACGGCTTGTGTCTGTCACCTGTAGTGGATAGGCGAAGTGCTGGCTGTTTATGTGCATTATAGCATTTACTTCTTAAAAAAAAATATTTAAAAATGGCACAAAGCAGTGATGATAACCCACATATTGTATTGAATTTCGACATAAAAAGTTGAAGTACTGGCTTATTTAATTTATGTAAACACGAGTGTATACATACATAGCTGCATTTCGGTGGAAAGTGCCTCTGGTGGAAATATTTCCGAGTCCGGGCAAATATTCTAATATGCAAAACGGTTATTAAACCATTTCATTGATTATAATCAGACTGTTGTTATTTGAACACAAGGATGAATCAAACCAAAGCATGGGATGTCTTTAGAAATACGAGTATGTATACAATTATCATGATTGCAACAGGCTGTATAAATGCAAAGTTTCTCATCCAGGAAATAAGTACAATAATGTTTATTTCTAGTTAATTTACCAGAAGCAATATTTGTAATTCTTGGTTTGTTCAATCGCCTCTGGCATATTCCACGATTTTCTACTCCTTGTCAAATTCTTGTCTCAATTTTTAATTAGAAACGCAAACTCTCCCATCAACTCAATAACTTTCACGGCTGTGAAGTTCTTACACAAGCGCCGCATACATTGCGCAATAGCAAACTGAAGTTGATTAGGTTTCGGTTTTATACCCTGATCAATTTTATCTTCTCTGACGCGTAACTGAATTTTCATCGAAATTCGAGAAACTTTAGGGAAATCTTCAGTGAGGAAAGACAATATGTGTAGAGGAAAACCTCACTTGTTTGAGACATTTATTGCATAAATCACACACTACAGAAATTATAGGAACCCCACTGGGAGTGCATGGACGTCATTAAATTCTCAATATTAATATGAAAATACTATACAACCCCACGTGAAAACCACCTTACAAATCGTTAACATAATTTTAAGCAATTGACCGAAGGCTATCTCAAGTAATCATTCGGAAAGTAGACATTATAATCTCTATTTAACATGATTGTATTTCGTAAGAATTTAAGTCAAAGGCATTTTATGTGCCGATTATACCAATAAAGCCGCACGTGCGCAATCCATGCTATAAATAACGAACAGGTTCACATAAAACTCGTATGAGGACATCGAACAGGGAAGGCAGCATTCAACCTAATCAGCCAAGCACAGAAATTAGCAACACCACAACACAACCATACTATTTGCCTATACATAAGCCAAAGAAACAATTAAAGTCCCCGCCGAAAAAATGCAGGATACCGCAATTTTAAAAAGAAGTTATAGAATAGTGATGATTCTATGACACCGAATGCAACGCAGCCAAGTATGACCACCAAGTTTCCAAGGCCCCGCTGCAGGACGACCCACTTTCACAAACACATGCCAAAACGGCAACTAAATGAGGCACAATCACCTCGAGAACTAGTTTAAAACACCAAGGACAATGACCTAACATTAATGCGATCTAAAGAGACACAACTACGACGTGACCTAGTTTAAAATATTGGGCAAGGGAGGGAGGGGGTGGGAAATAACATAACATATTTCTGGATGCATGCAGTTCCAAAATATGCCAACGAGGTGACCCAACCGATCACACAAGGCCCAACCACACAGTGGCAAAATTTTCAAACGATGCCCTCCAAGCAAACAGGGCAAACCAAAACAGTAAAAAGGGGAACAACATAGCCTACTGGTATATCTAGCTACATGTAGTTCGCAAAAACACATGCCAAAAACATTGACCATAGCGACCAAACAGCACAGTGACCTAATTGAAAAGGAACTCATCCAGGAACCTTGGCAAGCTACAACTATTAAAATAGGTGGCGGTGGACATTAAAAGGAGAGTGGTAGAAATTAATAGCTATACGAAGGCCATAAAAGCTGTTAAGTATACTTACAACCTAAAATTAGTGTAAAAGGATGTGATGTCAGCATGGTGCTTTTTCATGACGTCATTTCCGCCCAGAACTCAAATAGAACGCCGCAGGCATGTGACACGTCTCAAAAGTGGTATAGTTTCAATCGATTTATCTACTGTATTACTTCTATTTCAATAATACGACTACACAAAGCTTAAAACAGTATTAACGAACATGATGCAGTCTCCAGTGTGTCTTATCAAAGAATCACGAAGAAGTATTTAATGCAATAAAGTCTAAATAGTTTTGCGATTTTCAATTTCTATGAGAAATGATTACTGACATCATAATATTGAGAAATCAAACCTTGTAGTGGATGTCTCCACACCTCAAGTACCCGATTAACGTAATGGAAACGTTCGGATTTAAGACGGCAATGATTGGCATACGAGTATCTTATTATACCAGTGTATAGAGTATAGATTATCAAATACCGTGATTATAAAACAAATCAACAGGTGTGCGTTACTGATTGTTAATTGAAAAATACAATTTCATTCAATATCTATTGAGATTAACACAACCTTTAATGACATTAACACTATTATTCAAGCACTTGTGGATGCGATTTAATTTTGTACAATATGCTCGATATCTCAATTAACTATAACCCACTAACCTTACCGACTGAACTACAACTAATCAACCAACTTTAGTTGCCATAATATTCTTTAATGATGTTTGAACTTCGTAGAAAAAAAGTTGATTCTAATTTTTTTTATATTAAATTGGTGTTGTAACTGCGCTGTGTCAACGTTTTCTTCTTTGACTCGGTTTGGACTTGTAGAATGTTCTTCTACAACATGATGATCTACTTTCATCAGGACATTCACCCAATCAAACAATTACAAAGTCACCTGCTGAGACGGCAGAATTTTTCATTTCAATTTCCGCTTACAGACGTCTCCCTATTCCAGACTACACAATATGACGTGAATTAAATCTTTTACAAACGTGTGAATCTGTACAAATATTAAAGTAAATGACTTTTTGCTGTGAGATTTTCATCGCTTTCTGTCATTATATGTGCAGTACGGGCGTGATTAACTTATAAACCAAAATGTCACGTGATTATTTGACAAATCAAAATACCACGTGATGCAGCGTAGAAACGATGCGCGCTGCTGTTGAGGTATGAAATACATCGCGTGTCTTCTTTATAATTCTGCAGTGGATGGATTGCGTCGCATTTGACTTAGATTAAAAGGAACTACGCATTGAAAGTGATCAAAGACTCGTATTGTACTATTCTCCTACATGCATGCATTTAATTATAATCCCATGTCACTGGAATTACGCTGGTTCTGCGAGGCAATTAACACATTCATCATCAACGTATTTAGTCAATTAAAATCTCAATAGATTTACAAGACCACAACAACTATGAGATAACGCTTGGAAATCTCTTTGTCATCAAAAATAGATGTCACATTATGTTATGTTAGTCAATGATGGTACATGTATACCTACATAACTATCGTGCGTAATAAGTTTGTGTTCATAGAAAAATATACATTTTCGTTGATTTCACGGATGAACTAAATCGCCACATTTAATCCCCGTCAAAACTTGATCTAAAAATACGTAAATCAAACAGATTTTCTTTTAATACTAGTATGTCAAATCCTCGAATTGAAGCAACCATCAGATACTATTGATCAAAATCCGCTTTATTTATTACCTGAGAAAAATACATATTTTACAGAATATGGATGGTCATTCGCAGTCAGCACATTTAATAAAATATCATTCTGGATATTTGGAGCAGGAGTAATGCAGCAGGGGTTTCCCTTTAGTCTGTATTTGTTGTACTTATCTTACGTTGCTTTAATTAATTGGAAATCTAATAGACGAGTTAGCTTAATGCTCAGGTTGTTTCTCGGAAATACAATGTTTACTAGTAACATATATTCATTATATGTTTTATCCCGTTTCATGAAATACTAATGCCTATATTGTGACAATATTAATTTAAAACGTCTACTTACATACATCTGTATATCTAACCGAGAACATAATGACAACAGCATGACGAAACAATAATAACAGTTCGGACTGGGAAGACAGCACGCAACACAAACATCAGAGTACGAAAGGCATACAACGTCTACACAATTTACAAACTATGCATGTAAATGGCCAAGTTATGTTTTACGTGTGGTCTAAGAGCAGCACTAACCAACCCACGTAATGTTGGGCACAATCCAGAACCCACTGTCCGTCATTGTAACCACTTCGTACTTGCGCTATTTACTAATATCAATGAAATTAGCGTCTAACGAACAACACTTTTGTACAAAGTACTTATACAGTTTTGGCTTTGTCAAAACAGCGATGGTTATGTTTTCAAAACAATATGTCACTGTTTCGCCTATAACATCTGTACACAAAAAAACGACTGGTAGACATATTATATATACAATATCAGACAATACAGTTGTCAGTCTATATAAAACTGTTTCAGGGAAATGCCATTTAAGCGAATATCTTGTCAAGTTCACTTTTGTCGCGTCACGTTTATTCTGATTCCATTGCTTTTAACGTCCATTGATTCAGTTCGTCAGTCTGCGTCTGATATAATATAGTACGCTATTTACCAATAGGAAGATTGTCCTCTTCACAAATAAATTTAATCGCTAGGGGCAATCGGTATTCGTCGTACAATTAATAAGTCAGCCTGAAAAACAGCAACAACAAATTGGTGGCACAATCATGATTGTGAATACAATGTTTTAGTGTTACATAAAGTTTAAAATTCTATTCTCTGTAAGACGATTTTTAAATTCAGTCGTTTATAGAATCTATAACATACGTTTACAATAACAAAAACGGACCATTAAAATACTCACGTATAGAAGACATTTGGAAATGCGCTGCAAACACACTGCAAAAAAGGAAAACGTAATTTTCTAACGGCTTATTTTGAAAATTGCCCCTGGTTATCAGTAATGAAAATGGGAATGTCAATGGAAATGAATGGAACATGAAAACCGTTTTGCTGTTGCGTTAGACACAAAATGTTTTTGTGATTGTTTTGGTTGGTGTTAATTAAGAACGCTGTCGCCATCTGTGTTGTTGTTTTCGAAAACATTCGGAACATGTTGTGCCATAAGGTATTCTGATTCGCTGCAACAGGTTGTTCTATGAAGCCGAGGAGTTCCGATTGTGTCGTGAGTTGTGATTGTGTTATTACCGATAGCAAAGCATCTGCGACTGCCTGTTACATGAAAATTTACAAACGCAGCTATCACATTATTATTTTCTTCACCTTGTCATTAGACCAATACGTTTGTCTTTTAAAATTAAAAAAAACGTAAATCTGTCGCATGAATGTACAACGTTTGGTTGTGTTAGCATATTTGTAAAATATACGAACACTACTATGTACTCATGTTTTATAACCATTATTAAAACAAAGTATTACAGTCAAATCTGGATACGAATAGAGTGACACAGCGGTAAAATAAACTGTTACAATGTTAAACCAATTATATAGGCTTATAAAACATGTGCAGTATAATTTCAATTCTAAACTAAACTCCACTGTTCGAGTGATGATTGCAATCGTTTTTGTTGCACATGACTGTCATTTCTATATATCCTAACTGAACTGTTGCCTAGTGTATTTTGCAAATAGAACAAACATCCCGGAACTATACTCCTTCATAGCTCAGAATAAGCTAAAACAGTCCAGTAAAAAGAGAGGAATCTCAAATGAGTTACCAGCATAGACGCCAGTAAGTTGACTGATGCCGAGCATGGTCAAAGGTTACAAGTCTGTAAGAAAGCTATATTAGCTGGAAGACGAATATTTCTAGAGCTATAAATGCTTGTCAATAACAGAACTTCGCTCGGAACGTATAAAACACAGGTTCGCCGACATCGATTTACCCTGAGCCTTTAAAGTTAACTTTTGTAATACTTTTAATCATAGTAATACAAACGTGGTTGTGTCAAACTTGGCGAAGCAGATCGTTTTGTAAGATTAGCTTCAATATCATCTCTCACATATCGCACGTTTAGATTAGCTGGGATACTTTTCTCAATGTAGCAATTTTCTGTGTATGGAAATGCACTTGTTGGCTTCAATATCGCCTTAATACGTTACAGTTACAATCCGATGCTCTTGATTATTTCTGTTGTCATAAAGTTGAGGTATTATAGTTCTTAGTGCTAATGTTTCTTTTCTTGATGATTTTGATGTAGTTTCTGTTGATATTCATACGTATCCCCATAATAAAGTTTGGAAGTGCATGCTATTTTCATGTGCGGCGAAGAATTTAGAGTCGTTACCCGACTAGATATATTCTGTATATAGATACATGTAAACGCAAAATTGCCGATTGGTGATTGTCTTGAGTTTTCTAGAGTTAAATACGCAACAAATGTCCCCTTGATATTTTAAGAGTGAATAGTGTTCGTCCTGACAAAAATGATTGTTTACAGTTTAATGGATTAGCGTTAATGTTTAACCAATGTTGTATACTAGGTGTCATTGTCCCATCGGACGTAATTTAACGATTTACTTGATTAAGACGAACATTAAGTTAGCGTGGAGCACAATGCATTAACAGAACCACTATAATGAGATTTAGATTGCTACTCACTCAGTTCTATATAACCAGACTAAATGACATGACGGAATGTATTCCCCTATGGGACGGACAACTTCATGCGTCTCTGTCTTTCTTTAGAGAAATTATTTATTTAATTATGTACATTCTCCATAATTTAAACGAAAATACAATACTTTTTACCTCAGGCAAAAACTTGAATAATAATAAATTATCAATAAACTCAAATTCAAACTTTCGGCAATTGTTATACTTTAAATCATCTCCTATATTTTTTAGACTTACTTCATATCTGTCTACTGCAGTTTTTAAAGTTATGAATATTATTTTCATGATCTAACAAATTTTAGAATATGATGTCTATTAACACCTCTCAAAGTATGTGGCTTTACGGTGCTTGTCTGAGCGCTACAGTTTGGTAAGCAGATAGAAAGCATTTTCAAAAATAGTTTCCAAAACAATTTAAGACACAAAACCCTATCATAATGGCAGGTGTTGCTACTTGTCTATTACATCGACTTGTCATGTCCTTAAATGTATTGTTCTCTTGTTGTCCCGCCCACAGGTGGCAGTATCAGTGTTTGGTCCGCAAACGATCAAAAAATAAAAATCTAAAAAAATCAGTCCCTGAGCTAATATACTATCAAGGTATAAAGCGTACTATATGTCTATATGCCAAAGATTGTGGAACATTGCATCTCGTTGTTTCAGCATAAAATACGGGCGCTGATGAAAAATCGCTTTACATGTCATTCAAATAAACTATAAGATATTCATTCTTACCGTAAATCTCGTTCAATTGTATCTTATAACTGCGAAACAGCAAAATAGTGTTACTTTCGTTATTTAACTTCGCTCAAGGTCATTTTATTAATGCACTGGTTACCCGCTGCGCTCACAATATCGTAATTATTGTTGGGAACCAAGCCTATTGTAAGATGCAATGTTCCACAATCTTTGGACATAGACATATACTATGCTTTATACCTTGATAGTGTATAATAGCTCAGTGACGGATTTTCCAAACACTGATTCTTCCACCTATGGTCCCGCCTGCAGGTCATTGAACGCTTTTAATACAACATACATAGGTTCTGTATATGCATGTATATATTTAGCAACTGCTACTTCGAAGAGCAGATATATTGCACACGACCGCGTTTTTTTTGTATGATGAATTGATAATGCGTTTTGGCAAACTGAAACTTTAGGAGGCGTCAGTGTGTTTGTCTGGTTTGTGTCAGGGCATGATTTAATATCATACGGCTAGAAGTGGCTTTATGCTGTGAAAACTTGCACCAATAAACAATACCATGTGTTTCCCAAACCATATACAACACGGCGACTCATTTTGATGCAACCCCAAAATATAGTTCCCCGCAAATTCTTTTCTCTGCGCTTACGAAAAACACAACCTATATGAGGAAATCGGACATGTAAGGCAGTACTCAACTTAACCAGCCGAGCACAGAACACTAAAAATACACTAGGCGTTTAGTATAAATTTGATAGAATATCCTAGTAAGTGCAATGATTGTTATTCAAGGGTTATTTCTTGGGTTGTGCAGATTATGCTGGTTTATTTTTACTTTGGAAACAATCATTGTTTGAACATGTCCTTCACAAACATTTATCCAGAACCTTTCCCTCATTTTCTCTTAACGCCCTCCTCATATCTGCCACAAGACCTCCACAAGTTCCACTTTAGAAGGTTTCAGTTGTTAATTGAATATCGTTTTGTAAGAATTATTTGACAACGCGTTTGATATTTTAGTCAACATACATTTATACGTTTGACAACACGACATGAACCCTGATAAGAAAAATTACACATAGTATTTGTCATAGTTTCTAGATGCATAACCACTACACGAAGCTGTATCAACATTATGATAATTGTGTCTGTGATGCACTGGTGTGTCATTGGGACCTCTAATGTCATTTATCATTTATTATTGTCATAGGTCGTTATGTATACAGAGAGTCAGGTCGACAGATTGATATCCACTGTCCGATGTATGGTCTGATTACCGACTTGCACTTGACGGTGACAATTTCTTTACTTTTACGACAGTCTAGTGAAAAATGTTGGTACTTCCTTTAGAACCATTTGTTGATTAACATATGCACTAACTTGCTCTTTATTATACATAATCAATGTAAGGACTTTTTTGCTCTAAGTTGATCCACGGGTGTAGAATACCAGTTTTTGTGATAGTTATTTAGTTATGCCACCAGTTATGTATTTTGGGCACATAATTAACTCTTTGTTTGCCCTTACCTTTCACATGACGATTATACGGTTTACATCAACTACATACATGTACCTGGTTCAGTTTTTGTTCAAAATCCCAAAACTCTATTTTTAAGTGATATTGAATCTGTGCAACAAGCAATTTTCATCTGATGCATTTGATATGATATTATTCTAATGTTTCACATAATTCAAGCACCATGGGGACTTATCAAATACGTCAGTGTTTTTCTCGGATTCTTAATTACAGCAAATAAAACTGTGTTAAAGCTTTGTACAGATTCCGGCTTAATTGCCGCGGACAGAGGGCGTCCTGGAGTAAGAAGCACCTTGGGAAATTCTCTCATTTATTTCCAATTTTATCTCCAAGTAATAGCCATCAATTGTTCGAGTTTAACAGAATTAAACGGATGAAGTAGTGTCAATTGGTAGAAAACACATCGCTCCTTGGAGCAATTATGAATACAATACTGAAATATCACTAATTGCAAATTTAAACAATCACATTTTTATTACTAATTTTGTTTGTCGAAATTGTGTTTCTAATTGAAATTATTTTATCCTGTTTTTATAGAAAGTTCAATGCGTTTAAATGCTACTGCATTTGAGTCTTTAAAGGATATTGGTCCTACCGAGAAACATTTACATTCCAGTTTATTTATTCATTCAATATATATTATTTAGATAGTACTCTTGCTTGAGTCATTTACTACGCATATATTCACGACGTGTATTTAATCTTTCACGAACAAAACCATAGTGCATTTTTATGTAATAAATCAATTTTACATGTTATTCTTTCTCTTTACACATTATTTTACTTGGCCAAATCTTTATTTTACATGCAGTTTAATTAGTATCTATAAGCATACAACGCAGTGAGTGTTTATCAACATACAATTTAAGTTAAACCTAACAACAATTGTATCATGCAACCCAATTGACTGGCAATCAAACAGTATTCTCTTGTACCACAAGCAGTACGTAACAACGTAGAACATATTATTAAATAGCTACTTTTCAGCTTAGTTAGTTTGCTATGGCACAAGTGTTTTGTCTGATTTGAGCATTTTGCAACGACCTAGTATTTTACTAGGTTATGGAACATGACTTTGTTGCATGAAGTTAATAGCGTACTTATTATCAGTAATTTATTCATTAATGCGTTTATATTTGATAAACAATGCGTTTGTTATTGACAAACAATGACAGCTCTTTGGTTAATAATGCTAGCTGTGACTCGAAGAATAAAATTACAGGTATAGGTATGTATCGCATCACAGATGGGTAATGTACGTGTATTATATAAATCGATTGAAGATAATTTTTGGTTTAGATTATAACATGCAATATATCCAGATTAATTTATGCGTGTAATGATATAAATAACATAAGCAAAGACGCAAATGCTATTCAAACCGTACTGTTCAGCGTACTTAGTCTAGTATACGGTTCATCGTCTACATTGTACATTGTCAATCTCATACAAGTTTCCCCTATGTTTACATCATTCAAAAGACTGTACTTTACAAATGAAAAGGAATTTAGCATACAATAATTGCTAATGAGCGTTTAAATACATATTCACGGAGACTGGATCCAATTTGCTTCGGCTTTGTCATGTAAATCTTGTCCATTGAATACATATTATTTTCTTTCTGGCTTGTTGAAATTAGCGGTAATGACTCAGGTTGAGTTTTTAGATGCTCATAATTTATCATTTTATTATGTTAGATCATTTATTACTTAATAGCAATGCGAATTGGTGCACCAATGGAAATATTATAGTAGAGCATATACATACTATGCTATTTGTATAATAAAAATACCTATATAGGTCACTGTTGGTTATGCGTTGCTGGTTCGATAACAGGATGGTTTTGTTAAATCGAACAACTATAGCTTCGTTGTTGGGTGTTCAGCGTCTAAGAGTTTGCACATACCCTTATTTCAGTGAGTGTAGAATAGCACTTGGTGATTCATATTTCAACGAAACCATGTTGGTGACTTTAAACCGCCAAATACTCCATTAATGAAGTCCTAGTCATTTCCTATACAGTATGGGCATTGCTATTAATGTTATCAATGAAAGCACATTTCATTTTCACTTCATCATGATAATTGTAATTTATTTTCCACAGCATATAGTTCACATGTATATTTTCAATGTCTCAAAAGTGTTCATGACAACATAAAATACGAGCCATTCTTAATCTTTCCATTTAGATTTTACCCCTAACAGGCTAAAACCATGTAAAATGTAATATAATTAGAGATAGGGAGGTGTTGCCACTGTAGCCACGTTTGTTGAGGTCAAACATGAATTATGCATTATTGATGCCAATTATTCCATCAATTAATGCATGTTTGTCACTTTATTTTGATCATCGTTATTCATTTTCTGCAGCATTGAATTCACATTGTTTATGTAATATTTCAATGTCTCTTGTAGAAAGTGTTCAGAACAACTTAAATGACTGTCCATTTATACATAACACCTAAAACCGTGTAAAATGTAATATAATTAGAGAGATAGAGAGGTGTTGCCACTGTTGCCACGTTGGTGGAAGTCAAACATGAATAATGCATTATTGACGTACAATTATTGTTACTTGTTGCGCTTTAATATCAATATCATGCACGATCGTTGTACTGGAAATGTCATTGATATTAGACAGATCTTACTGAAATGCCAAATACGTGACGTTCATGTTTTACGCCGTTTATTATGCCATAATCATGACATTTATGACCGATCTACTGCATTGTCAATTTTACTTTGGCATTGATAAGTTATCTGTTAACAAGTTGATTCTTTAAGTATAGAGCCGAATTTGGAGAACCTTTCAATGTCATTTTAGATACCATGTTGGTTGATGTTATAGCAACTATATCAGTTTTTACACCCGTATAAATTCAGATTACAAAACTTGTTGCTTTTGTTATGTTCGAACATTTCCACTTTTATCCACTTAGCGCAGCACTTCATAGTCTTTATGACGAACGATATGGCGTCTACATGTACGTACATCTTATGTGTTACCTTTCTTCTCCTTCCATGCAATAACTTGTTACGCTTACACATCTTAACTGTTCAAATGCCATTGGTGCATCTTCAGACATAAATGTTTAGTTGTACCATTATTTGGTCTTCCTCATGCGGATAATTGGGTAATTCAAACCGATCTTTATAAGATTATTGTTGTAAAGAAATTTATAATAATAACGCGTCTTCTGACATAGAATATTAAGTTATATAACAAGCATGGAAAAATGGTATTTCATCTTTCAAAGATACTAACAAGACACTTGTTTATTTCCATGGACCAAAATACGTATGTAGCATCTGTGAGCATCTGAGTGATAGATTAACATTTCCATAAGAAAATCTACAATAGCTTTGTTACTGTGTAATTGCATGATTATTTTAGACATTTTCCTTTCTACTTTGACATTTATTTAGGCCTACCGGGAATAGAAGTGAAAAGTTATGTCACTTTTAAGTCGATGTTCTCTTGCGGAAAGATATTGATATCAAATTTAAGAATAAAAAGTAAAACTAAATACAAAAAATGTAGTTCAGATTTAGTAGCATGTGTCAGAATGTAAAGAATAGACATGCAAGTAATACATTCCAGGGATGGAAACAAATAAAAACTAACGAGTTTCCTTTTACACTTTAACCTGTGTAAAAGAGACCATTTTCGAAAAAAGACACTATTACCAAGCGTGTTAGAAAAAACAACTACATTTATTATATTAAAGATGCATAAACTTGCATAATTAAGAGAGACCACCTGTCAACAACGACTTTTTCTGCAGTATGCTCTTACTAATTGCATAAGTCGAGAGCGATAATGTCAATTAATTATATGGATGTAAAACTGTTGTTCAATTCAATTGCTACTACTTAAATGTTTAATAATAGCATAAATTCAAATTACATGTTATAATGATCCGCTACAATGCATACAGCATCATATTATGAATTATAAGAGACCTACTAATTTGAAGGATATTCTTGTACACTTGTCATTGAACAAACTGGTGACCAATGGTAACGTTCATAATTGTCATCGGAGCAGCTGTAGTCATTGTTCCAGTATAACAGAAGCTGATTCCTTTAACAGTTCTAGCAATTTTACAAGTTTTAATGTTAAAACTGAGTTAACATGTGCTTCCTTTGATGTGATTTACCTTATTCCTTGTACAAATGTGAAATGCAATATGTTGGACAAACCCAACAAAAATGTAGTCAAAGAGTGAACAACAGTCATAAATTTGATATCAAGCATTTTCCTGATTCTTTCACTGATGTATCTGAACACTTTAATTCACAATTAAATTTAATGTTTAGTTTTCACTGATACTCATCTTACTTAAACATACAGCATCATATGAAATTGTGCTTTATTGTCCACTTGACATTGGTTTTCATAACAACATCAAATTGTGAGAATGGTTTTTATTTCATGCTTAACGGTGGTTTACGGCGGAATAACGGTGGATTATTCCCCGATAATTTCACTGTTCATAATTTCACAGTTCATAATTTCACACAAACGGACTTTTTTTTAAACAAATTTCCCAGCCGCCAAAAATCAAATAATAAGCATTTTCACGTGCTCTCTTAATCTTTAACAAATAACAGAACAATATATGTACATAAATGTAAAGCAAATGGACGAAATTGAAGCCACTGCAGAAGAACTATTTGATTGCAACTCGACGCGCGCATGGCGGGAAAACGACGTCACGCAAAACATTCCAGGCATATAGAGGATTGTTTGCATCATTGAAGCTATATGAAGCATGAAATAAATAGAATATTAGTATTTTTCTGTGTATGATCGTTTGATAATTCACCTCGCGAGCAGCTGACTAATATTTTCACGAGTGGCTACGACACTCGTGAAAATATGACATCAGCTGCTCACTCGGTGAATTATCAGCCGATCATACACGGAAAAATACAAATATCCTCTATATCTTTATTGTTATACTGGTACCGTGTTTGTTCATGGTATAATTATGATATGAGTGTATGTATTAATGCACTATTAGTACCATTATAAGTTGGGTGTTTTATGTCCAGTAGACTCTAATAATGTGATAATTGATAGATGCTATGTCAAATATTCCAACTGCAATATCTTTTTCGATAGTTGTGGTACTCCGACAAATATACTAGAATTGATTGATATGTATACGTAGGGCGTTTCAAAAGTTCCAGGAAAAGTGCTCTATAATATTTATCTTATGGTCAAATTACTTCAAACTTTGCATTGAAATAGAACAATTCATGATACATAGTGTACTATGAATTGAACACATAAGGATGTGTCGTACAAAATTACATGGCTGCCATAGTAACGTCAGTTATGGCTACACGGGGCAACGTTTTCGCTGACCGTGCGTTATTAACATATTCTGACTAAGTCTCACTCAGTCAGTCAAATGGCACACAAGATACACCTGCTACAATAACAACAATGATTTATGTTCTAAAAAAATGCCTCACTTCAAGGTATGCACTTCCAGTGTCCGTTTGCTAGGTATTCGAAAGTATCACAAACTCCAGTAAAAACGTCAAACGCAACGTTTAGCGTCGGATTCACAACAGGACATACATTCCGGCGATCATCTGCAGCAGTACGACTGGCAGTCTGGAAGCGCCCATACTATTCATACATCCGACCCAGCGGCATGCAACCTTCTTAACATGCAGTGGTTATAAATTCTACTGTTTCAAGTCTTAATTGCCTGCCAAAAGACAAAAACTGGTCAAATTCCAATGATTTACTGACATTTAACCAGTGATTCTAATTCGGCGACAAATAAACCTTAACAGAACAGTGGGAATATTAAAACTATGGCATGAATTGACCAAAATGATGTAATACTGCCCTTCGAAAGCGTTCTATGCAGTAATTTTAGGTCATAGTTAATTTGTAGCTGTTTGGTTGGGGGCAATGTGATGGTTAGTTTGACCATTTCTACGACGTAACGTCAAATTTGCCCCGGGTAGCCATTACTGACGTTACTATGATAGCAGTGCCATTTTGTACGACACACCCTCATGCGTTTGAATTATGATACAATATGTATCATGAATTGTTCTATTTAAATGCAAAGTTTGAAGTAATTTGAACATACGATAAACATTATAGACCATTTTTCCTGGAACTTTTAAAATGCCCCTCGTATATTAGAACTATATGTAAAGAATTTAAATATGCATAATTTTAATACATATCAACATTAACCACTGTAAACTATGTAAAATTGTACTGTATATACAATTGTTGTACATGTAGAATAACAGACATATATGCCTTTTTCTTGAATAAACTTTATATCTATATTCGGTTTCAACAAACACAACCGCGGGCAAATATCTCCTCTTAGAGATAAGCATTTATGTTTTGTTCAAGACCTCCTCTATTTACATTAACTTTCATTGAAATATTATATCGGTAGCAAAAGGTAATGTAATACATATAAGATCCAAATTTCACAGACGATGGCTCTAAAAAGACTTTGACAACGATATCATTGCATTCAGTAATAAACATAAAGATTTGATAATGAATTCATTACATTTGGATTATTCACGAATAAATTTGTAGCAACCAAAAACCACACACAAACAAACATACAACAATTGTTTATAGCAGACCATGAGTCTTGTATTGACTCATAGAGAATCTACTGACAGTCGTGTTTGTTGACAACATGATAACGATGTGACATTGAATCCTAACATACATAGATGTCCTTCCATTAACAACAGACTCAATGAAAATATTATCGATATATCAGCAACCAATCAGCGAGTGTGTTGTCGTACGTGATTGCCGTGCATTCAAATGTAAACAATGTATGTAAACAAAACACCGAAAGTGTGATTAAATAATTTAATCGTTACTTTCATTTGTTTTATTTATTATTGGTCGGCTAGCAATGGTTATATCGTTTTATTGACCTGTCCAACATGCAAATAAACATGTGGACACGGACAAGGAAACACAATACAAAAAACACCGTTTCATATATGATTAATTGACGATGTTTGCAATTAAGATTATGTAAAAGTTGCTAACAATAGCATTTGAATTGACGGGTCCCTACTAGCTACAGTTAGACCTCCTTCTACTCACCTGATTCAGAACGGCAACAAACAGTAAGATGCGTACGAGTGTAAATAAAATATACACTTGACAATACGAAATTGCAGCACGTTATTAACAACAGTAAGTGTCTTCCGTGGGTAATCAGTATTGGTAACGCTTAAAATTAAGTGCCACAATTACATAAAACGAACATCAGAATTTCCAAACGCATCTTACATATGCCAAACAAATTTAAAAGTCAACCTTCAGAGTGACATACCAATCCGCAATTTATCTAACGTATTAACATTGGAAGTACCATAATTATATAAAAGCAACATCCGAATTTCCAAACGAATCTATCTCTGCCAAACTTGACTTTAATGCGGCATTCCTGATAAGCGAACAGCATGTTGCTGACATTTAAAGCGATGTTTGGAATATTAATGACATTTTCTATCTATAGATCATGAATGATATTCTTATTAAAACATAATGAGTCAATGATCAATAGATGTCAATAATGCATAATTCATGTCTATCTACGTCAGCCTGTCAACTGTTGAAACATCTTCTTATCTCACAATTTGCATTATGTGTTTTCCTGATATAAGGCGATTTAATCTGAGATGATTGGAATGTTTCACAAATCATTTGAAATGAAGGCATGTTTCGATTAATAATTGTCGGATCGATATTTCATATTGATTTGTCTAAATTATGAGATTGTGTGCTGTTGATTGTTATATTTCTATTGTTTTTACGAATTAGCCATTTACGTTATCTCTCGTTCCAAATGTTTGTGTTATCTTTCTGATTTCTTAATTGGTTGCCAGCCAATATTGCTTAGGACAAACACACCATATTCTCTATAGCATAACCACGAGACATAACTAAGAATAAAAACAAGAACAAACAATTGATTGTTCTAATTAATGGCCACGACATTTAACTAAAATTACCCTAAACGTCCGTATTTCAAGTGACACATATTGGAGACGGATTGGGCAGTTTAACCGTTGCATATCATTAAGTTCAACAATCGCGTTGAGAAAGAAGTAAGGCGACAAACCCGATGACAGATCCCATAGGATCTTGCAGTCTTAAAGAATTGTAAAAGTACACACTGATAACCATTTAATCATATTGTTAATAACCATAACTAACCTCTATATCATTCATCAGAACTTAAAACACACCTTAGGGACCACTACATGGAATTGTTTAATGTATAAAGAACGCTTACGTGACTTCGATAGCAAGTGGGTCTTGATTTAATGTCATTATATTGTATGAACATTCACGAGGGAATTGCCTGGCGCTTTACTGGTGTATACGTATTCTTGAGATTGTGGAGTGGGAAATGAACATTTAGCAACTCTTTAATGTACATAGTCATCGCAATACTTTAAGTGTCGCACAAAACTGTATATTATTTCCCTATTTACATCTAACTGAATTCGATTCATTAATCGACGGATGAATAAATGACATTTTTGAGCAATGTTTGCCATTAGATTACACCATTAAAAATAAATGTGGTTTTAATGACATGCATCCATTTTCTTGACTGAAAATTCAACATCCCGCGCCACCATTGAGACGTACCTCGGCTCGCACACTTGATGTCGACAATAACCCGAAATTGTGTGCTAATGCTCGGTGATATCAAGCTATGTAGAAGACGGGAGTAGAATTTTGGATCTCTTAATCACATTGCATTCGTCATACTTTTTATTTGATGTACTTGGAAGCGAAAATCCTTTCAATTTATTAAATACAATACGTACGATGTACGACCGCTTTTAAATATCTTTATACTAGTACATTAATGTAGTCAAAATTTCACGAAATATAAAACCCCAAAAACCTGAAGCATTGTACATAATATTGTCTGAGTCATTATCAACGGCATACATTAGTAAGCTGAATGTCGACATGTTACGTTTGTGATGATCAATCAAACTACTGCTGGTTCGTAGTAACGATGATGAGCGTTCCGAGAGCTGCCAATTATAAACGGAATCCAGCAATTTGTATGTAATTCCTTTTTGTAATAATTTGCTATTGACATTTACTATAACTGTCCCATCGAGCTGTGGAGGCCATTGTATTCCTCTATTGAGAATAAATTGACATTTTTACAAATTCCTAATCAGTCCATTGTGAACCATTCTGCCTCAATAACAAGCAATGCTCGTTATCATGAAAGGTTAAAGTTGATATTTTTTGTTTCCGACGGATATGTCGGGAAGTTTGTGTGTTATATTCACGGTGCTTTATAATAGCGGATATAGTCAGTATTACCTAACTAGAGGTTTACATAGCATTGAGGCACATGTAGAACTCACTATACGATCGATGTTTTTTGTGGAATTACGCGTTGGAATTTAACTTTGGCTATACATGTATTTATATACATTTGTCTTTACGTTTCAATTTTGAAGTTGATGTGTGAAACGTGCCTAAGCATCTGGAAAGATAAACGTGTTGATATTGTTAATGTGTTCGTTGTTACGTTTCTAGTAACCATTTAATTTCTCCTCAGTGAAGACTGTTTCGTTAAGAAATGGGATATCAAGTGTCCTATGACAAAGCTGCCACATAGAATTAACATTAAAATTCAAATTCGTTGTTATCAGTACATGCGTTTAATACAATAATAGTTCCTGGGCACGTTCGCATTTGTCTTCTCAGTCGAAAAACTTTCTGCTTTTCGTATCAAATACAAATTATGCTTCGAACTTCGAAAACTGTATTGTCGGAATATTTATTGTATATGTTGATTTGGCCCACCAAAATAATGTAGTTTGTTCAATACTAGCCCTCATATTCTCTCCCTGATAAAAGTTGGATGCTGATTAGACGTTGCAAGCAGATTGTTGTCCATATGCGTCAGTGACGAATGTGTTACATACTAGCTGATGTAAAATTGCCTCAACTATCGTGGATTGTAATTTGGAACTTCAATTTGGCGTTTGGTGTGATCATTTGTCTTCGCGTTATATACACATTTATTTGCACATTTCAGCCTCGTGCGTTTAATGAGATTCTCTATGTTTATAGCCGCTTGTTTGTTTGGAGGCTCAAGTAATCAAGGGCTTTTGTTATCAATGTAATAACAAGTGTATGGTTTTGGTATTTGTCAAGAATTATGTCTCGGTAATAAGTCGTGGAGTTGTGGTTATTGCTTATATGAGACGTGAAGAATACGTTTTCCATTTTGATCAATTTTAATTGGTTAGGGTTTCTAATGAAAACGATTTAATCCACATTGTATATATGCTCCTTCGAATATGTATTGTTTGCTTTATGATTTAAATGAGAACATTTCCGATAATGTACTGGAATTATCGATTTGTCAGGAAAGTGGCATGGACAATATAGTATTAACTTATTCAGTCAAAAGAAGCGACACTTACCAATAAAAACACACTTTAACATAAATAAATTCGATTTCCCAGATTTGTTTTCGCGTTATCAATTTAGGTCAAAATAGATTTATACCGGTATCAAGTATTGTATTGGCAATCCTGGTAACTAAGAGTTATCATAGTTTAAAAACAATCGTCTTCGATGTCAGTTGCCTTTAAAACTGTATCAATACTAGTTAAACTTCTGCTCAAACTGAATAGTAACATGTTGATTAATTAGTTCAGGTGGACGTGCGATATTTGGGGTAACTTGATAAGAACATTATATCAACTTGAGAAATAAATCCTGAAATAAAGCCTCGAGCACTTAATTGATTAACACGGGATTTAATTATAGGAATTGTCATTAAAACATTTATTACCGAAACCAATCCAATTCTATAGATACTGTTGCTTCGGGAACATCTTATGATTGTTAGCATTAGATGTATTTCGTCTCTGAATGTTGGTGCTCGAGGAAAATAAATGAATAAGATATTTGTTAGTAGACAGAAATGAAAACAATGTACGAACTTATAGAATATCCTATATATGCGATCGTATTGCATTGTTTGGCTCTCGCAGGAGGATAAATGTTCTTGATTTTATGACACAGGTTAACTTGTAATATGAAAAATGCATGATATTAAACTGTAAAGTATAATAATAGCATTTGTTTACTCAATTCCATTATTTGACAATGTTTCAATTGAGTACTGCGTGTTTTTCCATTATTTATATGATGTCAATATCTACCCAGATGATAAGGCGTATACTGTTGTAGCTACATGGTAATGTCATACACTCGTAATTCTAGAAATCATATACATGTTTACTTGTACAACATTATTATCTTACTACTTTGCTGAGATGTGTAAGGCACAACAATCAATTATGGACGAACTAAAAACATTACGGTCGTACTACCAAAACATCTTATATTTGACGTAATAAATAATAGTATACATTTGTAATGGGTAATTTGCAATAAATTTAATATGGTTCTTGTGGAAATATAATTATTCCTAATGCTTATTGACATGGTGTTTCATCAATAAGTTGTCGTATTCCGTTGCTTGCAACAGTTGTTGTCAAAACAATATGCAAATATTGTGTGTAAGCGGTTGATTACATCTTCTCGTTCAACGACTTCCATTATTACAACAGATGGCAAAACATACGAGAACATTGGACATATTCGTCGGGAACGTAATGAGTTCCCACTTAAAATCACAACATTCAAATAAATAATACACCATTAAATCCAAACAGACACATGTGTATGTTATATCGACATTGCATCTTGTTTAGACTTCAGTCAAACAACATGGCTAGTGTTGTTAGTGGATTAAATTCTATTATATTATTAATTCGTGCTCGTTGTTTCCTATATACTGGAATTATAATGACCGGTCAAAGTATTATATTACTCAGTGATATGATTAATTGGTGGTTTTAAAAAGGTATTTATTCTTAAAACAGTCGTTATATTTTCATTGTATTAAACATGTTCCCTGTTGACACAGTTGAGGCCCATCCGGTTTGTGCAGAGTTTGGATCGCCGATTGTCTTGATGGACACTGGTCAGGATTTGTGTCCGTTTCATTTATCGGATAGATTCAGATTACTACATGATAAACATATTGTCTTGCTCTCTGTTTCACATTGAGCCACTAAGATAATAATTGTTTGGTCTTCATGATAATACAATTATGTTTCTAGTTACCAGTGAATATCCCGGCCCTGAACATTGAAGGTTACATTGCACAGTAAACACCGGCTGGTGCAGAAATGACGGATGGTTTGATCTTTCAAAATGTCCACAGTTGTCTATTTAGCCACCGTATTTTTACTAGCATGTTTGTATTCATTACATATTGTTTTGACCATGTCTAAATCAATTGTTAATGTACAGCACTTTTGGACATGCAATGTAAACGAAAAATGGGCATATATAAATCTGGCAAAATCAAATAAATAAAATTATGTATTGTCGATTAAAAGATGTCTGTCATAACCGCCAAAATGTTCCATCTCTTAATAGCTAAATGCAGTAAGTATAACCGCTATGCTATAGGGCCATTAGAGTTGTAATCATATAAGTGTATTTATGAGGGTAAAATTTAATCCTGAGAAACCTGTAATAATCGACCGGGGTGAATGTTTGTTTACGCGGTTGTGACAGAGATCTTTGAATCAACTATAATGATAATAATAATACATGTAATATACAAAACTGTCAACAGGTTAATAATTAGAAATACGTAAACAACTTCCTAATGCTACTAAATACTCTAAACCTAATTTATTGATATGAAATCCGTAAACGTTCAACCGACTATCATATGTATCATCTGTGAGATAGAATAATACTTCACCAGTAAATTTACATTAGCTTTATGACTGTGTATCGCATGATTATTTAAGACTGTTTCCTTCCTGTTTTGAAATTTATCTAGGTCTACAGGGAATAGAAATGTTAAGTTGTGTCACGTTTAAGCCGAAGTTCTTTTGTGGAAAGATATTGATATCAAAGTTAATAATGAAATGTAAAACGAAATACTTCAGATTTAGTCGTATGGGTTAGAATGTGAAGAATAGACATGCAAGTTATTCTATAAGGAGCATGGATGGGACAAATATATACCTTTCCTTTTATATGTTTTAACGCGTATAAAAGACCATCTTCGATCAAACTATTATCAAACATATTAGCACATACCACAAAATTTATCTTTCAAAGAGGTTCAAACTTAGATAATTAAGATAGACCATAGGTATGACTAAGAGGTCCAGAAGTCAAATCCCGTATTCGTCATTGCTTGATATCAACGAGTAATTAATAACACATAAGTTATGGTTAATATCGAAATCGAGTATAGTTCTTAGCCGATGTGCGACTCAATAGGTTCGCTGGGATTTGAATTTTCTGTCGGGTGAATGGATACATGTCTTTAAAATATATACATTACGTTTTAATGTTGAAATGCAATGACAAACATTGCTCAAGAATATCATTTATTCATCCGCCGATTAATGAATCGCATTTAGTCAGATGCAAATAGTGAAATCATATACAGTTTTTGTGCGACACTTACATTATTGCAATGTCCACGTAGAGCTACATAATGTTCATTTTCCACTCCACAATCCCAAGAACACGTATATATTAGTAAAGCGCCAGGCAATTCCCTCGTGAATACGTATTCATACAATATAATGTATAATGAATTTAAATAAAGACGCACTTGCTATCGAAGTCACAGTAAGTGCTATTTATACATTTAACAATTCAAATGTTCCAGTGTAGTGGTCCCTAAGGTGTGTTAGATTGTTGATGGATGATATAGAGGTTAGTTCTGGTTATTAACAATACGATAGAATGGTTATCAGTGTACTTTGTACAATTCTTTAAGACTTGAAGATTCTATGGGACCTTGAAGCATCGTGTTTGACGCTGTACCGCGTTCACATCGCAAGTTGGGAAGTTAACGGATATACATCTGTTATAATGCTCAATTCTCCTCCAAATCGTGTCACTTGAATACTGAAATGTAGGGTAAATTTTAGTTAAATGTCATCGCCACGAATTAGACAAATCAATCGTTTGTTTTTTGTTTTTATTCTTAGTTATGTGGTTATGATATGGCATTTATTGTGCGGTTTTTTCTAAGCAATATTGCATGGAAGCAAATTACGAAAATGCATTCATTTTAAATGATTTGTCAAACGTTCAAATAATTGCAGAAATCGCCTCATATCAGGAAAATACAAAATGCAAATTGTGAGATAAGAAGATGTTTCGACAGTTGACAGGCTGACTGTTGATATACATGAATTATACATTATTGACAACTATTGATCCATGAATCATTATGTTTTAATAAGAATATCATTCATGATCTATAGATAGGAAATGTCATTCATATTCCAAACATCGCTTTAAATGTCAGCAACATGCTGTTCGCTAATCAGGAATGCCGCATTAAAGTCAAGTTTTGCAGAGATAGATACGTTAGGAAATTCTGATTTCTTTTTTATATAATCATTGTGCTTCAAATGTTAACTTGTTAGCTTAGTTTGCGGATTGGTATGTCTAACTGCATCTTGAGTTTTAATTTCAATATTAGCACGATAATGTTCTCTTGTGATATAGGTTAGATACGTTTGAAAATGCTGATGTTCGTTTTGTATAATTGTGGACGTGGTACTTAGTTTGTGTATTCCTACATTGTAAGCACCAGTGGGTTCAATTCTAGTTGCAGAGTTTCGTTTCATGTTACCTTGGTGTCACATTTGGAGACTTTGTTATGCTTTGCCAATACTACTTAACCAGAGGAGACCATTGGTTTTGTAAATAACTGGCTGATTAAGACTCGTACATATCTTATTGTTTATTGTATTACGTTAGAGGAAAGTGGTTGAGCTGTAAATCATAAATAATATGTAACTATGTAGTTAGGACTCGTCCATTCAAGCGATATTGTTCTGGTAAATATTAAATAATCTTAATTGCAAACATCGTCAATCAATTATATATGTAACGGTGATTTTGATTTTGTTTCCGTTTCCATATCCACATTTTTATTGTAATACTTGAGAGTTGAACAACTGTATTGTCGATATAACCAAAGCTAGCCGTCCAATATTAAATAAAACGGATGACTCGAACAGTTTAATAATTTAATCACTGTTTCATTGTTTTGTTTACATACTTTGTTTACATTTGAATGCACAACAATAATGTACAACACTACACTCGCTGATTGGTTGCTGATATATCGATAATAATTTCATTGAGTTTGTAAATGTTTGAACAACACCAATGCTGTAAACATCAATGTATCATCTTTAAATTGTGATCTATAAATAAAATTATGACCGTCACAAATTCTATATGAGTCAATACAAACTTATTGTTTGCATACACATCGGTGATATACCTTAGTAAGCAGAAAGAAGCATGGACATGTTGTGTTTGCGATGATCAAACAAACTACCATTGTTTCGTTATAATGATAAGCGTTCCGAGAGCTGCCAATTATAATCTGAATCAAGCAATTAGTATGTAATTCCTTGTATTGTATTTTGTAATAATTTGTTATTGACATTTACTATAACTGTCTCATCGAGCTGTCGAGGCCATTATGTTCCTATATTGAGAATAAATTGACCTTCTTACAATTTCCAAATCAGCCCATTGTGAAACATTCTGCCTCAGTAACAAGCACTCCTTGTTAATAATAAAGGTTAAAGTTGATATTATTAATGCACGCGATTGTGATAAGTGATATGTAGTATACGCGCGTGTCTTCGATGGATGGTTCGGGTAGCCGGTGTATTGTATTCATAGTGGACATACTCAGTTCTACCTAACAATATGTTTTACATTGCATTGTGGTACATTAAGAATTATTTATACACCCAGTGTATGGACTTACGGTTCTGGAATTTAACGTTGGCATACATGTATTTATTTAATTACGTTTTAATTTGGAAGTTGATTGAGTGAAACGTTCGTATGCAGGTGGAAATATAAAGTGTATAGATGGTCTATTGTCACTCTTTTAGCTACCTGATTACTGCTTTCATAACATTGCAAAGAAATTTAATGATATTTTTGGAAATGGGAATTAAGGGCCAGGTAACAAAGCTAAAATAAAGAAATTTCAGAAAAAATACGAATTGCACTTAGCAGTACATGCATCAGATCAAAGTATACCTCCGAAACAGGCTTTCCCTGAATAGAATTTTCAGTGACATAGGAAATAATTTCTGCGAAACATATTTAAATACGAATCATGCTTTCGATGAAAATGGTGTCGTTAAAAAAGCAGTTCATTTGTAGTTTATTGTTTGGTTTGCTCACCAGAAAATGGCCTTATTCATTGAAAAGTTTGATGCTGATTAGACATTGCAAGCAGATTGTTGTCCATATGTGTCAGTGACGAATGTGTTACATTCTTATTGATGTAAAATTGCTTCAACTGTCGCGGATTGTAATTTGGAACTTCAATATGATGTTTGGTGTAATAATTTGTCTCCTTGTTATATACACATTCAAGGTTCGTGCGTTTAATGAAATTCTCTATGTTATAGCTGCTTATTTGTTAAGAGGCTCAAGTAATCAAAGGCTTTTGTTGTCAATATAAAAACAAGTGTATGAGTTTGGAATTTGTCAAGAATTATGTCTCAGTAATAAGTCTGTCCATTTGAGATTTGTGGTTATGCTTAATATGAGACGTGATGCGTCCAGATAAAAAAATGAAACTACAACATTTTCCATTTTGATGAATTTTAATGGGTAAGGGTTTCTAACGAAAACGATTTAATTCACATTGTTTATGCTCCGTTGAATCGTATATTGTTTACACTATGATTTACACCATGACAACATTTTCGATAATGTACTAGAATCATCGATTTGTCATGAAAGTGGCATGGACAATATAGTATTAACTTATTCAGTCTAAAGACATATACCAATAAAAACTCATTTTAACATAAATAAATTCGATTTCCAAGATTTGTTTTCGCGTTATCAATTTAGGTCAAAATATATTTATACCGGTATTAGGTATTTTATTGGCAATCCTGGTAACTAAGGGTTTTCTATAGTTTTTAAACAATCATCTGCAACGTCAGTTGCCTTATAAACCGTATCAATACTCGGTAAACTTCTGCTGAAAATTGTAACTCAAACTGATGAGTAACATGTTGATTAATTAGTTCAGGTGGAAGTGTGATATTAGAATAAACTTGATAACAACATTATATCAACTGGAGAAATAAATCCTTTAATAAAGCCTCGAGCGCTTAATTGATTAACAAGGGCTTTAATTATAGGAATTGTCTTAAAACTTTTATTACCGAACCCAATCCTATTAAATACAAATGTAGGTAGTATTGCTTCCTGGACATCTTATGTTTGTTAGCATAAGATGTGGTTTGTCGCTGAACGCATGATTTATGTGGGGAATAAATAAAGTGTGTATTTTATGTAATGAAAAGCAGTCAATTAAGGACGAACTGAAAACAATACGGCCGACTTACCAGCACATCGCATATTTGATGTAATGAATACCAGTGGGTAATTTGCAATAAATATGGTTCCTGATTAAACAAAATTATAATTATGCCTAATGCTTAACCACATGACGGTTCATCAATAAATTGTCATATTCGGTTGCTAGGCAATGATGTTGTCAGTGCAAAATGCAAGTATTATCTGTAAGTAGCTGATTACATCGTCTCGTTTAAGGACTTCCATTATCGGCAAAATAGGTCATGTTATTACAACAGATGACAAAACATACGAGAACATTATATAGATTTGTCAGGAACGTTATCAATTCCCATTTAAAATCACAACATTCAAGTAAATAATACACCATCAAAGGCTGTCTAACATGTATGTTGTCTCGACATTACATCTTGTCTAGACTTCAGTCAGGCATCATGCCTAGTGTATTTGTGAGCGCATCAAATTCTACTCGGATATGACATGTAGTTCGTGTTTGTTGTTTCTTACGTACTGAAATTATAATGACCTGCTAGTCTATGTACAAATAATTTAAGATATGAGGAAATCGGACGTGTAAGACAGCACTCATAAACAAGTAGTATATCATTCAGTTCTATGATTGATTGATTTTTCTCGGGATATTGCTCAAGAAGGTTGCGATTTTCTCCGAGGACACTGTTCATTGAATTTATTTTAGAAACTTTCAATGGCGCGGAAATATTATTTTCTACACAATAAATATGTTGTCATGCTCGCTGTTGAATTTTTTCTCATTTAGCCACTTATTACATACTTGTTATGTCTATATGACGAACGATAATAATAATAATAATACAATTATGTTTCTTGTAAGCAGTGGACGTACTGTATATTTTAATCCCCAAAATTGTGACAAGTGTGTTTGTATACATTACATATTTGTTTAACAGTATCTCAATCGTTATCGTACATCATCTGTTGAACGTGTAATTTACATGAAAAAGGGCCATATAAATACATCATGCTAAAATAATATAATGCGATGAAAAAACAAGTCAACAAGTTAATTGTTAGAAATCCGTAAACAAGGCTACCAAATACTACAAAAGACGTTGATCGAATCAAAATCCGTTAATGTGCAACCGACCATCAAATGTAGCATCTGTGAGATTGAATAAGACTTTCGCCGGTAAATCTACATTAGCATTGTTACTGTGTAATAGCATGATTATTTAGACAAATTCCTTCCTGCTTTGAAATTTATTTAGGTCTACCGGGAATAGAAGTGTTAAGTTTGACACTTTAAGCCGATGCATTACCGATCACATTAACGAATATAAAGCTCCAATAGATATTAACATGCAAGTGGTTGTATAAGTTACAATTGCACAATTACACAGGAGGCAGTCATTAACACATCTTTATAGTTGAACTTGAGTAAAATACCATCGTCGAACAAATAACGCTAACTATTAATCTGATTTTAATCTTGACATTTTACCTTCCTAACGTGTATTGTCATACATAATATGACACACCAATTAATGTTATTTCATCAGACTATTAATTTGTCCATTTCATGAAGCTGTGACTAAAAAGTCAGATATTGTTTGTGTGGTTCAATAAGAATCTTGTAATGCACTTATGGATTATCTAAATGTTCATAACATACTGCACAATTCTTAGAACATGGATATCAGTAAAGCGCAAACCAAATCTCTCGTGAATGCTCATATCATATAATGATTCGGGTCGTACTAAATCAAGACGCACATGTTATCGATGTCATCTTAAGCTCTTGATACATTAAACAATTCAAACGTTCCTGTGTAGTGGTCCCAGAGGGTTATTTGCCATATGATAAAATTGTTATCAATGTATTTTTGACAATTATTTAAGACGGGAAGGGTATTTGGGACCTGGAAACGTCGAGTTTGAAGCATTACCGCGTACTCTTTGCGATTTGGTAGATTTAGTAAGTTATTAATATACGACTGATATAAATCCCTTCGCTTTTCTCTCAATACATGTGTAACATTTGGTACTGGAAATATTGTATTTGTGGTTAAATGTCTTATTTAAAATTGGCCAAAATTGTGTTGTGTTGTTATTATTATAATGAGCTATATCTCGTGGTAACGAATTATCTAATTATTGTGGGTTTAAGCAAGGCTGCTTGGTAACAAGTCTACAAAAAAGTATGACAAAAGAACTTGGTAGCGAACGATAACGTAAATGGAATCGCGAAAACAAACTAGATATGAAAATAACACACAGAGAATCTCGTCATTAAGACAAATTAATATGGAACATCGATCCGACAAATAGTAATCGAAAATTGCATTTTTTTTAATGATTTGTCAAACATTCGTATCATTTCAGAAGTCACCTAATATCAAGAAAATACATAATGCAATTGGTGAGATAAGACGACGTTACGGCAGTGGACAGACTGACTGTTGATAGACATGAATTATGCATATGGACATCTATTGATCCATGACTCATTTTGTTTTGATAAGAATATCAGTCATGCTCTACAGATATGAAATGTCATTAATATTCCAAACATCGCTTTAAATGTCAGCAACATGCTGTGCGCTAATCAGGAATGCCGCATTAAAGTCAAGTTTGGCAGAGATAGATACGTTTGGAAATTCGGATGTTGCTTTTATATAATTATTGTAATTCGAATATTAATATGCTAGATTACTTGCGGATTGGTATGCTACTCTGCAGGTTTAGTTTTAAATCCAGTCTTAGCACGAAAATGTTCTTGTTTGGTGTAGGTCAGATGAGTTGGAAAATTCTGATGTTCGTTTTGTGTAATTGTGGCACCTTAATTGTGTATTCGATATAACCTTTGCTAGCCGTTCAATATTGAATAAAATGAATTAATATTTCAATTGAATAATTTAATTACACTTTCAGTGTTTTGTTTACATACATTGTTTACATTTGAATGCACGACAATCATGTACGACAACACACTAGCTGATTGGCGGCTGATATATCGATAATAATTTCATTAGGTAGTTGTTTGAAGAACAACAATGCGTATTTACATTCAATGCCGCATCGTTTTCCTGTTTTCAACCAATACACGACTGTCACTAGATTCCCTATGAGTCAATACAAAACTCACGATGTGCTACAAACAACTTTAGTCTGTGTGTGGTTTGTGGGTGCTAAAGGTATATTCGTGAATAATCCAATATGACGACAAAGTTATCAGATATGCGTATTTCTGCCTGAACCAAATCCAACGATTTACGTATCATAGTCTGATTTTTGTCAGAGCGATCGTCTGTAGAATTGAGATTGTATATGCTTTACTTATTGCCACCGATTTTGTATTTTTAACGAAATTTAATGTGATCAAGCGACGGTCTTGAAACATGACATAAATGCTTATCTCCAAGCAAAGATATTCGTCCGTGGTTTATTTTAGTTCTACACATGTATATAGATCATTAAGTTAAGCAGAGATATGGCATTTGACCAATACTCTTTGAGTTTTTACCAACTATCGTGTTTACAAAAGATGAAACAGAATATATCTACTCACAAACACAATAACAGTATAACAATAAAGACAACCAATTCTCATAATTTGCTATTGTTATAAGTAAACAAAGCGGACATTGATACATATTTCATATCATATTGTAGACATTGTACGCGGTTCATTATTGCATGCAATTTGAATATATGCTATTTTAAAACGTTGATGTAGCGGCAGATATGTCTGCGAAGACCAAACAAATACAGCTAGTTCGTAGCAGCAATGAGCATTCTGAGAGCTGCCAATTATAAACGGAATCGGACAGTTAGTATGTTATTCCTTTCATGACATTTTGTAATAAGGTGTTATTGACAATTACTATAACTGTCCCATCTAGCTGTGGAGGCCATTATGTTCCTGTATTGAGAATAAATTGACATTTTTCCAAATTTCTAATCAGTCCTTTGTGAACCATTCTGTCCCAATAGCGAGCATTGCTTGTTATTATGAAAGGTTGAAGTTGGTATTATTAATGCACGCGATTGTGTTAAGTGATATGTAGTATACGCTTGTGTCTTCGACGGATGGTTCGGGTAGCCGGTGTATTGTATTCATAGTGCTATATAATAGTGGACATACTCAGTTCTACCTAACGATACATTGCATAGTGGTACATTAAGAATTACGTACATACACAGTGTTTGGAATTACGGTTTTGGAATTTAACGTTGGCATACATGTCTTTATTTAATTATGTTTTAATTTGGAAGTTGGTTGTGTGAAACGTTGGTACGCAGGTGGAAATATAAAGTGTATAGATGATCTATTTTCACTCCTTTAGCTACCCGATTACTGCTCTCATAACATGGTAAAGAACTTTAATGATATTTTGGAAATAGACTTTTAAGGACCGATAACAAAGCTAAAATATAGAAGTGTCATTAAAATAGGAATTGCACTTACATGCATTAGACCAAAGTATACCTCCGAAACAGGTTTTCCCTGAATAGACTTTTCAGTGACCTAGGAAATAATTTCTGCTGTGCATATCATCCACGATACATTGTATCGTTAAAAAGCAGTTCATTTGCATTTTACTGTTGGTTTTACTCAACGGAAAATGTCCTTATTCATTGATAAAGCCCTGCTCGATGCTGAGTAGACATTGTAAGCAGAGTGTTGTCCATATGTGTCAGTGACGAATGCGTTACATTCTAACTGATGTAAAATTGTCTCAACTATCGTGGATTGTAATTTGGAACTTCAATTTGGTGTTTGGTGTGATCATTTGTCTTCTTGTTATATACACATTTCGGTCTTGCGCATTTAATGAGATTTTCTTTGTTATGGCCGTTTGTTTGTTTGGAGGCTCAAGTAATCAAGGGCTTTTGTTGTAAGTGTAATAACAAGTGTTTGGAAGTTGTCAAGAATTATGACTCAGTAATAAGTCCGTCCATTTGGGATCTGTGGTAAAACTCAAAACGAGGAATAGAACAAATAGAGACACATCGATCATTTTTAATTGTGATGAATTGTAAGTTAGGGTGTCTAATGAAAAATGATTTAATCACATTGTACATCTTGCATTATAATTAACGCCAGGAAAAAAATAATGACAATGTACTGATACATGTATGTTCGATTTGCCAGGGAGCAGAATGGCAATAATATAGTATTTTGCCATTTCTTATATCTTATTCAGTCTAAGACGATAAGTTTACCAATTAAAGACTCGTCGTTACCACAAACAAAATCAAGTTATAAGACATTTTATTGGTTTGTATTCGCGTTAACAATTTAGGTTTAAAGATACTACTTATACCGGTTTCTAGTATTTTATTGGCAATCCTGGTAACTAAGGGGTTTCTACAGTTTTAATACAACCGGCCTTTAAAACCGTATCCATATATGTAGAGCTTCTGCTCAAAAATGTAACTGAAACTAATGAGTAAAATGTTGATAAATTAGTTCAGATGCAAGTGTGATCGTTGAAAAAACTTGATAACAAAATTACATCAACTGGAGAAATAAATCTTGAAATAAAGCATCGAGCGCTTAATTGATTAACAAGGGATTTCATTATAGGAATTGTCTTTAAAACTTTTATTTCCTAAACCAAGCTTATTAAATAGATAGTGCTGCTTCCTGAACATCTCATGTTTGTAAGCATTAGATGTGGGTCGTCGCTGAATGTATGCTTTATGTTGGGAATAAATAAAGAGTATATTTATTCGTACAGTCTAGTTAGGATATTGTGACAGTGATGTCATTGTTTATGTGTACCAATAAGATTAAAACCATTGCTTAAATAGGTAGAGCTTAGTTTAGTAGTGAAATGTTCGTTTACGCATTTATACTATACTTGTTTTTACACCGCAATACTGGATTGTTCCACTGTGTCATTGTATTCTTACACTAACTGGAGAGATAGAACATCTCCAGCGAGTTTTGGTAAAGTCAGGTATCTGTATGTGTGATCATATCGCTATGTTTTACAAGAGAACAAATGGTAGACAAGCGACTTGACGGTGAACATGTATTCATGTAATATATGTTATATATAACTAAATATATTCAACATACAGATAGCTATTGATTTATAAAAGATAAAGAATAATATGTTGTGGTGACATATGGGACTATAGATACATAACAAAAGTAGATACTAGTAATGCTAAAACATATATACGTGTACAACAACATCATCTACCTTCATTGTTGATATATGTAATGCAAAGCAGTCAATTAAGGACGAACTGAGACAATACAGCCAAACTACCAACACATCGCATATTTGGTTTAATGAATACTAATGGGTTATTTGCAATAAATATGGTTCCTGTTTAAACAAAATTATAATTATGCCTAATGATTATTTACATGATGGTTCATCAATAAATTGTCATATTCCGTTGCTAGGCAATGATGTTGTCAGTGCAAAATGCAAGTATTGTTTGTAAGTAGCTGATTACATCGTCTCGTTTAACGACTTCCATTATTGACAAAATACGTCATGTTATTACAACAGATGGTAAAACATACGAGAACATTGGATAGATTTGTCAGGAACGTAATCAACTCCCATTTAAAATCACAACATTCAAATAAATAATACAACATCAAATACAAACAGTCAAACATGTATAATATCTCGACATTACATCTAGACGTCTAGACGTCAGTCAGGTATCATGTCTAGTGTTGTTAGTGGATTAAATTCAACTTTGATATTAGTTCGTGCTTGTTGTTTCCTACATCCTGGATTATAATGACCGGTAAAAGTAGTATGTTAGTAGTTAGAAGGCATTCGTCAGTCGCAGCGACAATGAAGTAGAGCCATAGTGAGAAGTTATTAATGAGCATCATCTTGTGTGGATGTAGAGGCCAATTCTTGATTTGCTTGCTCTGATGCAGTCCTGACATACAAAGGTTGTTGTATGTTGTGTTTCTGTTTTCTTGTATTGTAGCTTGCCTGTTGTTGTTTCTCTTTGCTCTCTTGGTGTCGTTTTGTTCGTATGATGCTATCTCACTGGTACCATACCCCGGCGTACCTGTTTCTGCCAGAGGGCTCTGTTTTCTGCAGTGCCTTCCCATGTGTTGATTTCTATTAAGCAACCCTTCATGTCGCGCTTGCAGACATCATTGAAGCGGAGATGGGGACGACCCCTTTCTTGAACCTGAAGCGAGTTCGTCATAGAGTAGGTCTTTAGGATGCGACCATCATCAAAAGTAGTGATTTTAAAAAAACATTTTTTATCTAAAACATTATTTATTATATTAAACATGCTCCCATTTGACGTCATTTGGTTGGTGTAGTGTTTGGATCAACCAATTGTCTTCGTTTACACTGCTCATGAAGGTTATGATTTTCTCCTGTGACAATGTCCATACAAATGTTAAGCAACTTTCAAAGGCACTGAAATAAACCAAAAACCAATAAGCGTGTATCCAATATGAAATATGTTAGCGTTCAGCCGTCCATCATATGTACACTGTAGCATCTGAGAGATAGATTAACATTTCCATAAGAAAATATACATTAGCTTTGTTACTGTGTAATCGCATGATTACTTCAGACAGTTTCCTTCCTGTTTTGAAATTTATTTAGGTCTACCGGGAATGGAAGTGTTAAGTTGTGTCACTTTGAAGCCGATATTTTTTTGTGAAAATAATACTTTCACAAAATTCTACAAACAAAACGCCAAACGAATATTAGTTTTAGTTAGAAGAATTGACATGCAAATGAATCAGTGATTGGATAAATATACAATTTCATAGGATGCAAACATAAATATGTATCGCTATAACGAGTTTTGTTTTTATTTTCTAGTAGTTGAACTTATGTAAAATACCATCGTCGAACAAAGAAAGCCAATCAATGCGGGGTGGGAGGTAGTAACATAATAGATGTTTTAGCTTATATTGATATTAATGTCATGCATATACAATTGATGTTGTTTCATCAGCCAACGTTCGTATCGAATTCATTAAGCTGTAACGAAGAAAGTTAGATAAATGTGTGTGTTCGAAAATAAGATTGTTGCGATGTCGATGTGGAATATCTAGATGTTTATTATGTTATGCACACTTATACGAACGTGGGCATGAGTAAAGCTAACCAAATCTCTCGTGAATGCTCATATAATATAATGACCCGCGTCGTACTAAATCAAGACGCACATGTTATCGAAGTCATCTTCAGTTCATGATCCATTAAACAATTCAAACGTTCCAGTGTAGCTCTCCCAAATGTGTTTTTATTTTTTGATGAATGATATAGAGGTTAGTTCTGGTTATTAACTGTACGATTAAATGGTTATGAGTGTAATTTTGACAATTCTTTAAGACTGGAAGATCCCATGGGACCTGGTTTGACGCCTTACCGCGTTATCACTATGATTTGGGAGCTTTTAAAAGTTAATGACACACAACTGATATAAATCTCCTCCCTTCTCTCACACATAATGTGTAACATTTGTTTATGGAAATACCGTGTTTAGGGTTAACGTCTTTCTTAAAATTCATTGCTATGAATTGACCAAACGTTTTTCTTTTTTCTTTTTAATTGTTTAAGTCATGTGGTCACGAATCAGCATTCATTTTTTGGTATTTTGTTTATCTGTCGTGGTCCCCTAATTAGTAAATATTGTATTTTGTCTATAGTATTATTTTCAAGTCACAAATTAACAAAACAAAATGCCGAAAAGAAGTTTGAATGCAATAGATAACACTTATGTCTGATTAGTGAAAACAAATTATACAGTGTATATAATTATACAAAACAAGTTAAGCGACACAATATCTTGTCATTGTGACAAATTAATATGAAGCATCAATTAGATATTAATTAATCAAAAACCGCATCATTTTAAATGATATCGCAAACATTCAAATCGTCTCAGAAATCGCTTCAAATCAAGAAAATACATAATGCAATTGGTGAGATAAGAAAATGTTGCTTCAGTGGACAGGCTGACTGAACTATGCATAATTGACATCTATTGATCCTTGACTCATTATGTTTTAATTAGAATATCATTCATCATCTATAGATAGGAAATGCCATTAATATTCCAAACATCGCTTTAAATGTCAGCAACATGCTGTTCGCTAATCACGAATGCCGTATTAAAGTCAAGTTTGGCAGAGATAGATACGTTAGGAAATTCTGATGTCATTTTTATATAATCATTGTGCTTCAAGTGTTAATTTGTTAGCTTAGTTTGCGGATTGGTATGTCCAACTGCATGCTGAGTTTTAATTCCAATATTAGCACGATAATGTTCTTTTGTGATATAGGTTAGATGCGTTTGAAAATGCTGATGTTTGTTTGGTATAATTGTGGATGTGGTACTTAGTTTGTGTATTCGTACATGGTAAGCACTGTCGTTAAAGTGGTATTCTGTCACCAGTGGGTTCAACTCTAGTTGCACAGCTTCGTTTTATGTTACTTTGGCGTCACATTTGGAGACTTTGTTATGCTTTGCCAATACTGCTCAACCAGAGGAGACCCTTGGTTTTGTAAATAACTTGCTGATTATGTTTATTGTCAAGTGTATATATTATTGTCACTCGTACATATCTTACTGTTTATTGTATTTCGTTAGAGGAAAATGGTTTGGCTGGAAATCATAAATAATATGTAAATAGTTAGGACTTGTCCATTCAAGTGATATTGTTCTGGTTAATATTAAATAATCTTAATTGCAAACATCGTCAATTATTTATATATGTATCGGTGATTTTCGATTTTTTTCCGTTTCCATATCCACATTTTTATTGTAATGCTTGAGAGTTAAACAAAACTGTTTTGTCGATGTAACCAATGCTAGCCGTCCAATATTAAAACAAAAAACGGATGACATGAACAGTTAAAAAATTTAATCACTATTTCATTGTTTTGTTTACATACATTATTTACATTTGAATGCACGACAATTATGTACGACACCACACTCGCTGATTGGTTACTGATATATCGATAATAATTTCGTTGATTCTGTATAGATATACGCCCTTGGTTGACTCTGTTTTGTGTAGATCCTAAGGTTAAAGCAGAGATACGGCGTTTGACAAATTCATTTGTGAAATAACCAAGTTTCGTGTTTAAAAAGCGGTAACCAAATATATTCAGAATAGCAATATAACAATGAATACAAACATTTCTCATAATTTGATATTGTTATAAATACAAAATGCCATGCGGACAATACTACATATTTCATATGATATTGTTTGCATTGTATGCGGGTCTTTATTACACGCAATTGGAATTTGTGCAATTATTAAACGTTTTTAATGCGTTAACTACATTGTACACAATTTACGACCACATTTAAATACCAGCATATTTTATCATAATTTCATGAAATGTAAAACACCAACACACTCAAAGCATCGTACATTATATTGTCTGCGTAAATATCGGCAACAGACAGTAGTAAGCAGAAAGTAGCATAGATATGGCACAGGTGGCAGTATCAGTGTTTGGTCCGCAAGCGATTAAATAAAATAATAAAAAAATATATAAAAATGTCCGTACTGAACTAATATACTAACATTATCAAGGTATAAAGCGTACTATATGTCTATATGCCAAAGATTGTGGAACATTTCATCTCGTTGTTTCAACATAAAATACGGGCGCTGAAGAAAAATTGCTATACAAGTCATTCAAATAAACTATAAGATATTAATTCTTACCGAAAATCTCGTTCAATTGTATCTTATAACTGCGAAACAGCAAAACAGTGTTACTTTCGTTATTTAACTTCGCTCAAGGTCATTTTATTTATGCACTGGTTACCCGCTGCGCTCACAGTATCGTAATAATTGTTGGGAACCAAGCCTATTGTAAGATGCAATGTTCCACAATCTTTGGACATAGACATATACTACGCTTTATACCTTCATAGTGTACAGGGAGTTAGATAGACAATCGATATATATACGGTCCATGTAGTGTATAAGCTCAGTGACGGATTTGTTCTTTTTCTTTTCCATACACTGATACTGCCACCTGTGAGACATGGTATGTTTGTGATGATCAAACAAACTACTGTTGGTTCGTAGAAACGATGAGATCTGCCAATTATAAACGGAATCCAGCAATTTGTATGCAATTCCTTATATGGCATTTTGTAATAATTTGTTATTGACATTTACTATAACTGTCCCATCGAGCTGTGGAGGCCATTATGTTCCTCTATTGAGAATAAATTGACATTTTTACAAATTCCTAATCAGTCCATTGTGAACCATTCTGCCTCAATAACGAGTAATGCTTGTTATCATGAAAGGTTGAAGGTGATATTATTAATGCATGCGATTGTGTTAAGTGCTCGGTAGTAAACGCGTGTGTCTTCGACGGATGGTTCGGGAAGCCAGTGTATTGTATTCATAGTGCTATATAATAGTGGACATACTCAGTTCTACCTAACGATACATTGCATTGTGGTACATTAAGAACTACTTACATACACAGTGTTTGGAATTACGGTTTTTGGAATTTAACGTTGGCATACATGTATTTATTTAATTACGTTTTAATTTGGAAGTAGATTGTGTGAAACGTGCGTAAGCAGGTTGAAATTCAAAGTCTATGGATGGTTTAAGATGTTCTGTTGACACTTAGTATGTTCAAACTCTTTAAGCAATATGATTAATGCTCTCATAAGACCGTGTACTCGTTCTTCAGTAAATGGGAATGTAACGCCCCTGTTACAAAATCTCAATGTAAAACTGTCATAAAAATACGAATTCTTTTAAATAACTGTACACTGGCAGTTAATACGTTACTTTGTTTACCGTAAAAGTGGCCTTATTCTTTAATCAAGTTACTATAGTCGCTGACAGAAAAACGTTTGAGGCTTATTAGACGTTGCAAGCAGATTGTTGTCCATATGTGTCAGTGACGAATGCGTTACATTCTAACTGATGTAAAATTGTCTCAACTATCGTGGATTGTAATTTGGAACTTCAATTTGGTGTTTGTTGTGATCATTTGTCTTCTTGTTATATACACATTTTGTCCTTGTACATTTAATGTTGATTCTCTATTTTACAGCGGTTTGTAATCAAGGGTTTTGTTGTAAATGTAATAACATATGTATGGGTTTGGAATTTGTCAAGAATTATATCTCAGTAACAAGCCCGTCCATTTGGGATTTGTGGTAATGCTCAATTTGTTAAGTGAAGTGTTAAAATAGGAAACAATGCTAGAACACTTCATTTTCAATGTTGATAAATTTGAATGGGTAAGGATTCTTAATATAAATAACGTAATCACATTGTGCATCGTGTATTACAATTAACGCCATAAAAACATTTTCGACAATGTACTGACTTGTTAGATTTATCAGGCAAGTGGAATGGACATTATATTATTTTGCCATTATTTATCGTCCTAGTATTTAGTATAAAGAAGCGAAATTTACCAATACAAGCCTTGTCGTTACCACAAACAAATTTACCTTACAGATTATTTGTCGTTAACAATTTAGGTTAAAAGATAACAATTCCTGTATCTAGTATTTAATTGGCAATCCTGGTAACTAAGGGCTTTTATACTTTGAAAATAACCATCTGAAATGTCAGTTGCCTTTAAAACCTTATCCAATTTCGTAGACATTCTGCTGAAAATATTACAATGTAACTAAACGTGATGAGTAACAGTTTGATAAAAAATTCAGACAGAACTGTGAAATTAAAAGAAACTTGATAACAACATTTTATCAACTGGAGAAATATATCCTGAAATAAAGCTTAATGGACCTTAATCGATTAACAAGGGAGTTAATTGTAGGAATTGATTTCAAACTCTTATTACTGGAACCAATCCTATTTGATAGAATTTAATAGATAGTATTGATTCCGGAACATCTTATGTTTGTTAGCATTAGATGTGTTTTGTCGTTGAATGTGTAATTTAGTTTGGGATACATAAATAGGATATTTCGCTGGCTTAGATTGAGAAGGTCGTAACTACTACCTACGACCTTATAAGACTTATACATACTTAAAATCTGCACCATAATTTTCATAAAAATCGGAACTTGTCATCTTGATCAAAATGAAGTTTTAAAAGCTTGTTTTTCCATAAATAAAGAGTAAATTTCTGACAGCTTTTTCTTGTTTACTCAAAATATTGATTCTGTACTTACGACCTTCTCATTCTAAGCCATCGATTTGTTCGTAGACAGAGACATAGTGTACGAGTTAGTTGTGCACCATGAACAATTTATGTAAAATGTGGGGTGATATACTAGTATAACTAAATAGTATAATGCTACCCAGCTGACCAGGCCAATTCTTTATCTTTTATATATCAATAGTTATCTATATGTTGTGACATATAAATATTGGACTTTTTTACATAATAACAATATGTATTATTAATGAACAACAATATTATCTACCTACCTACTTTGCTCAATGGTTTAATGCTAAACACTCATAAAGATAAAACAATACGGCCGGACTTCCAAAACATCGTATATTTGACGTAATGAATAATAATACATGTATTATGGGTAATTTGCAATAAATATGGTTCCTATATCAACACAATTACGCCTAATGCTTATTTACATGGCGGTTCATCAATAAAATGTCATATCCCGTTGCTAGGCAATGATGTTGTCAATGCAAAAGCAAATATTGGTTGTAAATGGTTGATTACATCGTCTCGTTCAACGACTTCCATTATTGGCAAAATTCGTCATGTTATTACAACAGATGATAAAACATACGAGAACTTTAGATAGATTTGTCAGGAACGAAATATATTCCCACTCACAACATTCAAATAAATGATACCACATCAAATGCAAACATGTATGTAATCTAGACATTACATCTTGTCTAGACTGCAGACTGGCATTTTGTCTAGTGTTGTTAGTGGAGTAAATTCTACTTTGATATGACATGTTGTTTGTGTGTGCTGTTTCATACATATGGGAATTTTTATGGCCGGTATATAACTCAATGATTTTAATTGGTCGAGGAATTATAATGACTGGTATATAACTAACTTTAATTAAATTGATGGTATAATAATAATGACCGGTATATAACTCACAGGTTTTAATTGGTCGAGTAATTATAATGTCGTGTGTATCACACACTTGGTTTAATGGTCGTGGTTTTATTAATGACGGGTATATAACTCACTTGTTGATAGTGAGTTATACATGCTGCTTATTTACTTACTGGTTTTAATAAATTGTTCGGTGGTTTATAGAGGCGGGTATATTACACACTGGTTTAATTGGTCGTGGGAATCAATGACTGGTCTTTAACTCACTGGTTTTAATTGCTTATGGAAATGTAATACATGATGTTTGTCTGAATCTCCAAATATTGCCTGGTTCCTACAGCATTTGTAGGGCTGATCATGGAAACGTGAAGATGTGTTTTTGCGAGTGGATATTTAATGCCATTGACTCTGTTTTGTCTTGAAGTGTATAGACTTCTCAATACGTATGCAAATCACAAAGAGTTTTTCAAATTAAAATTCTAAACCTGTTAGCATATTGTCTATGCTTATGTTAGCATATCATGCATAAATCAGTATGGTTCGTCACAATACTATTGTATCAGCTATTCTCTACTATAAACTCATTTGTAATGGAAGTGTATCACCCAAACATTTTGCCCATTTGCATTATGTATGAGGAGAATAGATTTCGTAGACTATTTACCATGCACCGACTTGCATATCATAAATGACTGTCATTATTACAGTATACTGGTATTTTAGCCGTCTTACGTTTTGTCGGTATCTGTGCAGAAGGTTATTGTCTTGTGGGGCATTGGAAGGCATTATCTGATATTATCGTATATTACTCAAAATTTGTTAAGGGTCGACCGAATTTAATAATCCTTGTATACATTTTACAAATTAAATAAGAAGATCTGATAGAATTATCAGAAAAACAAATAGTACATTGTCGTAAGTGTAAACTTATTAAGATTGTTTATTTAATAAATATTTAATGTCTAAGTGTGCTGATAAGTTCAACGTCATTCCAATGTTTGTGATACCAGAATGCTGTCCGGTTCTTGTCATTTTGGGTCTTACACAATAAACTTACTAGTATACAATAAACACATAGTGCAATGTTATTCTTGACAATTTGTGTTAATGTCAATAGCGCTTATCAGTTCCTGAAAAAGCACGGGCTGTATGTGGCAATATATACAATACGCAAAGCATGAATATTTCGAATTGTAGAGGCAAATTAGATAATAATTTAGTATATACGAAACGTTTTTTTAATCGTTTTTGACCAGTTAACGCAAGATGAACATGCATATTGAGTTCTTCACATTTTTGTAAATTTGAGTAGTTTATATCAATTCTTGTTTCTGAACAGTGTCGAAACAATCCTGCTATTCTGCAACATTGTGTATCGCGACCATTGGACAATACGACATTAGCAACATATCAAGGTTTACAAACATAAACTATAACACCTGAATGTAACTAACTGTTTGAAAATTACTGAATTTGATACATTCTGGTGTAGGAAGTGTAATGCGATTAAATTGTGCCAAATGTAATCTGCTATGAAATCTGCTATCAGAATGACACACTACGATAATATAGCCAGCACTTGATATACTTCATATACATGACAATACGTGTACTCGTGCTCCCTAGTGCCATCGAGAAAGGACACCACCGCAGAAATATGAACTGTTTCTCAAGTCCAAAAAAGGTATACACTACATTTTGCTGCACATCATTGTATCATTGTGTTAATCATCTATTTTAGCAATATTTCACTACTTCATATGATTAGTCTACCTTCGAGATAAGCGGAACTTAAAGATAAGACATAATAATATGAGAATATCGAGTAGGGAAAGCAGTACTCGACTTAACCAGCCGAGTATAGAAAACATAAAAAGTATAGCATAAAACAAATACACGTTTAGTCCATCTTATTGAAACGCCAACATTAACTTATATCTATTTCCTTTAATTTCAGGCCAGCAGTAAGAAAGCGGCAAAGAATTCTCCGGAAAAGTCTATGGAGAGAGGTAAGCGAAACCACTTATAGTAAGAATTATTTCACATGTCATGCCAATGGTTAGAAAAACGTTGTCCAAATGCATATGATCAAAGCCTCACAAGAATTCCAAGCCATTATAATCTAGTAGAGCAACTGTAAGTGTGCCGACAATAATGCGTGCAATGCCATCTTTAAATTTTGTTTATGCATTTCCATTTACAATAACAGAATCAGGATTAGGTCACTGATTAGCTTTACTTTATACAACGCCTTGGTCAAAGAAGTATCGATTACCTTTGCTATATACAATATGATACAAAGAAGCATCGTTTACCTATTGTGTATGCAACATGGCTCTCTAAAAGTAAAGGTCGGCAAAGAAAAATCGTTTACCTATTATGTATGCAACATGGCTCTCTAAAAGTCCAGGTCAACAGAACATGGATTGCTTGTGCTTTGCTAGTGACAATGGACCAAGGTCACTAGCACTGCATCATTACCTTAGCTGCCAATTATAACAACTTACGATTGATGAATGTCAAAATGAATGTATGGCCAATACGTTACATACGTGTTATGAGGTACGTTTCACTCAATGGGCACACCTCATTCGGAACAACTCGCACAATTATCTAAAATCATTCTTTAATTTCCGAGGAGTTCCGAATGCGGCACACCTTGGACAAATCGCGAATATGACGCTGTTAGGTTCAAAGTTGTTAAATTATTAGGTACGTACTTGTCAAACACATTTGCAAAGACATATTGACGTGACTGTTTGACGTCAAGCCAAGCTGCACGACTCTATGTTATATATTTGTAAGTGTGGTGAGTCAATACTCATATTGGCTGCGTTGACTGTTGTACTTGAATTATTACTCTGTTTTGTTAAAAACGCTACATTACACAAAATGCAAAACAAGAATATTGGTTCATATTTGCTTAGAATTGATCTCTTGTCGGTCCATGTGCATTAATAACTATATCTATAGGGCTTTTTTCAAAGGTTGGGGAAGGGACAGTTTATTTGCATTTGGGGGAAACTACTTACTAGTGTATAATGTTTGCAACAGAGAAAGAACAATATGATGTAAATTGAATTCAATGGTAACACTGCATGGCTTGTAGAGTTGTCCTGAGGGGCGGATGCTTGCTAAGGGGGGGGGGGGCTGTTATAGATAGAGAAATTCTTGATTACTTAGTAGATAGATATCATTGTGTTACATATAGATTATATTTGATATTTTACTGCTCACTTAAGGAGAAACAAGCGAGAAACTGGAGCGGAACTTTGATTCAGGCAATTATACCAAACTCAATACTGAAAGACCATTTCATTACTAGTTAACAAGACGACACACTTGTCAATTTGCTAAAAATCACTGTAAACAAAAATACATGTCATGTCTAATATGGCATATTAGACTGCTGCTTTATACTAAATTAAAAATAATATTTTCTGACTTTTTAAATAAACGCGAGTTTGATTTTAGCGCGGTTTCTATTTGTCGAAATGTTCCAAAACGTGTTTTCATTGGCTTACTGACCAACTGCTTGTAAACAACCTTTCTGAAGTTGACAAAATAAGAACGACTGCAAATACGCGTACATAACCTTGATCAGCTTAAGGTTTAATTAATTTACTAGATTGTATGAAATGGTCTTTATAACAAATACAATGCGCCATTGAGAGCAAAACTGAGCGATCAGAAAATCTAATCAGAACGCTGATAGCTCTACTTGGCTGTCAATGGAAAAAGTGTGTTGTGTATTTCTTTGTTTGTTTTCATTCTTTATGAAAACTTTCTGCACTTGGTGGTTTGATTTAGAAGTGTGCATTTCTTGGTTTCAAATATCGTGCTCGTTTGTTATGTACTTCATAGTATGGATAGTACGGGTACCTATAATACCTCATGGGTAGATATTCAAAAGACATCTTAGTGGAAAACTTAAACGTAAATATTTTGACCTAAGTTCACACAATTCTGTGTTGTACATATTTCACCTGCAAAAGTGAAGCATAGCCCATGATGTCTTTTTAAAATAAAGGAAGTAATTCTTTAAATAATGCGTGCAGACTGTTTGAGAAACAACTACTGTTTTGATTACCTTATTTGCAAAACGTCATTCAAAGATTAGCAATACAAGTTTTCTACTTTGATACTTTGTGAATATCCCTGAATGGTTTACTAGTATGCACGTATGACATCTACAGACCAACTTCCGCTGGAAGTTGTTGCTTACTGGATCGTGTACTTATCGCTTTTTTAGAATGAGACCTTATAAGACTAATGCATATTTGAAATCATAAGGCGTGTCTTATGAGCCTATTTTCATGAAAATCGGAACTTGCCTTGTGGACCAAACTGAATTTGGAAATGCTAGTTTGACCATAAGTAAAGAGTGTGTGTCAGACGTTTTTCGTCTTTACTCCTAATATTGATTTTGAAGTTATTATCTTCTTATTCTATGCCAGCGATATAGTTATTTCTTTTAAGCTCATGAATATGCAGGTGACCTTTCAAAGACAAAGGGTTCCTTACTCGACAGTGTCGTACGATGTATATGCGCTTTTGTCACTGTATGTGTTTTACTTTTTGTTATGTTATTAATTTTAAGCACGTTGTCTTCTATTTCTTGTAAAACAATTATCATAAACTATACGAGTGAGTTAATAATTGTATTTGCAACTGATCCCCCAATTTTCTGCAGAGACAAAATAACACAGAGACAAATCTTGTCTGTGGTTTTTTTTTATCTTTTTGGTGCATATTTTTCCTTAAAACATGTTTTTTATCTATCGTGGAAAAAACAGTCAGTCTGTCTAAAAAAGCCGGACAGGTAATGAACACAGCTTAAATGCGTGAATGTTTATCTAATTGAGGTAACCACTCACACAGGTGTGACTGCTTTCAATATCGGGTACTTATTGCTAAACTAGCCCATTAGGAATTTATAGTAATACAAAGTTAAAACATATTTAACAAGTTTAGAACATTTGCACTACTATCGATTTAAAAAAAAACCATTTCAAATAGGTTACATGTTCCCTTATAAAACTTGATAAAACAAATGCCACATGACTATGCTGTTTTAAACAAACGATATAACTTGTCATACATATTGACTGAACATTCGGTTACAAGTGTTTTATAGCTATTATTCTGCAATCACAAAATACTTAAAGTCCATTAATAATGTTAAATAATTCTATTCAGTGTATTTGTTCTCAAATGACAAAGATGAGCTAAACACACTTGATTTAGAATTGAAGGCAATTTGTCGTGAACATTAAATATTTAGAATACTGTTGTTTTTTTATTCAACAGAAAATCCCGATCTGGAGTACGGACTTGAATGTACTTATCAATTTCAAAACAATTCCAAACGGTTTGAAAAGTTTCAATAATTCATTTATCTCTTTTGAAACACTCGAAAAACTATTTTTTGCTACGACGACAGTATGACAAGATATAATATATTATGTTATTTCGCAATGTTTTACTTAACAAGTAAAAGTATGGACCATTTACTATTTTCATTACTTTGAATTTTAGTTGGGACATGTTTATTTTAAGGCTAACTAGACTAAAAAAGTAAATGTTTGCTATTGAAGCCGGAGCATGAAAAATAACAAGAGAACATAAATGACACTATAGGTCAATAATTTGCCGGTATGTTTGATTTACCCACTCTGGTAATCGAAGTGCCCAATTTTATTTTCGAATTGCCCAAAGTAATCTTCAAATTGCCCAATGTTTTTTCTTAATTTGTCCAATATGTTCTTCGAATTACCAAATTTAAGTCTTCGAAATGCCGGATGTAATCTTCGATTTACCAAATTATATCTTCGAATTTCCAACAACATTCTTCAAATTGTCCAATATGTTCTTCGAATTTTCAAATGTGGTTTTCGAAATACTTGATATTACTTTCGAATTTCCAAATGTGGTATTTGAATTAACTAACGGGGCTTATACGCAGATACAACACTCGCATGTATAATATATTTTGAGCTGGACATAAACGTTGTATTATAAAAGTTCCATAGTGTCTGTTCTCTGAAAATGCACAACTGTTATTAGCATATACATGTACATGTATACCATATAGTGTTTGATTTCTGCACTTATATTTGAGTTGAAGTGTATTTTCTCATATACCCGAACACTTGTGGCTATTTTGATTGCATGATTTCTGTGACTTTGTATTTTTGTCATTTTATTCTTATTCCTCTTGATGCAATGACATATTTCCACTTATTCTAAACAGATGGTCGTGTATGAGCTAAAATGTACATATTTTATTTTTAGAAAATAGTTTAAGAAAATATTTTGATATTTAATTAACATTACATGAATACATACATGTATATCGTTGTGTTAAAGCAATAGCGTTAAAGGGTTATCTTGTAAGGGAGTTTCTTTTCTAAATAGTTTAGAATACAACATGTATTTTTCTAGGAAACTACAACGATACATATTTTAAACACGTGACAATGTCGTTATATAAGCGCTCAATATGTTTTTATAACATCACTGTCGATGTACTTTATCCATAAAGCTCACCTTTCAAGATGAAATTCTATAATTTACGATATTATTTCTTTTAGAGATTCGAGAGTTATTTCGTTTATTTGACACAAACAATGACAGATCAATATCTGTACAAGAACTTGGTAAAGCCATGAGATTTCTGGGTATGAGTCCAACACAACAGGAGATTTCAGACGCCATGCGGACACTGGATACAAACGGTAATACATCACTTCATATTATACAGGGGCTTTACTCACCAGTAACATTGTACCGCTGTAACTCAGACTTAGACTTATAATCACTGCCATTTCTTTGCAATTTAACCATATGCAATGTTATCTGATTATTATTGTTACCCATTGAACATGTACACCCATTGATGTAAAAACCGTTACATTTATTACAGCATTAGAGCAAATCGAGCATAAATTTGGCAATATAAAGTCTAAGTCTGGGGGTTAAGTCTTACAGCTTTGGTGAAAGAGGCCTCTGACCAACACTTCAAACGCAACATATTACTCTTTATATTTTGCCTCCCCGTTTTCAACTTATTAGTGGTTCTCGAAATAAACATATGGCCATGATTGTTTGCGGACATACTTATCCAGTATGTTCAGTAGGCATCCTGCGTTCAATCCGTTTGTTATCATATGTGTCCAAACTGACTTGCCTGCCTACGGTTGGGTAGGTTTGGGTTTGGTTGGGTTTGTTTCAATTAGTGAGAGGCAATCTAAACTTCTCATTGGTAACTTTTTATAAAATGTAAAACGAATGGAGTTAAGATTCCCTCGGGGTGTTCTATACATTTACGAGTATATCACTTGTTTCAGTTTTAAATGCAAAATGAATTAGAGGTGTTTAATTAACCAGAATTGAGTCGTTTCCACGGGACATATTCCTAAGATGTTTGCTTTATTTGGAACTCTGCGTGTTGAACGCAGTCTAAGTAATGCCAGTTCAATCTTCAGCAAATTAGATTAAAATTCCAAGCTGTCAGTCTATTTTTAGAACTTAATTTTCCGCAGAATTGAACTTTGCAGTAGGCGGTTCTTGCACATATTGAAAGACAAAACATGGTTAAGGCAAATGCATGGTGACTTAATTTCGAGTTGTTTTCCTTAAATAAGAAATTTTATTTGCAAGCCCAGATTACTTAACGAATGTAACGAACGTTTTTTTGTTAAATGAGAGTTTAAAAAGATCAAACGCCATTATTAAAACTCCACGTATGGAAGATAATTGCACAAATGGCACGTGATCAAGCATTTTAAGGTGAAGTGTTTAGTGTACAGTATACACCCTGACTAAAAACGCTTGACAAACTCATATTGGTAGACCGGCCCGGATCTTCCGAAGCGGAGGTTACTAAGACATCGGGAAATATTCATGTGGTGGCGCTATAACATGCATATGGAAGAGGGAGCATATATTACTATTGTATAACTTGATCCTTAAAAAGTATTTGGTCACGTGTTCACGTTGTATCAGTTTTGTTCGGGTAAACACATGAACACAGTTTGTATCAATTCTAGTTGCTGGTGCCCTCTCAGATTGTTCTAGCGGTAATGCAATGACGTCAGTAACTGATTGCATAAAACCAATTAAAGCCTCAATTAAATTGTTTTTGTTTTGTGAAAGACAATATAAATGCAATTAGAAACATTGTAATTACAAGCGCGTGTTAACCAGTGGGAATTAAATACGCTGAATGAGAGATGCTTTCCTTTCGTAATGGTACCTTAAACCAAACATTTCCACCTGTCAACTGTGTCTAATCCGATTACATAGCCTATTGGTTCTTAAAGCGTCCACTCCGAGCACGTGTGTTCTTGGGTTTACTCCCCGACAAATCAAACCTATTTTTTTCATTTGGTACCAAGATCAATTGAAAGTCTGTGAAAATGAGGAATTGTATTTTTTCTACGAATTGTTTATTTTCTAACTTTGCCAAAATGAAGTTTTTGTTTTGCCGCTTGAGTAATCAGTTCCCAATCTCGGAGTAGAGGAGAAGTTGGTTGATGTATAATACAATTGTTATTTAGCTGTGAAAATGTGCTTTATTTACTCGGTTGAACGATGAACTGTTATATTATGTATGATGAAACCCGCATCAAAGACGTCTGATGACGTTTTTTTTAAAAAAAATACAAACCTGGGAGTTACAAGCAATTCTCTGAGTTTTATATCAAAAACTCTTTTTGTAATTAGACTATAATTGTGCACTGAGTGGTATCAAAACAGCGTAAAAATGCGAACCGAGCGCATATTTCATTCGTCCACTGTTTTTACAAAAATACTAATCGAGTGCATAATTAATTCGATCAGGGTTTTTACAAAAATACGATTCGAGTACATAATTAATTAGTCCACGATGTTTACAGAAGTACAAATCGAGAGCATTATTAATTGTTCAAGGTGTTTACAGAAATACGAATCGAGCGCTTAATTTGCTTATAAGTGAATTAGGAAGCCATTGGAAGCGAATTATTTACGGTAACTTGACAAATTGATGCGTCCATGAAGCAGACAGAGTGCCTCATATGGGTGACATCATGTGTTGCCACGTCAACACCAATTAGTGCCGAAGTTAAAACAATCATCTCACAACAGATTGCTACTCGTCGCCATCAGAGTGACAGCCACGTTGTTCGATAATAACATAGGGGTTCGTTATGTTGATGGCATACACTCCTACTGGTACTGTTCATTAGTTTCGGCTGTTTTTATGTTTCGATTTTATCAGCACTTTATTCTCTAGCTGTTGCCGAATTAACTAACCAAAACACATGTTTGCACTCTTTGCAATTTAAAGCTACACTCTCAAAGACATTTGAGAAAATGTCACGATAATAAAACGAAACGTACAAGTATTATTGTAACCTTTTTCGGATTGCTTTGTACTAGTTTTGTACATAGGTCTCACATAAATTGTTGAAAAATATAAAATAGAGTGTAAGGGATTGGCAACTAGTTCTGTCCACCTAGAAGGAGTTTGCAAAAACTAAATACACATAATCTGTTATCAACGTATGAAAATGCTTTTCAGCATATTTGAAGTTTGTTTGCTTAAATATTTCAGGGAACGGAAGAATAGACTTTCAAGAATTTTATTCATTTATGCAAGCCGAGATGTCCAAAGTCAGTAAGTATTGGTGAATGTTGTAAACTAGAATCCAGAATTGCATGCAACTCAAGTTAGCATCCAACAGCGTTTATAAGCCAAATAAATATAAACCAAGTCTGTAGAAATATAGCACATGCATTGTCATTGTATTCTACATTGTAATAACAGATGAGGGGTTAAAAACTATCACTCTCTAACCAGTTAACATTAGATGATGAAATAACAATTGTACGATGCATAGGGACTAGAATAAAAGTTTTCATTTTCAAGCTTGTGTTGAAACTGCCTGCGAGCTACCATCACCATTACAAAACCTGTCTGAAAAGAACACTCCAGTTTGATCTCACATCTGAGGAGTTGCAATGTTATTCAACTTACATTTTGTATATTGAAAGAGACCCGTGTCAACAAATGCATATTGCTGTTCACAGGGTCGCCTAAACATATTTTATTTGTGAAAATGCAATTGCACCATTTGATGTAAATGCATTTGCTGTTCCCAGGGTCGTCTCAACATATGGGATTACTGAATATGCACTTCTAGCATTTGATGGAAAGGTTTGTCATATTCAGGCGACATTTGTTGAGAAACTCTATGACAAATCGCTCTCAGTTTCACATGAATATTTTCGTCACCGTTAACACTAAATTATGTTGTAGGGTAGACTTTACTTATCTATATTCACATCAGAAGCGATATGCACCATTTAATGTTGGGAAACATGTATAATACATGAAAGCATCCATAGAAAACTGTCACTGCTTTCCACTGAGTATAAGCGCTCTTTGGGTATAATTGAATGATGGTGGACTAACTTGATTTTGTGTAACGTTGTTATACACCAACCATACGCCTGCCATGACAGCTTCAAGCGACACAGTGTCAGTGGTTACGTCAGGCATGTGTGAGAAGAGGTTCATAATGCCAACTGCGATCTGTACAATCAATTCATTATCAACAAAACTGTCACCACAACCAGTAGTAACAATTAACATCACCTAAAACATGAACATTTTAATTACCGACGTTTTGTAAATTGCGTTGGATCTATAAAAACAGCCAACGTGCATGTGTGGGAAATATGTCCCTTCCGGTGGAAATATTGTCCTGACCGGATGTGCCAATTGACATTATACGGGTGTGTAGCGAGTTGCTGAAATATCTAAACGGCATTTAGTCCAATTAGTGTACCGACTACATGTATATTCAGTCTCTCCGTATGGGAAATAGATCACCAAACTTGAAAAAGCCACGCACGACAGATATTCCGGTCATACACGCTGAAACCACTCGACCACTTTCATATATTAGTAACTACAAATAGTTTAACTAAACATCTTGTGATATTAACGTCTAGGAGGCTCACATTTCAAACATAATTCCCACCGTTTTTGTCATTATGTCGTTGTCCCGTTTTATAAAAAAGGCAATTTCATCAACAATGCACTTTATTATCCCGTGAACAAATTCTGGCAAAATGTATTTAGTAGAATCAGTCATGAAATCTCCTGGGATCTTTTAACGGGAACATTCTGTCATTCATTTCGTTCAATCTGCTAAGATGTCATTTTGCAAACTTAATTCCATGTTTCAATATTTATAGAGGTTTTTGTGATGACTGTACGAATTCTTATGAGTAGTTTTGTTTGTTTGACTTCTTTAATATGCGGAACAATTATTCAACGAACCTAGGAGCATTGCTTCAACTCCAAGACGAAATTGTTCAACATTAATTATTGCATTTCATTATTACTGTATTTTCGCGTCGATTTCTTTGAACCATATACCAGTCTAAGGGAAACAATACGTTCCTTCCGCTCCCAGTTTCTGGTTCGTTTTCTGCTCCAGCACCTTGTGAAACCGTCGGAGGGGTTTTGCAATATGAGTGGACTTCAGTTTATAGGCGTCTGGCTTCCAATTGTTGATAAGGTGCTGGAAAAAAGGTCTGAATGATTATTGGGGATCCATATATAAAACGTATATATTTGTCCTTACCCTGGAGTAGTTTCGTAATAATCGGCAAGAATTTAACTACTCACAGCTATTTTTGTTTTTAATTGCTGAAAAATTCAACTTGACTTTGGTGTATTTTGTGACCCAAGAGTCGCGTGGTCTTGCTACACTGGTACTGAGTGCAAATTGCCATTTAGATATGGGAAGGATAATGAAAATGATAGCGGTTGATGTGATGATAATTATGATGAAACCAACTACCTATCTTACAGGTGATGGAGATTTTACACATAAAGAAGAAGTTATCCGATCAGCATTTCGTACATTTGACAAGGATGGTAATGGTTATATAGATGCTAAAGAATTAAGGTACATTTGTAAATTCAATTATATTAAATATCACTCGGAGATCTTCTATATAGAATCCCTGTTAATACGGAAACAAATTAGCAGATATAACCGAGCCTTTGTGTAACAATCAATTGTGGTATATACAAAAGGGTCACAGATAATGCAGAATGTTCAGTAATTGTTAAAGTGACAACAACATTTCTGTTTTTATCGATATTATAGAATCTATTCTGAATTGTCTCCAATACGTGGCGGAAGTTTCCTGGTTTGAAATTCATGTTAATCCAGAACTTGACAAGTCTTTCGTGTTTGTTGTCGACGTAAGACGTCACATTCTATTTTTCAACACATCAACACACATCCGGGTGTTTTATTATTCAGACGATATTCATATAATAAAGCGCGGTTATAGCCTCGTTTTTCATTATTATAAACATCACGTGACACAGACTGGTTCTCTATTATTAAAAACAACACGTGATACAGACTGGCTTTCTTTTATTATAAAAGACACGTGACACAGACTGGTTCTCTATTATTATAAACGTCACGTGACACATACTGGTTCTCTATTATTATAAACGTCACGTGACACAGACTGGTTCTCTATTATTATAAATATCATGTGACACAGACTGTTTCTCTATTCTATTGACAGAGTGGCGATGAAGAAGCTCGGCGAATGTTTAACAGACAGGGAGCTGGATGACATGATGCGCCAGGCAGACATTGACGGAGATGGGAAAATAAATTACGAAGGTAAAATCGAGTTCATTCCCAGAAACGAAATGACGTCTTGGTTTCATCTCGAACAAAACAAAAGTGTCATTCCGATTTTTTATTTGATAAAATTATAACTGAACAAAAACCACGTGGGGATTAAAAGCATTGAATTTATGTAGAGGAACGGCTGCCAATGTGCCTTCTGAACGATCGTAAATTCTCCGAGGCGTACTCCATGCAATTGTTTACTATGATATAAGAACTTACGGTAGGTCGTAAGTTATCATCTTGCTGACTGCGGCGGTCTCAACGGGGGAACAACCGTCGCCTGAACAAGTTTAGTATGCAACTGATACATAAAACGACACATTTAATTCTTTATTAACGTTGACTATCCTGGCATGTGTGTAAATTATCCGCAACATAAGTGTATAACATTGTCATTGAAAGCACTGGCTCAAGTCTTATGTATTGAATGTGTGTGGTCTGCTATGATCGGCAAGTATAAGCTTGCTTCAAAAGTATGCCGAAGTTTGGGCAAACGTGGAATTCCGCTAGTAAATGTTTCCACTGACAACCGTCTTGCGGTCCGAAACTAATTATTATCAACATGCATAAATACGTTGTCGACGTTTTGGTAATTAACGTTGGAGAAAGTTGTACTCCGTTTGTAAACGTCCTTGAAATCTGAAATAAGCTGTACTTAGTTTGCGTATAAGAGTTCTGTAGTCACGCCTCGTTCTTGAGTTATATACTTAAAAATATATTGCCGTACGCAAGTGTTTCCACATAGAGCCCAATAGGCTACATTCTAAAAACTGTTAATCTATTATTTAACGTAATTCCAGTTACTGTTTCTACATTTCAGAGTTTGTAAAGATTTGGTGTGAAGCGACTTAATTTGAAGTGAAACTTAGCTTCATCATTTGGAAAATGGAAAAGCTTGTGGCTGACATTGTAAGGATTATTTTGAAAGATAAACGACCGGGTCCGGATCAGTTCGTGCAGAAAGGCGACTCGGATTAGCTTTTGTCAGTTTCGAAGATATATGTACAGGTTGTTATACTTAATACTTAAGTATGATATGTTATAGAGATCTAGCAATGTTTTAGTGATTAATTAGTTTCTAATATTTTTAAATATCGCTAATTATTTTTCTCGCCGAATACCCTATATCCTTACTTTAACTTTTTTCAATGATCGTTTTGGTAAGCACACTATACAGTTATGGTAGTAATTGTTTACTGAGTTTAAGGTGTTACTTGTCTTTGTTTATAGTTTCTGGTAGAATACAAGGCTCAGCAATTTGCTCCGTTAACGAGGGATTATCTTGTGTTAATGCATTATTAGACATGTTAGGGTACGGATGGGTACGAATATATGTACACTCAAACGGAAAACATAAATCAAGTGAAAAAACAGTGTCATCAAAGGGAGACAACCTCGTGTTAACACACATAATGTCCGGTCTGAATTCGAAATCTATAATGTCCGTTCAAAGTTAATTGATAACGAATGTAAACATTAACTCGTCCGTCAGGTAACCTATGCTTATCTTTGTTTAACTGTGTATATCTGAGTTAATGGTAGTCCCCACTAGTCTTTCGAATGGGATAGTTCCCTGATTAGTATTACTTATTGAATCGACAGTATCATAGCTAAATAAGTCTAATGCAGTCTGTTTAACAGTATATAACCATAATTATAGAACTTGATAAAAAAATGATCACGGGCCAAGTACCCGCTGGTGATATTCCTTGTCGCAAGTTGTTTATGTTCGATTCGTTATTGATAACTTCTAGCTTTATATTAACTTCGATACGATGGTTTTCTCTAAATCATTATTTCTCAGATATATTTGTAGTATTATTATAGTTAAAAAAAAACTAAAACAAAGTATATGTACATGTATAAAATGTGATCCTTTAATTTGTCTAGGAGCCACAAAATGGCCAATGTACTGCAATATTAATTGTACATACTCCATATGCATTGGTTAATATTTCGTAACACAAGTTTCCGTTTTATGGCCAAAAATATGCAATCAACTGTACTTTTTGAATTGGCAACGTTTCTAAAATTGATGCACGTTACTCGTCGAAAAAAACAAGGGGTGTCCTAGAATTACATGTTCGTAGACTGTTGGCATATGTTTTTTAAAATTCGATCCAAATGAGACTGGGGTTTTGAATTGCATGAACATATGCAATAGGTGTTGTTTTCACTTCTCACAAAATTGTTTCATTGTTTGATGCATAGTATGAAAGTAATGAAAAAAGTCTGAGTAATTCTGGGACATCCCTCCTTTTTGTAAAGTTTAATTTGTTTTTTTTCTAATTCTCATTCCATACTCAGAATTTCATTTAACAACAAGCTAAAAATGTTTTATCTCACAACTACCATCATACAATTCATACCGAACATCACTTTCAAAAAGGTGCATAACTGTCATTTCATGATAATATTATGCCTGTATATATAATTTTTATGTGTATACATTGCAAATTTCTGAATTCGATTTTACGTTGTACATTCAAGTATTATTTTATATTTTTTTATATTATAAATATGATCATGCTTTTATCGGCTTTACACTGTACTTTTATAATTATAGTTTTTACTTCTTTTATTCGTGTATCCCAAAGTATTTGTATCCTACACTTATATAGGATCTATTACGAGTTGTCAATTGATATCAATTTATATTAGACGAGTTTTGGAAATTTTATTAAGCGAGCCTCTGGCGAGCTTAATAATATTTCCTGAAAGAGTTTAATATAAGTATATCAATTGACAACGAGTGATAGATTCTTTATATCAGATGACCATTGATTAATTGGAAAAATCAGTCATGCATTAAAAAATTATACTACCCGTGTTATGTATACGATTATACGTACTCGCTATACTAACCTGAATACAAGGAAAGTCATGTAGTCCAGTCATTGAAGCTAAAAAATATGGTCAACCTCAAACAAATTGCAAAACAGAGTTTCTTTGCATTTTCATCATCTACAGACTATTATCAACTACAGACAAAACGTCAAATATGCGAGTTCAGTGGGGAAAATACAAAAAAAATCGACATGTTTAAGGTCACTTTTGGTAGCAATTTCAGCATTTTCCTTATTTCATACTACATGGGGAATTTTAAGTTCTAATAATTCCCGTGAAAGTCGTTAAATATTTACTAATTTCACCTTAAAGCTTATATTTTCTGAAAGATACAACCTTCTTCTATCGAATACAAATATTGGTTTTATCATCAGACAATTAACTTTTCATATATATGCCAGTCTACGTGCTGGTATACTACCCATTCAAATGTCGACAAAATGACTCAAATTAGCACTTGGAGGGGGAAACAAAAGTTTTATTCATTTCTTTAGTATTAATCCAATTTGTTTAAAATTTACACATATCATGTGTTGTAAACATGTGTGTCTAATGGAAAAGTGATAATTGTGTTTGGACAGTATACAATAATGACAATATACAAAATGTACGCGAATCTATCGATTCGGGAGAAATAGGGATTGTTCTCTTTGTCTGTTCGTCCACAATTGCATTTGTATTCACAATTTCGACTTTATGATTATGAAACTTGGTCATAGTGATCATCTGAACAAAATTTGGGCCAAGGAAGAAAATGGATGATCAAGGTAAAAAACTAGGTCACTAGGTCAAATTGTAGCAAAACCTTGTGTAGTCGCTATAGGTCATAAGGTTGACATTATATTTATGAAACTTGGTCACAATAATAATATCAACTAAATCTAGGTCAAAGTTATAAATTGTGTCGTCCGGGGTCAAAAAGTAGGTCGCTAGTTAAAACCAAAGGAAAACGTTGTGTAGGTACAACATTCACAATTTTGGTCTAATATTTATGCAACTTGGTCACAATGCTCAATTCAAAACATCTAAGATATGTACATCCAAGTATGTTATTGAATAATTTGGGTCAAAATTAGGTCAATAGGTGAAAATAATTGATGCGACTTTTTGGCGCATGAAATTTTGTATATTAATTGACGTAGTGACCTAGTTTTAACTCATGATAAGTAAATATTGAATTTGACCTACATTTCGTCTTCATGATCCATGTGACATAGTTTCATAAAGATTAGGTAAAAAGGGCGCCTTCTACAGATTTGTTCTATAATTTGGCCTAGTGGCCTAGTTTTTAACTAATCCAATTTCATACATGACCTTGATTTTTGTAAGGTGATTATTGTGACTAAAATTCACAAGTGCAAGGTCGAAATTGCGACCCCTGGTGACTATATCTTCTTTTTTCTATGTTTTGACCTAGTGACCTAGATTTTGGCTCCGGTTAACTCAAAATTTGATTTTACCTAGATTAGCTTCCGATTATCATTGCTGCCAAGTTTCATAAAAATCAGACCAAAATTGCAACCTCTAAGCACGATGTAAAAATAAGTTACTGGTACAAGTCAAGATTTATTTACATCAAAAGTGACAAATATCGCGAAAACATGTGACAATTCAGCATATTTGTAATTATCTCAAAAAGTCCAAAGAATATTCAATTAGGACATTTTGTACATTGTTAAGGATAGCTTTACGCACCATATAAACACAAAACTGTTTGTTTTGCAATTAGTTTGAGGTTAAAAGTTAAAATGACTGGACTAATGTGATATATAAATATACGGAACACAGTACTAAACTGCTATCCCGTATCCGCCTGTATGTGCGAAAAGAAGCGATTTCGGTTTTAATTCAACAATCACGTGGACTTCTGTGGCATTTTATGTCCATCATACCAAGTTTGCCCTTGGTCAAGACACCATAGAACCCTATACCCCCAAGACACAATAGTACTGATGTTTTAAGTCCTGTACCCGAAGGTTATTATTCAAGAATACCGGCTGCTAAACGTATTGCTTGTAAATGTATTATTTTCAGTGTGTCCGTTCATGTCTAAAAATTGATGCGGTTGTTATATTGTAATATTCATTATGCTTCATGTATAGAATTGTAGACATTTTGTGTTATAGAACTTTATGAAAACTTAGATCAAAACAACCAAAAAGATACATGCGGAACAATACCACATATGTTTATGCCGATTGCATTGCTCATTTATTTATTCACGATCTCCAAAAAATATCTACACCAATGTCATCATTCGGCATTCTTCGGTCCCAATCGGATACTCCCTACGACCATCCGAGAAATCGCTAGCTTACGATAGGTTTTAAAGAAGTAGCGAACCTTTTTATTGGTAACATTTGACAAAATGCTCATTGTAATGTACATGTATTGAGATACAAGGCGGAAGATTTCGTGACTGGTGCGGCTAATTTCTCTCGATATTGATCAAGATCTACGTTATCCTAATACTTTTCGCCACCAAGATTGGACTACTTTTGGCGACCATATGATGGATTGATTTTCGTATTTACTTGATAAAGACAGTGATGCAACAAATTTTCTATTTTAGGGGGCCGCGAATGTGCATTGGCAAAAATATAAGTATGTAATGACCGAGGATTGCCGAATGGCGCGTCTGGTGTAGACTATAAGAGTGGTTATGTGGACGTTTGAATGACTATGTATATTATGTTAATGTATAGGTGTAAATTGTGCATGAACTCACATGCCATTGTGACATAATTTATTGCTCAATTAACTATCTTCATAATTATTATTCATGAAGAAATGTGTATAATTGCAATATTTTAATTATATTGATATAATGTATATATTTTAATGCTTTTTTCTTGGATTAAAAAATGAAATTTTATTCAAGACTTCTGGCGTTATTATCATAACATATCCACCAAGGTATTGCACCAGAACAGGTACTGTCCTGTCTATATGATTACGTTCAACCAACCCGGAAGCTACAGTTGGCACGGGAAAACCAGAATTAAACTTACCGATGGCTCTCTCAAATGCCATTCCAGAAAACATCCTACAACATATTCAAACATGCCACCCCTCGCTGCTGTCAATCGTGATTAATAGTTCCAGGACATGAATTACTACTTCTGTCAAATTTAATGACCTCATTTGGAATTTCAACATACAGTTCCCAGTTGGAAAGTCAACTATTGAGTTCATCATTCGGGCGAAATTGACAATGTATTTCGTTTATTTCACACAAACAATGATAGATCAATATCTGTACAACATGAAAGCGAATAGAACATTTGGCAATATTAGTTTTAGTCTTAAAGCGCTGGTAAGGCCCCTGGTCAACACTTCAAACGCAACATGTTACTTTTTTTGTTTACCTTCCCGTGTTTCAACCTTTTCGTACATATGACCATGATTGTTTGCGGACATACTTACCTAGTAAGTTCAGTGGATATCCGGCTTTCAACCTGTTTGTTATAATATTTGTCCTCACATATATGCCAGGTAGCATCGTTCACATGAAGAAAAGCTTTCAATAATTTACGGGGAGCACATAAGTCATAATAAAGATGAGAGAAAAATGCGTTAAGAATATGTGACGGAGAGGAAGCTGGTTAGGTCAACCGGTCCGGGAATATGTTATGTCACATGAATTTCCTTGTATCCGGGTTAGTATAGCGAGTACGTATAAAGAGAATCTATCACGAGTTATCAATTGATATAATTAATATTGAACGAGTTTTGGCATTTATATCAATTGACAACGTGTGATTGATCCTCTATATATCATTACGAGTTAGTAGAAAAGCACGTAAAATCCCATTTCTTAAATCAATCAATAAATCACTCAAATAATAGCAGTTGGTCATATATTTCAATTAGTAAGAGGTACATGCAATCTAGACACTTGATAGGTAACATTTTATATACAAAATGCAATGGAGTTCAAGATTCTCTCGGAGGTTTTCTATGCTTATACTAGTATATCATTTGTTTCAATTTAAAGGATGTAAATTTGATTACAGGAACTGATAGCTTATGATGTGTTAAATTAACCCGAATTAAGTCATATCCTTGGGACAAATTCCTGAGATGATGGCTATATTTGGGAATCAGCGTGTTGAAACAGTCTAAGTAATACCAGTTCAATCTTCAATAAATTAGATTAAAATCCAAAGCTGTCGGTCTATTTTTAGAACTTAATTTTCCGCAAAAATTAACTTCGCAGTAGCCGTTTCTGGCCCATATTGAAAGCCAAAACATGGTTAAGGCAAATGCATGGTGACTTAATTTCGAGTTGTTTTCCTTAATTAGAAATTTGATTTGCAAGCCAAACTTTCTTTGCGAATCTTACGAATGTGTGGAGCTCTTTATTTGTTAAATGAGAGCTTTAAAAATAGAAATGTCATTATTAAAACTCCACGTATTGAAGGTAATTGCATTGAGGGAACGTGATCAAGGTTATTAAGGTGAAGTGTTAACTGTACAGTATGTACGCTGAATGAAAACGCTAGAAAAACGGTGCATGAACTCAAATTGGTAGACAGGCGTCGTTCTCCCGAAGCAGGGGTAACCAAGGCGACAGACTATGAACTTGTGGAGAAAATATAGGGATCATATTATCTAACAATGGATAACTGGTCCCTTAAAAAGTATTTGGCCACATGTCCATCTCAATGTTTATTTTGTTTGGGTAAACATGAACAGCATTTTTAACAATTCCAGTGGCTGCCGCCCTCTAAGATTGCTCTAGCGAGAATGCAATGACGTCACTAACTGATTGCATAAAACCAATTAAGGCGTCAATTAAAGCAATGAAAGTGCTCGTTTTTTTGAAAGACAATACAACTTGCAATTAGAAACTTTGTAAGTACAAGAGAGTGTTAACCAATGGAAATTAGGTGCGCTGAATGAGAGATACTTTCGTTCGTAATGATACCTTACACAAAACATTTCAACTGTGTCTAATTCGATTCGATAGCCTATTGATTCTAACGTCCATTTCGAGAGTTTGTGGTCTTGGGTTCAATACCCGACAAACCAAAGCTGTTAAAATATCGCTTTGGATTATCTCTCTTGCACAAGACGCTCAACATAGTGTCATGGAACTGCTGGTTTCCCCGATGCTACGATAAATATGAGCGAATGTCTGCTACATTATGACATAAATACTTTTTACTAGTGGCATAATATTAAGTCATAATATTTCCTTTTCTTTCGATTCAGATTTGATTTACAAATACATGGAAATGGACGACTTGTTTTGTTTGCTTTAATCAAAGTTGCAGACTAAACGCTTTGATTAAGTTGCGCTTTTAATATGTATGAACTATTTGCTTTTCATTTGTTACCGCGATCAATTGAAACTCTGTGAAAATGAGGAATTGTATTTTTTCTCCGAATTGTTTATTTTCTAACTTTGCCAAAATGAAGTTTTTGTTTTGCCGCTTGAGTAATGTGTAACCATTCTTGGAGAAGTCGGTTGATGTATACAATTGTTATTTAGCTGTGTAAATTAAGTGTTATTATCTTACTTGGTTAAAAATAATGAACTGTCATATTATATATGATGAAACCAGCATTAATGACGTCCTATGTCGTCCTTGAAATGTATGTCATTCAAAAAATCCATTAAATTTACAATAAAACAAAACAAATACAGACCTGTTAGTTACAAGCAATTATCTGTGATTATGTCAAGAACTCTTTTTGTACTTTGAGTAAATTTCGCACCGAGTGTTACCAGGACAACGTGGCTGCATAATTATTTCGTACTCGGTTTTCACAAAATACTAACCGAGTGCGTAATTAATGCGTCGACTATGTTTACAAAAATACAAATCGTGAACATAATTGATTCGTTCACGATTTTTTACAGAAGTACAAATCGGGAGCATAATTAATTGTTCAATGTGTTTACAGAAATACGAATCGAGCGCTTAATTTGCTTATAAGTGAATTAGGAAGCCATTAGAAGAGCATTATTAACAAATACTTGACAAATTGAAGCGTCAATGAAGCAGACAGAGCGACTTATATGGGTGACATCATGTGTTGCCAAGATAACACCAATCAGTTTCGGAGTAAAAACAATTATCTCACTACAGATTGCTACTCGTCTTCATCAGAGTGACAGCCACGTGGTTCGATAATAACATAGAGGTTCGTTATGTTGATGGCGTACACACCTACTGGTACTGGTTCATTAGTTTGGGCTGTTTTTATGTTTCGATTTTATCAGCACTTAATGCTAGCTATTGGAAATTTACTAACCAAAACAAATTTTCGCGTTCTTTTGCAATTTTTGAGAAAATGACACGATTTAAAAACGACTAGTACAAATATTATTCAGTGTAACCCTTTTCGGACTTTTGTACTAGTATTGTACAAAGATCTCATAAATTGTTGCAAAATATAAAATAGACTGATAGGGATAAGCATCCAATTATATCCACCTAGCAGAAGTTTGCAAAGACCAAACATGTCCAATCCGTAATCAACGTACGAAAATGCTTTTCAGCATACATTTGAAGTTATTTTCTCAAATCTATCAGGGAACGGACGAATAGACTTTCAAGAATTTTATTCCTTTATGCAAGCCGATATGTCTTAAGTCAGTAAGTATTGTTTATTATTTGCAACTCAAAGTTGGCACACGTACATCAGCATTCATAAGCTAAATAAATTATGTACCCAATTAATGGTGGCAAGGGGTACATGAAACAACTTTTCCCTCTACAATGTACAACGTCTGGTGCGTTGAAACTATCACACTTATTGTCTAATGGGACAATACAAAGTGGTACAATTATTTATCTGCGAATACAAATTATAATACAAATAACAAGTTTACTGAATGAAAAAAATATGAGGAAATCGGACAGGGAAGGCGGCTATCACAGAAACAGTAACAACACGACATAACTACACAGAGCAACGTCCACACACAACCCAAAGAAATGATTAAAAGACAAAAATACAGGATGACCAAATTTCACAAAAAATAACAAAACAAACGTTGACAATGTCGCAAATTTGTGCTGAATCACCTGGGAATAAATGCTGCCATTACAAAACCTGTCTGAAAGAGCAAACTAGATTTATCAACCTATATAAAGAGACCCCCATGTAAACAAATGCTAAATTATGCTGTTCCCAGTGTCGTCTAAACATATTTTATTAGTGAATATGCAATTGCTACATTTGATGGAAAGGTATTTCCTGTTCCCAGGGTCGTCTAAACATATGGGATTACTGAATATGCACTTCTAGCATTTGATTGAAAGTGTTGTCATATTATGACGACATTTGTTTAGATACACTATGACAAATTAGTCTCATTTTCGCATGAATATTTTGTCACCGTTAACACTAAATTATGTTGCAAGGTAGACTTTACTTATTTATATTCACATCAGAAGCGACATGCACCATTCAATGTCCGGAAACATTACCCCAGCTCGTGTTTCACATCAGTTTATACATGTTTAATACATTGGAAGTATCCATAGAAAACCGCCACTGCTTTCCGCTGAGTAAAAACGCTCTTTGAGTATAATTGAATAATGGTGGACTAAATTGAATTTGTGTAAATTTGTTATACGAGAGGTGTTCAACTTATTGATGAACAGAAAATGAACATCGATATTTAGTTACTCTTACAATGAAATTGGATAAAAACGTTTATTTTGCGTCAAGTAGTGTATCAAGAAGTATATATAATAATTGTAAATTGCAAATACGTTACGGTTAAATCATAATCCGCATTAGGGTAGAGGGTGTTGTTATTTGCGTTTTGAAGGTCCAAAACTCGTTATAATTACATTTACATTTACCTTCTTTAATCGTTGTTTTAGTATCAACCAGATAGAAAATTATATTGTTAAGGCATGAGAAGACTTCAACATCCACTATTTGGTTATAATATACATCAAAGTTATATTCTTAAGTTTTTTATTTTGCGTTTTATATGGTGACTTAAAGCTAAATCTGGATTAAACACTATGTTCTTGGAACAGTCACTAGGAACGATAAGTAACACTTTTTTGTTGAAAACCTGATTTGAAACGGTTTGAACATAGACCACAGCCTTCAAATTCGTCAATATCGAGTTTCATGTGCGTATTTCCATAAAAACAAACCCAATGCCTTTCCATAAAAACAGCCGCGAATACACAAAACTGGACAAACATGAACTTCTTCCTATCCGTGTGACCTTTTCTTAAATAGCATAATCTATCATATCATTCTTTAGGGTTCAGCATTGCTTCGCCATAATGAAACCATTTTTCCATATAATGTTGTTTATTTCGAATTTCTAGATTCCAAGACTTTTGCCTGCGAGGCATGTTCTTCCTGATTTTCAGCGTAGGAACTTCGTATTTTCCCAGAACTATGCATTCAACTGTTTCGAAGAAATGTCACTGATAGTTTCTATGGACACTCCCATCGGTGGTACTATTCCACGTTTTGCTAATGGATTCATCATATATATCATAAAACCAATTTAACTTTATAGTGCAGGTTTTGGCACTTTTGGGCAATTTTCAATTTTTGGTGCCATTTCACAATTACTGGAAACAGAACTTTAATAACACATCTGGCGACAAATATTACTGATGTTCTCATTAAAAATGCAAAATAAAAATTTACTAACACTTTCTTGATGCTTATAAAAGGGCCATTTTGCCTTAAAAACAGGAAAAGCAACATCATCTACTAAATTGTTGTTTTAAGCTTTAACCAAATGAAAAATACAGTGTATGATGATCATATGTTCAACTTAAAACATTTTCTCACATGGTTTAATAAAGATATTTCAATTGTTTTTATTAAATATTGCATAATCGGTGTTCATGTTTTGTTCATAAATAAGTTGAACACCTCTCGTACATCAATCTTATGCCTTACATGACAGCTTCTAATGACACCTGAGGCAGCGGATTCGCCAGGCATGTGTGTGAATAGGTTGAAGGTGCCAACTGTGATCTGCACAATCAATTCATCATCACTTTAACCACGATCATAGCCATCAGTTACACAATTACCATCACCTGAAACATGAACATTTAATTACGGCTTTTTTGTAAATTGTTTATGACATACATACATAAAATGCGCATGATGTAAATAATATTGTAACCTAGGGTGTCGCAAGCTGTTTCAATATTTAACCGGCTACCAGTTTAACTTGAATATACTGACTATTTTCAGTAGTTTCTCCATGTAAGAACCTGGCCAAGCTACGTAGACCGTTAATCCGGGCATACCATTCGTCTGCGTAAACAAACACTGCTACTTAAACCACTCGACAATTTTAAGCCAACATCACATATTTTTATTAAAAATCTAGTGACACATAATTCCCACCATTTTTGTCCACAGGTCGTTGTCCTGTTTTAACAAATTCTGGCAAAATGTCTTAAGAAGAATCAGTCATGAAATCTCCTGGGATCTTTCAACGAGAACATTCTGTCATTCATTTGGTTCAATCTGCTACGAAAGGCTACGATGTCAATTTGCAAACTTAATTCAATGTTTCAATATTTCGTCGATGCTTTTGTGAAGAGTGACGTACTTTTACTAGTGGTACGTTTGTGTGTGGTGATTGTTTGGTTTCGTTAATATGTGGGGCACACATTCAACGAACGAAGTCATCAACCAATAATTGACAACTTTATTGAACAGTGGAATTCAGTCCAACATATGACTCACACATCATTGATCGCATCAAATCAAAGACGAAACTTGTCAGCATTGTTTATTGCAGAGCTTCGAAATCAATAAAGCATTTAATTCATTCCTCGATGTTTGAAAATATATGTCAATCTAAGGGAAACAATACTACTTTACAATGTATGACAATTTCAGATTTTCATGAAAATAAGCTCATAAGAAGCGCCTTGTGAAGCAGATTTCAAATATTAATGAGTCTTATAAGGTCGTAAGTGGTAGTTACGGCCTTCTGGTTCTAAGCCATCGATATAAACAGAACACAATATGAACAAATCAATTTTGCTGTTCCTAAGGTCGTCTAAGCATATGGGATTACTGAAATTGCAATCGCACCACTTGATTGAAGGGTATACATATTTGCTGTTCCCAGGGTCGTCTAAGCATATGGGATTACTGAATATGCACTTCTAGTATTTGATGGAAAGGTTTGTCATATACAGGCGACATTTGTCGAGAAACTCTATGACAAATCAGTCTCAGTTGCGCATGATATTTTCGTCACCGTGAACACTAATGTGTTGCAAGGTAGACTTTACTAATCTATATTCAAATCAGAAGCGATGCACTATTTAATGTCAGGAAACATTACTCCAGCTCGTGTTCCACTTCAGTTTATACATGTATAATACATGGAACCATCCATAGAAAACTGCAACTGCTTTCCATGGAGTATAATCGCTCTTTGAGTATAATTGAATGATCGTGGACTAAATCGAATTTGTGTAACTTTGTTATTCAACAACCTTACGCCTCACATGACAGCTTCTAGCGACATGGTGTCTGTGGATACATCAGGCATGTGTGAAATGGCTTCATGGTGTCAACTGCCATCTACAAACTCAATTCTTTATCACTTAAACCGTCACTATGTTCATCATTTAGACTGTCAGCACCACCTGAAATGTGAACATTTAAATTACGACTGCTTTATAAATTGCGTAGGACATATTAAAACTTTGGATAAGTGTATTCTGACTATTTTTAGTTACTCCGTGTAAGAAATATATCCCAAAACCTTACCAAGCTAGGTAAGACCGTTATGCCGATTATTCCGTACGTCGGCGTATACACACTCGCCGTTACTGAAACCACTCGACAACTTACGTAAATCAGTAACTACAAATATCATAACTAAACATCTCGTGTCTTTCTTTCTAGGATGCTCACATTTCAAACATATTTCTCATCATTTTTGTCCACAGGTCGTTGTCCTGTTTTATAAAAAGGCAATTTCATTAACAGTGAACTTTCTTATCCCTTAAACAAATTCTGGCAAAATATCTTAAGTAGAATCAGTCATGAAATATCATGGGGTCTTTTAACGGGAACATTCTGTCATTCATTTCGTTCAATCAGCTACGAAAGCCATATCGGGCGACCTGTGAGGAGGCACTCATATGCCTGCCATATTTCAGCAGAAAGATGACTGGCAGATAATCGCTATGCTCGGCGTTTGTACAAAAAATATTAAAGCACAGGTACAATTTATAATACAAATAGAAACTTTACTGTATCAAGTCAAACTTGTACTGAGTCGCCGGCGAACAAATACTGCCATTACAAAATATGTCTGAAAAGAACATACTAGATTTATCTACCTATATAAAGAGACCCCCATATCAACAAATACATTTTGCTGTTCCCAAGGTCGTTTACACATATGGGATTACTGAATATGCAATCGCACCATTTGATGGAAACGCTTGTCATATTCAGGCGACAATTGTTGAGAAACTCTATGACAAATCGGTGTCAGTTTCGCATGAATATTTTCGTCACCGTGCACACTAATGTGTTGCAAGGTAGACTTTACTTTTCTATATTCACATCAGAAGCGACATGCACCATTCAATGTCGGGAAACATTACCCCAGCTCGTGTTTCACTTTAGTATATAGACCCTTTCAATTAAGCGATAATCGTATGTACAGAGTTACCTCCCGTAACCGGATGTGACGTCAAACGAGGGCTCTACAAATTAACGACACTATAAACGCAGTAGCGAAGAGATTATTTACTCGCTTTTTTCGTTAATTGCATGTTTTGTAGCTGTTGTTTTTTTTTCAATAAAGATGTTTATAATGTACTAACAATGTATGTATAATATGTTACATGTTATGGATGTGGAGGAAACGTGTGATTTCTCGGATTTTTTTTCTATCAACAATGGTCAATTATCGGGCGTTAATTTCCAAAAAGATCTGTAGTTGTATTAATGTTGTTTTGTAATTCGGTTGATTGTCATGCACATTTCGTATTTTAAATTGAGCGTTAGTGCTAAGATAGAGTGTATATTTGTACTTTGATAAATGTATATTTTGCCGGGAATATAAAGCGCAAGTATTTTCATCTGGTTCTTCCAATACTACATCATTACCGCCATTAGACCTAGTTAACTCTGGATCATTGCTATGTCTCATTTCTTTTTACCAATACAATTCACAAGTTATGTGTTGTTTATTATGGATTGTAATAAAACAAAAACATAATTATTTAGGCCTTTGAATAAAACTACACGTATATTAGAGCCACAACAATTTATTGGAATGTCCTATCTGGTTACATACGCGCCATTTCGGGCAAATTCGGCTTAAAAAGCTGTATAAATGACGATTATGATATCAGTTGATTGTTATAAATTAATTTAAAAAATACATTATTTATATACAACTGCTCATCAAACTAACATCACAATTAACAATATTTTGTTTTTAATATAAGAAATGTAAATCTTAATTCACAAAAAGTGACCTGAACTGCAATTCGAGTGATGGGAAAAATATAACAAATTAAAGTGAGACAGTTAAGGTGCTAAAACCCTAATGCATAAATAAAATCTTGTCAGATGATAAGGTGCTAAAACCCTAACGCATAAATAAATTCTAGGTGCTGTATAATTATATAATGATTTACAATAAACAGCATGGATCCCCTAATATCAAGATAAGCCACCAAGACCATACTCTCAATTAGTTTCACAGCAGGGTACTAATATACAACCAATCAGTACTATGTTGTCACCATCTGTCATGTACAGTATATTGATCAGTGTTTTACCTTAAATGATTGACATTGATTGACACTTTTAAATCAACGTTTGGGTTACTTTTATAAAAACAGTATGAATTATGTCTATCCAAACCACGGAGGTCTCTCTAATTCCGTGTCCGAACAAAAAGTGTAAATTAATGGACATGCACCTGTATGACTTGTGCTACAATGCTCATTTTGATGTTTCAAATATATTTTATTGCAATATTTTTACACGTAGACACCATTTAAAATAAATAAAGCACTTTTCTCATTTACTTGTATATGAATTTCAAATGAACAAAGGTTTCATGATGGAAGAGTAAGATTTGAAACAGACTACATTGTATTGCCAAACAATTTAGTTTTACCTACATACAACAAAATTTTACATAGAATTGATTCTGATTTTAAGTTCTTCGTCGTGATTCCGGTGATTCCTTTCTTTCTTTGATTGCAGTAAACAACACATCAATGTACTCGTGTTAACACTAAACAAGTAAGCACATGCGGACATGTAAAATCATGCCGCCCGGATTTTAGTACAAACTATATCTAGAAAGAAATTTCCTCCTGTGTAAATTAACGTTTTAATTTCTGGTTGGATAGTCGTACTTTTGAAATGATATAGCTAATATTCTATACTTTTATGATGTGTGATGAATTATTAAAATACACAATTTTTTATGCTAGTATAAAATGTAAGTCAGGTTTCAATGAGTGGATTGTGCGCGCGTGATGCATTGTATTTAGGTTCGAAAAGCATGGCTCTCCTTTTAAAACTTTAATAATATCTTTTAATAATATAATTGTTGGAAAGCTTAGTCACGCAGTTCTTAAAACTGCAAATAATAAACATTTTGAGCAAGTTAAATGCCAATTGTTGAGTATTGAATTCAGTTCTTTATTTTTTACATTTTCTCGCTCTTGAAATTTTCGTTCCGAAAACATGGCTTTTATGTTTTATTATTGAAAATACATTAACAAAAGTTACATTATTAAAAAGTCTATACGATCTTGTTTTCGTAAGTGTTCATCTTTTAAAAATCGACAGAGTAAAACGTGATTTACAGCGGTTTAAAGTTGACACATTTTTTATTTCCTTTACACGCTAACGGTAATCGGCTCGTGTATTCGCTTTGAGCCCTCGTTTGACGTCATCAAAGGGAGACAATTTAATTACGGTCTTAAATGAAAGGGTGTATACATGTACGTATAATACATGAAAGCATCCATAGAAAAATGCCACTGCTTTCCATGGAGTATAATCGCTCTTTGAGTACAATCGAATGATCGAGGACTAAATTGATTTTGTGTAAAGTTGTTATACATCAACTAAAGTTGCATCTTCCATGACAATATTTAGTGACACCGTGTCAGTCAGTGGATACGACAGGCATGTGTGCGTATGGGTCCATGGTGTCAACTGTGATGTGCACAATCAATTCATTATCACTTAACCATCAACATATAATAGTCATTAATGACAGTTCACCACCACCTGAAACGTGAACAATTTAATTACGGTTGTTTTGCAAATTGCGTAGGAAATATAAATCAACCAACGCACATCTGGGAAAACGTGTTGCGTCTGGTTAAATGTGCCAGTTGAAATTATACGGTACTTCAAATAATATTCTAGACTCGTGTGTCGCAAGTTGTTACAATATTAAAACGGCTACCAGTCTAACTAGTGCATAACGACTATTGAAAGTCTCTGCCCATGCAAGAAATAGATCCCAAAAAAACCTGATCAAGCTACGTAAGACCGTTGTTCCGGTTATTTCGAACGTCTGTGTTTACACACCGCTACTGAAACCTCTCCACAACTTTAATTAAACGTCACATATTTTTACTAAATATTAAGTGACATTTTCGTCTAGGATGCTCGCATTTCAAACATAATTCCCACCGTTTTTGTCCACAGGTCGTTGTCCTGTTTTATAAAAAAGGCAATCTCATCAGCAGTGAACTGTATCATCCCGTGCACAAATTCTGGCAAAATGTATTTAGTAGAATCAGTCATGAAATCTCCTGGGTTCTTTCAACGGGAACATTCTGTCATTCATTTGGTTCAATCTGCTACGAAAGGCTCCGATGTCAATTTGCAAACTTAATTCAATGTTTCAATATTTCATCGAGGTTTTTGTGAAGTGTGACGTACTTTTACTAGTGGTATTGTTTGCTTGGCTTCGTTAATATACATGTGGGGCAAAACATCCAACGAACCGAATTCAATCAAGAACTGCCAACTTAATACAACAGTCGAATTATGTCCAACATGTGACTCAGAAACTACTGACGGCGTCAAATACAAGATGAAATTGTTCAGCATTTATTATTGCATAGCATCGAAATAAAACCAAATATTATATTTCTTCGTCGATTTCTTTTCAACATATGCAAATCTAAGGGAAACAATAATTAAAATCCTTCCGCGAAATAAAGGATCTCTCCCAATAGCTAGGTCGTTTTATTTTCAAGCACCTTGTGAAACCTTCGGACGGATTTTGATATGAGCGGACTTCAATTCGGAGCCATCTTGTTCTCAATTGATCACAATGTGTTTAAAAATGGTCCAGTAGCTTATTGGGATCCTATATTTCGCGGAATGTTTTTAATTTCCCTTTATCTAGAAAATCAGTATAGAAGTAAAATATTCACGTCTTTTTTTCGGTTTCCAGTGCTGCAAAATTTATTTTGAATTTGTGCCTTGTGTGAAGGCAGCCATATCAAATGGTATTGCTACACTGGTACTAAGCGCAGTATTTATTTTGTGTTCTTTTTGATGGGTGGTGATGTTGGTGATAATGTTGTTAATGATGATGGTAGTGGCGCAGTGCATTTGTGTTTACGGTGATGATTATAGTGTTGATAGTGAGTGTAATAAAAAATCAGGATATTTTCTGTATACCAATCCTGATACAAGTAGATCTATGACTATTTTTCTTGCAGATGAAGGAGATTTTACACATAAAGAAGAAGTTATCCGATCAGCATTTCGCAATATGTGACAAGGGTGGTAATGGTTATATAGATGCTAAAGAATTAAGGTACATTTGTAAATTCAAATATATTAAATATCGTTAATACGGAGACAAATCAGCAAATATAAACAAACCTTTGTATAACAACCAATTATATGATACACTATAAGTTGTCTTAAAGCAGATTATTGTAAATTAACTGAAATATTAATATACATTGTTAATGGCTTACTAATGCGGATTCCTATGTTCCTATTACTAAGTTATTTTTTGTAAGTGTTTTGTTATAAGTCACGGATAATGCTTAATTAATAGTATTGTCAAAGTGACAACAACAAATAGTCTGATTTGTCTCGAAGATGTGGCGGAAGTTTCCTGGTTTGAAATGTTCCTGCAACTTCATGTTAATCCAGCACTTGACTAGTCTTCCGTGTGTGTTGTCGACGTACGACGTCACATTCTATTTTTCAACACAGCAAAACACACATCCGGGTCTTTTATTATTCAGACGATAGTCATATAGAAAAGCGCGGCAATAGCCTCGTTTTTCATTATTATAAACATGACGTGACACAGACTTGTTCTCTATACTATTCTATCATTGACGGAGTGGCGATGAAGAAGCTGGGCGAATGTTTGACAGACCGGGAACTGGATGACATGATGCGGCAGGCAGACATTGACGGGGATGGGAAAATAAATTACGAAGGTAAAATCGAGTTAAAATTTCATCCCCAGAATCGGAATGACGTATTGTTTTCATCTCGAACAAAACAAAAGTGTCATTCAGATTTTTTATTTGATAAAATTATAACTGAACAAAAACCAGGTGGGGATTAAAACATTGAATTTATTGAGACAAACGGTTGCCATGGTGCGTTCTGAACGATAGTAAATACTCCGGGGCATACTACATGCAATTGTTTACTATGATATAAGAACTTACGGTAAGTCATAAGTTATCATTTTGCTGACTGCTGTGGTTTCAATGGGGAGCAACCGTCGGCTGAACGTGTTTAGTATGCGACTGATACACTAAATAACACATTTAATTCTTCATTTACGTTGACTACCCTGGCATGTGTGTAAATTCTCCGCAACAAAAGCGTATAACATTGAAATTGAAAACACTGGCTCAAGTCTAGAGTATTGAATATGTGTGGTCTGTTATGATCGGCAAGTATAAGCTTGGTTCAAAAGAACGACTTTTGGACCGACGTTTGCCGAAGTTTGGGCAAACGTGGAACTCCGCTAGTAAAGGTTTTCGCTGACAAGCGTCTTGTGAGTTGAAACTAATTCTTATCAATATGCATATATATATATTGTCGACGTTTGGTATTTACGTACGCATGTGTTTCCACATAGAGCCCAATTGTATACATTTTAACTAGTGTTTATATATTATTTATTTAACGTAATGCCAATTACTTTTTCGTCATTTCAGAGTTTGTAAAGATTTGGTGCGAGGAGACTTAATTTGAAGTGAAACTTAGCTTCACTAATTGGAAAATGGAAAAGCTTGCGGCTGACAAAATAAGGATTATTTTGAAAGATAAACGACCGGGTCCGGATCAGTTCGTGCAGAAAGGCGACTCGGGTCAGCTTTTGTCAGTTTCGAAGATATATGTACACGTTGTTATACTTAATACTTAAGTATGATATGTTATAGAGATTTAGCAATGCTTAAGTGATTAATTAGTTTCTAATATTTTTTAATATCGCTAATTATCTTTCTCGCCGAATACCTTATATCCTTACAGTTATGGTATTTATTTTCATGAGTTTAATGTGATACTTTTCTTGTGTTCGTACTTACTGGTAGAATACTAGGCTCAGCAATGTACTCGGTTAACGAGGGATTACCTTTTGTGATTGCATTCTTAGACATATTAGGGTACGGATGGATACGAACATTTACATGTATACGCACTAATATCTATATAAATCAAGACAAGACCTCTTGTAAGACTGAATCATTTAATACTACTATGTTATAAAAGGGAGACAACCTTATGTTAGCATACATCGTTATGTGTTCTGTGTGTGTTGTCCGTAATTCAACATCGTCTCCAATCAGGACCGGATACCATATAGTTAGATCGTAAGCTAATGAGACTATTTAGTCTTTTTGATAAATTATTATTATGTTCACCGGTCAAGAACCTGGGTTATTTAATTTCGATACGTTATCAACAATTGCTAGCTTTATATTGACATCGATAAGATCGTTTTCTAAACTTAATTTTTTCTTTAGATATATTTGTAGTTTTATTATTGTAAAAAAAACTTAAACAAATTATATGTATATTTGTACATAGGTCAATCCTGACCTAAACAATCTTATAGTTATATTATGTTGAACTTATTCTGAATAAACTTGTAAACTTGTAAAATAATTTGTATAGACTATGATGCTTTAATTTGCCCAGGTGGAGTCAGCTCGACTACATATTGTAACAAAAAAACATGCCACAAAATGGCCCACCAACTGCAATATTGATTGTAATGTTACATACTTCATATCTATTGGTTAATATTTCGTAACACAAGTCTCAATTTTATGGCCACATTATATGCAATAAACAGTACTTTTTGAAGTGGCAATGCTTCTAAAATTGATGAACGTTACTCTAGTCTGGTTCCCAGTCTCAAATCTTACTAAACTGTAATGCAATGTAAGATTAAGGTACCGGGAACCAGACTATATGTTATGTTAAAGAATATATGTACATGATAATGTTTTTTTTCTAAATCTCATTCCATACTCAGAATTTTATTTAACAACAAGCTAAAAATGTTTTATCTCACAACAACCATCATACAATTCATACCGAACATCACTTTCAAAAAGGTGCATAACTTTTGGAGCTCAGTATAATAACTGTCATTTCATTTTAATAATATTATTATGCCTGTATATTTGTATACATTGCTAACTTTTGGAGCTCAGTATAATAACTCTGTCAATTCATGATTATTTTATGACTGTATATATATGTGTATACATTGCAAACTTCTGACTTCGGTTTTACTTTATACATTCCAGTATTATTTGATATGTATTATATTATAAATATTTTCATGTAATGCTTTTATCGGCTTTATACTGTACTTTTGTTATTATAGTTTTTACTTCTTTTATTTGTGTATCCCAAAGTATTTGTATCCTAAAATTGTAAATTATACAGAATATAGTACTAAACTGCTATCCCGAATCCGCCCGTGTGTGCGAAATTAAGCCATTTCGGTAACAATTCAACAATCACGTGGACTTCTGTGGCATTTTATGTCCACCATATCAAGTTTGCCCTTGGTCAAGACACCATAGAACCCTATATCCCCAAGACACCATATTACTGACTTCTAAAGTCCTATACCCGAAGGTTATTAATAAACCACATAGAACACCGGCTGCTTAACGTATTGTTTGTAAATGTAGTATTGTTCGGTGTGCCGAATTATGTCTAAAAAGGGATGCGTTTTTTTATACACTTATAAACATCATGCTTCATGTATAGAATTGTAGACATTTTATGTTAAAGAATTTTACGAAAACTTAGGTCCAAAAATAACCAAAGAGATGCATGCGGAACAATAAAACATATGTTTATGTCGATTGCATTGCTCATTTATTTATTCACGATCTCCAAACAATGTCTAAACCAACCCGAGCATTCGGCATTTTTCGGTCTGAAGGATTGAATCTGATACACACCGCGACCTTCCAAGAAATTGCGAGCATACGAGGGTTGCTCCAAAGGTAGCGAACATGTTCGTTCGATAAAATGCTCATTGAGAAACAAACCCGAAGATAACTGCCATTGTGGGCTTATTTTCTCTCGATATTGACCATAATAGGACTATTTTCTCCTATTACTTTTCGCCACCATGATGGGACCACCATTTTCCTAATACATTTGACGACCATATGATGGAATAACTTTCGCCTATTATTGATCAAGGCAGTGTTGCAACAAACAAATTTTCCCATTTTAAGGAGCCGCTTTGTAAACTTTTTGTGAACCGATTTATAACATTTGTTTAGGAATCACAGGAGTTAATCTGTCAGTAAGATCGATGATTACCGAATATAAGTATGTAATGACCGAGGATTGCCGAATGGCGCGTCTGGTGTAGACTATAAGAGTGGTTATGTGGACGTTTGAATGACTATGTATATTATGTTAATGTATAGGTGTAAATTTTGCATGAACTCACATGCCATTGTGACATAATTTATTGCTCAATTAACTATCTTCATAATTATTATTCATGAAGAAATGTGTATAATTGCAATATTTTAATTATGTTGATATAATGTATATGTTTTCATGCTTATTTCTTGGATTAAAAACTGAAATTTTATTCAAGACTTCTTGCGTTTTTATCATAACAGATCCACTAAGGTATTGTACCAGAACAGGAATTGTCCTGTCCATATCATAACGTTCCACCAACCAGAAAGCTAGAGTTGGTGCGGTATAACCATAATTAAATTACCCGATGGCTCTCTCAAATGCCATTTTAGAAAACATTCTACCACAGATTTGGAATTCCAACAAACTGAGTCCAATTGGAAAGTAAACTACAGGATTCATAATTCGGGGGAAATCGCCAATGTATTTCGTTTATTTGATACAAACAGTGATAGATCAATATCTGTACAAGATCTGGGTAAAGCCATAAGGTTTCTGGGTAAGAGTCCCACACAACAGGAGATTTCTGACACCATGTAGACACTGGATACATCACTTCATATAATTATACTGGTGCTTTATTCACCAACATTTTAAGACTAAAACTCAGTCTTAGACTTAGAATTGACAACATTTATAATCACTGTCATTTCTTTGCAATTCAATTTGACCGCAAGAGGAATTTATCTGATTATTTGTGACCCACTGAATATGTATACTTATTTATATCAAAAGCGTTACATTTATTAAATGTAAGCGAATTGAACATTTGGCAATATAAAGTCTAAGTCTCAGTTTTAGTCTTACAACATTGATGAATAAGGCCCCTGGTCAACACCTCTAACGCAGTATGTTACTCTTTTTATTTTCCCTCTCGGGTTTTAAATGTAGTCGTATGTGTAGAAAATACATAATTATGGTCATGATTATTTACGGAAACACGAAATTAGTTCAGTGTAAATCCGGCGTTCAACACGTTTGTTGTAATCTTGGTCCTAATATATGCCATGATATCGTATCTACTCGGGCATTCCGTAACTGAGAAATACGCACTTTCGTTAGATAAACGCCGAGGAGTTCCGATTGATGTCATAGGTAACATCGTTCACTTGAAGATGAGTTTTCAATTATTTAAGGGGAGCACATAAGTCAAAACAAAGATAAAAGCAAAATGAGTAAGGTCAACTGGTCACCGAATATGATCGATCGATCGATCGATCGAAAGACCAATCAATCAATAAGTCAAATTATAGCAGCTCGTCATATATGTCATTAAGTGAGAGGCAATGTAAACTTCTCAATGGTAACATTTTATATAATCAACAACATTTATTCGTGATATGTAGGCCTCCGGCCCATACACAATAACATAATATAATACAGTTATTACATATAAACAGACAAAGACAACACATGAAGAGTAATTACTTGTACAATGCATACTTAAATCAACATCTATGATATGAAATGTAAATTAGTCAGCTTCAACTTAAGTCAACATCAATAGTCATTTTGCTCGTTACACAGTTACAAATTAGGAATATAAATCAATATCAATAGTAGTTAGACAGGTAATATATTATTGGATAAAAGAAACAATTACAAACTCTGCGGATGTACATGTCCTAAGTAAATATTTCTAAATAATTCGATCTACGTTTTAGGGCATAGAACAAATACATTGCTAGGTTTCTAATTGTTTCTTCTTTTCTTGTGGACATTAGTTGACAAAATTTATCATAAGTTGGATTGCATGTATATAAAACTGGAAAATATTTCACTCGAAGATCATTTAACATGGGCAAAATAAGGTAAAATGCATTTCATCCTCAATCACACTTTCACAATAAAAGCAATGTCTGAATTCTCTAGGAATATTATAGTATCTTCCTTGTTCAACCATAAGACTATGCGAAGAACTTCTAAAAGCAGATAGGCATTTACGAAATTTTGGAATATCTATACATGTAACGTAAGGTTCTAAACCATGATTCAATTTAAAATCCTTGTAAAAAGAGAGTTTAACATTATTAGAACATTGATTTCTCCATATTTGCAAATATTGATCTTTCAGACGTTGTTCATAGCATTTAAAAAACATTCCTGGACTATCAACTGATTGGGATTCCCATATATAACCAAAACCATTACTGTACAAGTTTCGCTTAACTAGTGTTGCCCAGTTCTCATAACCTAATGTATCATAATGATATAACATGTTATAACATAATTTGATATACCTATTATCACAACAATTAAGTAAACGTATCCAATATCTAATTGTTCGTTTTTGTGCATATATATACATCAGGAACCTACCCAGATCTCCCAAAATTGCATTATTACAAGACATAAGACTAACATTTAAATATCGCTTACACGCATACACATGAACATTTTCACAACATTGAGTGTTATGTACTCCCCAGATTTCTGAGCCATATAACATGATACTAGCAACTTTAGAGTCAAAAACTTTAAAAAATGTTCTATAAGGCACAAAAGGTAGGTTACTAAAAGAATTAAGAATGTGATTGCATGCTACTTTAGCTTTTGCAGACATGAACTCAGACATCTTGTATAATGATAATTTACTAGTAAAATGAACACCAACATATGTAAAAGAGTTAATAACATCAACATTATGGTTGTCATATTTCCATTTTTCATTTTTAGACAGCATACCACCGTTCTTGAAAACAACAATTTTCGTTTTTTCAACGTTTACAGATAACTTGTATGTATCATAAAAATCATGCAATGTATTTAGTTGGCGCTGCAAGCCAATCACCGTATCAGATAAAAGACCAACATCATCAGCAAACATGAGAAGGAATATTTCAGTATAATCAGGAAATAATTGGATACCTCTTACATTACTACTACAAATTACGTCATTCAACTCGTTGATAAATAATGAAAAAAGTATAGGACTAAGACTACACCCTTGACGTAAGCCTATAGGACATGTAAATTCATCTGTTAGACCATTACTGGTTCTAACTGTAGCTTTAACAGAGTTATATATAAGATTTTCATGAGTAAGAACATTTTCCAAACTGTGAATTCCCTTTGCAACATTATGGGAGACTAAGTAAAAAGGTGATGACTCTGGTGGTAAGTACAAACAACAGTATATATAGTCACGCTCACAAAAAAACAAATATTTATCAAATTTCAAAATAATACCATATTCAAACGTGTTTGTTACTTTTGTAACAAATTTAGATATGGAGTTCTTTACTAGAACAATTACCCCACCCATATTACGGCCACCTTTCATAGAAGGTCTTGCCTTTAGTTCATATAAAGTGTGATTTGGAAAATATGTGAGACAAAATTCATGATCAGTTTCCCAAGTTTCCTGAAGACCAATAACATCAAAATCTGACAAAAAGGAATCCACATCAGTAAAAGTTAAATTACGTTTAAGTCCTTCTATATTCCAAGAAATAAATTGTAATGGATGTCCAAATAGAGTTTGTGTAGGGCGTTGACCATCTCCCTTATCGACATGAATGGGCTCAGCAGGATCGTAGGCACTAGTATTCAATAATAAAAAATGCAATGGAGTTCAAGATTCCCTCTGGTGTTCTCTTTTTTTTGTTACATGAGAGTTAATTAAATTCAAAAGCCATTATTAAAACCCCGTGTATGGAAGATAATTGCACAAATGGCATGTGATCAAGGTTACTAAGGTGAAATGTTCATTGTGCAGTATGCATGCTGATTGAACATGCTTGAAAAACAGTGCATTAACTCAAATTGGTGTTTCCGAAGCAGAGGTAACCAAGATGACACATTATGAACTTGTGGAGACGAAATTACATGCGTGTGGAAGAGGGAACATTTATCTACTAATGTATAACTTGTTCCTTAAAACGTCTTTGGCTACATGTCCATCTTAATATTTGTTTCTTTCGGATAAACATGAACAACATATTAAACAATTCCAGTGGTTATCGCCCTCTCAGATTGTTCTGGCGAGAATTGCAATGACGTCACTAACTGATTGCATAAAAGGATAAATATGAGCGTATCATCTTATCCATATGACATAAATTCTTTTTACTAGTGCATGGCACAATATTAAAAAGTCATAATATTTCCTTTTCTTTCGATTGAGATTTGATTTGCAAGTACATGGAAATGGTGTAGACGCTTGGATTAAGTTGCGTTTTTGATATGCGTGAACTTTGCTTTTCATTTGTTACTCAGACCAATTGAAACTCTGTGAACATGAGGAATTGTATTTTTCTGCGAATTGCTTATTTTCTAACTTTGCTAAAATGAAGTTGTTGTTTTGCCGAATGAGTAGTCTGTTCACAATCTCGGAGAAGTCGGTTAATGTTTACAATTGTTATTTAGCTGTGAAAATTAAGTGTTATTTTCTAACTCAGTTAGAAATAATTAACTGTTATATTATTTATGATGAAACCCGCATCTATCACGTCTGATTTCGTCCTTGAAATGTACGTCATTCAAATAAACTCGTTAAATTTACAATTAAAAAACAAACAAACACACACCTGCCGTGCGTTCATTAACGAAAACGCTCGCCAACGTTCGCGAACAATACGTAAGTTCGCGTTAATGAACGATAAGTTCGCCACGAACATGTTAGCCAATCGCGAACAACCTTTACACATAGCTCGCCAAGCGAACAAAGATGGCGGATAGATAAATATTTGATTTAATTTATTATAATCTTAGCGATTTAAACATTAATTGTAGATTGTATGTGTTTTGCATTTGTGATACAGTGTGGATACCACAGCTGAATAAATATAACATGAAAGAAGTATTACCGAGTTCCTAATTTTCAATCTACGGCTGAAAATCTAATAGAACAAGTAAGGCCATTAAATGGTCTATCTCCGCCATCATCTTGCAATGGTTTGCGGTGAACGATTATAATCGTTCAATAAGTAGTTCGCGTGACGAACTAATTCTCGCGGTGGACGTTTTCCTTAATGAACGTAAGGCTGTTAGGTACAAGCAGTTCTCTGTGTTTTATACTTTGAGTATTGGGCACTGAGTGTTACCAGTAGAACGTGCTCACATAATTGTTTCGTACACGGTCATCACAAAAATTCGATTCAAGCGCTTAATTATTTCGTAGACGATGTTTACAAAAATACAAATCGAGCGCATAATTAATTCGTTCACGTTTTTTATAAATATACGGGTTTGTTTTTTGTACTTGTATTGTATAAAGACCACATAAACTGAAAGGGATTGGGATATCCACCTAGCAAGTGTTTTCACAGACTGAAAATGTCCAGTCCGATATCGACATATGCAAATGGTTTCTAGCTTATTTAAAGTTATTTTTAATCTTTTAGGGAATGGACGAATAGACTTTCATGAATTTTATTCATTTATGCAAGCTGAGATGTCCAAAGTCAGTAAGTATTGCTGTTTATGGTTTACTAGAATCCAGAATTTTGTGCAACTCAAAGTTGCCAGTGTTCATCAGCCAAATAAATATGTACCAAGTCAAAAGCGACATTGGTCACATGCATTGTCATTTAATTCTACATTGTAATAACTAATGAGGGGTAAAAATATTAGCACAAGATGATGCAGTGACAATTGTACGATGCAAAGGGACTAGAATAAAAGTTTTTATATTCAAGCATGTGTGGAAAACTGTCTGCGAGCAACCACCAACATTACAAAACCTGTCCGAAAAGAACACTCCAGTTTGATCTCACATCCGAGGATTTGCAATATTATTCAACGTATATAAAGATACCCCGTATCAACAAATGCATTTTGCTGTTCCTAAGGTCGTCTAAACATATGGGATTACTGACAATGCAATCGCACCATTTGTTGGAAGGGTATACATATTTGCTGTTCCCAAGGTCGTCTAACCATTTGAGATTTCTGAATATGCAACTGCAGCATTTGTTGGAAATGAATTTCTGTTCCCTGGGTCGTCTAAACATATGTGATTACTGAATATGCACTTCTAGCATTTGATAGAAAGTGTTGTCATATTCAGGCGACATTTGTTAAGAAACTCTATAACAAATTAGTCTCAGTTTCGCATGAATATTTTCGTCACCGTTAACACTAAATTATGTTCCAAGGTAGAGTTTACTAATTTATATTCACATCAGAAGCGACATGGACCTTTCAATATCAGGAAACATTACCCCAGCTCGTGTTTCACTTCAGATTATACATGTATGATACACGGAGCCATCCATAGAAAACCGCCACTGCTTTCCGCTTAGTATAAGCGCTTTTTGAACTAAATTGAATTTGTGTAACGTTGTTATACGTCAGCCTTACGCCTCCTTTGACAGCTTCTAGCGACACTGTGTAAGCGGATACACCAAGCATGTATGAGAATTTGTCAAATGTGTCAACTGCGATCTGCACAATCAATTCATTATCAACAAAACCATCAGCACAGTCATCAGTTACATTATCAACACCACCTGAAACGTGAACATTTTAATTACCGATGTTTTGTAGATTGCGTATCATATATATAAATATAGTCAACGTTCATGCGTTTTGAAATGAGTCAGTTCCTGTGTACATATTGCCATGACCGGATGTACACATCTTATTCGGTGCTTTAAGTAATATTATAAAATAGCTAATAATAATAATAATAACGACTTTATTAATAGTGGATTACAAGATTGGTACAATTTTCAATATGGTCATCAATTTTCAATATGGTCCGCATAAACATGAAATATAATTATGTACATCAATTTACAGAAATTCATTTGATTTAATAAGGTCCAAGAAAATAGAACCAACATAAGACATATTATTGATTGCAGTAATCTAGTCATCAATTATGGCAGTAAGAGCTGTTTCACATGAATGGTTTGTTCGAAAGCCCAATTGCCTATCATACAAAAGTTTTTTAATCTCTAAATCTAATCAGAAACATGTTTTTCTATGATCTTCGATAAAACGGGCAGTATTGAGATGGGTCTGTAGTTGGTCTCATCAGACTTGCTACCTTTCTTGAAGATAGGCGAGCTTTTAGCCATTTTAAATGTTTCTGGAAATTTACCCATAGTAATACTAAGATTAATGATTTTAGTAAGAGGCTTTGCAATAACATTACAACTTATCTTTATTTTTGAGCAATCAAGCGTTACCAGTTCTTTCAATATGTATTCATCTGTCACTAGAGGTATAAGGAAAGTTTCGTTATCTATTTTAATTTTGACAAATTGCAAAATGTTCTGCTTACTACCCATTTCTTGGGCCTGCGGTGGATCTGGCACCATTTTAAAAATATTGGAGAAAAAAAGAATTAAACGCTTCTGTTGTATTTATTGGGTTTAAAATTGAGTTGCCATTGTCATCACTGATATAGTTGGCTTGGGAAAAAAACTATGTTCCTGGCTTGTAACAATTCTAAAGCCTTTTTTTACTAATACTAGCTTGGACAGATATACTATGTGGACTTAAGGCGAGGTTTGTGAGGCACTTGTCTTTCTGTTGGATAATATTTATGTCAGGTCGGGCACTACAATCTATACTCAGATTATTGGCATTCAAATGGGAACAAATTGTGCACCACTTGTCGCAGATCTGTTTTTTAAACTGCTATGAACGTGATTTCATGTTAAAACTATCTCCCATAAACGGTGCGGATGAAATTACGGCGTTTAATAATACTTCCCGTTACCTTGATGACATTTTGAATATTGATAATTCTTACTTTTCTCATAAAATTATAGATTTTTACCCTGACGAATTAACATTGAATAAAGCCAATTCCTCTGAAACTCATGCATCTTTCTTAGACCTTGACCTTAAAACTTCATCCGGTCAAATTATCAGTAAGATTTACGACTAAACAGATGATTTCAATTTCGATCCTGTAAATTACCCACACTTATATGGAGATGTTCCACGAGCAACTTCATACGGTGTATATGCTTCTCAATTAATTCGCTATGCTAGAGCTAGTTCCCAGGTGAAATAGTTTAATACTAGACATCTTTATATCACAAATAAACTACTGCAGCAAGGCTTTCGCTTCCATAAACTTCGTAAAACTTTTGCAATTTTTTTCAGGCGTAATAGTGACCTAAATTTCTAAATACGACACTAATTTAAAGACTCTTCTGCGAAAAGGCCTGTCTCAGCCTGAATTTTATGGTGATGTGCTTTATCAATGTCGTAAGATTCTGGGTCATGATCACCTTCATATTGTGTTTATAAAGACCGTTAAACGTTTTATTGGTAGAGGTTACAATCCTTTAATTTTGCAACGGACTATATGCTTGGTGGTTGATCCATTTATAGTTCGCCATTATGCTTCCTATTTCATTGTGCGATGACCTGATAATATTCAGACTCTATGCATATGCCTAACCTCAAGCCTTTTAGGACGGTAGGTGTTGATGCTTGTCTGTTACATTATCCTGTCGTGTCCTTATATGCTTTGCTCCCTTGTTGCTCTGACTGCGGATAGGTCATTGAGTACTTTCTGTGCTACATACGGGGGTTGTTAATATAATGTTCTACATTCTTTTATTACCTGTCATTGTGGCCTTTTGTAGGGTCATTGCATGGCGGGAAACTTTTATTAACACTGTCCTATAAGGTTGTCGATGAGGTAAGTGTGAGGTTTGGTGCACCATAAACTAGTTTAACCCCCCAGTGACAATTATCGCTGCCCGTTCCAAGGCGGAAGCCTCATTGACAACCTTGCTTTATATATATATTGTCCACTTTATAGTAAAACTAGAATACTCCAAAAACAATTTTTGGCTTAGGGCCTTCCTTTCTGTAGCTGTATTATTATTGTACATGTTCTGCTGCAATTTCGCTGTCCAGCATAAGGCTGTCTTGTATCTTTCAATAGTACATGTATATTGTGTCATTTAGATGTGTTGTCCCTTGTTGTAGTCTTGTTGCTTGGTTCTTTCCCTGCGTAGTTTGACTGACTGAGGCGACAAACGCACGGGGTGGTATTTCGAGTTTGTGTAATATGTATACCTGTTAGCATCAAGTTGTACTCTGTAATAGAAGTGTCTCTAGTCCCCTCCCTTTTACAGCACTGTGCAGTGGCTGTGTATTTTTGTCTCCACCTGTCCTTGAAAGTTATTTCCTTGTCCTCCCTTTAAGGTCTATCGTCCTTTTCCCCCCTTTCTTCATCAATTGTATCTTGCGGAGATGCTGGACGAGATACTTTTTAAATAGGTCACTCTGCTGTTTGGTCACTATTATAAATGTTTTTGACATACATATTTTCGCCCTCTTGTTGCCTATTATTGTAAACTAGGTCAAGTCGCCCCCTCCTTTTTACAGCACTGTGCAGTGTCGGTGTATTTTTGATTCCACTTGTTGGGGTTGTTGTGCCTCATTTGGTCGCCGTTTTGGCATGCGTTTCTGTGCGCAATGATCAGGGTAGTTGTGTCGTGGTGTTTCTTATTTCTGTGCTCGGCTGGTTAGGTTAAGTGCTACCTTCCCTGTCGGATTTTCTCATACCTTTTTTGGCGGTGTTTTTCTTTACCAGATAGGCTTTTTAGATTATTCCATAGAACTTTGGGTTTTTTCTTGTTTTCATTAATGGTTTTGGAATAAAAAATATTGCTTGGCTTGGATGATTAATGCCTTGACTTTTTGTCTCTAGAACTTAAATTGTACTTCATTTCTAGTTTTCTTAGCAAAGTGTCTTTGACTAATTGCATTAGCTATTTCATTGTTCAACCATTGTTTTGCTTGTGTTTGACACGCCTTTCCTTCTTATGTAAATGACAGTTCAAAGCATCAACAAATATCTTTAAAAAGTAATCTAATGTATCATGAGTATCATAGTATATGTCTAATACGGACAATGGCTAATTCTCTAAGTCATTCAAAAATTGTTGTTCATCAAAGGTTTTGTACATATGATCAATATTTGATTGTTGAATGCAATGGGCATATCGCAAGTTGATGCAATATTTAAACGGCTACCAGTCTGACTAGTGCATACTTCAGTCTCTCCATGTAAGAGCTACTAGGGCCCAATATCGTATTAAACTACCGACGAATTTCGTACGTCTACACGCCGCTACTGAAACTACTCGACAACTTTAATCTAACTTCAAATATTTTAACTAAACACCTTGTGACATTTCCGTCTAGGATGCTCGTATTCCAAACATAATTCCCACCGTTTTTGTCCACAGGTCGTTGTGTAATATAATACGTACGCACATGGCTGTCACACCAAGCTGACGAAATACTTAGTAGTAATCAATTAGAATGCTGTAAACCCATCATGGAGGCACGAGCTCATGATACACCTTGACAGATATTAATGATGATCGTGATGAGGATTGAAGTAATTAGATTTAATGACGTACGGTGCGTTTATATGACGCACAGAAAGAATCCCTTATAAACTCGGAAAGAAACTAGACAAGATGCAGAGTTCTGTCCACGGACTAGCTGTCACTCGGCGGATGCCGCAGTGTGGATATTATGTTACGAGAACTAATGACACTTATGGACAGATTGCTTAAAGAACTACTTTGAATGTTTCGTGAGAACTTACATGCTTTTGTGTTATAGCTATTTAGACTATTTATATATGGTGATTTGGGAGTTAATAAAATACCTAGAACTTATACGAGTATTTGGACTTATATTTCATACCTTGAAATATGATAGACTTGTGTACGTTTATAACAGTACTACACTAAACTGTTGTAATACCAGCACAGCGCATCACTACAGTTGTCCTGTTTTATAAAATAGGCAATTCTATCAACAGTAACTTTATTATCCCGTGAACAAATTCTGGCAAAATGTCTTTAGTAGAATCAGTCCTGAAATCTCCAGAGATCTTTCAACGGGAACATTCCGTCATTCATTTCGTTCAATCTGCAACGAAAGGCTCCGATGTCAATTTGCAAACTTCATTCCATGTTTCAATATTTCATCGGGGTTTTTGTGAAGAGTGACGTACTTTTACTAGTGGTATTGTTTGCTTTGCTTCGTTAATATGTGGGGCAAAACATCCAACGGACCTAGTAATTCAATCAAGAACTGCAAACTTAATCCAACAGTCGAATTCTGTCAAAGAACAGCCATGTGACTCAGAAACTACTGACGGCATGAAATACAAGACGAAATTGTTCAGCATTTATTATTGCATAGCATCGAAATAAAAAAAATCTTTGTCGATTTCTTTTAAACGTATGCAAATTTATGGGAAACAAAAATTCTTTCCGCGAAATAAAAGATCTCTCCCAGGAGCTAGGTCGTTATATTTTCAAGCACCTTGTGAAACCTTCGGGGGATTAAGATATGAGCAGACTTCAATTTGGAGCCATTTTGTTCTCAATTGATCACAATGTGCTGAAAAATGGTCCAGTTGCTCATTGGGATCCTATATTGCAAGGGAAACTTTTTTTCCATTTATCAAGGATAGTTTCTTAAAGATCGGTACAGAAATACATTACACACAAGTGTACTTACGCCTTTAAATTTCCGTTTTTGATTGGGTTCCTTTTGTGACGTCAGTAATACATGGTATTGCTACGCTGGTACTTAGTGCAAATAATATTTGGTGTTATTTTTGATGGCCGGTATTGTTTTATGATATTGGTGATAATGTTGTTAATGATGATGATAGTGTCGCAGTGCATTTGAGGTTACGGTGATGATTATTGTGTTGATAGTGGGTGTAATAAAAAATCCAGTCGGGTTCCCAGTCTCAAATCTTACTAAACTGTTATGCAATGTACGATTAAGGTACCGGGAACCAGACTATATGTTATGTTAAAAAATATATGTACATGTTAATGTTTTTTTCTTAATCTCATTCCATACTCAGCATTTCATTTAACAACAAGCTAAACATGTTTTATCTCACAACTACCATCATACAATTCATACCGAAATCACTTTCAAAAAGGTGCATAACTTTTGGAGCTCAGTATAATAACAGTATATTATGCCTGTAGATATAGTGGTATACATTGTAAACTTCTGACTTCGATTTTACCTTATGCATTCAAGTATTATTTCATATGATCTACTTTATCCTAATACTTTTCGCCACCATGATTGGACTACTTTTGAGGACAATATGATGGATTGATTTTCGTCTTTACTTGATAAAGGCAGTGATGCAACAAATTTTCCATTTTAGGGGGCCGCGAATGTGCATTGGCAAAAATATAAGAATGTAATGACCGAGGATTGCCGAATGGTGTGTCTGGTGTAGACTATAAGAGTGGTTATGTGGGCGTTTGAATGACTATGTATATTATGTGAATGTATAGGTGTAAATTTTGCACGAACTCACATGCCATTGTGACATAATGTATTGCTCAATTAACTATCTTCATAATTATTATTCATGAAGAAATGTGTATAATTGCAATATTTTAATTATATTGATATAATGTATATATTTTCATGCTTTTTTCTTGGATTAAAAAATGAAATTTTATTTAAGACTTCTGGCGTTTTTTAGTAACGGATCCACTAATAGGGTATTGCACCAGAACAGGTATTGTCCTGTCTATATCATCACGTTCCTTCAACCAGGGAGTTAGAGTTTGTGCGGGTTAACCAGAATTAAATTTACCGATGGCTCTCTCAAATGCCATGTCTGAAGACGACATATAAGGTTCAAACATGCCACCCCTCGCTACAAATCTTATTAAATAATTTCAGGAGCACGTACATGAATTATTTGATTGATTTCTGTCAAATTTAATGCCCTCGTCTGCAATTCCAACACACAGCTTCCAATTCGACAGTCAACTACAGTGGACATCATTTGGGGGAATGCGGTTGTTGTACGTATAATGGCTTATACAGATCGTGTATTTGCACATCGGCGATATAACTGGGCAAATACGCTATACTGTAAAATCATTTAATTTCGTTGGGACAATAGTTCGTGGTTTGGTAAAAAAAGACAATTTCGTTGGCATTTGAATTCGTGGATTTTGCATTTCAGGTAACAAAACAAGGGTCAAAATCAATGTTCGTTGGGATTAAAGTTCGTGGTTGAAGTGAACCACGAAATCCACGAAATTTAATCCCCCACGAAAATTAATGATTTTACAGTATTTGAAATTATGGCATCAGTTGGTTAGTCCGGGTGCCAGTAAATATTTATTTGAACGGAATGAACAGTGTTACATCATGATGAAATAATAATGAATCGCCTTGCATCAGTTCGCAGTATAACATCATTGTGAAGAATTCAGTGCGTAAAATTCCATGAAAGCCTACAAGGCTGATATCCTAGTACGTCAGACACATATACTTTACAAATTCTGAAATAGAAAAAGATATTTACTCATTACAAACTTGACTCAAACAGTAAGAAAACAAGTGCAGTGGCGCATTCATTCAGATAGAAAACAGCATCACCGTTATCATGGAATTACCACACAACCATTCTGCTAGAATTAAGACATTCTGGTCAAGCTTATGCAATATTTACCGGAGAAAATAGAAGTGGTCTGGTGTTTACCACTTGAATTGAGTGTCGGAGCAGACATCCTTGTGCTCATACGAATCAAGTCGAGAGAAAACGATAAACAACAAAGCAAACTCCTCACAGCAATAATTAACTAACCATGGTTTTCCTTTAGCACAGCGTTAAGTGAAGTCGCTGTGTTTTAATGTGTCACTGGGTTAAGCAGTGTTCTAAATATAATAGAATATTTCAACGAATCAATGGTATGGTATATCGCTTGCTTAAATGAGAGTAAGTAGTACTTACGACCTTATAAGACTGATACATATTAAAAATCAGATTAGCAAGCACTTCTTATGGGCTTATTTTCGTGATACATGTAATTGGAATTTGTCATCGTGACACAACTCAATTTTAAGTTTAAACAGCTTATTTTACCATTTTTGCACAGTTTTTGTCTCGTTATCTCAAGAAACTGATTGTGTACTAACGCCCTTTTCATTCTAAGTCATCGATGTGTTCAACGATTACTAAGTATGATACCTATTGTATCCCATTGGCCCGTCGTATTTCAATTAAATATTAATATACACCCAAAATGTTAAAAAAACAAGTAATTAGTATTTTTTGTCCGAATCAACAAATTATTAGATGTGAATAATCTCCTCATTGATCCTTATCCACATACCAAGTTTCATAAACCTACCTCGAACACTATTTGAGTAATGGCTGGATCCAGATTTCAAGACAAACGGGCGGACTGACGGGCAGGGGGCAAATATTATGTAGTTCCCTCTGGTTGAAAACCGAAAGGGACTTATAAAATACTTATAACTTTGTTTCACCTTCGACGTCAACTTTCCCATCTTGATTGACGTCTATTATTTTAATCAGTTCTTCAGTCTCTTTCTTTGACCAACATTCCCCATATGTTCTTAGCGCGACCCTAAGCTCTTCAAAATCCAAAGTACCGTCATTGTTCTTATCAAAGTGTTTAAAGGCGTCACGTAGCTCTTCTTCAACATCAGATTGAGTTCTTAAATTGTCTTTAAGTAAATCTACATATTCTTCCCACTTCAAAAACCCGTCGTCTGAAAAACATAACGTTACAATGCAATTTAATTTAATTTCTATAGAGAAAGGATGATAAACTATTTGCAATATCTCAAGAGCGACCCTCCGTAGAGCAGCAAACTCTTCAGGGTAGTTCTCAATATAGCAAAAAACTCTCAAGAGCGGCCCTCCAAAGAGCAAAATCATCATAGAGCTGCTCTTAATAAAGCAAAACCTCTCCTAAAGATCCAAAACCTTTTCAGAGCAGCCCTCCACTGAGCAACAACCTTAATTTAGCAATCATTCGATCCAGAGTTATAATATATATCCTTAGCTATCAATGTTTTCTCTCGTAAGTACAACGTACAAACAATGAGTGTGTTTCCCAAGAGTAATGCTACATGAATGCTGTACTCGAATGTAAACATCACGTCAGATGAGTTTTGCTTCAATATTACCATATGTACACCAACGGCAATTCATAACAAAATCGACCAAAATTACAACATATAGAAAATAGTAAGGTACAAACCAAAGCCACACAGCTACGGCGGCAGCGCCTAGCCACACAAGCAAAAGTCAGACATAGTACAAGCCATCCACATCCCAAGCAAATGGATGATTCAAGCGAACCTTATATGCTCACTCCGTAAGGAATGACACACTATGGACTTTGAATTTTGTGCATAATTAGCCATAAAGGTAGGAACACGCATGCATATTGGTCGGCAGCTAGATTTAAAATGTTTTTGAATAAACCCTCAGCAGGTTTCGATTAGACTGCATTGAATGTCGGTGTGCTCGTGTAGATTGATTAAATTCAATAGTGTATCATATGTTCCAGATACACAACTCATATCATATTTGAAACACTAGGAGCCACGATCTCAAGAAGCAACCGTCAAGTAGAAATCTCGGCTCAAATTGAGATTTTGCTTAAATCAGAGTTTGAGATAACTCTGAAGTTTGGGCTCTACTGTAAATGTTTCGAGTACAGCCTCTCATATTATTTTCCTCAAATACAAGTGGCGATAAGTGAGCTGAGATTTAGATTAGATGATTTAGAAGATTGGGGCCTGAGCTGATATTAACAAAAATACTTTAAGTAAAAACTTATTAAAATATTGAGCTGAATATATTTCCCAGAAACGCAGAAGTACCCATGTTTTTTATGTGATAACTGCTCTTCACATAATGCTTCTAAACATTGTTAAATATTGAAAATCTTGGTTTTCCTGTTTAGCTGATACACTTAAGGAACATTTGAGTTTTTTTTAATTCTAAGTTTTCACTTAAGATACTAAAAAGTGAATACCACCCCATACCACTTACATACCGTCTTTATCCGCTTGTTTCAACACTGTTTGTATATTTTTATCGGTGGGGTTCTGACCGAGGACCCGGAGTATCGGCTTTAGCTCCTTTACACAGATCGTACCGCTACTGTCTTTATCAAAGCAATCAAACGCTTCTTTAGCTTTAAGCACTGGAATATAAAAGATAGATATCGATTGTTGATTATAGCATCAGTCCTATTGAAAGGGTCAACCAATTTAACTTATAAGACAACTATTTGTCTTGCACAAAGTACCTCCAGAATCCGTTTTGCCGGGCGCCTGACTGAGGTAACCATTTTTTAACCAGCTGATGGTTCACCAACAGGCCTCATCAGTTCTATTCCAGCTGCCGACGGGATTCGAACCTTCGACCTTCCGCTCCGAAGGCGGACTCACTAACCACTCCTGCACGGTCGCGGTTGTCCGTCCATAAGTACTACCAACTTTTAACCGTTTAATAAACGGTATAAACATATAAACGGTTTATTATTATCACTTTAAGACTGCTTCAATAATAAGACCACATTATTCCATTAGGGTGATTTTCAATAGGTTTCCATTCCATAAATATCAACATAAATTATACACTTAATAACGAGAACAGTTAGACTAGTTTAGATAGACAACCACGTATGAGGCAATCGGACAGGTAAGGTAGCACTTAACTTAACCAGCCGAGCACAGAAAGCAGTAACGTCAAAACACAACTACACGATGCAATGCCCACACACAATCCAAACACATGATTAAAAGCCCAAGTCCCCGCAGCAAAAAGTAGGATGACCCAATTTCACAAAGAAATAACTTCGCAAGCATGTTGAATAATCGACATCAAAAATGTACTAAAACATGACAATGGAATTTCTATCAGTCATCTATTATAATCGATAATCGGGCAACCCTACATAATGAATCGTGTTTTAAAGCCAGGGACTACACCAACTCGACCATGAGGGTCTACTCGGTCATATACAGAGTGGACATACCACGTGACTTTTAGGCTAAGTCGACAAGTAAAAATCTGTCAACAAAAACAGCCGCAAGTGTATTATTCTTTGAACGGTTTTCTCGAGATATGTTCGATGGTCGAGCCGAAAATTTAGCACGGCATACGTAACTTAAAAATGAATTGTGAAACAGGTCACAGTTTATACCCGAAAGCGACTCCACTGCATGGATAACTGGATAACTGTTGAGCTCGTTTCGGCCAAACACTGTGACCTTTTGTAAAAACAGATGAAGTTGCATGGCTAGTGCTCATTCCGGCTTGAGCATCGAACTGATCTCGTGAAAATCGTCCTGAGTATAAGAAACATACGGTTGTTTTAAACTATTTGTTGAAATATTTACTTCTTGACTAAACCAAAAAGTCACGTGGTACGTTTACCATGTAAAATTTTACTTACTATCAAACGTATCTTGGTCAATGCCTTCTATTTTACCTTGACTCGCCATTTCTTTTGATGATTAATTATCTGAAATATTGAATATGAAATTGGAACTGCAAAAGGATGCAAAAGGATATACACATATACATGACATACATGCAATACTATTAATTATAATTTCAATTAATGAACTACCTATCATCAATAATTTGGAGTGTATAACCAACAAAAGTCATTGTTACAACAGAATTGCACTTGGATGGAGTTATAATTTGAGCGTAAGATTCAGATTTAGTGAGTGTTTAGATAATCGAACAAATCCCAACTTTAGTTCAGTCCAAAAGTTGTGTGAAATGTTTGCTAAATTCACTTCAAAAGTAAAATAGATAAACTCACCTTTTTTCGTTACGATCCAAATATAGTCATAAGTCAAGAGTATCCAAATCAATAGCACGAACCACTACATAAGTTGTATAATATGGGTATATTCACCCGACTACCGCAGTCAACAACAGTAAATACTGAAAAAATATTTAATTTCGATGGGATACAATTTCGTGGTTTTGGTAAAAAGTACCATAATTTCGATGGAATGTTATTTCTTTGATTTTGCATTTCAGGAAATAAATACAAAAATCAAAATCATTGTTCGGTGGGATTTGTTTCGTGGTTGAAGGTGAACCACGAAATCCGCGATTTTTAATCCCCCGCAAGAAATAGTGATTTTACCGTATCAGACATCGATTTTTAATGTGATTGGTTTTGAAATGACATGAATAGAATGAAAGCTAGATTATCAACCCATATTTATCCATAATAGCATTCATCCTTTCATTCAAACCACGCATTTTTCAGTATGTTCCTAGTATGGTTATTTACATATGTATTGAAATGAATATATTTATACATATAGAGCGTGTTAATTAAAGCTCAATGTACTAATCCGGCTACGTATCAATCGCTATACTACAGGAAAAGGTACATGTATTTTAAATGATAAAAACAACACTTTTTAGTTGTCAAAAAACCACCCTTCCATGGTCCTGCTGAGGACAGCTGATGATAAATCCGGTATTGCCCCGGCCTCTGACAATTAAATATTGTCCCCAGTTGGTTCGGAGAAATAAATCCTAATAAATCTCCCGAAAGTGCGGGATAAGCTAGAAGGTTAAACACGGCCGTTTCCCCGACTATCCACCGTCTATCCCCTGGGATATGGAGGCGTGGATGCAACTGACTGATGCATTATCAACTCTGTAATAACAAACTAAATATTTCAAAGTATGGATGTAGAATTGGTAGAGATTTTCTATTCTGTGGTCAATAACCAGAAGCTATCGAAAGACTTACGATTATCGTTATGATATCGTTTAATCATCGATCACTTGTAGCTGACTTATTTGAAGAAATCGTTATACATGTGTATTCCTTCATATATTATAAGCTACTATAGCTCATAGATCTTGTTAACAGGTTGTAGCTCGGTGCTCGCAGCTGTCCAGTAAATGTTAGCTCAAAGATGAAAACAATGAAATAAGCTCGTAGCCTCTTAGCTCGTAGACAACAGGTCGTATTTCGCAGGTCGTAGCTCGTAGGTAGCAGGTTGTGGCTGTAATCAATACAATACAAGTACTCGATCATTAACTTACATTTGTATTATGTCGTATATAGGTCTTAGGGGCGTAGGCTTAGATGAAGAGTACGCTTGTGGTAGAGGGGTTCATGGTTGGATCCCCGTCTGTGCCACTGATTTAACATTTCTCTGACAAAAAAGAATAACTGACATGTTGCAATCGATCAAGCTGTGAATTTGTACATGTGGGCTGCACACAAACCAGGCGTAAAATAGTCTCACAAAGACACTCGACTGGCTAATGTTTCCTCAGCAGTTGGTTGCTAGCAGCTCGTTGCACGTAGCTCGTAGGTCACAGGTCGTAGCTCGTTGGCCACAAATCTCAGCTCATAGGTCACAGTTCGTAGGTCACTGTCGTAGCTCTTGTTTGAAGGTCGTAGGTCATAGATCGTTTCTGTTCAGGAGAAACAAAATGAATACCCAAACATAAGCTAATATTACGCAAAACCATATTTATTTCTATATGTAGCATAATTATAAGAATTATGAATATTTTCCGAATAGTAAAAATTATAGTAGTCTACATATCATCGCACATGACAAATGTTTCTGCATTACCGTTTCTATTCCCGTGGTTAAGTACTCTCTATTCAATATTTAAGTGAAATACTGAAATATGGTCACAGTTATCCAGTGCAACAAACAATCGGGAAGATCGCTCGTCGAAGTAGACAAATAACGGACTTCCTTTTACATTCTTTTTCTTGACAAGGATGCGTTTGTCCTTGAATGTGTTTATAGAAATATTCCCTGTGGAGTATTCTCCAATACATAACTGGTCGGTACCAATCAGACAGAATGGTAAGTCGGTATTGAGAGATGTTGGGAAGCGATGTTTGACCGTGCCATCTGTGCCTTGAACCTGTACACCTTTAATTGAGTCCGCTGTATACATGGTGGTAGTGTAACCATTGTTGATTACTGATATAAAAGACGGACATCCAAATCCATCATACACACACTGCAGTAACTCTCCTCGACAGTTGAATATTTCCACGTGACCACGTCCTTCTTTACGAGCCGGTGATCCACCACAGCAAACATACAGCAAACCATCGCAATGTGCCACATCACGACACCGATCTCCGACAGAGAAACTATTGTCCAATGTGACCTTCTTCCCGGAAAGTGATACAAACTGTATCTTCTTCTGGTTGATGAGACACACAGCGAGGCGGGTTTTGTCAACCAGACATAGACAGAAAGGGTTGTCTGGTAAGGCGATCAGTGTTGTTACCTTGCGGGATACTGGTGCTAGTTTCTTCAGTTTCTTGTTGTTGTAGTCAGACATTACAAGACATGCATCAGGGAGAGAACACATAGCTAGTATCACACAAACTTTCTTGTCATCACTGACTCGGATATCTATATCTTCCTTGTAGTCGGTACCATGGATCGTGTACTTCTCCTTTATTTCAGCGTACGCCATTTTCCCGTCCAATATCTGTTGAGCATTCTCGGCAGTGTGAAGCTCGTAACTGCGTTCAGGGAGTCGTTTTTCAACTCTAGCATACATAGGATGCATTTCTTTAGATAAGTTCTGTTTTGCAATCTTGCATGAAACGAACGTATCAACATCATTGGCATCATTCGTCACCTGAACCATTTCTTCTTTTATCTCCGTCAACATGGCTTCGACCGCGGCTATACTTGCGTGCACTGCATCAATCTTCTGCTGAAATTTCGTCTCGGCTTCAAGCAACAAATCTTCCTCCATTTGGTCCAGTTGTTCGTTCATCTTCTTTCGAACGGATTTGATTTCATTCTTCAAATCTTCTTTTTCTTGTTCAAGACGCCGAAGGTTGTCGCCTTTTAGTTTCCTCAGCGCATCCAACTTCAACTCGAGTTTTCTCATTTCTGTTTTCAGTTCCTTTAGTTCTTTGCTTGCCTTGATACCGACGGCCACATCAGGAATAAACTTTATGCGTTTGCAAGAACTGAAAATGAATACGAGTAACTTTGAGTTCATTTATTACGACGGGGTCATAATCCATGCTATTGGACATCGTCTGCTTGAATTCATAAAGCCAATCGATCCCATATGACAGTACCAAGCATCAAGTGTGTATGTTTTGCATTCCCAAAATAAGGTTTGGCAGTTAGGTAGGTGATTATAACTTTACTATTTATTAACAATTATTTCCGCAATACGACAATGGACGAGGGTCATTAAAATAATAGAATAGTTAGACAAAAAAAAATACAAGCGTATTCATGAAAACAAAATGGAGTTTCAGATAAATGATGCAGATAAAGTTCTACGTTGCAAATACAATGTAACTTGTATGTATAGCTTGGCCACATTGACATGAGCCTGACCTATTGATTAGCATAATTTAACAGTCGATATATTGTCTACATTTACAACACCGAGTGTATGTTCGAGTATAACGAAGACGCTCGAGATGTAATACAAACACAAGTCTGAAATACCAATATCGCACGATTTGCTTATGATATATTATGATATATTCATAGCAAGAACCTTGTAATATATTCTTGCATAAAGGTCAGGCTCAAGTCAAAATAGCCAAGCTATATCTATTCACCACATTCAGTGATAGATATGATGTTATCATGTGATAGCGTGTGTTATCACATACTTAGAATATTACATGTATTTAACCTAGCACACAATTGCAATGTAGATTTGAAATACACGTATTTGATAAAACGTAACATAAACATTTGTAATAGTTAAATTGCATAACATTTAAAAGTCTAGATAGGTTTTGTTCAATTGAGATCTCAACAAATGCTACAGAGAAATCGCGAATACATATTAAGACAAAGAACGGACCGAACCAACCGGCGGGCCGTTTGAACTTTCTAACATACCGATCATCGAGGCGACAACTACAATTGTTAATAGTATAATATATAGATACCTACGATGGGCAACACAACTGGCTAATATTGAATTATCATAACTTCTAGATATACAATTGTTCCTTTTATAATTGACCTAATAGTATGTACAAACGGATACATTATTATAGCATTTGTAAATCTTAAACATTAAAGGTACATCACCATTGAATAGTATTTATAAATAATAAAAAATAATCAAATGTTCATACAGAAACCGAAAGTAGACACCTACCTATGATCAACATTTATGCACGTAGAACAACCAACAACATCATGTTTAGGACAGAAGACATCAATAATCTTTCCACCATGTTTGTTACATCGCTGACTTGGAAGCTGAACATTCGGTTGTCCCTGGCTTCTCTGAACTTGATCCAACACGTTATGTCCACGCGTCAAGGCAAACTTGTTGTGTAGAATCAAGCATGATGGACACAGATTTTCAGCACAACCAGCACAGTATTTAACGGATTCCACATTTCTGCCGTCAGCTTCACATGGAGAACATGGAAACTCGTATAGAGTGTCCGATTCAGTTACAGAATCATCAAAATCACTTCCGCCTTCCGCCATCATTCATGAATAAGTGTTGTAATGTTTCAATGATCTGTGTTGATAACGAAGAATACATGTGTGGTTTTGTTTAGATAACGTACTGGTACATTTGTGCTACAGTACGACCTCTTTAGAACGCAACCCTAAATGAAAAACACACACACACACACGGTGTATAAACGAACTGATTACAGGCAATTGCAATAAGGAGTACAGGTTGAATTATAGAGTATGGCAATAATGAGTACAGTGATAGGATTTTACATGTGCTTTCAATAGCAATAAATGATACAAGTTATTACAAGGATTCCGATAAGTCATACAGTAATTTGTTTTATACACTGTGACACAGTTTGTCTGGTGTACATATACATGTAGATCGTAGTCTGTCTAACATACCCTATATATAATTATTATGTTTAGAACGACAACTCCTCAATCTACTCTTTTTTCATTAAATTATTTCCCTTTGATAAAATATATTATCTAGTCGGGTTGGGACTAATATAGATCTGAGTGGTTGTTTATGTGACGTAAATTGTATAGTGAATGGTTACCTTGGAAACAAAATAATAATGTTGCTAACCGTTCATGGACGTTGTTACACAAGTAAGGACCGATCTGGGAAGATTGCACTTAACGGTGAGTTTGGTCTGATACTAAAAAAAACCTACAACATGCCTCAAAACCCCTCCAATTTTAGTACATTTTTTGTATGTGTTAACAACTGTCACATATCATTTTCGTCAGTTGCCCTGACAAGATAAGGAAAAAATATGTTCTTTACAGAACGAACCATACACCAAAGACAAAGCAGGAGGAAGTCAAAAGAACGAAACTAGAGATGAATTGGTCTTAAACTGAAATACAGTCGATACAGCAGCTGTTGACAACCATTGGAAAAGTTGAAGAGTTTAGTTACCAATAAAACACCAGAGCCGAAACTTCACAGTAGAAATTTGTAGTAGGTTCTATGTATTGAACGACCTGCAGATTGGGGTCTACATGCATGTAGAGCAGGGGCCTTATTCAACAACGTTGTAAGTCTAAAATATACATGTAGACTTAGACTTAACATGGTCAAATGTTCTATTCGCTCTCGTGTTGTTATAATGAACCGATTTTGGTATAAATTGGTATACATGTTCAGTGGGTAACAGCAAATAGTCAGATAAAATTTCGCATATTTAAGTCTAATTTCAAAGGAATGCCAGTGATTGTGAATAATGACATTTTAAAGTCTAAGTCTGAGTTTTAGACTTACAATGTTGGCGAATAAGGCCCCAGGTCGACGTTTCAAAACATCACCAGTCACTGAGATCTATGTTTCTCCACTTACACCGGGTCCCCCCATGGAACCGCCTATGGAAATTGGCACGGTTTTGTTAAGTAGACTTTCATGCTTCTCCGTATTAGTATCGTCATTACATATAACGTACAAATTATCTACATAACGTAAACATTCTCACTACTTATATTGTTTAGTTTCCATTTATAAACTTTTATATTTTGTTTTCCATTAATTTATCAATATTATTTTTTTATAGCGACGAACTGTATACTTATATTATCCTTATAAGGGCTTTTATGTTTGGTATAATAATAAAAATAATAATAATAATAATAATAATAAAATCTTTATTTTATGAAGGTGACAAGTTAAGACATATACATAAACAAAGACGAATAAATACATATCTTCTTTTCAACAAGGCCTTCTATACTTAACATTTAAAAGAATGTAAAGAAAAGAAAAAAGTAACATAGCAAACTATGATTAACAACATAATTATTTCAAGAGAGAAAAAATAAAATACACAAATACATGGTATATAGCGTCAACTAGTGGTTCTCTACTAATGTTATCTTAGACTGTTCAATTTATACCCTTGGGATAAAAAAGTGGCCCCACTTGCACCAGGTGGTCACCAGTTTTACATGAAAAATCGTCTTGTCTTAAAACAAGTTGTAGGACAAACAGAACACTAAGATTAGTTTCTTATAAAATTGAATTTATTGGTTTCGTATCCGAAAGGCTCACATAACTCATATAAACCTTCTTTCAACTCGTCCAATAAATTCAAGTTTATAAGACACTAACCTAGTATTCTCTATATATCAGTTGTTAAATAAAGCAAATTAAAGATCTGTGGACTATCATATTGTTACATCAGGGCTGCCATATTAAAATGATGCGGAAGCCTGAGATTCTGGCAAAACCTAAATTAAATGGTGCGGTTTTAGAAAATTCAATATTTTGCGTAAAGCGCGCGAACCACCTTAATCAAGTCCCTTAACACCCGAGCCCCCTTAATTCAAGCATACAAACCACAATATTACTTCATTTACTTTATGAAGTCATGAAATTGTTTTGTAATATTGATCGAGGTTTTATCAGAATGGTTCTACATTAATCAAAATACCTTGAACGTTGTTGGTAGTTGTGGCCTTGTCTAGTCCAGGCAAAAATAAAATTTAAAAAATGCAATTTCCTAAAAACTTATCACTAAGCATAATATAATATTATATTTTTATATTACTTATGTTGAACAAATTCTGACTACTATTTCAACAGTTTTCCATAAAAATATGCCTCTTTAATTAAGCATTAACTACAATGTGTATAATGACAGGAACTATCTATACACGGTGGTCGGGTGGTAAGACGCTTGACTCCCGATCGTGAGGTCCCGGGTTCGATTCTCGGCCGGGACACTTGGTCATTTCAGAAACGCTATTTAGTGTTTCCAACCCAACTAGAGATGATCCTGGTTGGTAACCTAGGGGTAGTCTCGCGTGTATCGGTGCTTTACACCGGGCACGTTAAAGAATCAAGGAATATATTCGAAACGAGCTAGGATATCGCACCCGGATTCCTTGTATCCCACCTTGTCTCTCATACTTGCGATAATGCCCCAGAGTGGGCTCTGCAAATTACATGGAAGAAGAAGAAGAAGAAGAAGAAGAAGAAGAAGAAGAAGAAGAAGAAGAAGAAGAAGAAGAAGAAGAAGAAGAAGAAGAAGAAGAAGAAGAAGAAGAAGAAGAACTCATCCATTATATGCAAGTTCTAGTATTCTCTATATATCAGTTGTTAAATAAAGCAAATGAAAGGTCGAGGATCGCGTCAAATTATGTGGTCTATAACAGAATTACATGTATCATGTATATGTATATCACAAACTTTCAAAGTAGCAAGGCAAAATAAATCAATTTTGTGTTTTTAAAACACACTGAATTATGATTGATTTCAAGCGTTTTAAAAATCTTTTCTCCTTAAAGGCGATAACATTGTAACTTAAATGTCTTTTTTTTTAATTTTCGTTTAAGAGCGAGGGCCTGGAATATCAGTTGCACATAAATTTATTATGTTTAGCCTTTTGGTTGATGCAATGTGTAACAGTGTTGAACATTACAAATCTACTTGGGTAGGGTTCTGGGTAGATCAAACATCAATACGTACACATAAATCATAATAATAATAATAAAATCTTTATTTTATGAAGGTGACAAGTTAAGACATATACATAAACAAAGACGAATAAATACATATCTTATTTTCAACAAGGCCTTCAATACTTAAGATTTAAAATAATGTAAAGAAAAGAAAAAAGTAACATAGCAAACAATGATTAACAACATAATTATTGAGAGAGAAAAATAAAATACACAAATACATGGCATTGCATAAATCATCAATTATTATGTGGAACTGTTATACATTAATAAAGGTTAGACAGACACTCATCAATAATAATAGTTATTACGACAAAATTCATTCATTCATTCATTCAATCATTCCGTCCGTCCGTCCGTCCGTCCGTCCGTCCGTTCGTTCGTTCGTTCGTTCGTTCGTTCGTTCGTTCGTTCGTTCGTTCGTTCGTTCGTTCGTTCAACACCAGTCAATCTAAGCAACCAAGCAATCAATCAATTTATCAATTGATTAATCTAACCAAACATAAAAATATACGGTTTGAATTATATTTCATTTTATACACGCTTTTGCAGAAGATAATACTTATACTTCTCTTTAAAAACATGTAGTTTTGGGGTTTTTTGAATAACATCTGGTATATTGTTCCAAATATTTATTGTGAAATAAGAAAATGTGTCTTTCATCAGGGAGGTATATAACTAAATATGTAATTCCTTGCTTTCATGTAATTTGTGTGAGGTGTTTTATTTAAAACAAGATCATTATGAGATATTGAACGTAACTACTCGGGTATATCCGTAAATGAGAAAGCACTTTGGTTAGATAAACGCCGAGGAGTTCCGATTGATATATCATCTATAGCTGTCTTTGAACCTACATGTATAATGCAAGCTCCCGCTTGACAATCATAAATTTGACTAACCACTATATCACACCATTACTCTAGATCTGTGATCACACCATTGTGGTCGACAATAAATGTGGCTATCTGTACTATAAATCAAACTGCAGCTGTATGTATTAGTGTCAATACCGGGTGGTAATAATACCCTTGTGATGGTACCACTATGTTTACGTAGGTGCAGGACCCAACAAGACGAAACACCAAGTTCTGAGTTTGAATGAGCGCATAAAACATAAATGGTCCAAGGGAAATAATCAAACCACAATTACACACAAATTAGACAGAGTTGTCTTTCTTCCCAATCTTAAAATACAACATTATGAAAGTACACCCTATTACATACAGAGTATAGTGTAACATTGACCGATTTAGCCTACAGTTGTAAAATCAGGAAATTCTGTACTGATCAAAATAACACTGCTATATTGTGCAAACAGGAGTAATCGACCTCTGTGGCTCATACCATATTTTCGCGTCTTTCTCCATATCTGGGCGCACTATATTTTGCACTTGAATAGCTGATAAATAAAACATATTGGGAGTGTAAAAGCACACTATGTTCTTCAACTTACTACTGATGGAGAAAAAAGTAAAGTTACCAATTTTCTAGGGCTGTTTCAACTGTTAAGGCGCTCAAGCACCCTTTGACATTTTAACTTCCCATGGTCATCGGGCTACCAATGGAAACCTACGTTCCTGCCTCCCTGGGGAGACTATTTCTCTCCTGTGGATGTGGCAGCCAACATCGATCTGCGGCACCCAGGAATAGACACTACCCTCACAGGTACCAATTTACACCTTGGTGGAATGAAGCATGTGGGTCTTGCTCCAAGAAATTGACCAGTGGTCCAGACGGGGTTGAAGCATATAGCTATAGCATAGTGGTTATACTTACTGCAATTAGGTATTCAGAAATGGAACATTATGGTGGTTTTGACAGGTTTTGAATCGACTATATGTCCTGCCATTTGTGTCACCCTGTAACTTATAGATTCAAAAGAGCAGACTCAACTGAGCTATAACTGACCGAATTGGGGCCTGATATTGTATGCAGCTGTCATAAAGTATCAATTTCATGTTCTTGCTAGTTGTATTCATCTTGTTCTGTTTTAAAAGGAATCCATTTTCTTGATTTCGTTCTCTGACTTTGATATCTTAGTATCTAGTCACCACAGCTGACATGGTAAGCTGGCATTTTATTGTGTATGTGTCATTGTGTGTCTCTAGGCACATTATACCATGTCCGGTAAGACGGAAACATAGATCTGCATGTGTCAATCTGCTTCATATAAAACTTGTTCTACAAGTCTCATGTAGGCTTATTTGGCCTGACCTTAAACACAGGGCGGACAAATCATGTTATTTCTTTGCTAACTTCCTAGGGTAGAATTCATTCCCTACATGAGTGTTGAATATGCCATGTTGAAGTAAGCCAAATTTACTTCAATTTGTTTAAAACGTTTTGTTGACATACTTTTACTTGTCAGTTTGACCAAAAGGTCACAGGGTATGTCCACCATGGTTATAGGTGACGTCCCCTGATCATCAAGGGAGAGAACTCAATATAAGCCATATAAGAGTATATTTCCTGGAAATCGAGTAATGTTTTCACAATCACATGGTTTAGTTGATTTTTTGACTACATAAATTAATTCATAAAAAAGTTTAAATCAACGAAACCATGTGTCTGTGTTCACAATAACAACACATGAATACAAGACATGAGCATGTACATAACTTTATTTTAAAAATATTTCTGAAAACATTTTATCTTCAAAGTAATAATGTAACATCAAAACACAAATGTAACTATAAATACATTGGAGCAACAACATCATAAAGAAATGTATCTATAAACACCGAAATGCTTTCCATAATTCTTGCTCAAATTATCAATCACTGTAATAAATCAGGCCAGGGTAAAAACCAGAGATAAAATCTCATTTCTGAGAAATGTAAAAACCTCTGGAAAACTGCACCTGAGCTATTACAATTAGACTTAAGTTCATTTTGCTACTGTTAATGAATTCAAATTTCAAATGAATATTTGCATTGTCTAATGTGAACATGATTAAACAAACTACAAACTTCAAAGGTAACAATTGATAAGTGCAAAATTAATATCTGATAACTGATTAATTAATTAATATACCATATTTATATAGCCCTTTTTTCATGTATACACACGTTCAAAAGTGCTGTACAGTCCTGACTATTTAGTCTCCCATCAGTATCATATTGCCGAAATGAAATGCAAGATAAAACTTAGGAGACATGGTATATAGAAATATTTTTCTACAATAAAATAGTGGTGTACAACGATTTGATTATCTGTAGGACAAGGAAAACGTTAAGTACCATTACCACACGTCCTTAACCCTTAAAGGAATAGTGATACTTCCTTTAAAATAAGAAACAAACACATTTGTATACAGGCCTATAGTCCAGTTAGGATATTATGACTGTGAAGTCATCCTTTATGAGTACACAAAAGATTAAAACCATTGCTTAAATAGGTAGAGTTTAGCTTGGTATTGAACTGTTGGTAAAGCTTTTATACTTGTGTTTACACCGTAATAGTGGGTTGTTCCAATGCGTCACTGCATTCTTACCCTAACTGAACTGTATACATGTCAATGCTATTTCACTCATAATAATGTATTTAACCCTCTTAAAAATGTAAAGAATCTTTAATGCTATAATACTGTCATACTTGATAAAAAAAGTTACAGTCAAGGAAAGTCCTTTAAACAAGAAAAATGTTTAGAAAAGTAACAATTACGATTGTACAAATGTTTTCCTTAGGGTGTACAAGACAATATCATACAAAAATTATTGGAAATTAAACGTAAATTTATTTATGACCTGCGGGTCAAAAAATATTTTATTGTTTTGCAACTATGTTCAATAGGAATAGAACTGTTATATACAATTGTTTTATTTAGTTATAACTGGAAGAATAATACTTTTTCAATAATTAGAAATCATTGGTTATTGTGTGTTACAAAAATGATTACATTACATAAAATGCATTACAAGATCTAAAAACAGTCTGTTTAAAGCTAAATGATAACGGTTGTAAACATAATCATGACCATCAGGTAAACTATGTTTATTTAGGTTTAACTGGATTAACAAAGTTAACTGAACACCCTGCTTTTCTTTTGAATGGGATAGTACACTCTTTAGTGTTAATACTGAATACATTCTAAAAAGAGGAACGAAAATAAAAATGCCAACAAAAATACAAAACAAATGAAGAAATGAATATTTTAAAAGCTAACAACATAATAGATTAACTTAAAACAATACTTATGTTAAAAAAAAACCAATCACTATCAACAACAATATAGCTTGCTAAAAACAACACCCTTAACAACAACATACCATTTTAACAACAATATGAGATCACATTACAACATCATATCAACTTAAAGTGCATAGAGCTATATCGGAAGATATTTTTAAAAAAGTTTCAAAAACTGAAAAACAATTATGCTTTCATATCCATTAGATCATTTTTCGCTTCAGTTTTAACAGAAACTCTCTCTGTGATTTATTGGACATGCAAACTGTCCATTTTCATACGAAAGTGTTCTAGAACACCCTATGACACTATAAGAATCGTCTATATTTCGACGATTGAATCAAAGTACAAGGAACCCATCTTAAGTTTTAATTTGCAATTAAGATAGTCTAGTATCATACTAAAAACGATGCAAGTAATTATTTTGACATTGAATGACTGTTAGAATATAGCTCTATTCACTTTAAAAAATAAGAGGATCTTTTAAACACAATATGTCTTCTTGATACCAACAATAAATTTATCATTTTAACACCCTGTAGATCATCTTAAAACAATATAACATCATTAACAACAACAACAACATAACATCATAATAACAGCAATTTATCAACAAACATAAAATCTTAAGTCTGCTATTTGAATAAGCTATAACTTGGTAACCTCTGCATAATGATGCAATTTAAGCACTTTAGTTGATTCCCAAATGTGGAAAACACCATAAGATGGAAGAAAATGTAATAAAACATCTCGGTGTCTTGTTGACAAAATGACAATTTGTATAAATTTGGGATTAAAGTCTAAGGGGAGCAACTCTTGCAAAATGAGTCTTTTGCTCACCATACAATTTGCTAAATACGATATTTGGTCTACTATTTAGACAAATGTAGTTAATATTCTATCGTAGAGTATTGATCATTTGATAAGAAACAGCCTAATGGTTTCATAATTCATTGTATGTATTGAATTATCGGAAAACAGTTGTAGGAGCAATAATGTTCAGAATTTAACACCATTACAGAACACATATCATAGCAACAGCAACTTAATGACAACATCTCATCATTTTCACCTCCAAAATATATAATCTGAAATCACACACTCATCTATTCTTGCAGACTTAATGTCCAGCACATTATTTTGACTGTTCAGGGTACTGGATCAAACTCACGCACTCGTCTATTTGTGAAGAGTAAATGTCTTAGCGCAATATTTGAACAGTTCATGATACTTTTCATTCATAAAAGTTGTAAACATCAACTCATCTGTCAGGTTAATCGTTTATCTTGGTTTAATTGGGCAAACCCAAGATAATGGTAGTCCCAGTTATTCTTTCTAAAGGGATAGTTCCCTCATTAGAAATGCTTATTGAATCCACAGTAGACACTATATGATTTGAAGTACTGATTGATTAGAATTGTTCCTATGTCCATGTAGACAATATCTATCTGTAGGATACCTGTTGGGTAAAAACAAAAATAATCAAATATATAACAACAAGCACAGTCACACAATCTCCCATAAACAAAAGTTTTAATGGTTATGACAAACTACTTTTGGAGTGGGAAGTCAAAAGTTCGAATGAGGGCATGGCTAGATTTTGGTACTTATCCCTCTTTGATAAACATTTACTATTGACTATCCAAGAACAGTAGTCAACAAAGTGCTACAACGTCCTGATTAAATAGAATACATGATTACTAATTTGGTGTAGAACTACTTATTCCAGAAAGTATGCCGAGAGTAGCTCAACATTTTGAACAAACAATAACAGACTAACAGACTGAATGTTTTGTTAGCAGTCAAGAAGTTGACCTCATTTCTGCATTTGATAAAGATAGAGAAGCCAAATTTACATAATATTGTCATCCTTTAACAAGTGAATTTGTACCAAAATATGGATTAAGACACTTACTTTCATTAAGAGAATGTATTGCTGATTTTACAATGCTTGATAAGTTTCAAGTCCAACATCTGGATTAGTTAAGTTGGAAAAATCTGTAAAAATATAAAAACAATAATTATAATAATAATAATGACTGGTTGGCCAGTATTCCATGTCTATAAGCCTGCTCTCTGACGGTGGATGGTATGACATTCCACATGCAGGACACAGGTAAATGACATGAAATACTAGCCAACCGGTCAGAAGCACAAAACACATTAAAAAATATTTTTCAGGATAAAAATATATATGTTAAAACACTTTTGGACCATACGCCAAAAAGCTCACATGCAGCCTACATCACACATCCTAGTCCTAGGGGTTGTAAGCACAAGAACAAGGACATGGGCATATGCATGTCAATAGACACACACGCATGCAAACAATCAGGCACACAAGCCAACAACCACGCTCACGCCAACAAGCTCAAAAGCAGCCTACATCACATGAGGACCTCACACCAAATAGTTCCATGCAAGACAGTGCACACCCCTGTAAGAGTCACTATTGTGGATGAATCTATTATAAGCGGAAATCACCTATCTAATAATAGGTTGCTTTAGGGCAAGTCAACTGCCGCTCATCTGCCTCCAAATTCACCAATGCAATAGTTTCATTCAGATATTTCATATCCTAAAGGAAACAAACAGGACACAAGCCAACAACCACGCACACGCCAACAAGCTCAAAAGCAGCCTACATCACATGAGGACCTCACACCAAATAGTTCCATGCAAGACAGCGCACACCCCTGTAAGAGTCACTATCGTGGATGAATCTATTATAAGCGGAAATCACCTATCTAATAATAGGTTGCTTTAGGGCAAGTCAACTGCCGCTCATCTGCCTCCAAATTCGCCAATGCAATAGTTTCATTCAGATTTTTCATATCCTAAAGGAAACAAACAGCACACAAGCCAACAACCACGCACACGCCAACAAGCTCAAAAGCAGCCTACATCACATGAGGACCTCACACCAAATAGTTCCATGCAAGACAGTGCACACCCCTGTAAGAGTCACTATTGTGGATGAATCTATTATAAGCGGAAATCACCTATCTAATCATAGGTTGCTTTAGGGCAAGTCAACTGCCGCTCATCTGCCTCCGAATTCACCAATGTAATAGTTTCATTCAGATATTTCATATCCTAAAGGAAACAAACAGCACACAAGCCAACAACTACGCACACGTCAACAAGCTCAAAAGCAGCCTACATCACATGAGGACCTCACACCAAATAGTTCCATGCAAGACAGCGCACACCCCTGTAAGAGTCACTATCGTGGATGAATCTATTATAAGCGGAAATCACCTATCTAATAATAAGTTGCTTTAGAGTAAGTCAACTGCCGCTCATCTGCCTCCGAATTCGCCAATGTAATAGTTTCATTCAGATATTTCATATCCTAAAGGAAACAAACAGTAAAATTGACATAAAAAATACTGACCTTTTTTTTGCTGAACCTGGCAGGGATGGTGAGCCAAATTCTAGATTGGGTTCTGGAATATGAGCATATGTCTACATTCTTCTTTGAAAACCTGAAAATAAACAATTCAATATAACAAATCAAATAACTGGATGCGATTCAGCAAAATTTCATTCCTTACACATCTACACACATTAAGTTCAATGTGGCAATTATAATAAGCTTGTCATGATTATGCATTGACCAATGAAACTTTTCTCACAACTTATAAAATAAAAGAATTTGCACTGTTAATAGAAAACCTTAGTAATTAATGAATCATTGAAAACACCTGCAACATCCATTCTGAGCAAGTTACAGGTTATAAATAGATTTGCCAAGGCTCACAACTTTTTTATTCATTTTTTTTCATAAATTCAATACAAGATAAACCCTTAAATCTCATATATTGTCGATGTATTACATCGAACCATGATAAGAACAAACAAAGTAGCCTTTAAATCCTTTAGTACCTGCTTCAATGTAATGATTCCAGCACATAAAATCTCCATTTCATGGTAACTCCAATATATATGAAGCATAAAAAGTAACTTCAATAAACACATCTTGAAGTATAATTTGTCCAAAAGGTTTACCTGTAAAATAACATCAATAAGATATAATATATACAGTCTAACCAGAGGATAACAAAATATTTACATGGTTCAATGTCGATTCATTGTAGATGATAATAGGAGATTATCAGATGGTAAAAGTATAGAAAAGAACAACAATTATGGAAGAAATAGAAAATAAGCAATAACAATATTAATGTTAATCTGCGATGTAATGGAGCTAACCAATGAGTGCCTATTTGGGAATGAGCAGATCACCAGCAACTTGATGAACTGAATTTTTATATTTCTTAATATTATTAGAATACATTGGATATATTTCAATTAATGTTGATCTAAATTTGTAAATGATCAGTTGAAATATATATTAATTGTAGCAAAAATTTACGTTATTTATTATTATCCCTCATATCTTTCCCTCACTTGAGTAACAAATACACAGATTGTCTCTTATTGCAGTAGACACTTGTTAGACACATAATCAAAGGTTCGAAACTCCCCTGTAATGGGTATTGATGTCATATTTTGTCCTTTTCATTGGCCTTGTTCAAATGGGCCATATTGAAATTCCCAAGCTGCATTAACTGTTAATGATAAATATATAGCAAGTTTCATAACAATATCTCATTTTTAACAATAATGTACTGGTTTGCAATAACGGACCCTCGTAACTAACATAAGTGTCTATTTATTTACTTACTAAGTTTAAACCAGTAGACACTCCCCCTCTTCTGTTCATCTCCAATTTGATCATGGTTTCTTCATCATGGTTCCTTCATCATGGTTCATTCATTGTGGTTCAGTCATCATGGTCCGTACATCATGGTTCATTCATCATGGTTCCTTCATCATGGTTCCTTCATCGTGGTTCGTATGTCATGGTTCATCCATCATGGTTCCTTCAGCATGGTTCGTATGTCATGGTCCATTCATCGTGGTTTGTATGTCATGGTCCATTCATCTTGGTTCGTATGTCATGGTCCATTCGTCATGGTTCATCCATCATGGTTCCTTCATCATGGTTCGTATGTCATGGTCCATTTATCGTGGTTCGTATGTCATGGTCCATTTGTCGTGGTTCCTTCATCGTGGTTCGTATGTCATGGTTCATCCATCATGGTTCCTTCATCATGGTTCGTATGTCATGGTCCATTCATCGTGGTTCGTATGTCATGGTCCATTCGTCATGGTTCATCCATCATGGTTCCTTCATCATGGTTCGTATGTCATGGTCCATTCATCGTGGTTCGTATGTCATGGTCCATTCGTCGTGGTTCCTTCATCGTGGTTCGTATGTCATGGTTCATTCATTGTGGTTCAGTCATCATGGTCCGTACATCATGGTTCATTCATCATGGTTCCTTCATCATGGTTCCTTCATCGTGGTTCGTATGTCATGGTTCATCCATCATGGTTCCTTCAGCATGGTTCGTATGTCATGGTCCATTCATCGTGGTTTGTATGTCATGGTCCATTCATCTTGGTTCGTATGTCATGGTCCATTCGTCATGGTTCATCCATCATGGTTCCTTCATCATGGTTCGTATGTCATGGTCCATTCATCGTGGTTCGTATGTCATGGTCCATTCGTCATGGTTCATCCATCATGGTTCCTTCATCATGGTTCGTATGTCATGGTCCATTCATCGTGGTTCGTATGTCATGGTCCATTCGTCGTGGTTCCTTCATCGTGGTTCGTATGTCATGGTTTATCCATCATGGTTCCTTCATCATGGTTCGTATGTCATGGTCCATTCATCGTGGTTCGTATGTCATGGTCCATTCGTCATGGTTCATCCATCATGGTTCCTTCATCATGGTTCGTATGTCATGGTCCATTCATCGTGGTTCGTATGTCATGGTCCATTCGTCATGGTTAGCATGTCATGGTCCATTTGTCATGGTTTATTCCTCATGGTTCGTATGTCATGGTCTATTCATTGTGGTTCATTCATGGTTCGTACGTCATGGTCCATTCGTCATGGTTCATTCATCGTGGTTCCTTCATCTTGGTTCGTATGTCATGGTCCATGTGTCATGGTTCATCTCCAACTATGTCATGGGTCATCCCACTGGTGTTCAATCAAAAGCTATACTAACACTTCATTATAAGTAATATCCGTACACTACAGGAAGTTGAACTTCCTGAATTTTATGTAAAGTTTGTTTTTTCCTACTTCGAAAGTACAGGTAATGGGTTCGACAGATGAAAAGAAAAGTAAAAAGACCCAAAAAAAATTTATAAAAAAGTTCCACAAATGATATCAGTGACCATGCGACTCTTTTACATTTTACAGGGGTGTGTTTGCATAGTATAATACCTCCCCTTACTTTGCCAAAGTTTTCCTACTTTCCTACAAAAAATGACCTTGCCAAACTGTTCCCTGACTTTTGCCACACACGAACAACCAGACCATCCACAGGGTCCAGCAGTTCAATGAAGGATAAACTTATAAATAACTGAAGCAAGCTAATGATCATCTTCTCCGTAACTGCCACATCGTCTCCATAACCTTCACATCATTGTCTCCATTACCGTCACGTCATCGCCTCCATAACCGTCACGTCATCGCCTCAATAACCGTCACGTCATCGTCTCCATAACCGTCACGTCATCGCCTCAATAACCGTCACGTCATCGTCTCCATAACTGTCACGTCATCGTCTCCATAACCGTCACGTCATCGCCTCAATAACCGTCACGTCATCGTCTCCATAACTGTCACGTCATCGTCTCCATAACTGTCAAGTCATCGTCTCCATAACCGTCACGTCATCGCCTCAATAACCGTCACGTCATCGTCTCCATAACTGTCACGTCATCGTCATGGTGCGTCATCTGGTGATCTTCTGTATAAATCCTGAAACATAGAACTAAACACGGTTATAACTGTCAAAGTAGAGGGTATAAATTGTAACAGGATATCAAGCATAATGAGTCAATAATTTTACATTGTTTTGAATAACAGAGTTTGCAACTGTTATTCTCCTATCCGGGCCAACCTATCGTCATTGTGAAAATGAATATAATGGCATGCTGGCTATACACTTAATCTAACCTTAATTTATCTAGAACGAGCACTGTGAGTGAAAACCTTTTGTGAAAAGATTTTTGATATTGAGATAATCTATTATGAATCATTTGCTAAAAAACTAGGATCAAATGAAACAGAATCATCAATACATAACCATTGCGCACTGGCTACAGTGAAATCAACTGATCCCCTGAACCTTGTTTTCAAGCAAATAAAACTTTTCAATTACTCAAATATCAGTCCTTATTTGCCTGATTTACAGTAATTAATATACTAGCCCTAGACTTTGAGGGCTCAACATATCTCCATGCTAGACAGCAACACACACCCCTGATAGCCACTATCTTTGATGAAACTGTATAATGTATGGTATATCAATATTTAATGTAAAACAGAAAATTAAAGTTGACACTCGCCTATCCGCCAATTTTATAACCAGCATTTTAAAACCTGCAGTCCGAAGAGACGCCACTCTCTTCTGTCGACTTATTTAACGTAAGAAACTGCCTCAACCCAAATAGGGGAGAGTATGTAACTATGTAATTAAAGACTTATCTTAACAATATCTTGAAGCCCCCCCCCCCATGCAAGTCGATGTCCATCTCCAAAACCATCACATCTGCGCTCCTCGTCACGGGATAAGGTTCTTTGGGCTGACCCATTCTAGCAAAGATGGGTCACATTTCTCACCTAAAAACATTTAAATTTCACTTTCTAATAAGCTTATAATAGATTACATTTTGCGAATTTGTTTGGGTTGTTGATCAAAACATTAACATGATATATGCTAAAAGTGTTATTTATGCGCTTATTTTCAGTGTTCGCACACGATAAATTCAGAGCTGCTAGGGGGGTTTTGGGGCATATGCTCCCCCAGAATTATTTTTTTACCAAGCCATATATTTTTAGATCAGTTTTGTTTTGCCAGTTTTTACAAACAGCGTACACACATACGTATTTGCGTATGCCCAGCTATGCCCCCGTTTGCTGAAGTGATCGCCAAACCAAATGAATAAGGAGTCAATCAAAGAGGGAAGACAATTATTGGATTAACGTCCATGAGATTAACCAGCTTGGTCATAAACAAATAACTGACATGATTTGTTTATACTTGCAATTGGTAGGCTGTAACTGTAACTAATCTTATTTGGTTTCATGAATCTAACATTTTTAAAAAGGGGCATATTAAGGAGCAGATGTGTTATGCGTAATGATAAGTTTTGATAAGTAATTATTTGTTTCAAGTATGAAAGTTGTAGATGCTAGTTAGATATTATTCTTAGAAATGAGTCTATTGACACGGGTGCCCTCCATTGGTATATATAGTAAAAGTAACAAAGTAATAACTCTGGTAATACTGCCGCAGCAAAATTTCCTCTTTATGATTAACTTGAAACCAAGGCTGTTGATCTGTCAAAGTTTAAAGAAATTCCGTTTGTAAGGAGTTCAACACACAAGATTTGTGTTAAATACAGACAGACGGGCAGACAGCATCAATGCCATACCCCCCCAATTATAGTGAGGGGGGGGGGCACAAAAACTAACTACATCATGAATCTAACATAGGGAGACTATCATACTAAGTTTGATTCAAGTAACCAGATTAGATTCATGTTAGATTCATGAAGAAGTTAACATTTTGCATTTCAGTTACAACCCAATTAGTGACTTTACGTTGGTGAACAAGGTTTTAAATTGTAATTTGAGTTTACAAATTGACAGAAACATTAACAATATTTTTTTTAAATCCTAGTAATTGGATAATGATTTAACTACCAGTTTTCAATATACTGATCTTTGAAAGAGTACTCCAGTACTGGGGAATTGCTGCCATCCCTTGTATTTACAACCAAGCAGATGTGCTTTATATTTTCATGATCATCTCATGTTCAGCATCTTAGAAGATGAACAACAAAGTATATGTATGTTACCTGGCGAACCTTCTTCGTCAGGCTATCCACAAAAACCAGGCAAACAATCAGGACAGAATGAACAGTAGTCGTCCATCAAATCCATCTGACAGTGTGGTCCAAGAACTAGCACCACAGGGATAAGGTTCTTTGAGCGGACTGACCCATTCAAGCGTAGCTGGGTCAGATGTGTCACCTGAAAACATAAATTTCACTTGATAAGGATAAGCTTACATAAACATATATAAATACTACTCCAAATTTAATAAGGTTCCAGCGATCAATATTCCTGTTGTGTTACATTCACTATGTCCAACTGATGTCAAAAACCTTGTGAAACTATCAATCTTGACTGTTGCTAAATTGTAGCAATATATTATTGTCATGTTTTCATAAACTTTTCTGATATACACAAATTCCTAAAATTCAAACAACATCCTACTAAAGCTGCTCAAACTTGGGCATCAAGAGTTCAGCATCTTAAAAGATAAACAACAAGAATAATATTATGTATGTTACCTGGCGAACCTTCTTCGTCTAGCTATCCACAAAAACCAGGTAAACAATCAGGACAGAATGGACATCTATCAAATCCATTTATCCAATTTAGTGACAGTGTGGTTACACCATCCATCCGTTGACAGTGTGGTTAGACCATCCATCCATTGACAGTGTGGTTACACCATCCATCTGTTGACAGTGTGGTTACACCATACGTTGACAGCGTAGTTACACCATCCATCTCTTGACAGTGTGGTTACACCATCCATTCGTTGACAGTGTAGTTACACCATCCATATTTTGACAAGTGTGGTTACACCATCCATCCATTCACAGTGCGGTTACACGATCGATACGTTGACAGTGTGGTTGCACCATTCATCTGTTCACAGTGTAGTTACACCATCCATAGAGTGACAGAGTTGTACTTTCTAATCCAGCAAGATCGGGTGTACCTGTAACTAATATAGCACAGTAACATACAATCATAATTTGCTAGATTTCAACAAAAAGTGGGAAATTTGGAGTAGGTGAAAATTCCCGGTAATAAACTAGATTGTTTAAGACATTGTTTTGTTCTTCAACAAGAGCTGTCACTAGACAGCGCGCTCGACTATTCGCAGCCATTTGTCAGAAAAAATATAAGTTCAAAACAGGCCATTTAAAATTTGTATTATATTGAAACGTGAGTTACGCTACTTAGTTGACTACATGGCAATGAAAGCTAATGTACAATGGTTGTTGAGGCATGGCAATTATCTCAACACTGGACTATTAACAAATATTTGTCAGTGAAAATGATTTTAAGACTTCAAGCGGCACTGTACTCTATTCAAGAAATGTGTATGTTTAAAGGGAATTGTATACATCCACTGACATAACAAAGTTTCTACAAAATAATCATATGAGTAAGATATGTTCTTTTCCAAATAAAAATGGCAGAATGTATCCTGCAAAGCTTAAACATAGTATTTTAGACCAAATTCACATGACGAAATCGTGTCTCGTGTCCAAGTTAAAAAAAAGGATCATAGTTTGCATTAAAAAGTTAAACTTTTCAATGCAATATCATTGATAGTAGGTGAGATATGGTTTGAATGTAACTCGCATGCAAAACTTTAACCAAGGAAAGTCTAAGTTAAAAGGGGCATAACTCGAATTAAACTAAAAATGGAGTTATTACAATTGACCAGTACCATTGACTAATGATGATAAACAAGTGTTATAAGTTTCAATGCAATATCATAAATTGTAAATAAGATATGGCGTGAATAGAACTTGCATGTAAAACTTGAACCAATAAACTCCTATGTTAAAAAGGGGCATAACTGAAATAAAAAAATAATAGAGTTATTGCCCTTGACTGATACCATTGACTGATGATGGTAAACAAGTGTTGTAAGTTTCAATGCAGTATCATGGATAGTAGCTGAGATATGGTCTGAATGAAACTTGCATGCAAAACTTTAACCAAGAAAATTCTATGTTAAAAAGGGGCATAACTCAAATAATAATCATAATAGAGCTATTACCCATGACCGGTACCATTGCCTTATGATGGTTAGTAAGTGTTGTTAGTTTCAATGCCATAGCACAGATACTATTTGAGATATGGCCTTATTAGTAACTTGCATGCAAAACTTTAACCAAATTTTCTAAGTAAAAAAGGGCCATAATTTGCATTAAATTTCAAGCAAGAGTTATATGGTTGATTACATGACAGGGAAAGCCAGTGCAAAGTTTCAATCCAATATATGCACTGGTTATTGAAATATAACCAAGGTTAAAGTTTTGCATGTAAAACTTTAACCATATGCAACGCCGACGCCGACGCCGACGAACAAGTGACTGTAATAGCTCTCATATTCTTCGAATAGTCGAGCTAAAAATGATCATTATTTCATTAAATGTAAGTGTTGGGCATACTGAACTTAATCATTAAGTATAAAGGAAGGTCACTCTATATTATGGAAACCTTAGCAGCCTAGACCTACAGACAAGAGCTTCCGTCAGACATTGGGGGAACCTCCCTATTTGCATCGGCAGCATGTACCCGGGGAGGTTGGACCCACAGGTAACTGCATCATTTATAAGAAGTAAAATGGTCAGAATGTTTATGCCTCAAAACAATGGCTTTTGATATTTTCATAAACTAATTACATTCAAACAAACATTGATAACATGACTATTGTACAAAATCCCATCAAAGTTATGCTATGAAATGTAGATACTGTATCATGACAATCACTGTGGTGCATTCGAAACAAACTACCATGGCCGTGCTTACAGCATTTTATGCATCAATTACAGCATTTATTACCAAAGAAAGTTAAAATTAAAGAGGAAAAGATTAATTATATTGTACGCATTTGCATTCATTTCATAACATAATGTCTCATTTATTAATCAACAGTCTGTATAGATGATACATTGATATGATCCCATAAATAAAGAAAATGCACCTCAGTGACCAGCTTGTCAATGTCCGAGTAAAAGATAACCTGTCCTACCTGGTGATAATCAAACATTCAGCTATGAGGACTGGCTACGGTCACATTAACAAAACAGGCATGATGTAACAAAGTATAACCAACACAATAACTCACCATTTTCTCTCTGTCTCCTCTCATTATATAGAAACTATCCAGAAACTTTCCCAGGAACTGCATCATCTGGATAACCTGTGAAATATATAAATCATTTTAAATTAACTGAAATCAAAAGCTAATATACTTTATTTACTCACTGGTTAGCACAACCTAACAAACCGTTCCATCAGCAACAAGTAACTTCTCCACATTCATGATTTGAGAGAAAAACAGAATTCATACCAATCACAGAAAGTTTCTCAAGGTCAAATTTTGTGAATTTGAAAGCCAGATGAAGTTGTGTAAATTGACTCACAGCAATTGATTTATTTCACCAAAATCAATAAGCAATAATTAATACATGATTTTTTTATTTAACAAATTATGTCACAACAGTTACTGTATCGCATTTAAATAAGATAGGATTATTTTATTTCATGCTTATCAGTGGTTTATGTGGAATAACAGCAGATTATTCCCCGTTAATTTCCCAGTTGATAATTTCACTCAAAGGGACTACTTTGTAAAGCATTTTTCCAGCCGTCAAAAATAAATAATGAAGCATTTGCACTTGTTCTTTTAAGGTAACAGCATATAATTTATAGTCAATTAGTGCAGATTTCGTTCAAAAACGTTTTTTTTGTCTTCAAATTGACTTAGATGGATAAAATAGGAATAGCATTATGTTTATACTACATTTACACTTGAGGTTAGACACCTATGAATTTCAAAAAAGCAAATTTTTTGAAGCATGACCGTTATTTCAATGCAAATCTTGCTCTTTCGCAAACAAAGTCAACATCATGCCATTAGGAGTCAATGTGTCTTGTCTGGGACATAGCCAATAGTATAAGGAACAGACTCTTACAAAGAAATCATTATGAAGCATATTTATGAACTTGTACCATGCAAACCGAAAGTAGAAACAAGAGTGCCAAAATGTCACAAAATACGCCCGTCTTGGTTGTGCTAGTGACAAAAAATATTGCTGATGAAATAAAAGCCCATTTTATGTCAAAACATTTTTAAACAATCATCTTTAAACTAATCTTTATAATCACCAACTATAGAATACAGACAAGACTAATTTCATGACCCAAGAAGGCCTGCACGGATTTGGCCTATAATCGAACTTGGCCTGGATATAACACCAATAAGCATTGTCAGCAAGTTTGAAGACGATTGACGAAAACTGTTTGAGTTAAGAGTACAGACAAATTACTGGACGCCGCGCCCACCTGCACGCCAAGGGTGTTCACATAATACGTCCTGTTTTTCAACGGGCGTATAAAAAGGTAATGCTTTTTTAAATATCTTTTAAAGCATACGTTCTTCAGTCAAAAATTAAATAAGAGTTAGAAGCCTAGAGTTATAATATTAATATGGCATGTGTTTTGGCTCGTGACATTTGCCCATTTGTGCGTTCGTTAACGAGTACTGAAAGACATGCATATTTTTTCAAACACACTGTTTAATAAAGAAGGCCAGTGTTTTAACAAGACGTTGGTAATCTGTTGAATGATAGTATAAACACAATACAAGTATTGTGCTTCATCTTCATCTCCTTTCATTTTCTTAAATAAACTGAATTCTTGTTTACCTCCCCCTTCCACTTTTGTTCTCGAACTGTCCCCTTAATCTTTAACAAATAACATAAGCCATTGCAGAAGAACAACTTAATGGCAACTCGGCGTCTGCATGGCTAAAAAAAGTGGCATTCAAAACATTTTAGCCATATAGTGGGGTAGTTCAAATTAATTGGGGGCATATAATTAATTTAAGCTATTTGAAGTATGAAATAAATAGAATATTAATATTTTATGGTGTATGAACGGTTGGTATATCTCCTCGTGAGCAGCTGACTTATACTTTCTGGTGAAAATATAGCTCCAGCTTCTCTCACTCAGTGAAATACCCACTGATCATACACTGTAAACACAAATATCCTCTATATATTCCAACACTACATCCCTATCTGTCTATATTAAGTAACTAAGCAGTTATTTTTGTAGATTTCAATAATCAATTCCAACGCATGTAAACACTGATCCCAGTAAAATTTAGCTAGCAAGCTTCAGTTGAACAAAATGATATGGTTGTATAATATATATAGCTTACTATAATTCAAGCAGTCCTGTAGCTTCCTTGTTCTTGTCTTTCAGTGAAAGTAGTACTTTCCAAACTAACGAAGGTACTTGTCTTTCATCGACAGTGGTACGTTCCAAACCAATGTAGGTACTTCCAGCATAAACTGTAACTTTCATATGCTTGAATTGTAGCATAGATCATCCCCATCCACCAATCACGAGCTCAAATAGCACTTGGTCCTAACTCGAAATACTAGGTACTCGGCCCAAAAAACCAAGGGAAGCAAAGTGTGCCTCACGGCACAAAAAAATTTAGAAAATTGTATCAGTGACTTTGCGACTCTTTTACATTTTACAGGGGTGTGTTTGCATAGTATAATACAAAAAACTCACTTTACTTTGCCAAACATTTCTCGAAGTAAAATAAAAAAAATGCTTTTCCCTGTACTTTTGCCTTAGACACAATGGCGAACCAAATGCAAGCTACTTGATCGGATTCCGGAAAATTCACATCTGCTGTCAATTATGTCCTGAAAATATAAAGATACAAATAACCCTAGAAAATAGAAGTATCCAGCAATTCAACCATGACCACTGTACATGTATTTAGAATAATTATTTGAATATCTACAGTAAATGTCTTATGACTGATTAATAGTAATTAAGTCATATAGCAATAAGATAACTTAATTTAGACGGTAGTCATCAGTAGGCAAATAAAAGTGCAATCTTGCTGATCGTTATTTAGAACTGGTCATCACTGGTTTTTTTGGGATCATAAATCAACAAATTATCTCAATGAATATAACATATTTTGTCTAAAATAGAGCTTTATGATAGAGCAATAGCTGTCAGTACAGACACTGAGACATAGTTACGCCCCAAAACAGTAAAGACATTAGGGAACTGCCTTAAAGATGCAGACAGCCATGGCATCTGATATTTGTCACGTAATCATCGCATACAATACCAACAAATCAATCACCATTGGTTGAAGCGACAACACCACCAAACTATATATATATTATAACTTGCGGCAGATGGTTATCCATAAGCAATACAACATTTTGCTTTCCTTTGTGTGTATAATAAAACTTACTTTGAAAGTCCTACAAAGGTGCAGCTCAAGCCATCTGAAAAACCCCAACATCTTGGACACTGGAATGTGGAACTTTACTTCCTGCAAATCAAGGATATTTTGTATGATTAATTGATTGAACAAAAAAAAAACATAAGATGTCTTGGTGTTTTTATAGAACTATACTGCTACAGTAACTGAAACTGAAACAGTCTATGCATACCTTCATTTATATCAATACCACTACATTTGTATTTTATTATGTTTTGATGATTGGTTACATCTGGAAGCTGCATACCGATAGTTGAGCACAAGCTTAGTAAATATACAATCAATGTTCAGGTAATTTTATACCTGCATAGGTATAAACAATTAATAATGTAGGGCTTTCAATGGTATTGTCAAATTGAACAAGGTTATGTTCTCTGATTGAAGTTCTGACTTTCATGGATTGGAAAAATGGTCTACATATCAATTCACTATTCATATAAAACCATGTTTTCGTACTAACCACCAGATAAGATAACTTTAGCTATGTTGTAAGCATTTGCTCATTATCTATTGATCACACCTCATATAATTGGGAAGCAGGGGTAAGGAAAACATTGCTAGATTTACAAAAAGTACAGGTACTTACCAGTATGTGAACAGTGTTATTCAATGGACTTGCCATATTCTGACTAAAGCGTGACTTCGGTCATTACTGTAAACTGTCCAAGAAATCTAAAATATAAGAAATTTAAACTGCTGTAATCTCATGATTTTTAAATGTGACTTAACAAGATTACACACTGGTAGCAGTAAATTTCAAGTATAATTGATCACGCAAGGCAAAACATGTAATCAATACTTTCTTTGCAATTACCTCTCTAGTATATAATGTGTTCAGGATGAAAAAAAACGTAAAATTGACAAATGCATACATTGCCTCTATTATCGTTATTGTTGATATTATTACAGCTTTATTATAAATATAACTATGTGCCTTAGTCTACTTTTATACATCATTCTAACTATAATCTTAGTGTCATATTTATATTTTAAAAATGAAGCTGTAATCGAATAACTTCCCGAAATTATGAGGGCCTCGTATATGATCTACCATTCAAAAAGTATTGAAAGACGGTCCATTTAAATCACTCAACCTGCACCAATTTTTTACACCGTTAAGACACCTTAAATGATTTTAATATATCATTTGCTTATGTGTAAAGGTCTATCAAAAGGTTAAATTTAATTAAGATACATTTTCAAACTTGTTCATTTAAACAGCTGGAAAAATTCGTAACTCATCATACAAAAAATAAAAAATAATGTTTTTTAATAAACTTCATACAGTTGTTGCCATGGAAACAACAAACTGTATATACTACTTATCAGCACACTGTCTAACAGGCTGTAAAACATTCAAATCAGCAATTATGAAAATATGAGTGAAACTTACAGGGAGTTCAACTTGATAAATATCAGGAACACTGACAACTCCAGTGGCCCCTTCTGTTGCAAAGCCTGTAGTTCCTCCAATAGCACCATCTACCGGAATGTTAGCCCCATCAGGACAATGTCCGCCCGTCATTGCCCCTTCAGCAGTCATTCCAGATATGGAATACACCAAGTAAACAGCGTTAAGTATATCCAGTCCAGCCTCATCTCTGTATAAAGTTAAGGCAAAATGTATTAACAAGAAGACATGGAAAACAGACGTATTTGAGCCCTTTCTAAGATTTTAAGAGAACTAACCGATAGAGCAAAACACTATTAGCAGTTGAAAACTTTAAAATTATAAATCAATGTAGGAATTGTACAGTCAATTACTACTCCTTTAGTCAAAGAACTTTTCATGTGCAGATTTACGCAGGAAAATTTGAGTCAATATTTTCCAACATTTCCTTGTGGTAGACCAAGCCAGAACTGGTTAAGTTTGTAATGTTACAAAAAAGAATTGAATGACAGTAAACTGAACCAACATTTTTTTTAACATGTTAAGTTGAGGTTCAGACAATGATAAAAGTACAAAGAAGACACATATCAAAAATAGATAAAAGAATGTGTACAGTGTAAAGCTTGGCTATTTTGACCTGAGCCTGACCTTTATGCAAGAACATAATACAAGGTTCTTGCTTTGAATATATCAATCTCTGCAAGCGAATCGTGCGATATCGCTATTTCAAATTTGTGTTTGTATTACATATCGAGCGTCTTTGTGATACTCCGATTATGAAAACATACAATCTGTATTGTGAATGTAGGCAATATATCGACTGTAAAATTATGCTAATCAAAAAGTCAGGCTCGCGTCAAATTGGCCAAGATATACCAAACTTTTATGAACACAGTGTTGTACTTTGCTGTTTGTGTACAGAGAATTGAACAACTATTATGACTGTACAACAGTAATTATCCATGAAGATGACCTACAATGCTGGAAATAACTAAGGTACATAATAATAAATATTCACCTCATTACAACAAGACTGTCGTGAAAATACTGGCAGATGGTGCTGGGAGGAACCTCCAGGAATGCATGTATAGCATCATCTCTACACTCCACCAATTCCATGGCCAAGGGTAATTGGTTGATACCAAGATCAAACTGTTCATCACTCTGAACAAGGCTTCCATCTGACACCTGAAATATATAAATATTACATTTAAATGTCAGCTGCATTTAACCCTTTAGCCAATGATGATGCAAAATGACTTAAAGTTAAACTTCCAACCATCATAAGGAGAGAGTGAACAGAATAAATACTTCAGATACAATGTCTGCTGGTAATTAATGATCAAATTAAAATGTGCAATTGAATTGCCACTAGACGATTTATACATATATACATGGGTATATCCATAAGTAATGTCACTGATGCTATAAAATCATGCAAAATGCCTGTAAAACAATAATTGTTTTTCTTATCGTTACTCCATTCTAATTTAAATATAATGACCAAACTTCACAAAAATGCACAGAACAGTTTTTGAGATATGAACATTTACACAAGACATACTAACAAACATCGCTGCTAGTCCGTCGTCAATGACGTCATAATGACGTGACTTGCCGACATTTACTTATACATAAAAATGTCAACCCTGGTGATTTCTAATGCCTCTTTAAATCAAACAGTTATTTCCAAGTCCTTGACAAATGCGTAACCTTCCCCACACTTACTTTCATTGTGACCAGCAACAGGTATCCTGATAAGTTAGTCTAGATAAAGAACAAAAGGTTTTGTTGGACTGGACAATCGTCCAATAGACACACAGAATACTAGCAATTCCCCAAAAAGATGCCCGCAGAAGTGTTGGTAGATGAGTGCACCACTGTAGCAATACTCTTGTGATGCAGGATTTAGCTAGTGTATCTCAAGTTAAGGTGACTTCATATATTAAGCTTACCTCAGACAAAGTGATGATAGCCTTTACCAGATCATCCATATATGTAGGTTGATTCCACATACTGTCGATCATCTTAGCTACCAATATACCATTACCCTGAACATCTAACACACACAAATACATCAGTGTGGGAACGTCAACAGTGAAGTTCTCATACAAGGAAATTCCAATATGACTATCCTGTAATGTTAAATAAATTATTATATACCACATTCAACAATAAGACCATTGGTTATGTTAGGCAGATAGATTTCTGATTTTTAAAGAAATGCAAAGTCAATATACCTACTAACTATCAGGAATTTTTTAAACAACACACACTATAATTTTTTTATAACATTACATAAGATATGATATGCAAGTAAACTGTCCAAAGCATGTCTTTTACCTGACTATACATTGTATATGAAAGCAAGTATGGTATCCATTGTAAATTTGACACATCTATTTGTATTACTGTAAAATCATTCATTTTTGTGGGGGATTGAATTTCATGAAATCAACTCCAATCAAACAATATTTAATAAAAAAAGTATTTGTCCAAAAGCACAGTCGTTCCCACCAAGTTTACAAAGAGTTGGACAAATCTGAAACATATATTCACTGAATAAATTGCAAACAGCATTAGGTATCTTGATGAGTTTGGCTGAATCTTCAGTTGACACACACAAAGGGAATTCCCTACCAGGGACCTTAAAAGTGATCAAGGATCAGTGTATGCCTGCATGTTGCAAAGATGCTATGATATTAGTTATATATATATATAGTGAGTCTACTTCAAACAAAGCCAACCTCATATATTAAGTAAGCTTACCTCAGACAAAGTGGTGACAGTCTTTACCAGATCATCCATATTTGTAGGTTGATTCCACATGCTGTCGATCATCTTGGCTACCAATGTACCACTACCCTGAACATCTAACACACACAAATACATCAGTGTGGGAACGTCAACAGTGAGGTTCTCATACAAGGCAACTCCATACACACTAGGTGTGATATGACTATCCTGAAATGTTAAATACATTATTATATACAACATTCAACAATAAGACCATTGGTTATGTTTGGCAGATAGATTTCTGATTTGTTAAGAAATGCAAAGTCAATATACCCACTAACTATCAGGAATTTTTTAAACAACACACATACTATAATTTTTTTATAACATTACATAAGATATGATATGCAAGTAAACTGTTCGAATCATGTCTTCTACCTGACTATACATTGTATATGAAAGCAAGTATGGTAGCCATTGTAAATTTGACATATCTATTTGTATTACTGTAAAATCATTCATTTTTGTGGGGGATTAAATTTCATGAAATCAACTCAAATCAAACACTAATTAATAAAAAATCATTTGTTCAAAAGCGCAGTCGTTCCCGCCAAGTTTACAAAGAGTTGGACAAATCTGAAACATATATTCACTGAATAAATTGCAAACAGCATTAGGTATCTCGATGAGCTTGACTGAATCTTCAGTTGACACTACGGGAATTCCCTACCAGGGACCTTAAATGTGATCAAGGACCAGTGCATGCCTGCATGTTGCAAGGACACTGTGATATTAGTTATATATATAGTGAGCCTACTTCAAACAAAGCCAACCTCATATATTAAGTAAGCTTACCTCAGACAAAGTGGTGACAGTCATAACCAGATCATCCATATATGTAGGTTGATTCCACATACTGTCGATCATCTTGGCTACCAATGTACCACTACCCTGAACATCTAACACACATAGATACATCAGCGTGGGAATGTCAACGGTGAAGCTCTCATACACGACAACTCCATACACACTAGGTGTGACATGACTATCCTGAAATGCAAAGTATATTATAATAGACATTTATCAATAAGACCAACAGTTCTGTAGGGTTGAACATGTTCTTATTTAGCCCACTGAACTAGAGAGACTGTTTAATACCAAGAAGTCCTCTATTTTATCATACTTTATATCAGGATAATCAACAATAACACAAATTTATATTCACTGGATTATAACTATTGAAAGTTTCAATGTTTCAGTATAGTATATAATTTCTTTATTTTCAATCTCAATTTCCGAGAGATAGTTGTGGATTTTTGGTCCTCTAAGATTTTTATTTTATTTATTACTAGAATGTGTAATATTAACACATTTTATTTTTGAAATCAGACAAAACTGGATTAAAAAACCCTAAAAGCAGTTGTTGAATTATGCAAATACCCTGTACTAGTAATTGCAGGTAAGAGGGTCATGTTATAAAATATCTCTGCACAATAAATAAAATGTAGTCAGAAAACAATTTTATGAGATTTAATTAAGGGTTACTATACCTCAGATTCCTCGTATGAAGACATACAAATACAGGACATAAACACCAGTCTGTGTTCCTCCTGTTGATCTCTGGCTACGATTGGAAATCCCTGGAGCATGTGACTAGATCTAGAAGGATGACGGAAGTACAAGTCCAAAACTGGGGTATCAACAGCCTAAAAATAAAAGGTTAATCATAAAATACAGTGACCTATATATAAGAATTGTTCTTCAATACATTACTTAATTTGTGACTAATATTTCCTAAATTGTCAGGGAGTTGGGAGTGCCCAGATCGACTACCAAGCATAAGGATTCTGACTGAGGCTTAATTCCCAATCCTGAAAAGGATTGTTTCCGGTTAGCACATACCCCACACAAAGTCTCATTCCAATTGTAATTCTATTGCTTCAGTGGCATGACACCATTGGTTCAACGCAGTAAGCTGCAAGTAATTTTAAATAAAATTCGGAAAACATTTTGGTAATGTTTTATCATAGCAGCCAAGTATCCTCTTACGACACTGATACCCAATCACTATATCACAATACAAAATCTTCTTACAGAGCAAGTTTTAAGGGTCGTAGAAGAATCATCAAAAGATATTGCTAACTCGATCTTAGTTCTGGATACCATATATAAACTAAATGATCTTTTATTGATACTGAATCATCGTCAAAGAAGCTTGGACTAACTTGATCTACTTAAAATATCTGGGATATGACAAATAAACAAAATTGTAAGTGTTGAACTATCCATGGCAGAAAATAAGTTGTTTTACCTGACACACCAACTTGTCATGTGGAAGTTGTACCAACTCGTAAACTGGCAAGTCTACTAAGTCATCTTCTATCAGCTCCTGTTCCATCGATGCCTCAGAATGACCTGCATCACTCAGCCATGCTTGAAGAAGTCGAACCTGTAAGGATACAAGAAACGTCAGTGTGTAATAAGAGAGACAATGCATCCACTATTAAGACGTTCATTTATGCAATAATAACACGAGAGAAAGTGGTAATTCTGGTCGATACAGATGGCGGGAAAAGACAAAGGGAAACAACTCGGTTGGTGCTAATTACCAAACACAATTCTAATGCCGTCCGGACCGTACACAAACAATGCACAGTACAGTACATTTGTATGCCGAAACATCTTTTAAAGTTTAAAATGTGTCAATGCATTAAAAAATGTTGACATTTTGCAACACCGAAAATAAATGGTATCTATTTTTCATTTAAATTATTAAAAATAAATAAAACTGTTTGTTTCATATGGCTTTGAGCGTATTTCTGTAGCAAAAAGTATAACTTAAAGCTAAGATATCAACATCATGAACATAATGAAATGAGGAAATCCTACAGGGAAGGCAGCACTCAAACCGAGCACAGAACAAAACCTCACAACCCAACTACATGGAGCAATGCCCACGCACAACCCTAGTCTAGGCTAGAGACTCAAGAATATTGAAAAGATTAAACTTTGTATAGAAGTAGCATCTACAAAATGAACAAATAAATGATAAATTCAAGATCTGTATGAACAACATCGTGACAAGAGCAACATGCACTGACCTGAATTCAGCTTTAAATACACAATTTAGTCTTCAAAATCAAAACATTTAGATCTACCACCTGATATAAATAAGTGGATAATCTTGAAAGTCCAGATTTTACATCAAATTGAACATCCAACCTGAAATCACAACAATATTGAATAAATATATTATACTTACATCGACGACCACCAACATAACGTGTACCAAGAACAACAAACTGTAGCAGACCACGTGGAAAAGCATGATTGCGATTGTATACTGTAGGTATAGCAAAATTGTAACAACGATATAGTAGCTCTTATTCCGTTCAAAACGAGAATTAGAATGACAGATATAGTGTAAATTTTCTCAGTGCGCGATTTGTACTCTCCCGAGGCAATATTGCCCACGTGATCATATGTATTGTGCTTTCGACATATAAGGGCATATTTCACCAACACAGAAGCCCTGATGACATGATATTCACGAGATTAGTGTGCTCACCAAGACAACACGTGACATTGAACACACCGAAACAGGTCAAGCAATTTGAATAGCCTATTGTTCGACCGTGTTTACACATACCTACAGTATATTTAGATTCTTGGTGTTTATGAGAATAAAAAGGTGGGAATAAAAAGGCACACGAATTAATCAAGTGTTCATAAATAGTTTATGATAAATATGATAAATGCCCACGTATTGTTTGTTAACCAGGACTCCTTCGGTCCCAGCTCTAGCCAATAGTGAAACACTTGTGTCCAATCCATATTTGTAAGCATCACTATCCAGCACAGGCGCGGTACCAGGTACTATGCGACAAGACCCGTGCCCCTTCGTTCACCTTGTATTTTTTATCATTTATAATGAACGTAAGTTACATTAACTGCCGATAAACAAACGTTGTATTCCTTTAACTGGCATGTATACCGAAGGAATTGTTTAGGGCAGCGGTAGCCTAGGGGGAGGGCGTGCGTTTCGGGATTGAGAGGTCCCGGGTTCAATCCCCGTCTGGACCACTAGTTAATTTCTCTGATCAAGACTAACCTACATGATCCACTACACCGAAGGGGTGAAATGGAGAGAAATAGTATCCACAGGAAGACACGAACGTAGATCCATAGGTTGCCCAATGACCAGGGGATGTTATAATGTCAAAGGGTGTTTGAGCGGCTTAACAGCTGAAAACAGCCCAAGAAAATTGGTAACTGAACTTAACTTTAAGATACATGTTTTTGTCAATGATGTATTATGTGCCCGTTTCAATTATTCCGTGTCTGTCTACCAGTAAATCGATTATTATGCCTGTATGCAGTGGTTCTTCCTTGACATGCATATTTATTTTTCCGACCAGAAACGTCAACTTGATACGCGAGTCTCTTTATGAAACTTTAAGGTTATTCAACTTTTTGATAACTGGGACCTGGCCATCATTTTCTCGTTGGGTTGTGTGTGAACATTGTGTCGTTTACTTGTAATATGCACCAGTCAGTTGCATCCACGCCCCATCCCACTCCTCGGTCCTGTCAGTGACAACTGATGGTAAAATCTCCGGTATTTCCCCGCCCCTGACAATTTTAAATAATTTCACGGGGGTATCGGTTCGAAAAAAACGCCCATCACGCCCCATTTCCCGACAGTGTGGGGGAAGCTGGAAGGTAAAATCACGGCCGTTTTCCCGGGATCAGGGCCGTGGATGCAACTGGCTGGTGCATAATGTTATGTTTAAACTGACTGGTGCATTATGTGATGTTTGTTTTTGCTAAGCTGGTTCAGTTGAATACTGACTTCCGTTTCCAATATTCTCATATCTTTTCGGGACAGGGGGATTTATTGACCGATTCATTACTTGGATACAATATACACAGCTCAAAAAATGAAAGGAACACCCAGGTTTTTGTTGATAACGTTGATAGGGAAGAATACAACACGACAAAAACGACCAAAATGCAAACCTAAACAAATTTAGTGTTGACGCTGGTAACGTTACGTTATTTTGATGTTCACGTAAAATTATTGTCACAGTATGTCGCTATCGCCGACTTGTGTGTATATGAATTTTCTTGTCATTCTATCATGTATACAGCTATAAACTTGAAATTTTCTGTGTCTATTGGTTATAATTATGTTCATCTCAGATTGGTAGGAATTTCGTGTAAATATCTTTAGTAGATATCACACAGTGAAGGTAGTCCACGAACTTTTGGATAACCCCACGTGTAAATATATTCTAATTATGAAACAAGAAAATTATGTAAACAACCCTGAACTTACAGTAAAAATACTGAAAACACACATAAATCCATTTTCTTGACAGCAAGCATGTATCTGTTGATTGTTAATTGTTCCAAAAACTTAAAGAAATACAACAAACTGATAATGGGTATGTTCTCCTCTATTGTTCAAGCCATCCATACACCTGTTTGGTATGTTCTGAATTAATGCCCCAAATTACTGTTGGGGCAGAGCCCTACGCTCGTCAACAATAACATCAGCAAGATCATTTACCGTTTCTGGTGGTTTCCTCGATCGTGTAACACGTCTGTATATGAAGTCTCAAACATGTTTTATAGAATTTAGATCCGGTGAACGAGAGGGCCAATCCATAACATCAATTACCTCTTGGTAAAAACTTCCATTACCACTGTGGCAGTGTGTGCACGCGCGTTATCTTGCATGAACAGGAAATTGTCACTATGCGCACCAGCAAATGAGAGCACAATAGGACGCACTATTTTATCCCTATACCACACAGCAGTCATACTTCGACCCCGTACCCGATAAATGTCCGTACATCTATCAAACAAACCCCCCAAAAAACTTAACCGACCCCCTCTAAACATGACGTATTCAACAATGTTACACTCGGCATAACGTTCCCTCGTCGTCTCCAGACATGTTCACGTCCATCACAAGTTGAAACATGGAACCTACTTTCATCAGAGAATAGAACGTTACGCCACTTATCCATCCCCCAGTTAACATGGTTTGCAGCAAATTCGAGACGGGCTCTCCGATGCCTTGCGGTTAAAATAGGATCATCAGCGGGCCTCCGAGCATTCATGTCATCTTCATGAAAGCGGTTTCTAACTGTCTGATCAGAAATACGCATGCCTGTAGCTCTATTAAAATCACACATATGAGCTGTAGCCGTCAACGTACGTGTACGCAGGACAAGGGTCCTCAATACCGGTCTTGAACTAGAGTAGGCATGCATCCACGACCCTGACCGGGTCTCCTGATGTACTGCCCTGTCTTCTGATGCACTGTCCTGTCTTCTGGTGCACTGTCCTGTCGCCTGGTGTACTGTCCTGTCGCCTGGTGTACTGTCCTGTCTCCTGGTGTACTGACCTGTCTCCTGGTGCACTGTCCTGTCTCTTGGTGAACCGCCCTGTCTCCTGGTGTATTGTCCTGTCTCCTGGTGTACTGTACTGTCTCCTGGTGTATTGTCCTGTCCCCTGGTGTACTGTCCTGTCTCCTGGTGTACTGTACTGTCTCCTGGTGTATTGTCCTGTCCCCTGGTGTACTGTCCTGTCTCCTGGTGCACTGTCCTGTCTCCTGGTGTTCTACCCTGTCTCCTGGTGCACTGTCCTGTCTCCTGGTGTACTGTCGTCCTGTCGCCTGGTGTACTGTCCTGTCTCCTAGTGCTCTGTCCTGTCTCCTGGTGCACTGTCCTGTCTCCTGATGTATTGACCTGTCTCCCGGTGCACTGTCCTGTCTCCTGGTGTACTGTCCTGTCTCCTGATGTACTGTCCTGTCTCCTGGTGCTCTGTCCTGTCTCTTGGTGCACTGTCCTGTCTCCTGATGTATTGCCCTGTCTCCTGGTGCACTGTCCTGTCTCCTGGTGTACTGTCCTGTCTCCTGGTGTACTGTCCTGTCTCCTGATGTACTGTCCTGTCTCCCGGTGCACTGTCCTGTCTCCTGGTGCACTGTCCTGTCTCCTGATGTACTGTCCTGTCTCCTGGTGTACTGTCCTGTCTCCTGATGCACTGCCCTGACTCCTGATGTACTGTCCTGTCTCCTGATGAACTGTCCTGTCTCCTGGTGCACTGGCCTGTCTCCTGATGCACTGTCCTGTCTCCTGGTGCACTACCCTGACTCCTGATGTACTGTCCTGTCTCCTGATGTACTGTCCTGTCTCCTGATGCACTGTCCTGTCTCCTGGTGTACTGTCCTGTCTCCTGGTGTACTGTCCAGTCTACTGGTCGGACCTCCTGGTGTACTGTCCTGTCTCTTGGTCGGACCTCCTGGTGTACTGCCCTGTCCGTGCAACGTCCGGTGCAAAAATGTGTCTAAAATGACGTCTGACAGCACCAACTTACACAAGAACACATATATACATGTGAATAATTGTTAGTATACAACCTTCATTTTCAATAGGTCTAACTCACCATATACTTTGAAATGAAGACTAAAGATACTAGCTATGACTTGACATAAAACCGTGTACACTAGTTAAATGTTATAAGTATACACACCAACCTGTATTTGCGTAAATCTTTTTTTATTATACATGATATTCTGTTCATTTTTGCATGGGTTCATGTGAATAGTATCAGCAATACTCGATCAATGTAATTTGCCCGCTGCAAGCAGTGAATCGTGAATTTTCACATTATAAAAAATGCTCGTGCAAAACAAGACTTTGGTGGTTTTCGTACCATGCGTACGAAATCTCAAAATTTTACTTACATTTGGAGACTTTTCTAACGCAACACCTCTTCAAATCGATATCTCCATTATTGGTAAATGGATTTTGTTGAAATTTGTACTAAGAATAATTAAATACTTATCTAATACTTCCTGTAAATTTGATAGAAATTGATCAACAACAAAATAAGAAACGTAACAAATTAAAAACATCACTGCAAAAGTCAAATTCGCAAAATTGTACAACGTAAATATTAACAATGTGAAAAGTCACTGAGTATCACAAATTCGAGTGGCTAATACCTCATTGAAACCACATAGTTTAGAATGAAACGTTGAGTGATGTTGCGCCACTCTTACACAAGGGCCTGTTCCAATTCACGCAGCGTAAGGGGAGCTATGGGTGATACATGTCTGCCAAAGACATACATGTGCTACCTAAAAAACCCAACATACGATGCTCAACTTTCTAAATTAAACATACATACGTTCTTAATTAGTTAAGACCTATATGTCCAAAGATTGTGGAACATTGCATTTTACAATAGGCTTGGACCCCAACAATAATTACGATACTGTGAGCGCAGCGGGTAACCAGTGCATAAATAAAATGACCTTGAGCGAAGTTAAATAACGAAAGTAACTCTGTTTTGCTGTTTCGCAGTTATAGTAAGATACAATTTGAACGAGATCTTCGGTAAGAATGAATATCTTATAGTTTATTTGAACGACTTGTATAGCGATTTTTCTTCAGCGCACGTATTTTATGCTGAAACAACGGGATGCAATGTTTCACAATCTTTGGCATATTGACATACAGTACGCTTTATACCTTGATAGTATATTAACTCAGTGAGGGATTTTTTCATATTTTTATTTTTTAATCGTTTGCGGAGTAAACACTGATACTATACTGCCACCTGTGTCAATACCCACACCAAGAAAATACAAAACCGGTAGAATTCTGATAACAGAAAGTACAAGAGATGTTTCTACTAATATACAGACCTTTGCGTCGTATTAAACTCCATTAGGTTCATAATGATAGCACGAATATACCCAGTCTATGTGTACGCAAATATTGATGACGTCATTCAATTGTTTACAACGGAAGTTCGAAAGGCGGACAATTTCAGATTTTCGAACTCATTTCTTGACATTAATGATGCTTTCCTAATGTTTTATTCGCATTTATGATTTACCAAGTCGGTGAAACTTAACGTGCTGATGTAATTGATGTATAATACTAATGCATTAAACGTTTGCAGCGTCCAGGTGAAGTATGTTTTTTTCGTAACACAGTCAGACTCAAAGGAGTTTAACTTTCAGTTTCAAAACACAGGCACACGTAGTCAAACAATCTCGACTTAGAGTATCCACTTCTAAGTCAAGACCCATTATGCGCTTTACTGATCAGTTTTTGAGTTTCATGATTTCTGTCTTTTACGCCAAATTAGAGCCATTTTCAGCATTGAACATGTAAAATATAATAAAAATAAACGAATGGTACAGAATACCTGTTAATATTGGTCCTTATAATCAATAAATCGATAAATAAATCAGCACGTGCAATTTCCGAAAATCCAAATGTAAACATAACTGTGAGTATCCGGTACGCGTATACCGCCCGTACAGCCCGTACAGATGAGCGCAACACGTGTGTTATTCATATGCTAACGTTGTGCGAATCGCTAAGCGAGCAGTAAAATTCATTTAACTTATCGTATTCTGTTCATAAGTCATTAACTATCAGTTTACAAGAAAAATCAGCTCGATTTGTCAACAAATCTTCGTTAATTTTTGTTTTTAGTTTCACCCGAGCGAGCTCAGTGTAATTGGTTTCACGCGTACCAGTGTACATCACTGTGAAAACCAAATAGTGCCGAAGATCTCCCAGCATCCTCCATTGTTCTAGAAACTCATTCCATCGAGTATTCTGATTGGTCGATAGGGGAATGCGATTTGCATATCAACAACAAATAGCTGTGTAGTGGAATTTAAAAGTGCGACATCGTCGTGTTAAAATTGTCGGACAAACGAACTGCTGAGTGTTTTATGGATGTTTTTGGTGCAGATAACGAGAAAAAGGGTTGATCTTCGTGGACATGCTATATATTTCATGGTATTTACAACTTTTCATTCACCTTTTCAAGTTGCGCCAAAAATTTGATCGCAAAGCCCCTCATAAATATGACACTTTAGTGCACATCTGCGATGGAGATAAAGGTCAGAAATTAAAAAATCTCCTAGCAGATTGCCGCACATCTAAGGCACACGGTGTCATCGATTTAATAAACTTGCATGAAAAAAGGACGTAGAACTAGTAAATACAGCGTTATATTTTCTAGTTCTACGTTCTTTTTTCGTGCAATTTTATTAAATCAATGACACCGTGTGCCTGTGTTTCAAAACAATAACATTTTAATATTTTTATTTGTGTTTTATACCATGGCACTTAATTATAAATTTAAATAAAAAATTTAAAACTGCAATACTGGTTACAGCCTGCCACTGAATAATAAAATGTACCTTTCGTTTATGATTTATTCTAATCAAATGCTTTAATCGGTCAAAACATAAACAATATTATTTGATGTCCATAATCAAATGAATAATATCCATGCAAATATGTAGCAATATATACATGAACAATTTAATGATATTAGAACATAGAATACCAGGGGTGGCCGAAAGAATGCCTTCTCGGCCAGCATGCATATGTATTAAATGGCCATTTTGACAAAGAAATGACTATTTTCATTAAACAAATGAATAATTGTCATTTTTCAGATTATCTAGTGATAAAACGATGCAGATATAAAAAAGCAATATGTTACATGCCACATCAAATCGTGCCACTCCTACAACAGGTGATACCATCACAAAGTTAGTGAGACAGAACTATAAACCATTGTCAGGTAAAAACTTATTTTGTTATATTTTTGTTTGTTTATGATTTGTTTAATGTCAGGGCTTTTTTTGCCAAAATTGTGAAGATGTCCTAACCTGTATGATTTGTGAAACGTAAAGCGCGATTTATCTTAAATTTATGAAATTCAAAGCATTTTGCTTTTGAATTGTGAAAGAGGAAGCAGGGTATTTAGACTTAAATGAATTTTGTGAAAAGTAATTTACGACTAATATTTCCCTTTATTTTGTAAAGAAAATTAAAAAAGGGTAGTGATATTTCATCAATGAATGTTTAAGCTACTTTAGTTTCATCAGTTTCAAAATTTGGGGCCTTGGCAAGCAGTTTCAATTGTGGAAGTGGCATTTCTTTGGTTTGTGAAGCTGGCATTTTGGAATCTTGAAGTAGCCTCTTTCAAATTGTGAAGTAGCTTTATGTCAGCCTCTGCTCTATAGTGAAAAAAAAAGCCCGAATGTTGTTTCTGAACAATTTTTCAGTAATATGCAAACTTGAAAGTCTGATTTACCTTACCAGTTTTTTTCTGTCTTTAACGTTGCTAACTTTCCCTTCTGCAAGGAACTAACTTGGACAAATCCACTTTGTGACACATTTTCTTGGAATTAAACAAACGTAGTGGTGGTACTGTGGTCGAGCATATAGCCTGCTTGACTGCTTATCGAGAGGTCCCGAGTTTGATCCTCGGCCAGGGCACTTGATCATTTCTGAATCGCTTTTCTGTGTTTCCCACCTAACTAGAGATGAACTGGTTAGCAACCCAGAGGTAGTGTCGTGTGTATCAGTGCTATACACCGGGCACGTTAAAGAACCAAGGTGTCTCTTCGGAAAGAGCTAAGGCATCGCCCCCGGATACCTTGTATCATGTTACTGTATCTGCCACCTGCTGTCCCTTCAGCAAAACACAGGACCCCATTGGAAATAAGTGCTTGCACTTTCATGGGTTATCCTTGACTGAAAGGTTTAAATAATTACACATACAGAACATTGATAACAAAGTTTGAAATCCATTGCACTAACTACTTGAAACACCCCTGAATTATCCTTATTCAAAAACTTGGGCTGACTTAAGTGATTTTTCCAATAGTTATCAAACTTGTCCAGAATATTATGAATTTTTTAAAACATTGCCATCAATTTTGAACACAATTGTATTAAACTGTTTGAATAAGAGTATTGAGAATAATCAGTAACAATTTCTATTTCTAGTTGAACCATATAGCCATGAACGTGTACAGTGCCGTACTGAGGAAAACCGTCGTAAAAGTAAACCCGAAGATTACTGGAATTCCAACTTTTATCGACGCCAGACAAACTTGCAAAAAGGGTTTTATAGTGTTTCAACAGAACCATACAAACCGATAGGAGGAGAACTCATACTTGATCCGTATGAATTAGTTCTCTCTGCTCTACCAGGAGATGTGGACATAAAGGTATGTGTGACAGGGTGTACTTTCATAATGATTAGTAAGAAAGACAACTCTGTCTAATGTGTGTCTAATTGTGGTTTGATTACTTCCCTTGGACCATTTAGGTTGTATGTGCTCATTTAAGCTTGCATTTAAGCTTCCCGCTGTTAATTATTAATCCTTTAATTTATTTGTTATTAACTTATATTGTATTGAGTAATGTTTATATTGTGAATTGCAGGGCTTCATTGAGGCTTGCAGGTTGATGATTGTATGTAAATAGATACTGTAAAATCATTAATTTTCGTGGGGGATTAAATTTCGTGGATTTCGTGGTTCACTTCAACCACAAACTTTAAACCCAACGAACATTGATTTTGACCCTTGTTTTGTTACCTGAAAAGCAAAATCCACGATTTCAAGTGCCAACGAAATTGTCTTTTTTACCAAAACCACGAAATTTCGTCCCAACGAAATTAAATGATTTTACAGTTGTAGAACTGGAACTTGTTTGGTCCTGAACCTACGTAAACATATTGGTACCACCACAAGGGTATATTACCACCCGGTACTTGACATTGTTACATATACACCAAGCATGTTTCTCCTGTGTCACAGTGGGGCTTAAAACTACCTTATTTTTCACATGGTAACCTGAAGGACTAACCCAAATTCCAGACAATCCTGATATAATTTAGCTATATTTAAAAAGTGATTAAGAAATTTGTACTCATAGTGTAGAGATTTCAACTTCATCATCATGCTCTTAAACGCCACTAGGGCATCTACTGAAGAAGGATACACCTTTCATATTTGAGTATAATTAACCAAGCAATGTTAATTTATCTATAGATAAATACTTGTTTGGGTCTTTGTGGTTACATATATTATATTTTTTTTTTTGACGCAAAAGCACTTAATTTCTATAGATGTTGAAACAGGTATAATTTTATCCCTGCAAATATTATATTATAACATTCACTAAATTACTTTCACAACAAATTGTAAACTGAAGATTTTTATCAATTAAATATTTATTCTTCATGTATATCATGAATAAATATCGATATGTAATATTTTCAGGTCACACCTCGTATGACTAGAAGAGGTACAATTTATGAAGAGGATGCAATAAAAAATGTGAAAAAAGATGTAAGAATATTATACAAAGAGGATCTATCACAAGTTGTCAATTGATATAAATTTATATTAAAAGAGTTTTGGAAATTTTATTAAGCCAGCCTCAGGCGAGCTTAATAATATTATCAATTGACAACGAGTGATAGATTCTTTATATCATATGACACTAAAAACGCAAAATACACATTGATTTATTGAAAAAATCACTCATGCATGTAAAATTTATACTACCTGTATTATGTAAGATTATACATACTCGCTATACTCACCTGGATACAAAGAAAGTCATGTGATATAAAAAGATCTTGAATTCAACTTTTTTTTACATTTTGTTGATGTTCTATATACAAAGACCTAAAAGTCTTTGGTTATAACAAATGTATGCAAGCATAACTATTAATAGCTACCTAAAAGCCATTACCGTATCTCTTAGTTGAAAGCTCATATAGTCTAGCAGCCAAAATTTTCAATTTTCAACTTCATAATTTTAAGATGTCATGTGTTAAAATAAACATGCTATTATAAATGGCATTACCTCAATCATAAGACTTGTATGCTTTTTGCAGTCATCATTGTATTGTAGTTGAGCAGAACATTTTAAAATGTATAGAGCTAATTATCGGACAATATTTTTTCAAAAAGTTTTAAAAAACTGAAAACAATTATGCTTTTATATCCATTAGATCATTTTTCACTTCAGTTTTTACAGAAACTCTCTCTGTGATTTATTGAACATGCAGACTGCCCATTTCACCCTATGAAATTATAAAAATTGTCTATTTTTCGACGATTAAATCAAAGTACAAAGAACCCATGCAATATTTTAATTTGCAATTAAGGTAGTCTAGTATCATACTAAAAACGATGCAAGTAATTATTTTGACATTAAATGACTGTTAGAATCTAGCTCTTTACACTTTAAAATACATTTGTATTTTTCTTACAATTATGAAAAAAAAGGAAAATAAAGCAATTATATATTTAGAAATGATTGATATCATAATCTCCTTGTTTTAAATTATTGTCTGTTGTCATGTCTGTCTTTCGGTCGATCGGTAGACCAAATGGTTTCGGTTCAATAACTCAAGAACGCTTTGCCGAAGGATCTTCAATCTTTACATGGAGGTTGTTCAGCAAGAAAAGATGACCCCTACTGATTTTAAGGTCAGTAGCTCACTGTGACCTTTACCATTTTCGACTATTGAGCTGTCATTGGGGCATACCTGTTTTAAAAACATCTCTCGTTATTTTTTAAACAGGTTGTAGATTCAGTTACTAGTATTGATACGATAGACTTTGATGAATCAGCTGGATTTGATGACATCAAACAGTTACTGAGAGAATCTAAACAAAGAATGATCAGTGTAAAAGCTGGCATGCCATATGAGGACCATGTCAGAATCGTCGAGGTAAGGTATTCTGCGTCATGAAATTATGTATAACACATGACCACTCTTTAAATTGTTAAGCTCCTTTATTTAGTTACTTTATCAAATAACCATAAATGTTGATGTGAATAAATTTATTTAGGTCCTAATTACTGCGGCCTGCTTTCCATTTCATGCAAATGCTTATACATATACATGTATAGCAAAGCATCGTTGATACCATTTTAATTTCATCTTTCACATGATGTGGCCATGGGTCAAACCCAAACCTCCTGCGCTGGAATCTGTGGGGCCGACATTGTTTGGGTTTTTCAATCAAACCCATGTTACAATTTTCGATAACTGTTTACCACAATGTAGGAATAAAAGGAGCAAAAGTTCAATAGTAAATTATTTGATTTAAGTGATCTAATGATCCAAATATAGCTTTGGATCAGGGAATTAAATGGAAACCAAGAATAGTTACATAGAAGGGCACAAACCAAAGCCACACAGCTACGACGGCAGCACCTAGTCACACATGCAAGAGTCAGACATAGTACAAGCCATCCACATCCCTAACAAATGGATGCTTCAAGCGAGCCTTATATGCTCACTCCGCAATGAATGACACACTGCGGACTTTGAAGTTTGTGCATAATTAGCCATAAAGGGAGGTAATTATAAGTGATAACTACACTTAAGTTCAACACAAAAGTACTGCCTCTGTTATTGCATTGATCATTTCATCACTAATTTACAGAGCTTAAACGATAAGCTGTATATTGGGGTAATTGCCCAATTAATTTTCTTAAAAACTCAATAGATTTTGAGGGGAGGAAGTAAGAAAAAGCAATGACAATCTGAAATACTCAAGGAAATGATGAAATACTGAAAAGCAGTACATAAAAGATAATTTACCATATGAGTTTGATTACATAACCAAATAAAATTTGTCAAAACCCAATCAAAATTGAAACTGCATGGGGTAAAATACCCGATGGACTAAAATATTATCTGTAGCTCTGAGGTCTATATATGATTTCTTGTCAATTATTGATTGTCAAACAATTTCAAAAATATTGTTTCTTATATTTCAGGAGCAGAAGAGGGTGGAACGAGATACGTCTAAGGTTGAGGACACAGGGATGACACTGCATTCTGTGTCATCCATGTTTCTCACACAACTAAATAAAAGTCCAGCACCTGAGTCCTCCAGGCAGAGCAGTCCTAGATCATGTAAGAGTTTAGTTTATTTGTTAAAAATGTCAGTTTTAAAACAATAATTTTAAACAAATTGAGGCTCCCTTTTGAAAAAATCTTCATTATTTACCATATTACAACATGAAAATTTGCAAGACCATTTGGTCACTTCTGTACTGACTCAAGAAAGATTTTGGAAATACAGTGCACCTTCAATAGGGTTAGCCTTTACTGTTACAAAAGTATATAAAAAAATCATATGGTATTGTAAGTTCTTATATCAAAGCTTTTACGTAATGTTCTTTTTCAGTATTTTCACCAAAAGATGGGAAAGGCTTATTATTGGCTGATTTGGTTCGTTCTCCATCGCCTGCTCGTAGAATGAGTCGAGCTAAACCCTTGTTACGGCCACCTTCCATGAAGAAGAATGACAAGCTCTCGTTGATACAGATTAGCAGCGGAATAACATCTGTGTAAGATTTAATACATACTTTTAAGGCCACATCTATTGTCTTGTCTGTCCCTTTCAAGTTTGTAGGTTTTTTTTCATCTGTCTGAAATTGTTATCCTAAACTTTCTATGTGAAAATTCAAATTATTCAGTCCAATTTGGTTGTTTATGTTTTAATCCTGATATTGCCTTATTGTCAGACAGGTTTTTACGGTAATCCATTGAGATTTGTTTAACAGTCGATGTGGCATATAAAAATTGTCCAAACTAACCAATAATATTACTGTACGCTCTATGTTACAGAATCCATAGAAAAGAAAGATTGTTTCGAGACCATTACTTGTACTTGAAGGCTATATTCAGTATGTTGACAGCCTTGCATAATATGAAGGTCAGAGATATCCGCTCAAAGGTACAGAAACGTCATACACTCCAATATTTCAATATGCTACTTTTCATTCTCTTTGCACTTTGAGCAAATATCAATACCTTTAAATGGACAGCAGACCTGAGTCATACTTCAAACCCAAAGAAATGTATACTGTAAAATCATTAATTTTCGTGGGGGATTAAATTTCGTGGATTTCACGTTTCCCCTTCTACAACGAAATTAAATCCCATCAAATAATAAGTTTGACCCTTGTATTTATTACCTAAAATGCAAAATTGACGAATTCACGTCCCATCTAAATGGTGTTTTTTTACCAATAAAATGAATTTTTGTCCCATCGAGATTAAATGATTTTACAGTATTTTATTTAGTTCTTTAACACAAGAAACACAGTTCAAGAAGATAATGATATTTAATTGAGTTTAAATGACATCTTGACACCCTGTTAAAAATCTTTTATAATCTGTTATGATTTATTTTAAACACAAAGTAAATGGATTCAAACAAAGCTTAAAAAATACAAGTACAGTGAGAGACTTTAAAAACGCAACAAATTTTAAATGATTGAAAAAGTAAGTTAACATTCATATATTTTCATGAAATTTGGCGTCAATAGACTTTTATGCTTTCTCAATCATATCTGAATTTTTTATGGCATAACAATTATCAGTTACTTAATAATTTGGTTCCAAATTGGCACACTCCAAAAACGAAATTCACAAAATGGCAAATATAACCAGAAAGATGTGCCCATTCCATCTCAGTCACATTGGGAGAACAATATGTGTTATGCCGTGTTGCGACATATTACTCCATTTCTGAATTAGGGATTAAGAGGTATAATCGATGTTTTAGGGGTTGTGTAATGGGCTTGCAAACGCTTTAAGTTCATCGAAAAAAAACTCAATAACTAGAGTAAAAGATGACCAGACTTAGATTAGAATGCCGATTTGTAGAGAGATAATCAGTCAGCATTATGTCTATCGGCAACAATATAATATCTTATTTTGGCAACAAAAGTTGTAAACAAACACAACACACCATTCGTCTCATGAGTATGGAACGCTGCAAATACACATGCTATTAAATTTTACTTCTTCGTTGGACATTTTCATTGCGTTCAAGTACAAGCATAGTTTTAAAATTGGTCAAAAACTTGTAATCGGATACTAATGGTTCGTTGTTCACTCTGGTTTGTACACCGGAAGTGGAAATATCTGGGTATTTGGTGAATGTTTATATGCTGTTGGTGCGTTATTATCCAGGTCCGTCCTGGTTGAAACCGATTGTTTCACCTTCTGTGGCGTGGAATCATTCACTATGACGAAAAGTTGTGCACTGTGTGTCCTTGCTCTGACATACATATCCGGTACTCTACATCCGGCTTTGGATATGCCTAGAGCCTCTGTGTATTCATGTTTGGACAAGCGCGACGACGTAACCGATAAAAATATTAGCAACTTTTTGTGTTTTTCATATATGCCGATCTGTATGGTAAAAAATAGTCAGGGTTTTATTGGAGTGCGCGCATAACTTTCTGAACCACGTGCAAAAAGGACCAAAATAGCTCAAGCGTAACCAGCATAACCATTTATTCTAATTTCGTCAATTCTTATAGCAAACATGATAGTCGTTAGTGTTAAAGACGTAATTTATGAAGGGAACATTGGTTAACTCAATTTGGTTTAAGAAAAACATAGTTTTAAAAATTGGAGCGTTTTTAAAGTCCCTCACTGTATTAAAATGTAATAATAATAAATAATGTAATTTGGAATGGTGGCCCCCAAAGACTGTCAAAAGTAACTGCTTATTATTTAAGAGCAATTTCTGTAGCTTTAATTGCTAGCAACCCTCGTTATACCATAAGATGTTTGTATACATTTAGGTGCCATTGTCAAAGGATGTTGTTGAAAGGTTGCAGAAAGAACAACAGAACAGAGAGGATGAGGGAAAGAGTAGTCGTGCTACATATGGGTATGATTTCAGCACACCATTGTACCTTAAGTCATATAATATAATTATAGGAATACAAAACGTCAAAAATGTTACAGAAAAGTTGAGAGTTTGTATGAGAGCGAGGTCAAGTGTGTCAGAGTCAGTATCGAGGCATTACAACTCATTTTTTATTGGTCTTGTTTTCAAGCACACCATGATTCTTCTAACATTCCAAGTTGGGGAGGGGGGCAGTATAAATGAATGCTTTAAGTTGAACATCCTCACACGCCTTCTATTTTTATGTGAAAGATTTGGGGTATAATTATCGCTTTGCACATGTCTGTTACAAATGTTTGGTTAGTCTGTCAGTAAACCAAATGGTTTTTGTTCAATATCTCAACAGCTGATAGTCATTCTCATTGTCTGACCTACCGGTATATTAATTTTGATGTCAATGGTCAAGCTAGGTGTCCATTACTTTAAACAGAAACTACTATTTAGCTGCCACAGGGCATATATTGTTTTAGAGACATCTCTTCCTCATACAGCTATATCTGTAATCCTGATATATGAAAAGTTATCTGCCCCTGATTTCAGTCATCATGATTGTAGGTTGGAGGTAAAAATGGGAAAGTAAAATGGGTGTGTTTTTTTTCTCTAACACTATCTCTTCATATTCTTTTATCTTTTTTTCTCTCTATTCCCTTTTCTGTGGCAGTTCTCGTTTTCATAGTAAGCGGGGTGGACCTCTATCTAACCAGTGTGGGAGACGTTTTTCTGTGTGTGAGAGCGAGGTCGATTTCAATCAAGAGGATTCGCCAAGAAAACATCGACCTAATCTGTGGACAAAAAATCTTAAGTAAAGAAACTTTCTCTACAACTGGTTCAATATAAGCATTTTTCACTGGCCGATAGACAGTGTCCACTTAAAAATTAGATGCACTTAATTATTAAGACAGTCAGCCCATAAAATCAAATTTTGTCAAAAAGTAATTGATAATTGTTTTCTGCCTGACCAGAAACTCAGTATCATAAGTGTGGCAACAATGAACTGAACACTGTTTTGTAATTCATTATGACGTATAGAGGTTTTGTTCTTATAACATGTCTAAATATTGTTATTTTACAAAAAACAGAGTGATTCATTTGTACCTCCGTGGTTAGCACTGGTTACCGCCTAATCCGACGACCCGGTGTTACAGTCAGTTTTATCCCCCGACCAGTTTACCCCCCAGGGGATAAAACTGACTGGGGGAAGACGGGCCTGTTAGGTGTAACGGTCAGTTTTATCCCCCGCCCAGTTTATCCCCCGGGGGATAAAACTAACTGGGGGAAGACGGGGCCTGTTACACCGGGTTAAAATCTGGTTGGAGGCACACATATGCCTGCCATATTCAGTAGAAACCTGACTTGCAAATAAAGGCTATGCTCGACATTTAAAAAAAGAACAAGTAATTGAGTTCATTGCTGCCACACTATTATAAATGTGTTCTCTGTTTTAACCTTGTGACCTGTTTTCACTGGAAACTCATCTATAGTTACTGTAAAATCAATTAATTTCGATGGGACGAAATTTCGTGGTTTCGGTAAAAAAAGCCACTTCAATGGGATGTTAATTCGTGGATTTGCATTTCAGGTAGTAAATACATGGGTCAAAATTGTTGGATGGGATTTGATTTTGTGGTTGAAGGTGAACCACGAAATTTAATCTTCCATGCAAATTAATGATTTTACAGTATTTATATTTCTCATTTCCCTCAGACCTAAATACGGTGGTGGTAAGAGCACGGCTGTCTCTATGGTACAGATGGATGAACCTCCTGTAGAGATATCCAATATGCCTCGGATGTCTCTATTTGGTACAATGAAGAAAATAAATAATGTTGATAATGCAACCAAAAATGTTTTCGGACGCCGGTATAAGTTATTGTTGGTGTTGCCACTGTTGGTCTTTTCTGTACTTGTTGTAATTTGTGCCAGTCTTGAAAGAAACATAAGTTTCGAATTCTTCGTTGTATCTGAAATACTGTACTAATTAAGTGTGCATGATCTTCAGAATAATTGCGCACTTATAAATACTTCAACTGCAGTCTTGGGGCAGCCTTACCGCAGTACCATTTTGGTTTGGTTATAGTTTTGCTAATAATCAAAAGCATTTTATATAAGCAGAATCATGACTCTTAATGCATTTCCTGTATAAAATATGTCTTGTTAGTACCATTTTATTGTGCTATTTGAGTTCTTTCAAGACTGGCCATAAATGTTCCATGTTCTATTACGAAGAAGGTTTGGATCTTGGAAAATGAAGCGCATCCAAATTCACCTGATCCTTGCACCTTCTGTTAGCACAATTTTACCGTTGATTTCTTGTCGATAATTTAATTTTGGCCAAATGTTATGTTTTATTTGAATTATTATTTTTCACCAGCAAAATAAAGATGGGAGGAAACAAAAGTACTGATCAGAAAAGTAATAAATCGCTCGAGTCTCACGACAACTTGGGATTGTCTGTGTTTCATACAGTTAAAAAAATGCAGGCGTTAGACTCGATTAACAAGAACTTTCTGAATGTTACAAGAAGGTATTTCTTTTTTTCTGTAAACAAAATTTGATGTACTGAAAATGCAAAGTTTTATGTTTGTGGTAATACATATTTCATCACTAAAAAATTAATTGGAAACTGGTCCAAATCTCCCGAAGCAACTCAAACTGAGCAAGATCTCATATCAAATATTGGCATTTGTATTTATGTTAATTTCAATGCTAGGCTTGACTAGAAATTGGCATCACTATGTATACAGAAATTACATTCTGAGTTCAGCACAGCATGATTTCAAAAGCTCCATGGAACTTCAGATTTATCTATAATTCTGACTCTGATTTTAGCAAAATCTTTTGTTTAGAGTCGAGATTTCTACTTGAGATGCTCCGGGAGATCGGGCCTGGTTTCACATCTATTTTAGCCCTCTATATGACTTATGTAATATAGAATGTACAAATATATATATAGTAAATTAAATTTTGATGTATGATTGAGTTGTTAATTTAATTAATTTCATTTAATTTCTAGTGAAATTGCTGAGTATTTTGTTATTGTTTATTCTTACATTGTTATTTTTGTTATTATTTCTCATTGATTTAGATGCTTCTTTGCATGTTTTACATTTCAGACTTGTGTATCTAGCTTATTTATAATTTCTAATTCATACTTATGTTTAAACATTTATTGTAAAAGTTATTTTTAAAGATAAATTTACCATTGCTTTTATATCAAATTTGACAATTTATTTTTATTCAAAGGTCAGTGTAAAATCATTCATCATTGTGGGTAGGTAACATGCAAGTTATTTTGTTTTTGGCAAAAGTGCCAAATTGTGTGTTTGTAAATTAGAAAATTAGAAAAAAATTGAAGAGAAGCCCATAATGTTATAATTGATTAATTAATTTATTTAAGGAGATTTGATTTCCTGGTTGTTGATTATATACCAGATTTTTCAATGAAAAAAAACTTAGTTATTAAGATTGGCGATTTGTTGGCGGTTGTTCTGGCGGGCGTCCACACTTTGGTTTGCGATTGATAACTTGAGTTTGAAATGAGATATCATGATGAGACTTGCTGTGTAGGTAGCTTATAATTATGAAAACATTGCTGGGGATTGAAAGTGTGACTGGTGAGGTCAAGGTCATCATTGCTAAAAATAGCAAAACCATCTCTGCCAAATAATGCTTGTTTGCCATGAAAATTTTGTTTTCGTAGAGTTACTATGTCTTTTTAAATGTTGAATTAACTGTTAAATTAATAATTATTGTAGAAAATCTCGGAATGCTTCGAGTTTGGCTGAAAATAGTAAACCAGCTTTAGAGACATGGGAAGATTTACTTAATGTACAACCAGAACAATACAAGGAGGATGTTGGTAATATGGCATTCCAGATCGGAGTCGTAGCAAAATTCATGCGATGGTACAGGTACACCTATTGGTTATCAAATTTTAATCATTGTCACGTTTTTGTTCTTTATCATAAGTAAACTCGGAAATCATCATCTTTTCTAAGAAAATCTGTTAATTAAAAGTGTATGTATTTATATTTGTGTCTCCACTATGTGTGGGAGACATATTTTAGGAGTTTGTGCCAGACAATCCTCATGTCTAAATAGATTTCATGTTGGTGCTTATACGCTTTATCCATAACAATGTTCTGATTTGAAAGAATTTCAGTTGAATACTTGATACAAAGCCTTCTTGCATACCTGCCAAGTACTCCTATTAAAGTGGAGTTACTTCTACTGTTGTTGTAAATTTCTGGTTTTCCAAGTTCCCCTACCTTTGAGCAAAGGTACATTTGATTCATGTTATGATCTTCTGTCCCATATTTATAATCACTAGAATTAATATATTCCTTGTTTATGCACCAAAATCCCTTTTGAATCACATTTAAGTGTATCTTGTGACGTGTTTTGCTTTATCACTCCTATTTTTAATTTAACTAACTTGGCAGGTATGCTTAGTGTGCATATTGTCTGGAATATTAGGTCGGATGATTTTTGTTAGAGTTATGGCCCTTTTTGACGACATAGATTTTTGAGTAATAATAATAATAACGTCTTTATTTTCAGTGGATAACATAATTGGTAAACCAATTTCATTATGGTCCTCAACAACAAGTATATACAATAAAAAAATATTTACAACAATACATATTTCAAATTACACTATTGCAAGTGTGCATATTGACACCTAAATTAGATGTTTAGGTGTATTTCAGTCATAACCCTTTCTAATTGTACTTCATATTTGTCCTGGTGGAGGTACATACATATTTATTCCTGCCATATTTCAGTAGAAATAAAGCAAATAAAGGCTATGCTCGGCATATCTTAAAAAAATAAAATTAGAAACAATTGTCAAGCCTATCATACTGTGAGAGAGTGTTATGTTTTATATTTTAAGGCGTGGTGCAGTGAAAGCGCTTGAGAATGAGAGTGAGAACAGGTATATGCATTCAAAAATTCCTCTTCTAAGGCAGGTTTTTGAAAACTGATAGATGGATGGGAGAATGGATGGATGGATGTGACATGATGACTGCTGTGACATGATATGCTAGGACGGAATGGGATTTGAATGTGCTGTGCTGTTATTTAAAAGTGCTGTGATTTGATTTGAATGTGATGTGATCTGCTGTGATTTGAATGTGGTGTGATTTGAATGTGATGTCATGTGATGTGCTGTTATTTGAATGTGGTGTGATTTAAATGCAGTGTGGTGTGATTTGAATGTGATGAGCTGACTGATTTGAATGTGATCTGCTGTGATTTGAATGTGATGTGCTGTGATTTGAATGTGATGTGCTGTTATTTGAATGTGATGCCTGATATATGTATGTTGGTGTCAGATATAATTTGAATATGGTGTGATATGATAAGAAAGTGATATGGTATAATTTGATTTGATTGATTGATTGATTGATTGATTGATTGATCAAAGTCTAAATCGCAGTTGCAAAATATAATAGTGCCATGTTTCTAGTCTTCTAGTGATTTTATATTAAAAATAATTATGAAAATTGTATTTCAGACGAAGTGGTATAACCCCCAACCATGCTGCAGGGGGCCCACTGATACCAGACAAGAGCCAGCTAGCACATTTACAAGATATAGCTGAGGATACTGTAGCTATAGATAGACCTGGTAATCAATCTGTTTACTCTAAAATCATTCATTTTCATTGGTATTAAATTTCACAGATTTGGTACTTAGTTGCATTCAAACTTGTGTCCATGTTTTATTCAACAATAAAACACGGGAGCAAGATCGTTATTTCTTAATTTAGTCATACTGCTCAAGTCCACTATCGTTTTAATTATAAAGTTACGTACATATTGTTTTGTGAATTCAAACATTTTTTCATTCCAGAAAAGCGTGAAAGTGTTTACTCCCAACAACAAGGATCCACTTTTCAAGAAAAAGCGAAAAAGTTGACAATATGGCAGCAGGTTGCACAAGAAAAATCCACAGTCTTTGAAAATAGCAAGTATGTCATTCTGTAGTAATTACTCTAAGTGCAAACTTTTCAGTTAATTAGGCCACATAATTTTTATGTATACAGTAGAAACTCCCCAATCCGGAACCTCTCTAATCCGGAATCCCCCTCAATCCGAATTTTTTTCACGGTCCCGATTCGTTCCTTCTAAAAGGTATGTGAAAAAAACCTCCCCAATCCGGAACCTCCGTACTCCGTAGACCGGACTACTTTTACGGTCCGGAATGCAAATATACAGTGTTATTTAAACTCCCCAATCAAGAATATAACGCTTGATCCGGAATTATTATGATTTTATACAAAATATGTCAAACTGTTTTTTTGATCGGCAAATGTTCTGTTACTCGTGAAATTGCTTTTAGCATCAATCCGAGTGTTTCCGTATAGTAGGGCACGGGGTAATTTGTTGATAATTCGTCATTTTGTAAATAAATCACCATGGAGAAAAAGTACAACTTAATTTGTCATTTATTTGTTAAAAACAATTACATTCGTACATTGAAATGTATTGTGGCTCACATAAACAAAGATTTGATTCGTTATTACCCTTATTATTGACAGGTTTTTTATCGACGTATAGTCGGAATGAGGTTAAATCAAACGGTTTTGCACTTGGTTTTAGACACGAACCATACACAGGTTGATTTTAAACACGATCCGATACGAAGAGCAGAAATGGAGATCGTTATCACACCTTTTAATATGTTAATTGCCTGACAGGGGGATTAACTGCCTGTTTGCAGTGTAGCCAGAGGCAATTACCAGAAGTCAGTTGTTTTTTGGTGTCTACAGGTCTTTCCGGTATACAGATCTTTACACCAAATTAAAAAAAATAGGTTTGAAAAAAAAAGTTCTAAGCTTTGAAATTATTTTTTCGCCAATCTAAAAAAAAATCCGCCAAAAGCAGAAATGGTGAATAGCAGCAGTAACCCTAATGTAACATGGACTTCAGAATGCTGACATACTGTACCAACAATAGTGTACACCAGACAATATAAATTTTCCCTATAAACACTACATAGGTAAAACCTCTCCAATCCGAAATCCTCCCTAATCCGAACTTTTTGGCCGGTCCGAAGGGAGTTCGGATTAGAGAGTTTTTACTGTATATAAATGATCTGTCAAGAGTTGTCAGTTTATATAAAGTATGTATCAATTGACAACGAGTGATAGATTCTTCATATCTTATGACAATAGTTACATAAAAATACATGTTTTCCTGTTAGAAAATACACTCCGCTAAATAAATGACGCCAAAATATCATCATTTTAGGGATATAATGAGAAGATTTAGATCAAGTGGCTTCATTTAAACATTATACTACACATGTTACGTATAAGAGTATGCATACTTAAAACTAACCCGGATACAAGGAAAGTCATGTGATATAAGTCAATTCACATCCTTTTCTCATTAATTTCTGGCATTAATCAATTAGTTTTTAATAATGAGTATAAAGGGAGACAACCCTTATAAATGTTTGTAAACTTAATTAGCAATTTTGCCAGCAAAACATTTTTATTGTTTATTTAACTGATTTTCTTCCTTTCAATAGTTTTCAAATATTTTGTGATTTTGATAATGGGGAGTTCTTTTATCTAAGGGCAGGTTTTTTGAAAATGAAAAAACATTGTTTGATGATATTTATAAAATATCTTGCAATACATGAGGAATGTAACATAATTATTTCAACTTTCAGACAAAAAGCGCCAGACAATGAGAATGTTATTAAAAGATTTGAGAGAAACTTCAACAATCTGAAGAGATCTGTACAGAAAGAGAACACGGCTGAGATAGAGAAGATGGTTCGGTTAGTATCCACCATACTTACAATTCATATGATTTAAAGCATGAATATTTTTAGGCTGGCGATTTGCGCCAGACTATTACAATCCTAAAAAATGAAATCCACTAAGATGAATTTACTCCCGAAACTGACAACGCAGAATCTATACACCCAATGCAAATAGTTCCTCCTAGTTAATCAGTTTTGCAAGATAAGAACATTCAACTTTCCTTGTTTCATTTATTCTGTTCGATTGTAATATTGAAATGGAAGGAAATTGTATGAAATTAAAAGAAAAGGTGTTTAAAGGCGTTGATAATTATAACTACGCGTTCGTATACTACGCGTTAAGAACGCGATATAGCGCGCGCATAAATGATTTTATTATGTTAAATTATTTAGGTCAGTATTCTCCAACGAGATCGTGGTCGAGTGGATGAGCAACTCGCTTAGTAATTTTCTCATGCTAAGGTCCAGCGGTCGAATCACGGCTTTTTTTTGTTGAGTCCAGCACTTACCTCTCTTTCGACTTAGAAAACCACTTGATGTTATATTACTTGAAAAGCTATTGTTCCTAAGCAGTTCGCCAGCCTGTCAGTACTTTCAGTACTTTGATTTATTTCTGTAGATAGGTTGTACAAAGCTGTCCTTCAGTTGCCTCTCTGTCATTGCATCTATTGGCCCTGGTATGCGTCCCTTTCCATGGCTACTAAATCCAGATCTCTCTTGCAAATGGAGATCAAAATTATTTGGCAATTCTAATTTTTACAAAAAATGGCTGATGGACAGAACATCCAGATTGGTTGTCTTCATTGTAGGTAACGAGGTTACATAGTGAGAAAATGATTTAAAATGATTGAGCATCTTACAAAATACTTAAAAAACAAAGGAGAAGGAGAGAGCTTCTGAAAGATGTACAATTAAATGTTTTTGTGTTAAAACAATATTTGTTACAATTTAATAAAGCTCTTTACTTGATGAGAAAATTTGTTTTCAATGAGCTTTCTCCATTGAAGCCTTAATCATTGTTAGCATCCTATAATGTGACAATGGTGTAAATGAATACATTACAAAATTACCAAGCTTTTTCAAATCCATTTCTCCATCTCTATTTAAAATTTTCATTATTTCACAGGGAAAGAGTGGCCAATTTTAGATTGAAGTACAGTACACTGAGTAGTGAAGAGTGCAGTCCCTTGTTTAAAGAACAGCAGCTAAAAATGCTTGAAGTTAAAGATAATGTGAACAAGATACATCTTGAGAACTTTGATATTCAACCATCAAAATGGTAAAAATCCTTATATCCCACTTACTTTCTTGGTTTTTTATGCTGATGCAGGAGGCATATAGTGATTATCCTATCAGTCTGTTTGTTTGTTTCTCCGTCTGTCAGAAAATGACCAAATTAACCCAAACTTTCAAGCTGTTGAAACTCAAATATTTTTTAAGTCTATCAATGCTTTTAACTTGGCACACGATGACATCTTATATTGTCAAACCATGTTACACCTACTAAAATTTCAACAGAATTATGGCCCCTGATCGACTTTTTATGTCAAGGCTTCCACGGGGGCATAAGCATCTTATTTCTTGCTGGCAACTCTGCCATTGAGTTATGGCACCTGTTTAAAAAGTTGCTTTTGTATAAATTATATTACTTCTATACAACAAAGACTGCAGGAATGCTCTATCAACTTGTGAAGTTTTGCATTAAATGGGTATTATTAGTCATGGACATTTTGGCACGTAATAGCAGGACATAAAGATATATTGCATGGCATTTTAATTACAATTGTTCTTTATTACAAATTTTCTAGCCAATGTGATCACAAATCTAGTATAAATATATTTTCAAAAAAACCCTTTAGGGCAGGTTAACTTGAATGTCTCTGACATAATGTTCTATTTACTATGTAGGTATGAGGAGCTAAGAGAGAAGACAGTATCTATTGTATCCTCATATTGTCAACCATCACTGATGGAAATGTTATCAAAGGTTCAAATATATGCTCATATGGACAACAAAACTGTATCATACGCAAAGGTATGTGTAAGCTGTCACCTTAATTATACAGCTCACTTGTCTTAGATTTTTTCATTCCTTGCATATTCAACCTTGGGCTGGTGCAAACTTAAATATCAGTGATAATGCTTTAACTGATCACAATGTGATTTGTGTATTGATAACACAGCCTGTATCAAATAGCAACTACTATTTACCTTCTAAATTACAAATCCTGGATATTGGAGTCATTGACTTTTAGCTCATGCAAATGAAATATGGCGTGACCAGAGTTTGAACAGGAGGCCTCTTGTACTCAAAGCGTACTCTATCAATACCAGTCAAAGAGGAAGATTATTGATGTTTCCCTTGGCTCAGGCTGCTTAAAAGACAGAGGTTGAATTTTATTTCTAGTAAAACCATGTATCTTATACAAATATAACTTGGGAATTTTAAGGCCTTACATGTGCCGTATTGTAAATCGAGGGCACAGTGCAGAACTATGGTAACTACAGTGGAACTCACTTATAGCGAACTCGCTTATAACGAAAACTTGGTTATAGCGTAAGGAAAAAAAATCCCCGACTTCGTCCCTTCTTTATTTCAATGTAATACCACTTGCTTATAACGTAATCGGATATAATGAAACATTGGTTATAACGTAATGATTTCTAGGTCATGATGTAACATTTTGTGTGCAATACTGCTCGGTTATAAAAAAGGTGATAATTGCGTGAAAAAAATTGTGCAAACAACAATCTTAAAAGGTGTTGAGTAGTTGCATTCATCAGTGCAAATTAACTGACCTAACCAATAATTATACCCCTAAACTTCGTTGACTTTACAAGATTATTAACTTTTGTAAATGGCTTATTTCGTAAACTGTAGCTTAAACTATAAAACAAAATATTAGACAGAGGATAAAATATGTGGGGCCTTCATCGACCATGTCACAATCGCCAACTTTACTTACTAAATTGTTTTAATGGTTTAACAGCTTAAATTGTGCTTAGAACTTGCCAATTAGTGGACTTATAATATAATCATACCTTGTCAAACTGCTCAAATAATGCCTTACTTCGCACAGAATAAGGATTGATATATTCCAAGTAAGATATTGAATAGAACTCATTCATTACGATTTATTATCAGTTAATAATGTCAAAAAAATGATCAGCATCGTCTATGCTGTTTCTTTAAACATTCCAAAGCAGTCTGTACTAATAAATGACAAACACTATTCAAATATACAATGTATAACGAATTACGTTATATCCGATCTCAAATAGCGAAATTTCGTTGTACTGATATAGCGAAAATCGGATATAGCGAAAGGAATTGCTTGGTCCCCAGGATTTCGTTATAACCGAGTTTCACTGTACATCAATTCATCTACAGTGTAAGCACATACCATAGCTTAACACTGAACCCTCAAAATATTGTCACTTAGATTTATAATAAAAATATTTGTTGCTAATATGTACAACATATCTTGACCAGTTAGAACATTTCTCTTTCAGCCCAAACTGTGTCTGTTAATGATGTCATTACCAGCTTATGACATTTGCCAGATTCATACACAAAGAGCTTTAAAGGTATAACAACTACAGTACAACCTCTGTAGACGAGGGTTTAGTGCAAAACTATGGTACATGCCTCTATAAATTGGTGTGGTTACCATAGTTTTGCACCAAGCCCTTGATTACTCCTTTTGTTGGTTTCAAATATTGTTCATTGTAAAGGTGTTAAATTCATTGTTTTAATAAAACAAATTATGAAGAAGTTGCTCTAGAAAGGGTCACTTATTACATGGTGGCTTAGTAATCAGTTTGTAGCGTGCTTGTCGTCTAATCGAGCAACCCGGATTCAAATCTGGATGGAGGCACTCATATATTATGCATGCCATATTCCAGCAGTAAGCAAATAAAGGCTGTGCTTGGCATAAACTAATACTAATCACTGTCATTAGATTAGATCACAACATTCCAATAAGATAATCATTTTTACTAAATCTCCAATGCTAGATCTATTATGGAAGTTCCTGACAATTTCGGAATGTGACAATGTCACATATTTTTGAACTCAGTAATAAATCATGGAAAATGTAAAAAATTATGCACTTCTATTATAACAATAATGGTGTTCTCAGTAATTTATAACCACACTTTCTATGATGGTTCCTGGTAAAATAAAAATATATAAGATGTTCATTATTTGCTTTCAATTGAGTACGGTGATTTACACTGAAAATAACAGTGACAAATAGTATTGTGCCAAAAAAGAAACGTAATGTCGACAGTGCCGGGCTTCAAAATATGCGTGATGTCATTGTAACGTCATAATAATCACGTTGTGACGTTCTAATTTCAACATATTTTTTCCAATTTAGCCAATTACTGTACCTTTTTAGGAGAGAATGAAGCAAACAATAAACAGAAAATTTTAATCTTATTTTATTTCACTAGTGGTCACATAAATCTATATGTTCACTCGTGGCTACGCCACTCGTGAAAATATTGATTTCTGTGATCACTCAGTGAAATAAAATTCGATTTTACACCAAAATCAACAAATATCCTCTATTTGATAAACATGTTCCTTGCTCTAAAATTTTTTTGTATTCAATATTTTTCAGTTTATTTTTGAGAACATTTTACTAGGACAAGAAGCACAATTTCAAGAATGGTTAAATCATCGGAAGCTCCCGTATGTTGTTGTGAAAGATCCGAAAGGAAGCTAGTACTGATAGTTCTTGTATTAAAACTGTTCTTCTATCTATTATATATTGTACTTGTTCTGCTATATTGTAAGCTGTGCCATAGTTGTAATTACAGTATTCAGTGCTTTTAAAAATCTTGAGTCAACACACTGTTCTGGGCCGGTTTTCACAAAGCATCTTAAGGAAAATCTGAAATTGTTTGATTTTAGTTAAAAATTGAGCTGCACATATTTTGCGAGAAACTAAACATATCTCAATGGTTTCATGGCTGTTATTTCAGTGCTATACATAATGCTTCAAAACGATGTAAAAAGTGACTAATCTTATTTTTCCTGTTTAACTGATACACTTAGGGAAATTAAAAGATTTTGAGGAAATCATAAGTTTTCACGCAAGATGCTTCGTGAATACCACCCCTGATCTGAGATGAAGTAACCGGGGTACACAACTCTTGTGCAACTCTTTGAGACTAATATCAAGAATGGTCTCCCTTGATATAGCTTGTTTTGTAGTCCTGTCATTGAATTGTCTCCCTTTCGGATTGATTCTTTGTTGGAAAATTATGGCTGATAGAGATGGGGCATGAATTGACAATTCTTTGGAGTAAATTGAGGGTTCAGTGCAAATGGTATGTGTCTATATAAATTGATGTAGTTACCATAGCACTGAGGCCTCAAAATATTTTTACCAGAATGCATTTGCCTAGCTGTCCCATTGTTGTAATGTCAGGGGTGGGGGCACTCAAACCCCTGTCCACAGTATATTATCAACTAATCAATTAGTGTCATAACTTAAGCTGCTTCAATCCAGCTAGCAGTCCCTGTGTAAATCTCTTCATTGTCATTACATACCCAATGTTATGATCACATCTTCTACTTCCATTACAGTCTGTTTCTACTATAATAATTATGCTTACCGGTACATGAGTTTATATTAATGTACAGTCATAACCTGATTCAAACCTTTATGCAAAATTCTATGATGACTATGATATTTTACTAGGATATGAAAATGAAATGTTGCCCATGCATTTGCTTTTTCATTAAGTTCTGATTTGAGTAGATTATACCTATTTCAGGAGCAAATCCTGAAGTATTGTTCTATTAGATTCATATTTGTAGTCCTCTTTGTGCATATTTTGTCATATACGTTCTGTGTGTATGTAACATATGTGTACATAAAGATGTTACTAATATGAGTTAAACATAGACAGGTAGTACCTGGTTGAATTTTGCTCAAATAAAAGGTTAAGAGAAAACCAGGCATTACCTATATTGATTACCTCACACAGACCGAGCTACATAGTAGCACTCGCCTATGCATAGTTTTCTGATTACTATTGTACATTTGAAGTGACTAACAAGTTTCCATTGATAAATGTGTGCTTCTTAATGAATATTCCATTATAACGTATGTGTAACATTAGATCTCATATGACCATTTAGCATTTGCTTGAAATTGTTGTGCTCATTATAACTGATGCGTGACCTTAGATCTTGTATGACCATTTAGCATTTGCTTGAAATTGTTGTGCTCATTATAACGGATGTTTGACCTTAGATCTTGTATGACCATTTAGCATTTGCTTGAAATTGTTGTGCTCATTATAACTGATGTGTGACCTTAGATCTTGTATGACCATTTAGCATTTGCTTGAAATTATTGTGCTTCCTCTGATGAAAGGGTTGTTTTACCTTGTACATGCTAGTCAGTCTTATCAGTGGAGATGGACCAATTGGCATTGAACTTATCTGCGACCTACACAAGTAATGGACATAATTCAAGGGGCTCGGTGCAAAACTATGGGACCTGCCACCAATATAGTGAGGTAGGTACCATAGTTTTGCACCTAGCCCGCAATATAGTTACTCTTTACAAAAACCTATTGTTTCAAACTATGTACATCTCAGGGAGATTTGTTTACATTATAATGCTTTTATTATACTGTTTGTTATCTTTACAATTGTTGATAATTTGTTTTAAAAAAATAAAATTTTATGTTTTGAAAAAAATCTTTGTTTTCATTGAAAATATAATTATAATAGTAGCCAAATATGTATTAGTGTTTGACTGATACAGTTCTAAGTACTTGGTCATTTTGGTTTTTCTCTGCCACATTGGCCAGTACCTTTGATAGAAGAGCTAGATGTGTGATACAAGGAATTAGGGCTGTAACGGTATACCGCGGTATACGAAATACCGCAGACTTGAGTCCCACACGGTTCACGAAACAAGACTTCTAAATTTCGGTTCGGTTCGGTATAAGCTTTTTTATGAGCAAAATAATATCCAGACAACGAAAACACCTGACAGCAATCTGATTATATATAATTACCATGTATCACTCGTTTTAATTGTAGTTAGATATGCTTCATATTGTCTAAATTTACTTAAAAGAGTTGTTATGCGCATAATATTTGCTGTTATAGAAGCAACAAAATCATTTTTTCTTAAAAATTAAAGTATTTAAGCTGCTGTTAGAGAATATTGTATCATACCGAAATATACCGAACCGTTAGAAAAATTGACGGTACGTATCATATCGGGAGGTGAGCGTACCGTTACAGTCCTACAAGGAATTAGGATATGGTACCTAAGCTGTTTTCAAATAGACTCCTTGGTTCATGATATACTAGGTGTACAGCACAAATACCCGCAAGTATACCTCTGGGATACCAACCAGTTCATCTACCAGCTATGTCTGAACTACTAAAATGATCCCAGAAATGACAAAGTGCCCTGGCCAAGAATTGAAATAGAGACCTCTTGTTACATAAACAGGAATATTTTCCACTCAACCACCAGACAGCTTTCAAATAAGAAGACAAAATACCTATAAGTTATTATAGTTTTAATAATAGTTTACTATTAACATACACATGTATTCTAGGTACTACAAAGCATTATTAAGTAGTCAAGAAAAAATATAATTACATACACTTCTTGGATATTTTCTTAATTGCCATATCCTATAGTACACAACTTTTCGGTAAAAAAAAATTTCCCAATAATATGCAAATATCAAAATGTCTCGCATAATATTATGCAGTTTTGGAGTATACTGTGTTCAGTGTTCAAGTTTGTGTTGAGTACAATTTTTTAGATCTAAATTATTAACATGATCAATAATTTAAACACATGTAAATTTCATGAATGTAAATTTGCAAAAATAAATAATGTATATCAGATTTTATTTACAAAATGTATATATCACATTAAATGTACAAAATGAAAAGAAACAACTAAACAATGGACGGGATACTGTGTAGACGATATGAGATTCTCTTCTTCATCATTCAATATGCTGAAATGACAGAAAAACATTTTATTATTGACCAGGCTAATGTCAGACTATTTCTAACTCGTGTTTAACACTTTACTTAATAAACATCCAAACTATTTTACTTCTGTGTATAGCTTGGCCAATTTGACACGAACCTGACCTTTTGATTTAATAGTTGATATATTGTCTATATTTATAATCTCGGTTGTTTGTTTTCATAGTCGGGAAGTATCACGAAAACACTTGAGATGTAATTCATTCACAAATTCGAAATACCGATATTGCAGGGGGGTATAATAACAAAGTATATGTATACCTTTTGGAGCACCTGCAGGTGATTGGCGAGCACTTGTTGGAGCTACAATTATAAAATAAATGTATAATCAAACACTTAACACAGAAAATTTGTGTTTAAAGAAATAAATTTTTTACAGTTATCTAACCTAAAGTATCTCGACAGGTAAACCTGTGTACTTCAAATATCCTCAAAAAAATATTTCTTACTAAATAGCGTCCTACCATAAGCATCTACAATTGATCATGTACACTCAATGGGTTGACTACTGATGACAGAATAAACTGAAAGCATACTAGTTAGCTAATATTAAATCTGCAACTTCAAGAGACAAATATAATATACTGATTTGTATATATATTAGTATTATATTTAACTGTATTTTATTTATAAAAGGTTATGGAGATATACAGGTCAATGAATGACGTTTCCTTAATTTATTGTCATTTTTACTTTCTGAAAGTCTCGTCGCTACGGAAACCTCTGTGTCATCAGGGATGTTCCAACCTTTACCGTCCTGAGATCTAAATGATCGTGCGGAATCTCTAACATTCACTGGTGAACCTGATCTTAACTACAATAACAACAAATCATTGTATTTATTATCAACAAAAAGTTAACAAGAATGTATTCAGTAAACGCTTATGCCCTAGTGGAAGCTTTGCCCATGACAAATAGCTTAATTGAAATGTTTGATAGTGTTACATAGCTGTGATAATGTACATTATTCAACGAACAAACAGACAGGAAAATCACTATAATTTATGCCTCCTGCATCAGTAGGACCGATGCTGGGGCATATTTTAAAAAACAACCATTATTCTTTGACCAATGGACATGTTGGACGCTCAGGCTGAGAATTAACTCACGAAATATGTTTCAACAGATGATCCATTTTCAAGGACTACACATACATATTTGATGTAACATTGAATATTGCTAAAAACATGCAATTATTATTTTACTTTTGATATTTACTAATTTTGTTCTGGTTTACATTCATATCTATGCATGGTATTATATGCAATTTGTACTTTGTGTGCTATGGGCTGGCTGTGTTATACTAACCGGGATACAAGGAAAGTCATGTGACACAAATTTATCTTTGTTATACGCACCTTTTCCTTGTCTTGTCCAGTTTGCCCAGGTGCCCATGTTTTATTGCCATCAAGGAATATATTATCACTATCTGTAGACGCTTGTGGGGCCAGTCTCTCCCCAGATCTCACAGGGGCTGTGGCACTGAATCTTGCCCTGAAATAGAATAAATTGCTGGCTTAGAAAAATAAGGTTATGAGTTGGACACATTTTGCATCTGCATCACAAAGCACTTCTTATGAACCAATTTTCATGAAAATCTTACATTGAAGTAGAAAGCTTGTTTTTCTCAATATAAAGAGTTGTTTTCAGTCAGCCATTTATTTTTTTCTCAAAGTAGCATTTTTGTTCTTACAACCTTATTCTTCTATTCTCTAAGTCAGGGAATTGGTCTATAATATATGAAACAGCAGTACAGACAATGCAACTTACCCTCCCTTACTTTTGTCACAGTGTTAATTTTTTACTACAATTCACTAAACTGATAAAAACATTAGTAGCCAGGTATTTCGGGCAGCTCTATCTTTGCCATTTGGGTAGGGTAGAAAATTAAATCAGGCCAAAGTAAAAACAAGTTCAAAATACATGTTTGTATAGACCCTTTCAATTAAGGATAATCGTATGTACAGAGTTACTTCCCGTAAACCAGATGTGACGTAAAGCGAGGGCTCTACAAATTAACGACACTATAAACGCAGTAGCGAAGAGATAATTTAATTGCTTTTTTCGTTAATTTCATGTTTTGTAGCTGTTGTTTTTTCAATAAAGATGTTTATAATGTACAAACAATGTATGCTTAACATGTTATGGATGTGGAGGAAACGTGTGATTTCTCGGATTTTTTTCTATCAACAATGGTCAATTATCGGGCGTTAATTTCCAAAAAGATCTGTAGTTGTATTAATGTTGTTTTGTAATTCGGTTGATTGTCATGCACATTTCGTACATTAAATTGAGCGTTAGTGCCAAGAAACAGTGTATATTTGTAGTTTGATAAATGTATATTTTGCCGGGAATATAAAGCGCAAGTATTTTCACCTGGTTCTTTCAATAAGTACTACTACATCATTACCGCCATTAGACCTAGTTAACTCTGGATCATTGCTATGTCTCATTTCTTTTTACCAATACAATTCACAAGTTATGTGTTGTTTATTATGGATTGTAATAAAACAAAGACATAATTATTTAGGCCTTTGAATAAAACTACTCGTATATTAGAGCCACAACGATTTATTGGAATGTCCTATCTGGTTACATAGGTGCCATTTCGGGCAAAATCGGCTTAAAAAGCTGTATAAATGATGATCATGATATCAGTTGATTGTTATAAATTAATTTTAAAAATACATTATTTATATACAACTGCTCTTCAAACTAACATCACAATTAACAATATTTTGTTTTTAATATAAGAATTGTAAATCTTAATCCACAAAAAGTGACCTGAACTGCAAGTCGAGTGATGGGAAAAACATAACAAATTAAAGTGTGACAGATTAAGGTGCTAAAACCCTAATGCATAAATAAAATCTTGTCAGATGATAAGGTGCTAAAACCCTAATGCATAAATAAATTATAGGTGCTGTATAATTATATAATGATTTACAATAAACAGCATAGATCCCCTAATATCAAGATAAGCCACCAAGACCATACTCTAAATTAGTTTCACAGCAGGGTACTAATATACAACCAATCAGTACTATGTTGTCACCATCTGTCATCTTAATATACATGTACAGTATATTGATCAGTGTTTTACTTTAAATGATTGACACTTTTAAATCAACGTTTGGGTTACTTTTATAAAAAAAAGTATAAATTATGATTATCCAAACCACAGAGGTCTCTCTAATTCCGTGTCCGAACAAAAAGTGTAAATTAATGGACATGCACCTGTATGACTTGTGCTACAATGCTCATTTTGATGTTTCAAATATATTTTATTGCAATATTTTTACACGTAGACACCATTTAAAATAAATAAAGCACTTTTCTCATTTACTTGTATATGAATTTCAAATGAACAAAGGTTTCATGATGGAAGAGTAAGATTTGAAACAGACTACATTGTATTGCCAAACAATTTAGTTTTACCTACATACAACAAAATTTTACATAGAATTGATTCTGATTTTAAGTTATTCGTCGTGTGAACTTTTCCGTGAAAACACATCAATGTACTCGTGTTAACACTAAACAAGAAAGCACATGCGGACATGTAAAATCATGCCGCCCGGATTTTAGTACAAACTATATCTGGAAAGAAATTTCCTCCTGTGTAAATTAACGTTTTAATTTCTGGCTGGATAGTCGTACTTTTGAAATGATATAGCTAATATTCTATACTTTTATGATGTGTGATGAATTATTAAAATACACGATTTCTTTATGCTAATGTAAGTCAGGTTTCAATGAGTGGATTGTGCGCGCGTGATGCATGGTATTTAGGTTCGAAAAGCATGACTCTCCTTTTAAAACTTAAATAATATCTTTTAATAATATAATTGTTGGAAAGCTTAGTCTACAATGTTCTTAAAACTGCAAATAATAAACATTTTGAGCAAGTTAAATGCCAATTGTTGAGTATTGAATTCAGTTCTTCATTTTTACATTTTCTCGCCCTTGAAATTTTTGTTCCGAAAACGTGGCTTTTTATGTTTTATTATTGAAAATACATTAACAAAAGCTACATCATTAAAAAGTCTATACGATCTTGTTTTCGTAAGTGTTCATCTTTTAAAAATCGACAGAGTAAAACATGATTTATAGCGGTTTAAAGTTGACACATTTTTTATTTCCTTTACACGCTAACGGTAATCGGCTCGTGTATTCGCTTTGAGCCCTCGTATGACGTCATCAAAGGGAGACAATTTAATTACGGTCTTAATTGAAAGGGTGTATACAAAGTATAACAGTATTTGAATCATGGATACTTACTGACGAGTGTTTTTACTGGTGTCGGCTTTTATTGGTTCCCCGTCAGAATCTGGTGCACTCCATACTGGCTTTCTCTTAAAATGTAAAAATATTCATAAAACTATTCAAATACAACAAAATGAGGCAGTCATGCGTGTATCGGTGCTAAAAACTTGGCATGTTAGCGAATCAATGAGTCTGATCAGAACGAGCTTGGGCAGCGGGCCTGATACCTTGTATTATCGCACTTTCTCCTCTACTTGCTATCCCTTCAGCAAAAAACACAGTACCCCATTGGAAATAAGTGCTTTCTTTGTAATGTGTTATCCTTGACCAAAAAGTTAAATAATAACAAACATACATTTTTGTACATCAACTAAATGGGAATGCAAACTTATAAATAGGGTGTATACTGATAATTAAGCAAGCAAGATATGACTTACCGGACCAACTACTTGCGAAACACTTTCAAACTCGTCATCCGACACGTCCGGTGAGAACTCGGAGAATCTATTAGACTGGAATGACATTCCTGTAGGTGGTCTCTCCATGTCGGATTCATAATAATCTCCATATGACACTCCTAATGAATGAACGAAAATACAAAAGTGAAATATAAATTTTTTCCATCAAGGAACATCTGTGTGTATAGGGTCACCTGTTTACTGAAATGCTTCATAAATATATACATCGCTTGAAAAAAGACGGATGCAAATCTCGAGAGAAAAAATGATATAATTTGTTACGATATGATTTTGCACATTTTATTTGACCTACAGTACATTTTACTTATTTACCCCGCTGTTAGCATTCTCGTTCAACCAGCATGTTTTTCATCCGTAATACATATAGGGACTTAACTATACACTGATTCATGAGAATGGCTGTTAGACATACCACTTGGATACAAGTAAATTGTATATGTATAACACCTTCCTCACACAAAGCGTAAGTCAGTATAATGTTGCATTTTGATAAACACTCATTACAGAAAGAGCAGTATCTAAAATAAAGTGTATAGAGCTATATCGGAAGATATTTTTTAAAAAAGTTTCAAAAACTGAAAAACAATTATGCTTTCATATTCATTAGATCATTTTTCGCTTCAGTTCTAACAGAAACTCTCTCTGTGATTTATTGGACATGCAAACTGTCCATTTTCATTCTAAAGTGTTCTAGAACACCCTATGAAACTATAAGAATCGTCTATTTTTCGACGACTGAATCAAAGTACATGGAACCCATCCAAAGTTTTAATTTTCAATTAAGGTAGTCTAGTATCATAGTTAAAACAATGCAAGTAATTATTTTGACATTGAATTACTGTTAGAATATAGCTCTATACACTTTAAGCTCAAATTTTGAAGATCAAACACATTCTAGTATTATGCACATTGTGTACCACTGAGCATGAACTCAGTAAGCAAGAAATCAACGGGAGATTATAATAGGGATGTGAGAGAAGGGAAACATGAAAATAATTCTGTCTATCAACTGAATGGATATGAATTAGAAAGAATGGTGTGATTTGAGAAAAATTCTTATCAGTTTACAGACATATCATATTAGGACTTTGAACTGAACAGTATGAGCAGTGTTATTATTTACATGTACTTGTGCAATTAATTGTGTATATGTTAACTAAATGGATAATATGGCACTCTTGCAAAAATTTCTTTATCAAGACTTAAAGCCACAATAAGGTTCCGGAACGACATATTTTCTATAGATAGAAAACACAAATCTTTGTTACTGATTTGAAGACTGATAAATAATTACCACATCAAGCTATTAAAACACGCTCTTACTGTCATATATGTGAAATAATCTTCCCTTGAAGATTGACATAACGAGCCCGGTTTGTTTACAAATACGGCGTTTAACAGCATCTCCGTCACTTTCCGGAGACTACCGATAAATTTTCGCCAGTTTCTGATAACCAATGGATGGATAGCACATATATTGATAACGTAGGGCGCACACTATAACCCGGTATATACCAGTACCTTCCGGTATTGTATATAGTAGCCCGCTATTGACACCTAATCATGTTGTATATTGCCTTGTATATTGACATTAATCATGTTGAATGTATACTTGAAACATGCCAGAGGCGGGATTTACTATGCGTATGCAATACAGATGGTGCGAATGGCTGTGTGCAGTTGTATTAATTTCTCCGATAATTATTAGATTTATATTTTCATGTACAGTAGAATCTACAATAAAATAATAATTGTTTACTTGTGAGTATATAATTCTGCATGTTCAATATACACGAATGTTGTGAGTTATTTAATTTTCATAAACACATGTCAATCATCATGAAGATCAAAGAGGCGGCCTTTTCTTTTATATCAATATAAAACGCACAAACATGATCATATGAATGGAAAATTAAAATATATGTTATATCCACATGCCCTCAAATTTTTCTATGCATGTGTATTTAATTGTAGCTAGCTACATTTTGTTTATTGTCTGATACAACATAATCTGTAATAAAATATAAAAGCTAGATGTTTTTGTTTGTCCTTATAATTTTATATCGCTGGCTTAGAATAAGAAGGTCGTAAGTGCCATATTTGAAATATATATCACAAGGCGCTTCTAATTATGAGACTATTTTCATGAAAGCTTGTTAACCATAAGTACCGAGTATTTTTTTCAGACAGAGTTTCTTATTTTCTCAAAATATGATTTTGTTGATACGATCTTTTCATTCTAAGACAGCGATATGTTATATATCATGGAGTTAATGTGCTTGTCTATATAATTTCATGATTATATCAAGTGAGATATATATTCATTCACACTTCTATACTTATCCTTTAATTGGATTATACCTAGCCATTCAATTAGGTGTCAGTCGTGATTAGACTACAATATGCCACGCAATATACAAAACAATATAGGCCTACAACAGGGTACCGGCAGATACCGGTGTACCAGGTTTTGTGCGTATACTTGCGATCATTGACGAAATCTTCGGAATCGTTCATAAAATTTAAACGTAAACACTATTTAGTATTTTGTCTGGAGGACAAAATACTAAATAGCGTTTTCAGTTGATTATTTCTCATAGAAGGAACAGCGACCAGAGGTCAGATATGGGTCCCTTCTGCACCATTTTTAGTATAATTTAATATCTCAATATTTCAATATTCTTTGTAGATAGAAAATACCACCATTTTAAACCTTATTGGGACTTTAATTAAAATTTTGAACAGAAATTATAAAACAAGGGAAACAACTCCATTAATGGTTATTACAATAGATAGTTTGGATTACCTCCCTTTAAAACAGATTGAAGTTGGTGAGGAATCAATATGAAAACTGTGTATCATCTTTTACAAAAAAAACCCAACTCATTTTATTGGTCCAAGAAGGGCCATAATTCTTGCAAAAGCAGGATATTGCTATGTCTCTTGTTATACAGTGGGGATATTGATGGTGGGGAATAACAGTTACATGTTTCAGAGCAAAATCTGCAATAGTTTAGGAGAAAAGTTGACCTTTAATAACAAAAAACTTAAAACCAATATTTATTATTCTCCAAGTTGGAATTGGTCAAAATTGTTACACAAAAACAGCATTGAGTTATGTGCCTTTATTTCCCAATGCTATGTGTTGATAGGGAAGTTTGCAAAGCTACAACATTTTACCTAAACCCTGATTCAGTTAAAGCAAATCAATAAGCATATATGAATAATTTTTGTAAGACATTGCAGCAAAAACTGTTTAATGTACAACTACAGTTATGGTGTATAAGGCTTCACACACACACACATTTCAGTAAAGTCTAGGTCCCACTGAGCATTTATTGTCTCGGCAATGTACTGCTGATTAAGGTAAATTAGCTCCAAGTGGCATGGGGAACAGGGATTTCATAAAGTTTCTAACAACTTTCTTGAAGCTTCCCCTAGACCGTGAGGGCCCTTTTCCCGATGCCTTCTGATACTCATTTATTAAATCATGGGGTATATTGCCGATGTAAAAATGCTCAGTGAGACCTAAACATGAGAAATAATAGAGTGCAAAAGAGTATATTCCAACGGTTCCATTCACACTTACCAGAAAGTCCCCCAGGTGAAGTATAACCAGTTAAAAGACTGAAATATGTGAGATACAAACCACTGTTAGCAAAGTGAAAATAAAAAACAACTATAAACAAGTTCTCAGTGTCTCCCAGTACAGATTTGCCCTGTGATTTTTCAAATCATTAAAGCCCTTTTATCACTGAGGATCAACCAGTAAATACAAGGGATTAGAATGTTCTCCATCAATAACTAACAACAACACAATAGATGTCTGTAAACATGTATGCTCCCATGGCAGCCCTTAAGTCGGAAATGGTAAAGGTCGCTGAGACCTTGAGTTTTGACCTCAAAATCAATAGGGGTCATCTGCTGCTGCTAACCAACCTACATGTAAAATTTGAAGATACTAGGGAAAAGTGTTCTTGAGTTATTGAACGGAAACCATTTGGTCTACAGACAGAGCGACTGACCTATGTGCTAAGCAATATACCCCCTCATTAAAGAAGGGGCCATAGTAATGTAAACTATATTTGATGAAATGGTTACTATGACAAAAAACACAGCTAGTATGGAAATTGTTTTTTATTTTGAAAATTATGATTGAGAACCAGAACACCTCTGATAAAAAATTGTCAAAAAGTTAAAAACCCTTTAAATGAAATATTGAAGCATGAAATGTGACAAGTTCAAGTTATTTCGGCACACATTGTATGGAAGACACTGATTAACCAGTTAGACTTTGGTATAAAAGTTGTTTTGAAAGCAGACACTACCACAGAATATGACCATACTGAACAATTGTTTCTTTGACAAAAATCTGACCCTCGCAAAATTAAGGTAGATACCGGCAGGTGGGGAGTTCAATAGTTTTGCAAGTACAGTAAGTAAAATTCCACTACAAAACCCAAAAGGAAAAGGGGATCCTGAAATCAAAGTAACAGACCAATTTTCAATTAAATTTATTTAAAATATCAGCATGATACCATTGTTTTTGTTTGTACAATGTTAGCTGTGCCAAAATGAATCAGACATGACTAGTATTTGAGTAGGGACAGTATTCAACAGTTCAACAGCTTTTTATCAAATAAACAATTGTTTTATGGTCTGAGAAGCTAAGATTCTATGAATTAATTGGGATAAGTTGTTTTCAACAAAACATTGACACACTTACTTTTCTCACCATTCACAGCCATACTGGAAACAAATACATGATGTAACAAAATGTGATAGGTAGATAGATAGACTGACGGCTTAACTGACCAAGTGGCTGACTGACTGAGCGACTGAATGACTGACTACGGGGTGACTGTCTTAGCTGCTGAATGACTGAGCAACTGACTGACTACCAAATTGGCTGCCTAAGCAACATACTGACTAAGTAACTGAATGATTAAGTGACTGAATAAGTAACCGACTGACTAAATGACTGACTGACTGACTGACTGACTGACTGACTGACTGACTGACTAAGTGACTGACTAAGTGACTGACTGTCTAAGTGACTGACTGACTAAGTGACTGACTGACTAAGTGACTGACTGAATAAGTGACTGACTGAATAAGTGACTGACTGACTAAGTGACTGACTGACTAAGTGACTGACTGACTTAGTGACTGACTGACTAAGTGACTGACATATGTAAAGTATTTACTATTAAAGTTCTTAACTAATAATCAACTGACTTTCTCTGCCACAGACCACCTAGATCACTGAAAGCTTGGTCAGAATTTATTGTTCAGTCAGTTCAATTCCTTACAAATTAATATTTTTGTAAGAGAAAACTGGGAAACAAGTTGCAAAAAAACAGTAAAATATTATTGTTTCCAAGAAACTATTAATGACAGAAAAACTTCAAATTCCAGGAAAATTTTTAAAAACCAGCATTTATCTCCCAATAGAGATTATAAATGCCATTTTTTTCTCCATTTTTCTGAATTCAGAAAAAATAAAATAAACGAGATACCATGCAAAAATTGACATTACTGCCTTCTCTTTCATGACTGACCTGCGGCTGATTTCTTAAATAACCAATTAAAACTTCAATTATATGAGAATTCACCAAATTAAAAGAGAAAACCTATGCCTCCCACAATGAGCCATAACTCTTGAAATATTTGTCTGACAACCGGCTCTGGTCAAAATGCATAACTAGGCTTGTTACTATAATTATTCATGTGATGTTTCATTGAAATCAAACCAGTGGTTCAAGAAAATATTTACAGACAAATTTGTTCGCAAGACATCCAGTGCAAAAATCAATATGTCTCCCCTACTTTATGTGGGAGCATAATTATCTCCTATATAATTATGGAATTAAAGGAAGATGCTATAATTATTGTTAAAGCTTTTATCAAACACGAAAAAAAATAAAACTTCATAATTCTGAAAGACCTATTATCAACAGGGGAAACAATGTTTTTGTCTTTCTGAATTTGGTGTAGTTATACTGATTACAATGATTAATTTAAATAATTTCCCATGAAGCTGTAGTGATGTTTTAAAGAGATCATAATGATGTCATAGAGAGAGCTAGGTTATGTCATAACAAGTAATTAGGAATTGCAAGCAATACAGAAGTCCACTACATGGTTTTCAGGTTGTCAATGTTTCGGTTGCCATGGTAAACACAATTTTTTTCCAAATAAAAAAATAATTAGTGCGTAATCTCCTCATTGGTTTCTATTCACAAATCAAGTTTCATAAAACTAGCTTGAAAACTGTTTGAGTAATGGCAGGATCCAGATTTTGAAGTATTTTCACTATATTTTAGCATTTCTGTTTCCACAGCAACCACAATTTTTGTCTGAATGAAAAAATAAATAGACGTGCATAATCTCCTTATTGGTCTCTATCCACATACCCAGTTTCATAAACCTAGCTTGAAAACTCTTTGAGTTATGGCAGGATCCAGATTTCTTGACGGACGGAGGGCAAACCTAAACTCCCCTACGGTTGAAACCAACAGGGGCCTAAAAATGATGTCACATTGTTGTCAAAGTGATGTCATGTAGATTTCATAGTGACATCATAACATTGTCATGGTGATAACAGATTACTTACTTGATATTTAACTTAACATTGGCCTCCTCTTTCCTTTGACGTAAAACCTGGAACATAATGGTAAACATCTACCATAAAATAATTTGTGTATTTGTGCATATTTAAATTAACCGATTTGGTAGAACAAATATTGTGGGGATACTCATTTGATTTTCAAGACTATGGACTCTTATTGATCGGAAACCATTCGGTCAGTTCATTTAGGTGACACAGCTACCATGGATCAAAGCTAGAATCATCACACTGGAAGGATACTCAGGGGTTTTGAATCCGGAATTTCCAGCAAAACATATAAAGTTGTGATGATTTGTATCTGACTATGACCAAGGTGTTATAGAGATACTAGATAACCTGAAGCTCTAAACTTCATTGATTGCTTTTCTTTATCCTCGCCACCAGATAATCCACATGGACGAGGCTCCCAGAAGAGTTTTGGTAATTTTAGTTTTTGGGGGATAGTGCATGATACAGAAGATGCCCCAATTCCAGAAGCATCCCTGTTTCTTTTACATGCAAGATGCATAGTACCCATACATGGGACCTCAGTTTAAAGTCTCATCAAAAAGACTATAAGTACTTTTAGTTGGCCAGTCTGGGATTCGAACCCACAACCTGGAGATCAGGAGTGACTACTAGTCTCATGCTCTATCGACTGAGCTAGGCAGGCTGGTTATGAAGCTATAACTTACCCTGCTCAGTTTATATCCTGACTTCGGAATGTTAGTTACACCTTCTCTAATCAAATCATCGGGATCCTCTGTAAAAAGAACCAAAAGGTTAATAAATAGCCCAACATACAATGAATGGAACCCAATGATCAATAATCTACCAACATACATTTACGGAAAAAAAAGATTTGACAACCTATTCCCTGGATGATTAAACATAAAAAACAACTGATATTTACAGACTTGTGGCAGTAAAAAATTTTCATGGTGTCAGGGGTTTGCGGGTTAAACGCTTGACTCCCGGAATTTCTAGAATGATCCTCGAAAGAAGGAAAGCTTAATTTAAAACAAAAATTTTGTTGATTGTCTTAGCAACGGAAATTGGGACATTTGCGTGATTTTTAACTCACTTTAAGGTGACTGAAAAAGGCCAAGTTTTAAGACTATATTTTGTATTCACAAAAGCGATTTAAACATTCAAAGTTTTTAACATAATAATCAATAATAAATGCACCTAGAAGTTCAATAGCATCATCCTGCTCATCTGCATTCCTGTCACCATAGAAACCAGAATCTATAGAATCTTTATCTGATTCCTGTAACATCTTCTCTAAATCTTGTCTGTGTTTGGCTGCTTCTAGTTTCGCTCCCATAGACTTTGTTTTAGATGAACTAAAGAAATAAAAACATTATTATAATATAGCTAAGTATGTGTACAATGTTCTTTTGGCAATATTTTCTTAAACATGATGATTTCATTTGCAGATCATTTGTAAGTTATGTTTTCTAAGGTCAATCATTTCTAAAACAAGTGCTCATTGGTCAAACTGTGGTTAAACAAAATTGTATTTGCTGATAATTTGGAAATTCATAGGTCAATCAATCATTTGTAAAGTATGTTTTCAAAGGTCAATCGTTTTGACTGACTCAATACTTGAATTTTTCAATCAAATAACTTTTTTTTCTTTTCTACAGAAAAGGGATTCCTGGATTATTTTGGAATTGTAGAACTACTGTCGATTCAATAAGTAATACCAATGAGGGAACTATCCCATTTGAAAGAATAGCGGGGATTACAGTTATTTCGGTTACATTCAGTTAAACCTAGATAAACAAAGTTTACCTGAAGGGCGAGCCAATGTTAAAAACCATTATCCTTTAACTATGAACAGACCGATAAAACTACCAATAGAATGTATATAACAACAATCACCTCTCTACACTTTCTGTTGTTTGTTCTTCCTTGGCCAGCATTATCTCCCCTGCTAGAGGATCTTCCTCATCTCTATGACAACGGGGACCTGAATAACCCTTACTTCTATAATTAGCATCTTCACTGTCCTAAAATAGCTCATAGGATATTATTACTGGAAACACTTACTGGATTTTATATCTATCTAACAGAAGCATTTACTTATGTAAAATCATCAAATTTCGATAGGACAAAATTTTGTGGTTTTGATAAAAAATAGCATTTTGATGGAACGTTAATTCGTAGATTATGCATTTCAGGTAATACTAATAGGGTCAAAATTATTGTTCGATGGGATTTCATTTCGTGGTTGATCGAACGTGAACCACGAAATCCACAAAATTTAATCCCGACGAAGATTAAATGATTTTACAGTATTAAGTTGTGCATGTGATCTGATATGGTCAAGAATGAAAATATTTTATTCTACTTAGTTACAAAAAAATTATAGAAAAGCTTACAACTAAGCTAAAATGTCTAGCCCCAGGGTTGTATTCCATATTGATCTTACTAGGACGACCAATCAGATCACACTATATTAAATTCTTGGTTAGTAACAGGCTATATGATTGGCTATTCTTTTTCTTCATTGAATATGACCACCAGGCTTTAAGTGCCTACCTCACTTATTTTTAAGTGGGGAGGGGGGGGGGCATATATCATTGGTGCTGTCAGTCTCTCTGTTTGTAACACAATTATTTCACAAAACTTTCAAAGATTTCCAACCTTAAAGCATAATTGACCATAGAGGGGGATTTTTGCTAGGTCAATTTTTACCAGACTTATGATCCTTTGTTACTTTTACAATGTATGCCAATGGGGGCATCCGTGTCACATGGACGTACTTCTAGTTACCAGTAATATCAGTTTTTTTCATCATTTTAACCTAGCTACAAATAAAATCACAGAAAAACTTACATCTAAGCTTACATGTCTAGCCCAAGCCTTTTTAATATCTGTATTTTCATCATTTCTATGTCGTTGACCAGCACTCTCTGTTCTATGATGAGTGTCCTCCTCGAATAATTCATCAAATGTTGTAGTTGTTACCTTGGTATCTGATACCCAGCCAGACTTCTGCTGTTTTCTACCTGTTTACAAGAACAAGAAATGTGAAAATACAATGTGCATCAAAATTTAGGTTTTCATTATGCAAATAAAACTTTAGTGAAGAGTTACTAGATGAACCATATGGCCATAAGTCACAGATATAGTATTTTTTGTGTTTAGTGGGGAGCAGTGGCCTAGCGGTAGGGTGTGCGCTTCAAGAATGAGGGGTCCCAGATTCAACACCCCTATCTGGATAATGCTTTTAAAATTTCTCATAGTGAGGAAATCTCAAATGCTACACTCACCCAAGGTTTTGAATTGGTACCTATGAGGGCAGCATCTGCTCATGTTAAATAATCCCTGGCGCCATAGATCAATGATGCCTACACACCAACAAATAGAAAAATAAGTCTTCCTATTGAGACTCAAACACATGTTTACTTAGGTAGCCCAATGACCAGGGAAGTTAAAATGTCAAAGGGCGGTTGATTAGCCAAATTGCTGAAAAGGCCGATAGAAAACAGGTACCTTATGTACAGCTTAATACTTAATGCTGACTTGATCAAAAGTTTTAGTACTTGTTGCCATTATGACTAACCTTGTCTTTGTTCTGGTCTCTCATCATCCTTGGATTTATTTTTCTTACTGTGTTTCTGCCATGGTTTATCATATGAACGATCCACTAAATCTATAGAAGTATATAAAGTTGTTCAGTTTTTAAACAGAAGTGCATGGTATCAAAATAAGCGAATCATTTAGGGGGCAGTGAACAAACATACAGTAAGCTCCTTCGTTGATTTATTTTACACCGAGACAAAAGCTCCAACAATTTTTTATCCTGTACATATTGTATGTCACAAAGCCGGTGACATATAGGTCCATTTGGTCCATTATAATTACTTGTAAATATATGTTATACACATGTCACGTAAATAAACTATTTACTTACTTACGCACTTATTAACTATTGTTTTACATTAAGACATAAGCTCATGCTCATTGTAAGAATAGACATCCTAAAGATCAAGAGTCAATACTCAATATCATACAAGGCATATCGGTGCAGCAACTCTTTTTGTTGAATACATAGAGATGAGATAATTAGATGACTTCTGGTTAAGTCGGACAATAGCTATTCATAATGTTATATTGTTGTAAATGTAATCTGACTTAAAAAATAAAGATTGTATTTTATTAGTTTCAATCTTGGGTTTTGACCTGAAGTCTGAAACAGTTTGGCCCAATTTGTTAAACAATTCATACTCTTAGCACCTCACTCCTAAGGATATACCAAGCGACAATGGTATGGCAAGCTGGTATTTTTTTGTAATACAAGAGATAATTGTATTCCTTACCAGGTCCACTAGCCACTGCCCAGGTCTGAGTAGAACTTTTTTCAGGACTCTTGCTTCTACGCACTGAAACAGAAGGTACAAGTCTTAGAAATCAATCATGAAAACGATTTAGTAAGGTTGAATTAACATAGGGGATCACAGTGCCATGTCTTAAAATGTTGACTTATCAGTGTAGTCATAACTAATTTCCAGTACATACCTCTTAAACAAATGAAGAAGAATGTGCAGATTCAAACCACCCTAAAACTTCACAAACTCAAATCATACTTAACAATTTGTGACTTTTTAATTTCTTCATCATTTTCTTTGACAAATCTATTTGGAATGTTTATACAGGTGGGGAGAAATGGAATCCACAGATCAAAACAAAATAATGGTTGTTACAAAAAGCCCTTGACATACCTAGTCGTTCCGGAGAACTTCTTCTTACAGCACCAACTTTCAAATCCTAAAAATGTTATTAAGAAATGCTTAAAATATATGTGACATAAACGAAAGTATGTGTTAAATACAGTATCAGCAGGCCTGTTCACTAAATCATGAATATCGACATAAGTTTACACGCTTTTAATGATTGGCTATGACTTTTTAGCCCCTTATCTAACCTCAATATTAAATCCCACTCAATAGTGAGACCACTATTCAAGAGATTTTTTTATTGATATCAAATATATTTAGAATACTACTAATTTTACACTAAAACGCTATGACTAACAAAATGTCTAGTGAATGCCTTGGAAGTAGGAAAATTTAGTGATATCTAAAATTTAAAATTCCTAAAAGTAAATAAGAGTTAATGTCAGTATACAAACCTTTGGAATAGGAATGGCAGCCTTTTTGTACAAACATTTGATGAGGTAAACAACAGGATCATCAGGTTGTTCATGTAGAACTTTGTTCATCAAATCCTGAAATAAAAGTCAAAATATTCTTATAATTATAAGGCCAGGAAAGGTAGGGAAGAAGGAAAACTGATATCTTCATTACCTAATTTGGAAGAGAATCAAACACTATAGGTATCAAAGTCAATACTTAGACCTGATCTCAGACAGTCCACTTTGACCACTTTGACCTCAAAGCCAAATTTTACATATTTCAGTGGCATTTGGAATGTACTTCATGGGCATTCGGAATTGTCAGAACTCCATCCTTGTGCTCCTATACTAGATTGATGACCTCTTCGATTCAAAGATGAGTGCCAAAAGCATCCATCACGTCAAACAACTACAACTAGTCTAGTGATCAATAATAAGATCAGTAGGTCAGCATCATATACACTCATCAGCAACAATTGGCATGCAACTCCTCCGCCCCATGTTCTGCATTGAAACTTTTTAGCTTGGCCAGGAAACACTCAGGGACCAATCTGGGAACTAACTGCAATGAATTGTGCACTACTCATGCAGCAGCTCAGCACATCAAAGTTCAGATAAGTTAAGTAGGCGTTTATACCACAACATTTGTTTGCAGAGTCTAAATACATTTCAAAGGTAATGTATTCGCACATTTTATTGATAAATGATTGGGAAAGGTTTCCAAAATTAACAAAATTTATGTAATTGACAACCCATTTGCATGGCATAGTGGAAAGCAGGTCTTAGTTTTAACTTTTATTCTCTCATCATGAACCTGAAGACACAGAACATAATAAACAGCCTAAACAGAAAAGATTTTGGAGCTTCATCAAATCACTACGGAAAGACAACTCAGGCATTTCACCTCTAAAAGACAAAGGGCAACTATTCAACTCCGCTAGTGACAAGGCAAACATCCTAAACAAGCAGTATAAGTCAGTCAACACTCAAGAAGCGGATGATGACATTCCCACACCAGCAGGAACACCTTCCCCGGATATGGACCAAATTCATATTACCGAAGACGGAATATTGAAGCTACTACACAACATCAACCCAAAGAAGGCCACAGGTCCAGATTGCATACCAGCACGCATACATTTGTGTACTTAAAGACTGTGCAACAGCTCTGGCCCCAATCATCACCATGATTTTCCAGACTTCACTTGACGAAGGAAAAGTACCTGATGACTGGACACAGGCAAATGTTACTGCCATCTACAAGAAAGGCTCAAGACAGGACCCCGCAAACTATCGACCGGTCTCCCTCACTAGCATCTGCTGCAAGCTTCTTGAGCATGTCATAGTTAGCCACACAATGAAACACCTGGACAAGCACAGCATACTTCATGACTGTCAACATGGATTCAGGGCAAAGAGAAGCTGCGATACTCAGCTCCTAACATTACAGCATGAGCTTGCAGCGTCACTTGACAAGAGGACGCAGACAGACATGATAATACTGGATTTCAGTAAAGCCTTCGACCGAGTTCCTCACCAAAGACTCCTGAAGAAATGCCATCATTATGGTATCCGAGGCCAGACGCTCCAGTGGATTTCATCCTTCCTGCATGGTCGAACCCAGAGAGTTCTTGTTCAAGGCGAGTCATCTGAAGAAGCCCCGGTTGTGAGTGGTGTCCCTCAAGGCTCAGAACTGGGACCACTCTTATTCCTGTTATTTATTAACGACCTTCCAGAGGGACTCCGCTCAAAGACACGCCTATTCGCAGATGACTGCATTCTCTACCGCCAGATAAAGACCGAACAAGACCAGCAGATACTCCAACAAGACCTAGACTCTCTAGCAAAGTGGGAGAAACTGTGGGGGATGGATTTTCACCCTCAGAAATGTAGTGTCCTCCGAGTAACTCGATCCAAGATTCCTCTTCGCTCAAACTACATCCTGAAAGGTGTACCATTGGCGGATGAAAAATCATCAAAATACTTAGGAGTGGACCTGCAATCAGACCTTGGCTGGAAAACTCATATAGACAGAACAACAAAAAAGGCAAACAACATGCTAGGCTTCCTGAAACGCAACCTAAGAAAAACAAGAAAAGAAAAAAAAAAACGCCTACACATCTCTCGTCCGCTCAAATTTGGAATATTGCCGCACTATTTGGAACCCTCATCATAGAAACCTCATCAATAAAGTCGAAATGGTCCAGAGAAGAGCAGCACGATTCGCTACCAACAGGTACCACAACATCAGCAGTGTCTCTGATATGCTTTCTGACCTGAAATGGGAAACCCTTGAATCTCGCCGGAAAAAGATACAACTGACCATGCTATACAAGATCATCCACAACCACGTCGAGATTGATCCAGGCCCCTATCTAACACCAATCAAAAGCAGAGCAAGATCATCTCATAACAGCAGATTCCTGCCCTATTCTACATCTTCTGACGTCTTCAAATTCAGCTTCTTTCCTCGTTGTATCCCCCTGTGGAACAACCTTCCAGCATCTATTGCTGAGGCTCTTTCTTTGGCCTCCTTCAAGAATGAGCTCTCCAACCTGACCTTCTAAAGGGGATCCTCATGCACAGTTACAAAGTACAGCCAAACGAAGGGCCGGAGCTATGTCAGCGGGGTCTAGCACCCTAGCACCGCCACGGAAGCTGGATTGGTCTTGCCCTGATGGCCGAAAGTAACTGTGCAAAACTTTCTATTACTTCATATCTTTTAAACTTTACCTGCAATCATATTTGCCCGTGTCTATCCTTCTGTCTTTCCTATCCTTACTTCCCTTTTTCTTTTTCTTTGCGCACCGTTATAGAATTGTCAAATTTATGACAGCATAACGTATTGATGTAGATGTAGATGTACAATGACCATGACCAGTCATTCAGTATGTTCTTATGCACCAGTCAGCTGAACTATGGCATACCCACCCTCAGGACGGACATCTATGTTTTTTACATTCCAGCTTCCCCCCCACAGTGCGGGGGATATCCCCCATACTGCGGGGGATATATGTTGTCTCTCAGAACCAATGCGCCGGGGACAATATTTAGTTGTCAAGGGCCGGGGAAATACTGGGGGAATGGTGGGGTTTTGACAACACAAAAGTAAAAATCCCCACCCATCTCCAAGGTATTGAGAGAGTGGATGCAACCGACTGACGTATTTTCCCGGTTGGCACTATATGACACCCAATAAAAGGCGATTTTTCGTTTACTTTTAATCTTTAAAATGGAGTATGTGGCGGAAAGGGCTTTTAGTGGCGAAAATCGGCCTTTGCACATAATGAATTTGTATTAGCTGATTGGAAGCCTAACCCTAACCCCCTAACCCTGGGGTAGCCAAATACCGGGTGTCATATAATTTCAATCTATTTTCCCATTCATAAAGAACATGAATAATTTGCATCAATGCATGTATGGGCACGAAAATCATTTTTTAAGCCCTTGAAATCAATATTTTAACTTAACGACATTACCTCAAAGAGGGGCGTGAGTCTGTGTTTATCCATGTATTGTTGTATTCTCAGCTTAGACATCGCAACAATTCTTACATTATAAAATAAATCAGATTGAAGAAATAAAATTTCTGCAAAAATGTTTGTTTACCAACACGGCGGTGATGCGTAATAATAGCACGCCGTGAAAATCAGTGAAACGCTAAAACCCGTCTCGGCCGTTATTATTGGCGATCATAAAAAGATATTTAAAAAAGCCGTGAAGCTGTGCTTATTTCAGTGTACGCATTTGATAAATCCAGAGTTGTTAGGGGTCCTGGGTATGCTTCCCCTGATATTTTTTCTACGAAGCCGTACATGCCATGATGGTATGCGTTCCGTAGTATTTCCATACCATTATGGTTATAAATGGCATGATAAACTCTGATTGATCATTCTATACCATATTCTTCAATTTTAAAACATATGCTTTCAATTTTTGGCGCAAAACTTATTTTACTTATCCTCTTCGTGCTGGGACATAAGGCAGCTTTGGCGAAAAGAATACCACAAAAGAAAACAGTCCGTCCGTTATGGAGTCAATGGCGAAATAACTCTACACGTGCACAATGTTCTAATAGTTCAGCAATTAGCAAGATTATAACACGTGCAAACATCTATTTCGTAAAAATAATGGACACTGTAAGATTCAGCCGACGATTTGTATACAATATTATCAATATACTTATATCAATAAAATAAATATATTAAGTATAAATCTACATGTAATTTAAAGCTGTATGTGTTGTAAAAATACGTATGTGATGTATTTAGTATTGATTATGTGTCAATATTTTCCCTATGAAATTATAAACCTACTTGTCCTGACCCATGCAACACGAACGACATGTTTTATTAACTCTTTGTCATATGCATTTTAATTTTGTGTAAAATACATAAGCTGCTGCACTATGAAATACATATTTCAATATATAGGTCCTATAATTTAGTATGTGTACGCTGCCTTTCAAAACGAAATAAACATGCATATCCAAACTTTCTTCGAAACTGGCAGATAAATCGATAGCAAATATGCAAATTTTAGCATAATAGGCATTCTCGTGAATATTTATGACGTGAAATCTTCCGGCCCAAAATATATATTTTATATAACCTATGTTCTTATGTAGGCATATAGAAACTATGGTAAATTAACAGAAACTGCATTATGAAATCAATATAGAACATCAACGGACAATTAGTTATGTCATCCCTTATTGGTTGAAAAATGAGAATGTAATACAAAAGATCTAAAACACAGTTAAGGCCGATTAATAGGCTAGCATAACATAGTTATTCATGACCAGAGACGCAATATATATCATCAGAAATATATGTGACATTACGACGGCTTGGAATGAGAAGATCGTAACTACCAAATCGATATTTTGAGAAAACACGGAAAAACTGTCTGACATTTAGTCTTTACTTTTGGTAAAACAAACTTTTACAACTTCAATTTGGTCAACATGACAAGTTCGATTTTTATGAAAATGGGCTCATAAGAAGCGCCTTGTGATGCTTATTTTAGATATACATTAATCTTAAAAGGTCGTAAGTGGCACTTACGACCTTCTAATTCTAGGTCATCGATTAGTCAGTCGTGTAGTAATTAACAAATTAATTGCCTTATGCAGCTGCAATGAAGAGCGACGAATGTTTGCACGAAAGTTGCGAAATATAGATAATGAAAAATCGAGCAGGGGATGCAGCACCTCCAACGAAACACTAGATGTTGGGCAGTCTGCTAGGAGATTTTTAATTTCTGTCTTTTATCTCCAACGCAAGTGATTTAGTCACTAAGTCGAGATTGTTTGACTAAACGAAACCCCTGATGCCGTGGCACAATTGATGCCTGATGGTACCAGGTACTGTCAACCCGGCATCCGAAGTTCGGCGTATTCCAGATGACAATTCAGCCGCGTATTTTAAAATGCATTGTTTAGCACAAGTTACCAACAGTACATCTGGGCCCCCCTACATATTTTGTTTATCTTATGTGGCTTTTTTTAAATTTCGGGTCGGAGGCACTTACCCCGATCACGACCAACGTGTTTCGAAACATTCGATGTAAACTTTGTATAATGGTTTGTTTAAAAAAATGCGACACTCTCAATGTCAAAGCAATAAACAAATCGCAGAAAAATACCAGGACATTTGACATTTGTAAATTACATGCTGTATACGTATTTATGAACTAAATGACCTTTTTTTACTTGTCTTTTGTTCAATTCTTTAAAAATTATATACATTAACAAGTTGTTAGTATAATTTTTTTTTATGACAGACACAATTATCACTCCTCGATCATGTTAGATGTACACTATATAACATGCCGAGCTTAGCTTTTATTTGCAAGTCAGAATGAAAATTGCTGAACTATGGAAGTCATGTGAGTGCCACCACTCGTATTTGAACCCGGCCTACAAGATCAAACAGCAATCGCGCTACCCACCGAGCTACGGAGATACAGGATAGTTATATAACATATTCAACGTTTGTAGTATCAAGTCGTCACTTTGTCAACAATACAGGTTAAATCAGAGGTCACAAATTATTGACGGTACCTACCGCGATAGACACCAAACCTAAAAACCCAAACTACATTTGTATTTACTGTATTCATTATCCGCAAAATTTCTCCAAGCATAGTTTGTAATTTTAATAAGTGTTCGATGAGTGAAATTATCCTTTGATTCAGAAATGCCAAACTAGGCATTGTAATTGCAATGACAATGTTCACAATCATGGACTTAAAGTGTATAGAGCTATATCGGAAGACAAAATTTAAAAAAGTTTCAAAAACTGAAAAACAACTATGCTTTCATATCCATTAGATCATTTTTCGCTTCAGTTTTAACAGAAACTCTGTCTGTGATTTATTGGACATGCATACTGTCAATTTTCATACGAGAGTGTTCTAGAACACCCTACGAAACTATAAAAATCGTCTATTTTTCGACGATTGAATCAAAGTACACGAAACCATCCAAAGTTTTAATTTGCAATCAAGGTAGTCTAGTATCATACTAAAAAGGATGCAAGTACTTATTTTGACAGTTTATGAATGTTAGAATATAGCTCTATACACTTTAAATATAACCTAATTAACAGATTCGTCACAAAATGTATAATAGAACTTTATTATACAGATAGAAACAAGGGACACAAATCTTGACTACCGAAAATCGATACTGATAAGGGAGACAATAACTTCTAAAATAAAATAAAACACAAGTTAATAATCAGTAGATTCTAGTTTTCATATCATTACAATCTTTATGAAAACAAATCGATGGCTTAGAATTAGAAGGTCGTAAGTGCCACTTACGACCTTTTAAGATTCATACATATTTAGAATGAGCATCACAAGGCGCTTCTTATGAACCCATTTTCATAAATATCTGCAATTGTCATGTTGACCAAAATGAAGTTTTAAAAACGTGTTCTCCCATAGGTAAAGAGTAAATTACAGACCGTTTTCTCTTGTTTTCTCAATATATCGATTTGGTAGTTATGACCTTCTTGTTCTAAGCCATCGAAATATAGTACAAATGTATACACATGTATTATAAAGGACGTTTTACAATCATTAGTACCCATAACACATTTTAACGAATTTGATAATTGGATTTTGTTTCAATTAAGTATTGGTATGCGTTTCTGAATCAAATATCTTCTAATATTTGTTTTACTGAATTGCAAAAAACAATCAGTACCTGTAAATGTGACTTGATGTGTGGATAAAATTACTTTCTATACGAGAGTGGACCCCTCAGCCAAGCAACAAGGTATATCGTATCTTCTAAAATAAAGCAACGTACAATGGTCAATTTCGGAAATCATACTCAATGGTTTATTTGTGGTCTCAGGCATAAAATAATTCGCCGTTCTAGATTCGAGCTCCAGTACAGCAATTGTGGTGCGAGTAAGAGTCGAGGAGAACCCCCACCTGACTCATAGAAGATAAATACTTCTCACATTTCTACCCGTGTTTCCTTCATACAGAATTATACAGTACATACTAACCTAAGGCACATCGCAATAACAATAATACCATCCCCAAAATTAAAGCCACACTTTTAATAATTCATTTAACCCCATTATTAAGACCTACCCCGGTATAAATGCTACTCGTTTAATTGAAAGGGACTAGTGGTGGTCTTAGAATTGAGATCTTTACCAACTCTGCAGAGCAACAACCTCTGTAAGCAGCAAATAATGGTCACTTTTTAAGGTTGCTATTCTACAGAGGTTAAATATAGTAAGTATGGTCTTAGGGAATATGTTGCTTTAGAGTAGTTGTTGCTCCACTGAGGTCAACTTTGGAGGGGTTATACTGTATACCCAGCTTTATGGGGACTGGTACTGGACCATGTATGTGTCCTAGAATATACCTGTACATACCCAGAGTCAACATCGTTTTCAACACAACTTACAAACTATGGTGCATCGTAGGTTTTCAAATCAATAATGATCTAAAATTGTCACGGCGCAGGACAAATTAAATCCAGTCCACTTTTTTAATTTAATAGTTTAACTACATTGCATACATGCATATAATTATATAGAAGGAATTAAACAGTGTGTTCTTAAAATGTATACTAAAATTACCAGCCCCTAATTTATATAAAATATTAATTTTCCCTCCAGTTACCTAGTATATCTTACCAAGTATTATTGCTCATGTACTATCACGTCACATTTCCTATAAATTATTTAAAAAAAGTATATTTTATAAATTCTAGAAAAAAATATAAATCTATGTCCGATTATCAGTTTTACTCTCAAATCTTATAAGGCCTGGCTCACAGAATTGGAGAGAAATCCACCTGCTGTGTAATGGAATCGTCCAATATTGGCATTATTGATCGAGACTCGTTCGTGCCGAGAACCTCCAACCAATAAGCAAGCTTTATCCAGTGGTTCTATAGCAAATCTCGTGAAAGCGAAAATTTTCAACGATTCCTTGTTCTATAGCTATGTGTTATTTCATTTCGAAAATGTGATTTTTATGAATTTTACAAATCTTACACAGAGGGATAAATAGAAATCTAGTTCAGTTGAAAACAGGAAATTATTACAGTAGTACAAGGTATGTAGGCCTATTATATGATAGTGATTGTTTGGTCCTTTTTAGCTAGCAAGCAAGCAAGCAGTCACTTGCGGACGTAACAAGATCGCGGGCAATATTTATCGATAAATTATGCGTGTTTCTTGCTTTGAAAATAATGGTTGTGAAAGAAGAAATGGCATCTGGATTCTCACTATAACTTCTCGATGTCATGTTGCAATTTCTAAAAATGTCTTTTGGTCAACTTGAATCGGTTGTACACATCGTTGACATAGCTTGTAATCGTTCTAACGTTTCCAACGCCATGTCGCTATGCATTTTAATATGCAAAACAGTACTAACGATGAGGGAAACGTCACCGTGTGAGATTTTTGTTATTTAAAAACGTAGTCAAACTAGACTTGATCATTTTATCAATACGAGCTAAATGAATTTGAATTAGTGGTGTATGTCTTTAATAGATAATCTATTTTGAAATTATTAATTATTAGAAAATCGTGACTATCAAAATAGATTGTCATGACCCTCTGGTGTGAACGAACGCTGTAACTATGGGATGGTTTCAGAACATTCAAGTTGACCCGTTTTGTCTTGGCAACGGATTCGTTTACTAATTTACCAGACTAACGTAGCCTAAATATATCTTCGTGTATACTTGATTAATATAAACGATCTATTTACATGCCACAGATTAATCAAACTATGTACTCGTCTGTATATAATATGTATCATTTGATAATAATATGTATATGTGTTAGTATATTTATATAAGTATCAATTATTTTACCTGTAGTTGGTTGGTTGGTTGATTCATTAGGTGCATGAAGTCAGCAATATTTTACATTCTAGTGTATAAGTCAATGCACTATACACTTACACATTAACATTTGCAATTTGAGAAAATGCAAACATCACCATTTTTTATATTGATAGAAGCTACCGAGTTGAATACTAGTAACCCATAGATGAACAACCTGTTATAATAATTAGTAGTGGAACATCTTAAACCTAGATTACGTAACATTTAATTGACTGGAAAACAGTTACTTGTATTAAATATACGAGTAATATATGAGTATTACATTCTTTAATTCGATCTGGAATTTATATCTGCTTTTCACCAGATTTGAATTGATATAAAGCTCATTTCCCACAGAGCTTAAGTTGAATCAATTATTGAAAATATCTACCCCCTGTACTCGCATGATATAGGGGCCACCTACATGGCTGATAGAATATAACATTCACCCAGTTTCGCTATGTAGCTATTAAATGACTGTTTGTTGTTGTTGTTGTTTTTCATAACCAACTGTTGCCGTTTTGATAAGGCAGTAATTGTTGTTATAATGTGCACAGCTGTTCATCAAGGCAATTGTCATCGAGATGGAAATATTATCTTTGGAGAATTACACAGGATATAAAATGTAGTACATTCACTTTTAGATTCTTAAAACCCCGTTACAGTCCGACCTCTCAACCTATCTAACAATCGTGAAAACTCGGTAGTTTCCGTTTGTCTACGGTAAATATAATATATTATTTTACATTGCATAAAAACCGAAGTGATCAGAATGCCTCTCTATAGTGAACTGGTCCCACAGCCTCATTTTCGATTCAAGATCTGCAATCTTTTGGAGTAGGACAAGTGGTACCAGTCTACTCTATAGTATAGATGGTCCTTTGGTACAGTGGATAGACGTCCCTTTTTGCTCTTTGTTGAGGAACTGCAGAGATATTTAAATATTTCGCACAAAGAAACGGCTACGTAAAACAGTGTTCCTTCCAAGTATGCGTTGCTGTGTTGATCATGAGTGGTTCCCCATTATGAGTTTCTATCTAAGGCATATGCGATTTTTTTTAAAAAACATGCTTGGGTGAAAATGTGCAAATGAATTTCAAAACATAATACATCTTGTATGCCTATATTAATGTTTGTTATCTTGATGTATAAAGACATATACTTTGCTATACCCGGAAGAGGTTCGTATTCAAGTGTAAGCTACGATGAAAACACAAATAAGCCACTTATGAGTGGAATCATCTGTTATCACACAAAGCTAATGCTTTAACATTCACGATAAATATAAACTTCATCCGGTAATTTATATAGACTTCTAGTATGTTGAACAGCTCCCTCTTTGACAATCATTTAATGTTGCACTTTTCTTCAAGTTCAAAGTTAGTTTCCACATGCCAGTGGTAATAAAGTACCCGTTTGTTTTCATTTATTTAGTAATTAGATTTATAAGTGGTTAATTACTCCAGAATGGCGGTGCTCCTGTGATGCGGGATTTCACTTTCATTCAGAACGTCCAGATCTTACGGGCATTATCAGTCAATTCCGTGCATTTATCATTCGGAATACTTCTTACAATAAAAATGAGCACGGCATAAAATCTTCCCACCATTTCAAGAACTACTTCCGGTTTCGGTTGGCCTTCCTATTTCTACTTACATTACTATGATACTATGATGAATATTAATATACTGCCGTTAACATGTTGAATAGCTAAATTTGCTATTGATATATCACTGGGCCGTAACTACTACTTACGACCTTATAAGACTGATATATATTTGAAATCTGCATCATGAGATGCTTCTTATGAGCCTATTTTCATGAAAATCGGAGCTTTGTCATGTTGGCCAAAATGAAGTTGTGAAAGCTTGTTTTTCCATAAATATAGAGTACATTTCAGACAGGTTATTCTTATTTTCTCAAAATATCGATTTCGTACTTACGACCTTCTCATTCTTAGCCAGCGATATTCAGTAGAGTCATTGACTTATTCTGCCTTACTTGTTAGCCTTAATTAGCAAAATTGGTGAATTCCGTGAAAGTTTGCAACTAGGGAAATTAGACCGGAAACTACTGCCTTTGAATTAATTATGCTTAGTGATTAGTATGCCATCAATTATAATATCAAAAACTGTGAGAGGACAATGCTTTTAGGTTTAGTTCATAATTAATATTTAATCCCGCAAGTTAACTCCTGGTGTTCATATAAATATTGACTTATGCAAATGGATTAGAGTAGGAATTGAATTAAGCAGATGCCATGCAATGAACTCGCTTCGATCAAACACGCCTGAGTGGAGTGTTTAATAGCCCAACAAAATCGACAATACAAACAGTAATGACATATCTATTGATTCTTACTTTACCATACAAAGTTAATATTTGCCCAAGGTAAATACTCCACTGTTAGCCACATCATGCGGGAGGAGTGAATGATGACGACAACGATATTGTTGGGCCGTAGTTGTTGACTTTTTAGACAATACCACAATCTACTCGTAGATTCTTGGTCATTTCATTAATAATTGACTTGCTTCCCAATGTTTATGGTATTAATAGATCAACAAAATCTCTCTCTGTGTGCGGCTACTACGTGGATACTTCCATGATCGTATTTTTCCAGTATATCGGTCTTTCAGATTTCGCGTTAGCACTCTTCTAAAATGAGAAGTTGCCATCACTAAACGACTTCCGTTGCAATAGACTGCAGAACACCTTTCGTTAGTTAGCACAATTAGAGATTCCACAACGATGATCTTGACATCAGTGATATTAAAATGTACTGTAAACGTTCCTGAATAAGGCAAACATGTAGAGAAGAAAAACAACACTCAGCAGATATAGCATCTAACACAAACAATCACACAAGTATAAAATGCCAAATTCACAACTCGACACTCTGCTAGACTGCTACGTCAGGAGCAAAGCTAACAACGAATAACAAATCACAAAGGCAGTAGAAGATCACACATACCATTTTTAACAGAAAGGACATAGTGAAAAATATGACTACGCTAAGATAGGGGTTCAGTTAAAGTCCTTATACACAAAATTTCAACATGAATTCTAAACAGCATATAACAAGATCATTCGAAGCCTCAGATTGTAGAAATGATTTGGGACTCTACCCCTGATTCGCTAATTACAAACATGGCGTGTAGTATGGGGCATTTTTAAGTATTATTATTATTATACCATAATTATATAGCCCCTTTTTCATGTTTACACACGTTCAAAAGTGCTGTACAATCACGAATAATACATGGTTAAAACAATACACAATGTACTTAAAATATTCGAGTATGGACAAATTTATAAATCACATATAAAATATATCTACCACTCATAGTAAAGCTTACCCTATGCGAAAGAGAACCATACCATATACCACGGTAGTCCAAATCTACTCTCGAAATTCAATGACGATACTAATGAAGTTTCAACTTTGTTGGCTTCGTGCGATCATCGTGTACTCGAGAATCTGTACAGTGCTTTGATTGGGTCACGTAAACCAACGGAAGTTACCGAGCGTATGCTCGTTGTTGAAATTGAAAAAATGGTCATTTTGTATCTCACCTTCCCCACACACAAGGAACCCAGACTACAGCAGCAATATCATACTGATTTGCCGGTTACTTGTGAATAATTGCTGTCAAAATGATTAATGAATTTAGGTAACATATATCCATAACAATCATATGTGAGGAAATGTGCGAGGTAACATACTCACAACAATCATATGTGAGGAAATATGTGAGGTTTTCACTATATTACTAACATATTAAAACAAGCCCCATTAATCAACGTTATACTGTTCTTTGCTATGTTTTGACACCGATGTTAGCAAAACATATTCCAATAATAAAGGCTATCTATACCTACCAAGATGTGGAGATTACCATTTTCTTGCGTTCATTTCTCTGGCTTAGAATGAGTAAGAACAATATCAATAATTTGAGAAAACAAGAAAAAACTATCCAAAAATTACTCATAACTTATAGTAAAACAAGTTGTATCAACTTTAGTTTGCCTAGTTGACAAGTTCCGATTTTCATGAAAATAGACTCATAAGAAGCGGTCCGTGTGATGCAGATTTTAAATATGTATTAGTCTTATAAGCTACAAGTAGATTTGTGAGTTTACGACTTTTTTATTCTAAGCCAGCAATTTGTATACATTGTACTATAAAACAATAGCATTACACTGCGTAAAATGGACAACACTATCCACATCCATATACACTGGCTTAATTGGTTAGTGTAATTGCAAAAAGGCACAAGCGTTGCAGTACAAATGTACATCAATTACTACTGGTTTCCAAGAGCATTATTGCAATTTGTGTTCGTTTGAAATGTTGAAGTCAAGTGCATGTACTAACGAACCAAGTCAGCTAAAATTGCTTTTATATTATCGATATTTACATATATGTTGTATTAATCTGCAAGAACGTTGTTTTGGCTGTCCTTTAGAAATACACACTCCCTTGAACTGACACTGTTCCTTCAATTGTTTAAATGTGTCAGATGGTCAGAGGCTCGAGTCTGAATATGTGCTGCTACATTTCGTTTCAATCGCATTTGTGTGAATCTAGATCGTCTTATTGCATCAACGCAAGTAACAAGTAAGGCGATTGTTAGAGATAAATACCACCAGGGATGTTAGTTCACTTCATGCTTAGACGTATATTTGATTTTCCGTCCGTTGAAATGTTTATTTATTCTCCACCCGGGTTATGCGGGTTCACTTGCAAAACTGTTAGCACATGATATGCTGCTACCGCTATGCGTTATTTTAAGTTGTCAGTAAATTGTGACAGAAAACAATGAGCACAAATCGGTGGCTTAGAATGAGAAGAGCGTAGATGTGAGTGCTACTTACGACCTAATAAAACTAATGCGTACTAGTATTTGAAATCTACATCACAAGGCGCTTTCTACGAGCCTATTTTCACGAACATCGGAACTTGTCATGTTTACCCTTAAACTGAAGTTGAAAAAGCTTGTTTTGTCACCAGTAAAGAGTGATTATCAGACAGTTTTTCTTGTTTTCTCAAAATATTGACTTAGTAGTTACGACCTTCTCATTCTAAGCCTGCGAAATATACTACGTTTGTAGTAGATAATGAATTCAAGCTAAAATTGTTCACAGGTAGCTGAGGTCATTATCTTATATCAAAGGACATTAGCCGCATACATTGCATGCCAGAAATAGACAAACAAATATAAAGTCTAAATCAGGTTACGGTTTCTAAAAGCATCACCGTATCCATCGATTGTTTACCTACATGAACATGCCTTGTATTAGTATAATTAATTAATTATCTATATAAAGTCTCTTTCTCTATCGTCAAATGTTGTAAGACAATACATGTATAATGATACTCGTGTCCATCGCAATTTATACAAACTTCTTATGTACAAAACGTTTTTTCATAGTTTGAAAGAGACCACAATATTCATAATATGATCATGACCAATGTCAGTAGAGGGGGCTGGAATTCTGTAGCGAAGCATACACATGTATATTGCGGACAAATGAAGCTCATAAAATACAGATCCCTGTGGTCAGTATATTTGTAACTGAGTACTAGTATTAAAAAAATATCGTTAACGAGATCAGAACATAAACCGACGCGTATTAACGAAATCACTGTATGACTTATTGCTGTACTATAAAATTCAACTTCTATCATTTATTGCTATTGGAAGCACAATAATGTAAAATCTGATCACTATGACTTATTGTTGTATTATATAATTCAACGTGTACTCCTTATTGCAATTACTGGAAATCGACTCGTTTATACACAGTATAAACTAGAGATCTCTATTTTTTGTTGTTGAATATACACCAATGGATATATCAATGTCAGCAAAAATGAACTGGAGATCGGTATTTTATTTTCTGAGTTTATCCACGGATCAATTTGCCGCGGGTAAGTGCAGAACCATGTTTCAACGTCACCCAATTAAACAGATGGGAAAATAATGGACTAGTATCTTGAACTCTGGCACTCTTACCTCAACTATGCTTTCAGAGAAATTGACTTTGTATTAATACTGTTAACATAATGCCACTTTTTGTAAACAACTCGATGATTAATGAGAAACGGATCATCCATCGTGAAATAAAAGTTGTTATTGTATCATGGTTTATGGTTGTCCTAACACCTCACGTGCTAAATCACTGAATGGTCTTGCAAGAAGGACTAAGCATGCCTCACCAAAGCAACAACATATCGGGAATACACCGTTGTTTGTGGTTGAGAGGTCATTGCTATGGAGACCTTCTGAATCAAACAAAATTGTGTTTGGGTTTACATTGTTTAGAAACAATGAGCCAGATATCAGTGTAGAGGACGATCAACCTATTGGTTTGTCGAAGGTTTCTGTCGAAGGTTTCTATCAATGGTTTCTATCGAAGGTTTCTGTCGAAGGTTTCTGTCGAGGTTTCTATCCAAGGTTTTGGTCAAAGGTTTTTGTCGAAGTTTTCTGTCGAAGGTTTTGGCTGAAGGTTTCTGTCGAAGGTTTTTGTCGAAGGTTTTGGTGAAAGGTTTTGGTCGAACATTATCAAGCGGTTTAACTAGCGTAACTTGCATCCCTCACAAACATTACTGGTGTGTATTTGGTATTAGTAGACTGCTATAAACAGGTGGTTTGTAAAATTCAGCTTACTATAAACGCTGTTTGTATATGAATAGGAACACGGCCCCCTCCAGGTAATTGTCACGTTCAGTAACGCCGTGCTTAATGGACGCGAGTAACTCTATAAAACATGAGAATTCTGAGAATTTCCAGTACAGGGTTTTAGAATAATCTTATTTGTTAGAATTATGTTCATATCGATCTGTAATACGCTGTTTTAATCAAGTGAATTGCGTGGCTCACACTTACTTATCATATGTATTATATCGATTTTCCTCAGATTGCCAGCAAAGTCTCTCTGCGTCAGATGGAATAGTCGGCCTCCAATGTCACGTCACAAACTATACTCGATAAAGCTTCCAAGTTCCTGCGCTGGTAATCAAGCATTAAGCCTCTCCTAAGAGATTGATTTCTGTTGACTGCTTTTCAAAATTTATATCAAATTTCGTCATATTCCTAATTAATAATATGAGCACGGTGTATAGAGCGAATATGCTTGTATATAATGAATGACATCGTTCACAGCGCAATCCGTTGCCTGATTTTCTGATTCTCCCAATCAAGAATTACGGCAGCTCTGTTCCACATAGGCATAATCGGCGTGAGCATGTAAACAATGCTTAATTTTACTAGTGTTGTTTGATATGACGATATAATATACAGTAAAACTTCGTTAAGACGATTACACGGCTTAAGTCGAGGACATTTTTTAGTCCATTCGAATTTGCTCTATCTTTTACATGAACTTATTGCAATATCTCGAGCATCAATGTTACGAGCATCTGGCTTTACTCGAGCACAGGTGGCGGTCCATTCAACTTCTTGATATTCTATATTTAATTGTAGAATGTATAATCATAGGTATGCTAGAAACCGGTCAGTTTGGAGCGGATAATCACGATATTATATTAATAGGAAAATACAGCATGACAGCAACTGTTCTACTGCAGTAACCACTAACACACAAACAGACACACAGAATACGCGCCTGTACAAAAAGCAAGAACTAGATTGTCATGTCGCCAATCACAAACAATTAACTTATAATAAATAAACAATTAAACAAATAACACAGACTTTGGATAATTAAACAAGCATCATAACAATCACATATTCGTAAACAGCAGTCACTAACCTCATGTTTTTATGATTTTACCGGATTTGTCCGGACATATCCGAAATTTTACTAATTATGACGGAAATAGCCGAACTCATAAACGTCACCCGTTCAGTATAACTTTGTTTGATGTTCAAGTTAAAAGCATTGATCAAAGTGGGCACTAAAGCTTTGTTTTGTTGGATGTACAAATAAGGTAAAGCACACCTTATAAGTACCATTGCAATCTGAACCATTATATTGTCATTCGGAGCCTTTGTTTTTCCCCTCGTTTTAACCTCGATATAGATTGAATCTGATACTCCATAGCTGATCATTACTATTCTTTGAACTATTTTTTAATATTTGATTAACGACCCTTATAAAGTGGATAGGTGTATTTGCATTAGAAAAAACCTTATTGTCATGAACATGGCGCTTAATCATGTGGGAGTGGGGCTAGAAAGAACCAAAGCGATCGGGTGAGTTTAGTTTGACCTTGTTTAATTTGATATTTTTTATTTCAAACGCAGTATTGATAACTGACTCTAAGTAACTAAAGCACCGATGTACCGACAGCAGCTGTATTTGTATTGTCAAACTTAACAAACATAACTATGTGGTATTGTAGAATGTGGTGAAACAAATCAAGCTGAATGTAGTTTCTATGACTATTAGTAGCTTTTGATCTGATGTAAGTTATCATACCTATGCCCTTATACCGTCTCCCATCATATGTTCCCATCCCCTCGCTACATTATACCTACCTCTTCCAACTATAACTTACTCCTAAAACCCTCCTCTCCCCTCAACTCTACCCATTGCCCTTCCCCTGCTCCACTTTACCTATTCTCCAACTATAAGTGTACTCCTACACCCATCCCTCCCCTCCCCTAGCCTTCTCTTCCCTCTCACTCGCTCTCCTTCTCTCACACCCACTTTCCACCCTTTCCCCATCCCCTCCCACTCACTAACCTCCTTCTCCCCCTCCCCTCAACCCTTCTCTATCCACAACCTCTCTCTCCCTCCCTCTCTCTTGCTATACATTTGTATTTCTCTTTCCCCTTCTTCCCCTATATTCTGACTATACATATGTAGCACGCTCCAGTATTTCGCTATTTTACTTGTATTGATTTCGTCTCAGGACAAACACAATACGCTGGTATTGATTCATACGCTGATGTACGTATACGATCGCAATAATTCTGTTTCATGGCTCGTCAAAAAAAACCGCGCGAGAAATGAAAATTTCAGACTTGAAGGAACATGTTTGAAATCAATTGCTGCTCTGTGGGCAAAACAATACTTTACGCTCGTGACCGCAATTGAATCGTGTTTATTCTTACTTAGAATGTTTGGTTGGTAAGCCAATAGGACCGGATTAGTTTCGTACTCTAGGGACGTTTCAACATTTGAATATAGAAAACATTTCAGGCCACGTAGACAGAGTTCTTGGTTGTAACTCGTCTGTATCCTTGAAGCAACGAAAGATGCAGTTATAGAATTTTGTGACTTGCCATTGGCAGACCTTTCTGCACCAACAGCTTCAATAATATCCCAAAGTTGCCGAAATAATAGCCAACCGTTGCCAAAACTGATAACCCCAAGTTACCCTAACCATATCTGAGAGTAGTCGAAATAATTATTGCCAAAGTTCCTAAAACTTTTGTTGAGAGTATCAGTAGTAGTGACAGCCAAAAGTTGCCGACAGATCTTTTGTAGGATCTGGTTGTGGGTGCACTGTGCTGTATATGCTAACATGGTATATACTAGTACTGTAAGGCGATAAAGCGCGAAGTCATCCCAGTGATTGACCACTCGAATCTATTTTTAGAATCACAGTCTTGACGGGAAAATGTTTACGCCTGCCATGAACAGGAGCCCCTGCTCAAACGGTCATACTGTACAGACAATTACCAACTGATCCTCTCAGCTATACACAATGTACATTCTTTGTATTATCACTGGCTGCTTGCTATCTCGTGAACAATTACACATGTGAGAATATGGCGCTCTGGGTAATGCACAGACAATTTATTTACATTTCAATAACTTTGTTTAATCATTTTTCTCTGGACTGTGTTACAGACTTGCGATTATTTTTACACAGTCTAGCTAATATCGAAACCTTCCTCAGGGAATAGTGTTTATAGTTTCCAGTTACTTGGGTTCTACCGAAAATGCTTAGTAGACGTTTTAACCATTCAATTATCGCTGTGTTTACGGCACCAAACTATTTCAAGTAATGTGCCATTGCCTGTCGTAATCACACAACAACGTGTCAATCTCCACCTAGTCTATTATCTGACTTCTTCTCTGGACGTTTTGTTTGTGCTTACGTTTTGGAAGGTGATTGTTTTCAATAATTGTCTGTCTAATATATAGTCATATGTATAAAGTAATCGTCCAGTAGCGCTTGAACTTTGACCTGCAGCAGACATGCTTACACAATGACAATAAATAGTTCCATTGCAATTTATTCGATAACTACCCGGAACACAAAATTTAATCGGTGTACCTCGGACAATTCTAAGACGAATCATCTGTATTCATTACGGAAAGACCCGAGTAGTTACGATCGCACACATTTCCGACCTTGTAAAATTCCAATAAGGACTATTTATGATTCTTTTTGTTCTTCTTCTCTTTGTAGAGCCGGAGTCCTACCGGACTGTATGAAGCTCGGCGTTTATCATTCTGACCCCTCGGCCCTTTAGCAATGCAAATATGTATATTTAGCGGTGACAAACGGAAATGGCCGAGCTTTCACGACTGTGCGTTTATATGTGCAGTGTTATATATATTCAGATGACTGACCTGAACAATCGGGTTATACATGTAAGGGTACATTGCACGTGTCTTGATCGAAAGGTGGGTTTCATACTACTTTCTAGCGGAGTTCGGAAAATCGCTTAATTGTCACAGACACCGAAACAATACCCATATTTTTCGAATCAATTTGTACGCACTGGACTGGTTAATAGACTAAACAAAGTCTTTCTTACGGTATAATTATGTTTTACCATCCTACAGAAATTTGGTCATAAGAATAAACGATTTTCTGTCTTATATTTCCCTGCCACACAACATTTGAAGACGAGAGGTGTACGGGGTTTCAATGCCATTCGTATGCCATTTATTGAAACACAAACACTTTACTGTGAATTTCTGAATGCCTTAATTCTTACTTTTTTCTGTAACTTTTCTCGTCTGTTATCTGAATGATTGTTTACGCCTTTTAGGATTTAACAAGCATATCCGTCTAGACCGTATAATATGCGATCATAATCGCTAAGTTCCGTACTTTCCGTACAGTTCGGTAATCGTCCGAGGTTACCGGCCGTTATCTACGCCTGCGTATTACTTTCGGCATGAAGAAACCAATAATTACACTTAATTTTCATATAATTATTGGATTCGGCCATCTGACACCCGTTCGTGTAAACTGTTTACACAAGTTCACATGCTGATAAGGGACTAATTATTGAAACCGGAACTTATAGTATTTATTCAGTTCAACGATTAAATCCGACAAAAAAGTATATGTGTTACTAAAAATAGATCATGTACCACGTGATATCTACCAAAGCTAAGAAACAAAGAGGAGCATGGTTGAGGTCATTGATCTGTTGACACAAGCTATATTCTCGAGTTCGAGGGGCCATATTACACATGTACATTTTAGAATAAAACAAGTACTGGTCGGTGCTGATTGATGTTTGTTTAATGTAAAACATACGAACAGCTCGGGTAGTGGAGGCAGTACTCAACAGAAACAGTATTTACTATTGACATCAATTTTGACGCATCTGTCACATTTCTATACTGATGCTGTTCAACGCATGTCAATGGTTTCAAATTATAATGTTTGTGTATCAATTATTATCAGCCATTTGCTAATTACTTGCATTTGTACATGTATAACCATAAAATGTGTGAATGACACGAGAGATTTATTATATCTATTCTGTTTACTGTTTAGAAACGGTTTATGGTCCTTCATAGGTAACAAATTAAATAAAATGGAAAAACCATGAGTTCTAGTGGTTGATAACTTGATATACATTTTAAATATGTACAAGCTTTTGAATTAAACCTCACCCACGCAGTATCAAGCTTATTTCAGAGACATGCTTTTTGAGGTTCTTATGTTATTTTTATATGCTGCAAAACTCAAACTAAATATTCTTATTTACAACTTTCAGAGCAGTTTCGACATTTTGTTTATCAAGTTGTTAACACTTGGTCGATACCACAGGAAGAGTTTATCTTATATTTATCATGAACCACGTGATGCACGCGCGCGCTAATTATCCACGTGCTTACATCAAACCCGAACATGCAATACAGAGTTATCTCTAAGGTTGTGTAGATGTTATCATGGCGAGATGTATATCATGTTATTAGAACTATAAACAATATGGCTGATTAAGATTCGTAACTTCGATATGCCTCTCATATCTTCGTTGAGAAATAAACTGTTTTATCGGTACAGTTAGGGCTCCTGTGTTATGACGTGCAAACTAGCTCCACTTATTCATGTATTCTTAGAAACTGTTTCTTCGCTAAATTACAAAATGCCGAGCCGAGCATAGCCTTTATTTGCCAGACAGCTTTCTGCTGAATATGTGTGCCTCCTCCCGGATTTGAACCCAGGTAGCCAGATTAGGGGGCAAGCGCACTAACTACTGAGATACGGAGGCACACAAGTTTTTAGCTCAACTTCTCCACAAAGGCTGACTATTTATAAAACATGAACCGTTTCACAACATGTCTGCATTTATGAATAACCTATGAGCGGATTTATTCCATTAGTAACAACATCTATAGTAGCTCTCTGTCTGTAGTACCGGTGACTGTATAGCACTAACTTTAGTGCACATAATTTTATGTGAATGTATTTATTGACTGCATGGTACATGTAGTTATTGCATGCCATGCCTTCTTTTGAAAATTAAGTCACAGCATCCCGCCAGTTAGCAAAACATTGAGTCCCTCTTCAGCTAGCTTGCTTAACATACTTGTTAGTCAATTGTCGTTACTGTAATTTACAAGAACTATTCATTACATTAAGTACTTTGGTAGCTGTTAATTCGTTTCAAAAATCGTTTGAATGAACCCGATTTTTGAGATTTTCAAACAAATGTTCCATTCCGGAAAATTATCCTTTAACAAGACATATGAGAAGAGGTTTCTTGTGTGTAATATCTGTAAGACATACAGCTGATCAATCAGTGTTTAGTTAGTGACTAAAATAACTAGAGAGAAAACTAGATGTGCTTGCTTAATTGTTCTGGCACGGTGAAGAATTGGCAGATTTTCTTTCATCTTGAATGCAAGCGTTTAACCGAATCCGATGGATGGGCAAAGCATCCAGTATTTGCGGATTACCTCTACGTTTATCGATCATTCTAATTACATTCCGTATACCTCCCAAAATTTTCCTCAAAATTTTCGGATTATTCTACCTCTAAATAATTATATGGAATTAAACATTCGGAGAACTTCGGATATTTCCTCTATAATCACGTACTAGTAGTCATCTTAGAATGATTATAGATAGGTTTACGGTGATAAGCAACGAAATATTAGATTTTTTCCGAGTGTTTACGTAAATTTGGCGCGTACTTTGGTTTTACATTATCATTTGTCATTCTCATTGGTGATTAAAGGTAATGACGTCATGATCTCAGTCAACATTTGTGAAATATTTTAAAAACCTCTGAAATTGTTTGGAGAATGCTCAAATAATAAATTCTAATTTAAAATTCTCAAAATTTATTTTTTTCACTGCGAATGTAAGTTACAATATGTTATAATTATATGTTAGGTCACCATATTACCTGGTAGATTCGCATCTTTGTAATAAGAACTATCCATACTTGTGTAATAAGTGTTTCAACAGATGCACATGTACTGTCACTCATTTAGCATTTATGTTTAACTGACTCTTAAAACAGTTGCATTAAAACAATTGATACAACCATTGGGTGGGTGGGTGCCTTTAATGTCAATATGTGCAATGGCTAGTTAAGAAAAAATGGCTGCTTAGTCCAGGTGACCAGAGTAATTGCTTATTGGTTGAAGTTAGACTGGTGCCGCGGTCCGCTTTGAACTATCGTCTCAAAGTATGATATTTTGTGAATATTCTGACCGGGGACCAGTCTATGTTGAAGTGTGGGCGTCTTCGATTTCTCATTTTCACAGTTCTATATTCTTATCCGAGAATATCTGAATGAAATCTAACAATAACCGCCAGAATCATATTCTGTGTATTTGGCCTCGTGTGTGCTTGCTAACTGGTCTAATTAGTATTTATTGTTAGGCTGAAAATATTGAATGACAGACTAATGAACAGGTCCGCTGTTGGTATGATAGATTCCGCGATATCAACCGGAAACACGTAGTCAAAACATTAACTACATTAATTATAGTGGTATTACACCTTGGTTAAGGTCAAATACCACTAAAACTTTTTATAACATGTTGGTTACCTTTCTGTATATACCACCAAATAATTATTCCTATGTAAAAACATTAACTACATTAGTTATAGTGGTCTTACATCTTGGTTAAGGTCAAATACCACGAAAACTATTTATAACATGTTGGTTACCCTTTTACCATGTGAAAACATCTTCAGTTTACTTGCTGTAAATAACGCCAATTAGTTATTTCTATGTTCCTTTGGCTAATAATACGTGCATTTGAATATAGAATAATTTGCCTTGACCTGACCTGTCTTAGCTGGAATGGAATAAGCTCTAAATGTGAGTTATGTATATGAATTTATACTGTACGACCCCGTCTATATTTTAATTTTAATAGAATAATTCCTAGAAATGTGAAAAAATATATTTTATGTTCTTATCATATTTTAAGTGCAAGTGGTTTTATGAATCACAGTGTTGTTGGCTCTGAATCAAATTGAAAACGAAGAATTATTTGTAGTCTTTATGTTTAAAACAAAAGTGCTCCAGATGGGAGACCTTAAACAATAATTGCTGTTGATTGTTCTCATATAATTATACACCATGTACATTGTATTTAGGGTTCTGTCGTACAACTTCTTCTGATTAATATGATACTAACTGGGTCTAAGACTGTATGGCCCCTTTTTAAAGATATTCCAATCATATACGATGGTACATTGAAACTAACAATTACAAGGACCTTACATTTCACTTTGTCTTTCACTAGTAACTAAACGTCTCTTAAAGTATGTAGAACTGACATGACAGTAGTTAATCATACGTTAGAACACAATCTGTCAAAGTCAGGAATCGAACCCTGGTCAGTGGGCAGTCTCCAACACTATTGACTGTTTAAGTTGAATGCACTTTGAAAAAACCACCTAGTGCTAAGTTGGTACATCGCAACTACATATACATGAACACGTAATTAGAAAACGGATATAGAGGATCTTTTACGAGTTGTCCATTGATATAAATTTATAGTAAACGAGTTTTGGAAATTTTATTAAGCGAGCCTCTGGTGAGCTTAAGAATATTTCCTGAACGAGTTTAATATAAATATATCAAATGACAACGAGAGATAGATTCTATATATCATATGACACTAAAAACGCAAATTATGCATTGATTTATTGAAAAAATCTAATAGTTTATACTACACGTGGAACGTATAACTTTATACGTACTGGCTATACTAACCTGGATACAAGGAAAATCATGTGATATATCAATCTCTGTTAATGATATTGAAAGTTATCAAGAAAGCATATGACATTATCCAAAACGTATTGAGAAGAATACAGACTATGCCGGTACTGCTCACTATCTCTTGGATTGAACTTTCATTGTGGCTATTATGTACTTTACGAACTTGCTGACGTCATCACTTTTTTCAGTATTAGACATACTATTATTAAAAAGTGAAAGTAGTTTTTACACCGATGCTTAATATGGTGTTTAATTGTTCATGCGGTTCTTATCCGTAACACAATGACTTCAAGTTGTAATTCCGTTGGATTCTTTTCTATTCAACAACAAAAAATCCTTTTAAACATATTGTTTTATTGCTAAAAGTATTAAGTTCAGAGATCGAATCTAGAAGGCAAGCAATTAGGCGAATTATTTCGCTCCGTGGGAGAGCGTGTATTATTTCCCTGTTGAAATAACGTCATTCGCATCTGCTAGTTGTTGTCTAGTATAGTTTCAAGAAAGTTGTTTTTGCCGGTCTAGTTCTATCGCTTAAATCGACAGGTAGTTCGGATAAAATGCTAATATTCGCCGCATGTCTGTCTGCTGAAGTATTGTGTAACACACACTATTCGCCTTTCTCTCTCGTTCAAGTTTGTTCATACCTGGAGATTTTATTGTCAAAATCAAATTCATAACATCTTAGAGGAGTGATAGAGAGTGCTAGCTAGCTCGTTTGCACATGTAATAAAACCAGTACTACAATCAATATATTAATGTTCCAGGGATTACAATTGGTTCATCATTACGTTTGTAAAGAGTGTGTAAATTGTAATGATGAAATTCTTAGAATTTTGGTTTGATTTTATAATGTTCATGTATGCATACACAACACGAATATAGTGGAAACACGTTTAGAAAAAAGACAACACTCCCCTCTTTGGGAGGGAGTTTACTTGGCATAGAATCTACACTGTTTCTGTTGATTATCTGCGACCATAACTCCAATTTTCTTGCTTGTGTGTTCCGCTTTGAAGGGTTCTATAATGAACACATCTTTCCATTGGAGCAACAAGGTTGTATCTCTCTATATAGAGTTGTTGCCCTAAAAGGACGACATGGTTTTTCGGCTCGGAGGGTCGATGCCCAGAATTAGTTCTACCCTTATGACGGAGGACTAAAATGAGTTTATTTCTCCTTGCAGAGTGGGTCTAAACCATATTACCTGACTATAACGACCAGCATTGTATTTATATCTGTTGAAACATATATTTTAATGATAACAATTGATCTATTTTGTTTTATTTTAAAGCATACTAGTAAAAAGTAGTAATACATTAGTTGGCTTCCAAAATGACCAACTTTTGGAACCATGGGAGGCTACTAGTGTAGGTGCGCATTCTCTGTCCAGACAAAACGTGTTTAATATACCCTGGAGCTGATTTCTTCATACTTAGATACAAAAATATCGCCTATAAGTATAAAGGTCCTGACCAACTTGGTAAAAATTTGTGAAACACGGTGGTGAGTCCTCTAGAGGATTTCAATGTGAGTAATTTTGAATAGCTTGAGGGATAGTTCCTAAGTTATAAATCTATAGACGGCCGTATTCTTTACAAATCATACTGAAACCAGCGCTATATTCATTGCTTATTTATTTCTATTATGTTCAAAATTTCTGAGAAAATCTATAGAGGCATTTTATCCGTACATCCGGGCAGTTCGTTTCCAGTTCCGGACTTGTGTTGGTATTGTCCAGAACCTCTACACGCGATAAAATAGCTCTGTTATAGTGTGAAGGTATTAAACCGACCCTTGATTTTTATGACTGAATATATTTTACTAAATGATCGCGCCGAATATATCAATTTCCGTCAGAGAAATTTCCTTTCAAGGTACGAAACTACTTCTCGTATGTCCAAGTTGTATAATAGCATTGGTTTATATAGTCTACCTTGTATCTAGAGGATATACTAGTACCACGGGTTGTCAATTGATATAAATTAGTATTACACGAGTTCTGGAAAATACGTACATGTAGTATAAAGTTATACATCACATGTGTAGTATAAGAATAAACGAACTCGCTATACTAATTCAGATACAAGGAAAGTCATGTAATATACTTAGTATACTATTGAAAGTAACCCCTCCTGCAGCCCCGATGAGATAAGGCGGGGCAACTGGGGTTATATTATCAGTTGTTAACTGAACACTGTGCAACATGGAGCTAAAAATGCTTACAAAATTCCGCGATGTGGAAAATCCCAAAATTGGGAACATCGATGATAAAAGTATTTCTACATTAAAAAACAGGAATTGATAAATGAATTTGAAAAAATGAACGTGGATGTGTTGAAATTGTGTCGATTAGGAAACATCGACCCGGTGGAACCAAATCTGGTTAAACTTTTACAGCTAGAGGAGACATCGAACAGGAAAAATGCTCGATGTAAACCATGTGCTCGTAATACTGATGCTCATCATAAAGGTGCAAATTCGCCGGGACTTAAAAATTGCTCAACATAGACCAAGTGCTTGTATTTTCGATGCTCGACTTGCGATGTTTTACTGTATATTACATTGAACTACAGTAATACGGCACTGGTAATAAAGTAAGGCCATCTAATTATTTATCTGATATACTGAAACATTGTCATCGTTTCCTGGTTGACTGACTGATCTCTCGTATATATTCTATGATGACATTTACTGACATCTAGTACTAAAATATCAATAGCATGGATCCATTGCCTAAGCAAAGCGCTATCGAGCGCTTTCATTGAGTTACCTCAAGTTCAATTAAATATAGAAGGCATGGATTACCTCCCGCGGAAAGAGCTACGTAGCGCCTTGCTTATAAGCAACGGACATCATGTAAACAATTTGTCACTTCTACCAATCCTGTCCGTGCTGGTTGTCTTTTCTATACCGTTTACATGGCTGTCAATGATGCTAGGTTCACAGTGTGAGACGTTGACTTGACAAAAATAAAAAAGGTTCGATGTCTGGCAGTTGATCAGACAATACCCGCAAGGTTATGAAGTTGGTTTGACTATAGTGATAACAACGCGAACGTTAACTGAGTTCCGTTGTTTGGACAAATATGGGACTTTCTGACACAGACTAATCACATATCATACAGACATATGTTCTGTTCTGTTCTGTTCTGTTCTGTTCTGTTCTGTTCTGTTCTGTTCTGTTCTGTTCTGTTCTGTTCTGTTCTGTTCTGTTCTGTTCTGTTCTGTTCTGTTCTGTTCTGTTCTGTTCTGTTCTGTTCTGTTCATATTTAAATATTTAGGAAACGGAATTGTTTTTGAATTGTACCGATAAAACACTGCTAAGGCAAATAAATAATAATTTGGGACAAAATTATCGGTAGCAGCGCTCCGTTGAAGAAAATATTGCAGCGACTACTATGTATTGGTGCGCTGTTAATTAAATGCGGAATATTGACTGTGTTAGAATCATAACAATGAACACTTATGTACCTGTGTCATCTATAATAAAGTACGATCACTCTAGATTTTTAAAATTACTACGCTCTCTAACTCATGATCGACCGTGCTTTATTCTACGATAAATCACAGGTACATTCTCATTAGTTGTTAAACCATGTATCCAACCTCTTTAATTAGACAGCGAAGTATATAATACTAACCATTTATTTCCTCGTAGTGTCAAAGAATAGTTATTTCATATCAATCTGAAATTATGAATATGTATATTGATCAGCCGCCTAGGTTAATCACATATATCCGAGGTACTCACTAATCTAATGAAAAGTTAATAAATAAGAAAACGTCTCGGCGGTATTCTTTGGTTGGGTCACGAACACGGTATACTGTGTGTGACTTTGCCATAGCTTTTAATTTTTAATAAGCTGAGCTTGCATCTCGTATTTCTTGAATGGTTGCATGTATTTTCTCATTTTATGAGTCGGTCCTGGCGATATTGTTGAACACAGTCTAAGCCTGCTATAGAACATATTCGTGTCCCCTCGGTTATTGTCGCACTCGCTCGTACTTGTCACTGTCGCCATATTTATTAATGATCAAAATTATATTTTGTATCCAATAGAAATACATGTACACATGCATATAATATCATACATAGTTGAAGAAAACATCTAGATAAAGTTAAACGGGTGCATTGCAATTGTTGTCAACATCGTTTGCCAGCATGTCCAATATATAGTACCGGTATGATCAAATGCTATTTCATTTATTATTCAAATGCATTGGCATGTCATCAGTAGGTAATACCATGCCATTGTTAAAACAATTCTACTACAAAGTTTATATTGTTTTTGTATTGTACAAAGTAAAAATAAAGCGACTGCATAAATTTGATTAACACAGATACCCAACTTCAACAATGATGACGAAGGACCTGATTATCGAGAAGTCGATATGTCTGTATAAAACATTAAAACATAGAAATGACTGCGCTCAAATGGAATGCTTTGCGTTGTTTTTTAACCACAAAGACAGACGGACATACATGTGCTAGTACATAATGGGGTGAAACACAAATACATTTACTGCATTTTTGTATTGAACATACTTGAAGGTAGACAAAGTAGAAGTGAGGATGCAAATTCTTTTTAATATAAGTTTTTGTAATAATGTGTAGCGTTTATTAGATAATGTTTGCTTTGAGGTTTAATTCTAGTGTAATAGTAGACAAGTACAGAACGGGATCAGCAATTAATGTATGGAGCACGCTCGGTGCCATGTAGACAAGTTCGATGTCCTGACAACCTAAGCTTGACTATATGGTGCACATTCGGTGCCATGACAATCTTAGGGTAGTTCGATTACATGACAACCTGGGCGTGGACGTAGAAGTTGTGGATGCTGCAACTAAATGTGCGTTTTACATTTCATTAGGCGTAACAATAAACAAACATAATAGTTTAGACAATCAGCGTTTACACCAATTAGTGACAGTTTCATGAACATCGTTAAAGTATTAATATTGTCTGTGTTGTCTGGGATAACATCTGGGTATAGTTAGCAACTCACTTCCTAAGACACATGGCGTTAGGTACTGCTGATCACCATAGCGTGGATTTAGCGCGAACTTGAATAACAAAGTTATTGGACAATAACCATAAACTATGACACTAGGCATACAGTTCTTCTGTTATATCACAATAGCGACATCACCTTTAGGAGTATGATCAGAGACATGTGGTTTAATGGTCACTATACTATATTACAAAACTCTATTTTACTCCATATACACGTATCGAACTGTTACTTATTTGAATCCATAGCTACATCAATAAAACCGTGTTGTATTCACCCAGTAGATCACTCGAAATCTAAATATATTTCCTAATTAAATACCAATTTGTTACTAATGCTACCAAGGAAGGGTCAATTATGGAAATGGAATGGAAATTAGTATTAACGCCCAGGGGATTCTGTATTCAATAAAATTGTTAATTAATATGAGAATTTGTTATGTTATTGACAGTATGGCATTTCACGTTAAATAGAAAAATCCCAAGCATCTGTCGATACCAGAGAATTATTTGTAGGGTATTCATTCGGTATCATGTTTGGCCATCATATGTATAGGATGTTTCTTTGGTATTATGTTTGACCATAATATGTTTAGGAGTTTTCTTTGACATATTGTTTCACCGTCATAAGTGTAGGATGTTCCTTGTACATTTTGTTTGGTCATCATATTTTAGGATTTTTATTTGGAATTTTGTTTGGTCATCATATGTGCAGTAAGTTTATGTGACATTTTGTTTGGTCATCATATGTGCAGGAAGTTTATCTGACATTTTGTTTGGTCATCATATGTGCAGTAAGTTTATCTGACATTTTGTTTGGTCATCATATGTGCAGTAAGTTTATCTGACATTTTGTTTGGTCATCAAATGTGCAGTAAGTTTATCTGACATTTTGTTTGGTCATCATATGTGCAGTAAGTTTATCTGACATTTTGTTTGGTCATCATATGTGCAGGAAGTTTATCTGACATTTTGTTTGGTCATCATATGTGCAGTAAGTTTATCTGACATTTTGTTTGGTCATCATATGTGCAGTAAGTTTATCTGACATTTTGTTTGGTCATCAAATGTGCAGTAAGTTTATCTGACATTTTGTTTGGTCATCATATGTGCAGTAAGTTTATATGACATTTTGTTTGGTCATCATATGTGCAGTAAGTTTATCTGACATTTTGTTTGGTCATCATATGTGCAGTAAGTTTATATGACATTTTGTTTGGTCATCATATGTGCAGTAAGTTTATCTGACATTTTGTTTGGTCATCATATGTGCAGTAAGTTTATATGACATTTTGTTTGGTCATCATATGGGCAGGAAGTTTATCTGACATTTTGCTTGGTCATCATATGTGCAGGAAGTTTATCTGACATTTTGTTCGGTCATCATATGTGCAGGAAGTTTATCTGACATTTTGCTTGGTCATCATATGTGCAGGAAGTTTATCTGACATTTTGTTCGGTCATCATAGGTGCAGGAAATTTATCTGACATTTTGTTCGGTCATCATATGTGCAGGAAGTTTATCTGACATTTTGTTCGGTCATCATATGTGCAGGAAGTTTATCTGACATTTTGTTTGGTCATCATATGTGCAGTTAGTTTATCTGACATTTTGTTTGGTCATCATATGTGCAGTAAGTTTATCTGACATTTTGTTTGGTCATCATATGTGCAGTAAGTTTATCTGACATTTTGTTTGGTCATCATATGTGCAGTAAGTTTATCTGACATTTTGTTCGGTCATCATATGTGCAGTAAGTTTATCTGACATTTTGTTTGGTCATCATATGTGCAGTAAGTTTATCTGACATTTTGTTTGGTCATCATATGTGCAGGAAGTTTATCTGACATTTCGTTTAGCCACCATCTTTAGGACTTTTATTTAGCATTTTGTTTGGCCATAATAGTTGCAGGATTTTTATTTGGCATTTCGTTTTGTCACACTATTTGAAGAATGTTCATTTTTACATTTTGTTTGACCATCATATGTGTAGGATACTTCTTTGACAGTTTGTTTGGTCACCATATCGCTGGCTTTGAATGAGAAGGTCGTAACTACAAAATCAATATATTGAGAAAACAAGAAAAACCGGCTGATATTTACCATTTACTTATGTAAAAACAAGCTTTTGTAACTTCATTTTGGTCAACATGACAAGTTTCAATAAGAAGCGCCTTATGAAGCAGATGTCAAATAGGTATCAGTCTTATAAGGTCGTAAGTAGTAGTTACGACCTTCTCATTCTAACCCAGCGATATGTCTAAGATGTTTCTTTGACATTTTGAACTGAACATCATATGTGTTGGTCATTTCTTTGGCATTATGTTTGGACATCATATGCGTTGGTCATTTCTTTGTCATTTTGTTTGACCATCATACGTGTTGGATGTTTCTTTGACGCTGTGCTGACGCAGGTCTTATAACATATAATAATAATAATAATAATAATAAAGAAAATAATAATAGAAATAATAATAATAATAAATACTTTATTTAACGAGGAAACTTATGAAGCAATAAACCAATTCAATCTTCCATAAAATGCTCAAAGTTTCTCTATCTTTAACTATTGTAAGCGTTAATGGTTCTGCACCATAATTAAAAAAATATATGTTTTGTTTTCATAGCTTGCTTGATTTGAGAGTTACAATTAAACGTCCCTTGGTTGTGCGCCGTGACTTTAGTTACGTATAGTTAGTGAAGGCGTAGTCATGAAATATATTATGATATTTTCTAATTCAGCTTGAACGTGACGACGTTTGTGTTAGCATTGACAAACCACAGCAACACACAGACAAAGACACAAACAATGTAATTTCGCAAATAAGGAATCCATACGCCATTATGTGATGACGTCACGACCCACGTGATCCATCCAATGAACGTTAAAGCTGTCTACATACCATTGGCACGGAATACTCCAGTAGTTTATACCCAGTTTGTCTGCTCCCCCGCCGATTAATGGTTTCTATTGCTTTGTAGGGTAGATTAGTATTGGCTGGAAGTAAAATGTCAATAGTTTTCGTTTGGTATTCTACTATTCTTATGTGTTTTGTGTTTATTTTCATTACGTAAGAACTTGCTTTGCTTCCAGCGCGCCATGACTAGATGATTGAAACGAGCGTGACTGGGGAGTATTCATTTGGGTATTAATTTCATTAATAGTAGCATTGATGGGCATTCCAGTATAATAGCAATCATTTACAAATACAATAATATCTTTGTCTATGAGAGCATAGTAGGGCCTATTACTTATTTCCGAGTGCTAGTATATGACATACATGTACTAACATAGACTGTCATTTAATATATTCATCGAGTCCGTACACATAAGTTTTATTATGACTTATCGGATTGCTATAAAATCAACTTGAATCAATTATTGCTAAAAACACAATAAAGCACAAAATTCATGTAGAGTCTAATCACTGTACTCATTATTGCCGTACTATATCATTCAACGTGTATCATATATCATTGCAAGTTTGGGTCCAAAAACTATGACAATGGCATTTATATATAATATAGCATATAATTTCGGCTCATGTAATTTTGGAATAATTCTCGTAAATTTATACGAAATGTTCTATAAGATCCTATATCGGCATCGCTACAGATAGTTAGGTTAGTTTGACGTCAACGTTCTATATGATTTTATTTCGGCCACAGTACAGTTATTTAGGTTATTATGACGTCATATGTCTGGTCGGTAATCTGACATATTGACCAATAAATAACAATAATTACATTATATAACTATTGATGTATCCACTTTATACACCCAAACAAATAGTTATTTTCAACCTTTAGCAGCCATGTTGTTTATCGGTGTTTCATTATATCTACACATCGTGATAATCACACTTTGGCTATTATTATGCTGCGTTGACCGTTACACAAAAATTGATCATGGCCTAGAAGGCTGACAAACACGTGCTTTCTTGGTGCTGGTAAATTATAGCTCTTTCAATAATACATCCAAACTATGTAAGTTATTGATAGTCCTGATTTTCTTTTTAGTTGACATACTTTGTGAAATCGTAAGATTTTAACAAAAAGATAAGAATTGTTTATAAATACGATCCTAGTTTTTCTAGTACTCACCGTTTTGTATAATATTGTTCAGAATACGTGGCGAGATTTAGAACCAATTAACTCGTTCATACCTGGTTAAATCCACAGGTGTCAGTATCAGTGTTTTGTCCGCAAACGATTAAAAAAAAAATATATTCTTTACTGAGCTAATATACTATCAAGGTATAAAGCGTACTATATGTCTATATGCCAAAGATTGTGGAACATTGCATCTCGTTGTTTCAACATAAAATACGGGCGCTGAAGAAAAATCGCTATACAAGTCATTCAAATAAACTATAAGATATTCGTTCTTACCGAAAATCTCGTTCAATTGTATCTTATAACTGCGAGACAGCAAAACAGTGTTACTTTCGTTATTTAACTTCGCTCAAGGTCATTTTATTTATGCACTGGTTACCTATGCGATGTTCCACAATCTTTGGACATAGACATATACTACGCTTTATACCTTGATAGTGTACATGGAGTAAGATAGACAATCGATATACTAGTACATGTATATACGGACCATAGAGTGTACTAGCTCAGTGACGGATTTTTTCTTTTTCTTTTCCAAACACTGATACTGCCACCTATGGTTAAATCAACTAATTTGATAAACTGTAATGTGAGTAACGTTTTTGACAGCTGACCAATTCAATAGCCTAGTTTCGAGCTCCAGGTATACTTGTGCGAGTTATCTCGCATGGCGATTCAAAACGTTGTTAACTAACTAACTAACTAACTAACTCGTACATTATCATCAGCATCGGAGCTCTGGGCCAGTATTTAAATTTTTTGACTTAGTTAAAATATTAAGCTGCCCATATGTCACAAGAAACGAATAATAGCCCATGTTTAATATATGATTACTGTTAATAGCTCTTTACATCATGTTTCAAAACAAAAACAATGTAGATACTTGATAATATAAGTTTAAATTGAGATTTCAAGAAAATGCTAAGTTTTATTAATACAGGCCCTGCCGGTCTGATTGAAACCTTCAATGTTGTTTAGTAATCATTGTGTGTAGACTTGGTATTTCTGGTTATTTGAAGAATGTAAAACAAAAGTCATTATACTGAATAAGTGAATATGCCTAGAACAACTTTGTGTGTTAGCGAGATTTTCGCTTAGTTGTATGGAATCATGCATGTTGTATATTCTGTCTATTTCTCAATCCTGCCAACGCACCATTTGAACTAGAGTAACATGTAAATATTTGTTCTTTTTATCACTGACACTCAAATGAAGCATCCGCGCTAAATACACATTATAACATCTGTTTTAAATAACGAAATAATTTCGAATTTCGTCAATACTCACACTGTTGTTAACAGTATACCGGAAGTGTCGACGACGGTGTCACAGTACAAACTATGTCATTGTAATAACTGCAAGTTCGTTATGAAAAATACGTCAAATTCCTGGACCCGGTATAATCTTAAAACCACACGTTACATTTCTACATTTACAAAATAAAGCTTTTAACCATTCAAGTATTATCTGATACATGTATATACACGTAATTACTAATCAGTTGACATGTTTTGTGTATGAATAGTATACGTACTAAATATACAGTGTATCAACCAAATCACTGTATGACTTATCGGATTACTACAAAATTCAACTTGTATCATTTATTGCTATCGAAAGCAAATGTAAAATCTGATCAATGTATGACTAATTGTCGTACTATAAAATTCAACGTGTATGCCTTATTGCAATTGCGGGAAATCGACTCGTTTATACACAGTGATATAGAACTATCATTGAACTTACTCTATCACAAGCAAGCGGTTGTCAACCACACATTAATTGTAATCGTCAAACCGTATCTCACCAAGCGTGTATTCAGCAAAATAAAACAGAAGCACATGCGATTCATTCACTATTCCTGTGTTTGTTTGACTCTACTAAAGCGCTTTTATCAGGGTGAGCGACATATTCACCGCGTCTAAAATCGATTTCGTCAGTTCCTCGCTTGTTAAAAGGCTTCTGTGCTGATCAGTATTTCGAACGATTCTCGGAGCGTAAAGTTGGGATTTCCGATCAATACGGGTTTTAACCAAGCGTTGTGTGTGTGTATTAAGCGGACCAAAGGAGTCTTTTATCAGGTCCCCTGAGGTTTGACGCTCGATTCTGTTTTTGTTAAACTGCTAAACTAATGAGCCAAATAAATACAAGCAGTGTCATTTTAAACACTAGTAAAGAAATGTATTTTACTGTGCCTTTTAAAGTACTCATGATTTGTAAAAATAATATCCACAAACCTATTTCACCCGATTCATTGTGATTAAGGTATAGGATTTATACCCCTAGCCTGAGATGCTAGCTAATGGCATGAAAGTGACCCACTTATAATTTAAAAAAATGTCATTCTATAACGATATAATTCAACTTTGCTTGTTTTCCACCTTGTAGAGAAATTTACATGGGCAGCCATTCGACCGTTTCATTGATTGAACCAAAGTCGTTGATCGAATAAATCCATGTATATAGATATCAAATTATACTGATATACAAGTAGTTGGAAATAATTTAATAGCTTCTTAGGTCAAACCACACTAAAAGTCTACCAACTGCGTGATATTCAGGTCAACCTGTGCAAAATGGTGAAATAATGATGTTAATATATCGACAGGTTACGTTTAGCAGTGAGATCTCCCTCGATGATAGTCGCTATTATTCTACCTTCTACCTCATTGCAACATATTGATATCTTTAATTAGATCTAATCGGATGTGGATATACAAATAGGTGATTGAATTGACGTAGGCTAAAAGTCTCTATGAGCCTCAGCTTCCCTGATGAATCAAAGTAATGTAATTTCGCGACCTTTTGTCTGGGCAGGTGTTCGTACGCATTAAATCCGTTAATATAAACAGTGTAAGCTTTGTTTTTATTAAAATTCAGTCAAGTTACTTTAGATAACATTTTTGAAGGTGGCTTTTTTCAAAAATCGTCTTCCTATGCAGTCACGCGCGCAATTCTCAGACTTGACATTGCATAATATTCATACCCCGCAATATAGTTCCTTAGCGACCCATTTAATGGCCATGTGAGCAGCAGCTGATGATATATAATGTATGGAAACGTGACGGACTACTTTCTTTCTTCGCCTGATGCTAGGGTTTATGACTTCAGAGAAACATTGTCAAGAACCGCACAGAAAACTTTACTTACGTTAATTATCAAAAGAATCAAATCACTGAAAAGTTGATACAGTTAGTCAACTTTTTAGTTGAAAGTATTTGGTTTTCTTTGACCTTTTTGTTGGCAATAAATGTATATCTATTTGCTGACGTGTATCAAAACAACGTTTTATCCATAATTTAAACAGCTTTATAAAACCAAAGACCTAAAAATAAGTAATTAAGGTCTTTGATAAAACCAAGAGCTATCGATAGTTTATAATTTATTAGTTATCTAACGTTGTAGGTGGTTCATTTGTCACCACTCATTGGCTAGTCACTATCTAACCCACATAGAAGCCTTACTCTATTATTGAAAGAAGGGACACTTTAAATAGCTGCCATGAAAGTAAATATAGCCAGTAGACAGTGACGTGAAATATAGTTTCTTTTCATACATTTTAAATGTCATGTAGACCAAAACATGAAATTCTGTACTACATACTCACTAGAATGAAACATCCACGTGTATTTTACAATCAATTATAAAAATCCAGCCAGTCACTGCAGCACATATTTTTTAAAAAAAGTCCCTTGTGTACTGTATTTTTCCTGAACGTGCAGCTAATGAGGGCCGGATAGTAAATAGTAAATAAATAGTAAAAGTTTTTAGCATAGCATGCAATGCGGTCTACTACTGTAGACATATACAATTTTACAAGTGAACAAAAACGTCGTATTCTTATCACTCAATTGTTGGTTTTATTTCACATTGTGTTTTACATTAATGTTTCAAAATATGGAAAGCCACACTGTTTTGTCAGCTACATGGCGGCGAATTTTTTAGCCACTATGTATTAACTCAAGCATCCACTAGATGTATGAATGTTATTCATCACATACAGTGCTTATAAATAGTTAATGATTCGGTTTTTGTTCTCCTACTATCAAAAGCTGCACGGGTAGTTTGCAAATAATGCCGGTTATGAAATGCTAATGCTTTGACATAACTAGTCTAGAAGGCTAGTCATTATCGTTATATGGAACACTGCGAGTGTATGTTTAGCTAGTTACATCATGATATAAACAAGTATGGAAAACCAAAACGGTGTAATTTGTCCGTTATGTAATACTAATGTATGTGACCTACTGGCCTCCTCCGGATGTCATGGAAAATACATAAACTACATACATGTCATGTATACGTATGTAACCAATGCGTAAGTGTTCAATTTGCAAATCACAAATTTGTTCTAAAGCACTATTTCTAACAGTGTGATTGTTTTGAAGATCGTGTAGCCTATAGACGGAAATGTACACTTCTGTCATGTATAGTATACTAGACGAATTGGAATGACTTTTTTACAAACTAAACATTTAGTTCCGTGTAATGTGACTGGAATTATCACAGTATACTTGATCGAAGCTCTTTTTTGTTTTCGGGAAATGTGTGTGTTCTCTTTTCTCGATTTCATTTAGTATTTTCTCTGATAGGTATATAGAAAAACACAAACGTTCCAAGCGACGCTCATGGAGCATGTGGTTAGAATATAAGTTAGTGTTGAACTATTATTTATTTATGACGTCATATCCGCTGTTTTCATGAATTTTATGGCTGCCAAAGTGAAATGTGTTTTTCAAATTATTCCTATGTCGGTCGTTCCACTTCGAGTTTATTCGATATCTATTTTATTTGATAAATGACTTGTTCTCGAGTAATGATCCCCGAACGTATTTAAATGAGTTAATAAACGAAAGTAACTTATTTAAGTTAATCCATTATCCCGTCTCTATCATACATGTGTGCCCATTTTGATGACGTCACGGTGTTTTATTGTTATATTGTTCTTAGCCTGGCGCATGCGCAGTGTGAACCAATTTGAATACTACATTATCATCAATCGGAACTCCTCGGCCTTTATCTATCGAAGGTGCGGACTTCTCAGTTACGGAAATGCCCGAGTAGTTGCGATTCGCATTTCTCAGTTCGGAAATTCCCGAGTACTCACGATTGCATTATCATGTTAGACTCGTCCCAATAAAACAAGATTATATCTATTGAGTGCAGTATTCAGAAAATGAGATAATACGATCTTTGCCCCATAATACATAATTTCAATGAATCGTTGCCATAGTAAACAAGACAAATGTTGATGCAATGCATCAAAATAGCCGCAATTGTGTGGTTTACATGACATGAATACCGTTATATAAAGCATCAACAATAACGCTGTTATAAATTATTCTATCAACTGAAATTTTTCTCTAATACAGTAATCAATATCAATTGATATTGTTTGGGATTTATATGATATGTACTAAGTACTAAATTAAATACACATGGATACTGCCACAGGGATCTTGACATAATATTGGAGTATTGTTTGCACTGCAGGCAACAGTCACAGTGAACTTCTGTTAGTGGACTCAAAATTAAATTATGTCATATATACTGCTGATGACCAACATACCTGTATGCGCCTATGTCAGCCAAATAATCTAATGGAAACTGTTTCCAGTCTAAGGTCACAGTAATCTTAACTTTTGATCTGGTGACCTCAACATCAATAAAGGTGATTTTCTAATGAAGATCAACATCCATGTAAACTTTGAGAATCCTATTTCCAACCGTTCTTTAGAAATCGGTTTGCAGGTACCAATAAGGTAAAATGACAACATAATAAAGATACTGATTACACATTTTAATATCAAATATGAAACCACAGGTAACTGTATCGTTGAAAACGAAAAAAAAATTTAAAATACAAATTTTCCAAAAAAAACATTGTTTCGTTTTTAGTTTAACTTTTCGAAGAAAAAAGTGGAGCTATAATTGTCATGACCCACTCGTCGGCGGCGGCGTTGGTTAACCTTTTCGTTCAGGTCCATTTCTCAGTTAACGTCAAAGATATTTGATTCAAACTTAGTATGCATGTTAGACTATAGCGTCACTTCGCTTGGTTCCCGATTCACTTGGTAAGAGTTATGAGTGGACCAGCAACCAAAATAAAAAGCTATTTATAGACCCTTTTCACAGTTACTAAAAATAGCCCAGCTGGAGGCAAAACATTGACTGATGATCTCAAGGAAGTGGTCATGTGCTTGTCTTTCTGAAACCACATGCATGTAGATTATTATAATGAATTAATAAATAAAATAAAAGACAACCTGCTAATGTGCTAACTTTTTTAGCACACTACCTTAGGTGATCGTATGTAGGTATTTAATCACAACATTTCAGGAAGCTTTCAAGTATGACTGCTTGCTAGTAGATCTAGGTTGTTTTACTTGAAAATGTTCATACTATACTATAAACACGGAATATAAAATAATAATTTATAAATAAAAAGATTTGTGTAAATGCAGTATAAATGCAGTATAAATGCAAAAATACCTGCTATGAAATTCATATTAGATCTACAAACACGAGAAGTATATTTGTCCATGAATTTTGCTCTGAATGAGTTGAGTCTTTATGAAGTCAGTTAATGTTTTTAAACCATGCCTCCCTCATCAACATGGGATATTTAGGAATTCTATTCAATACTACTCCCTTTTCTTTATTCTGGCGGTTCCCACAACCAGCAATGCAACAGTTATGTACCATATTGTTGCAAATACTATCACATGTATACTGAATTTACTACTGGAGGCTTATCACCAGCCTACATTATATAATTCATGAGCTTATCAGTCAGGTGGAGATTTGATGAAAGGGGTCTATACATGTAGTAATGAATTTATAAATAGACTTAACCCGGTGATACACAAAATGTTTAACGATAAATTTCAGCAATATATTTTCTTTTCATTATCTATATTTGATAAATAAGAAAATTTATATGAAACTCTATATTATTGTTATCACGCGAAATCATCAGCATCATTGGTAAACGAATAAAACTAACGATAAAACTAGCTATCAGTTCAGTGTTAAAAAAAAAATAGACACCCCAGCAAGTCTACGCTAAAAGGGATCAGCAATTGAATTATTAAAACGGAAACATTTTCTATTTTAATTATGAACATTATCCATCCAAAAAATGTAATTTATGGTGGAATAAATAAGTAATTCATTGTGTTAAAATAGTAATCAATTAATAGCTTCAATATCCACGCAAACAAATTTATTCATTTTATTAACTATCAGTAACTTGTCCTTTCACCTACATGGGAGAAATTTGATTCCTATTCCATTAGATAGCCGGCTCAAGGCCGGCTATCAATAAATATAAATACCAAATTTTACGCTATGATAACGGAGTCACACGCGGTGCCATGTTTTCTACCTGTTGTTCCTATACTCTTTCAGTATACAGCAAAACTTCGTTAAGACGAGCATCGATATTACGAACACCCGGCTTATTTCGAGCAAATTCAAAGTTCGTGTAACATCATAGACAGTGTAGACACCAGGAAAACATCCTTAAGACAAACATCGTTATTACGGGTACTCGGCTTATTTCGAGCAAATTTTAAATTTCGTGTAACATCATAGACAATGTAGACAACAGAAAAACATCGTTAAGACTAACAGCGTTATTACGAGTACTCGGCTTATTTCGAGCAAATATTAAAGTCCCGGCGAATTTGTTAGATATATGTTGTGTTCTTATATCACACCGATATGTCGAGCTCCGGTTTATTCGATATTTAGGCTTGTCCCGATTAGTCCTCGAGATAACGAGATTTTTTTAGTATAGCTGTATCGATAAAGAATCTAAATTATTACGATTACTTTTCTATTTTTAAACATTACGTCAGAATTATCAAACGATCTATGTGTCTTTTCTGACTTTTAGTCAAGTTCGTTTTAATTCTACTGTCGATCTAGATTATATCAATCTTTGTTCTCAAAATGAGTTGGTTTAAAAAAATCATGTTCGCAAGATCAACTGAGATTGCAAGCGTTGGTCGATTCTGATTACTTTGATTTTGGCGCGAGTTCTGCTTCATCAGATTTTACAAGACTTGAAGTATTAGAGTCGCCCCAGTCTGTGTCTGACAGGCCAAACGTATATCGCCAGTCATCAGTATTTTTTAACTATTGTATGAAATCGACCTTTGGGTGGAGGAAAAATTGCTTCATAGAGGCGCGCTGAACTAAATCCAGTATCTTGGTATTTTAGTACAATGGTTTTATACTTTTTTCCGGTAATACTTAACTTATGCGCGACTAAACAATCGATTTGGATGTTTGACAGCTGTCTATTTTGGTGAAAGCGATGAAATGTATAGCACCGACACGTGTGTTTGAAAATATAGCATATTTTCCCATTTTCTTAATTTAGTTTCTGTAAACTTCAACCGTTAGTCCAGGGTCTGTCTAACAAATTTGATTGGCAGTCATTGCTTTATCATTTTCACTATTTAAGTGGGATAGAACCCTTTATCTAGACTACATCATCACATCATTCGACAGTCTTGGGTAGTTCTTTCTAACTGACAATCCTACAGAACTGCCCATAACACTGTTAAGGGATACAAATGCTCGAGATCTAATTGGTCGAGTTTTGTATCAATAACATACAAAATTAATTATTTGGCTAATCCTTGGGATGAAATATCTGCAAGACAATTACACCCTTTTTCGTTCATTTATACTTTTCTTTTTTGACTTGAATTAAGGGGTACATGTCGGGGTCCTATAAAAAGTCTAAATTACCGAAAGGTATGGGATGAAACGAGGACCTTATAAACCCATATCAAATCAAATCAAATTATCTAGACTAGGCCAACTGACCGGGTTTAACGTTGGTTGACAAAAAACGACAAGAACATGCTGGATACAACATAGTAACCTCTTGCAAAAGTCATCAAAATGCAATGCGTACGTTTTGAGCCAAAATGGCGTAATACGATACACTAATTAAAAAATACAAAAAAAAAATTTGTTTCAAAACGGTTGTACATGTATGTGCTTGCTCAAAAATCAATTATACTTTATAACGTAATGTATACCAGTAAGCCTTATTACCAAGAATGATTTTGAAGAGAAGTTTACCAGACAGGCGATTTTTTCTCCAATTTAAATCTGGCAAACATCTAGCCACAAACGAAATTCTCTTTAGCATGTTAAAAGTCAATAGGTTCTGTTATGTGCCTAGACAATTTCAAGTAGTCGGTGGTAATTATTTTTTCTCATTTTCGTGTGTTTTCTTTAACTTTTTCTTACTCATCGTGTTGGCATTATAGCGGCATTTTGAATAAGCTCTCTACCAGCGGAGGCGGAGGCGCTTATAGAGGGGCTAGCTCAAACTTATTTCCCGCTAATTATATTAGCTATAGCATCGCGAGGGAGGATCTCAACACATTCGGATGAATTCCGATATAACTGTCATAAATGATCGACTAAAGAAATGATAAAATCAAAGAACTGAAAGCTAACCAATCTATCATGGTCTAAAGATCGTGAATGGGTTATAAGTTTAGTTTAGAAAGTATGCAAAACGTATATCAATGTTTATATTTGTATTACATGCTAATTTGCTTATCTTGATTAATATATCTACAGTCTGACCATGGCAAGTGCGTAGCTTGGGGTACAGTACACTGACTATTGTGCACTTGTAACTACATTCAACGCTCAGAATGTTGGCTCAAGAAACAAAAAAGTATTCATCTACATTTTAATCCTATAAAAGTAAACACTTTTCAACAAACTAAATTTTAATACAGTCGAACCTAATCTTCAATATAGGCTAATAATAAATCGAAGAGATAAGGAATAGGCAGAATTAAGCAGAAACAACAGGGCACGAAATGAACAAACAAGGTTAAAAATATTTGCTCTGCATGTAACTGGCACAGTCAAAAAGAAGACTTTTACTACCTTAAGAGGATCGGGTATTATATATGTTTATGATCTTAAAATCTAATATACCGTCGATTTAAAGTAGTTTATATTGAAATACGAAACAAGGGGAACTGATAGGGACACAAGATGGAACCCAACAAAAGCAACAGGGCCGCGCGCTAATACTTCCTCATATCTACCACAAACATAAATGACACACGTCCATGGCATTTCTCCTGACCTTCCAAGGTGATTTTGAATACCGGTATAACATCCATATCTGAGCAGTTGCATATTCCAAATAAGTTCCCGTAATACCAAATTATGAAAATGAAGGTGACTAACAGTAGGCTAGCTGCATTGGCAATGCATACCTTAAAATCGCTTTCTATTTTTAAGGATTGTCTTATAATTGAGGTGTACTTTGAATGAGTGTTTAATTCTCATATATATGCACTCATTTTTTGCAAATTTGTCTTTGAAACTATTTTACGAGTCCAGTTAACACATTGTTAACAGCATTCCAAGATCTACCAAGCACCGGTCTGCAATAACGCCTTTCTATCTGTACTAAGTACGCACACCTGTTAGAGTAAGCTGTCTACCGTTTATTCCTTACATCTGAAACAATATTGTTTTAATCCTGCTGTTTAAAACCATTAACCGGCAGTTTATAACTGCACATCAAACAATAGTAAGCTGCACTAACGTTTTATTTTCGCGTTCTGTGCTTTTCACATTCGTGAAGTTTTCTACAAAATTTATGATGACTCTATCATTGAACTGTTTCTAATGACTTTCTCAGAATTTCACGCACCCCCATTCTATCACTGCAATGATACATGGCTAGGAGTTTATTTAGCGGAGAAGATGGAATATAGTCGAGCTTTCCCGATTCGTGCGCCCCGTGAAATTGCTCCACCACATTTCGACACAATCCCCCCTTTACATACTTGATGAAAACATCTGTTAAGCCGGTCTGAATACGCACACAAGACACAAAAACCTCATCTGCCAAACACTTGTATTTTTTCCGGATAATTTCTTGTAAGGAATTCATTTGAGATTGAATTATGTGTACATACTGAATGGAAAATAACATAATTATGGTGTTTAAAGGGATATAGCGAGGCTGAGTGTGTTAAATCATATTAGATAGTCAGAAATGAAGTGTTTTATCTTTGGAAATGTATTGCTATATGGGTAAGCATGATTTAACATATTCTTCATGATATCAATCTAACCAATTTTCAAAGCTCTAGCCTAAGAAATATTTTTTTATATTGCTTTTTTTAATAAGTTGTGTGGACTGGAAGTTTTTTAGTTTGAATGCTTTGCTCTGCGCTCTATTAACTTAATTAGTGATTTAAAGAGTACAAAAGACTAGAAGCTCATGTTTTCCTTTATAACAAATCCCACAGTGCATGTACAAATTTGAATCGCAACAATCGAAAGTTCAAATTGCTATTTTTGCTCCAAAGACAGAGACTATGATTGTGAGTGTCGAATTACATGTATTTTGCTGTAAAAACACTTATGATGATGCTCTCACTACTAGTATATTGCATCAATATCATTGACTGGCCCTCACAACGATACATTGCCATCTCATTCATTGAGTAAAGTTTCAGGTCTGATAATATAAGTCCGAAAACCGGACTAAGATCATTCTCATAAATCAATGGTAAGTTAAAGTGTATAGAGCTATATCTGAAGATATTTTTTTAAAAATGTTTTAAAATCTGAAAAACAATTATGCTTTTATATCCATTGGATTATTTTTCGCTTCAGTTTTAACGGAAACTCTCTCTGTGATTTATTGGACATGCGAACTGTCCATTTTAATGCGTAAGTGTCCTAGAACACCCTATGAAACTATAAAAATCGTCTATTTTGTAGTTTGAATCAAAGTACACGAAACCCATCCAAAGTTTTAATTTGCAATGGAGGTAATCTAGTGTCATACTAAAAACGATGCAAGTAATTATTTTGACATTGAATGACTGTTATAATATAGCTCTATACACTTTATTCCCCTTCATGGACAGGTTTGTTTTGGACGAACTTCGTTATACGCTGGTTGAACGATAATGCACTTAGCTGTAATTTAATCGAACCTGTGTTAAAGACTACTTTCAAACACAGACTATTATTACAAACTCTGCTAAGAGGCGCTACCTGTCATCAGAGACCTAAGTTTGCCGTTCCACGGGTGGTCTTAACAGATAGGTGGTTTCACTTCTAAAGACAGTTGATTGTGTAAAAGATATCATGTATTCAAACCTATGCTTGTACCAGTTTTGAATATACGGTAAAACCGTTTAATTGTAATGGATATTTTTTCGTGGTTTTGGTAAAAATGACCATTTCCTGTGGACGTTATTTCAAGGATACCTTATCCACTAAGTCAACTCCTATAATAAATCATTAATATTCATGGCGATCTAATTCCGTGGTTGTGGTCATCCAAGAAATATACGAAATTAAATCTCACTAAAATATTAATGATTTTACAGTATGCTATTTTTTACCTCAATATAATTGCCTGGCGACGAGGGAGTGAGATGAAAGTAGCGAAATAAGACGGTTCTAGTGTTTGAAAGAAACTTGATCACATTCAAGACACGAGAATACCATAGATCAGTGCCTCTTTATAAATTATTCATCGACGCTTCGGGGCCGACTTTTATGAATGAGCCTTGATGTGAATTCAATCTTCTTTTGTGTTTGTCCTTTTCTCTCGTGCGTGTGAATGAATTGGTAGCTCACTGTCATGCACGTGAAAACGTGAAGAAAAAAGACTCACGTTTAATCAGTTCACATAAAAAACCTTTCCTTGAATTTAACATAGCTGTAGTCACGGGAACACATTTATGACGCAAGAATCGATTTTAACTTGTGGGAGTTGCTAACGTTTCTAGCACATCGTGTAAATCTCCTTGTTAATGTATTGCTTAGTACTAGTTAGTGTCTATTATGTGTGGTTTTAATGATTTTAAACTGAAGACTGTTAAATTCCCAAACATGTAGGTTAATAATCACTGTTGAGCAGAAGCGATTGTATCAGAAATAGGCCACGTGGGTTAAATGCAATGGTATCTTTCCTAATATTTTCAATATGTTCAAGTGGGTGGCACTGAAGTTCAAGTGAATTAACTGCAACGAACTTCGTTATTACATATATATATTGTCTTTATTATCAAATACCACGCCTAATGTTGCATTTCTTTTGAAGTGCCTGTTAACTTGGTGGTATCGATCGGCATTGAGTCTAATGTTACATTCTTAGTACTATGACGTAGTGACAGACAAACTCCCGATGGCACCATACCGTTTAAATGTGGGTTCGAATCACATTTTTGGATCAAACTTATGTTGAAAAAATCTCTATGAAATATATATATATTATCTGGAATATGAAACGGGATACAGATCGGACGTGTTTGCCTTTTCCCATAGCCTTTCGATGTTTTGCTTCCGATATATTGAGAGAAATGAAAATATCGATTTGCTATCACAGTCTCCGTCTGTTGTACTGTACCATTATTCTTAGGATTCGTAATTTTATCACAACTGATATTACTGTATATCACATGACTTTCCTTGTATCCAGGTTAGTATAGCGAGTACGTATAATCTTATACATAACACGGGTAGTATAAATTTTAAATGCATGAGTGATTTTTCCAATAAATCAATGCATATTTTGCGTTTTTAGTGTCATATGATATAAAGAATCTATCACTCGTTGTCAATTGATAAATTTATATTAAACTCGTTTAGGAAATATTATTAAGCTCGCCAGAGGCTCGCTTAATAAAATTTCCAAAACTCGTTTAATATAAATTTATATCAATTGACAACTCGTGATAGATCCTCTATTTATATCTTAATTGTTTTGTGACAAGTTATATTCAGTTATATAGAACTTTGGCCTCGTTTCTAAAGCATTTCAGTATTGCACGACGGGCGTCAAGTTTGTCAATGTACCCAGAATTCAGAGAGTTGGACATAGTGAGATGAATCAACCAAACAAGTAAACCACTAATACAAATGGTACCTCTTACAGAATTAGAAGAAAGAAAAACGGATAACACAATTGTATTTCCTAATGAATATTACCCAACAACCGGCGAACTCAGGGGGCGGGGTACTAATTTACTATACAAACTATATTGAAAAAAGTACACAAACACCTTCAACCTATATATTTACCTCAAGTTGAACATAATCTTTCGACTTAGAAGCGTATTATACGAGTATAAAGCATGTACGTACGTGTATAATCAAGATTTAAGGGTATGACTGGCGACTATAGGTCGGGGTCTTAAAACCGATATTAAGAAGCAGGTTTAAATTTGAAGACTCAAGTTTTTCACGATTAGAATCAAGCATGATGTTCTCAGAGAATGAAAATCAAATCTGATAAAACACGATCAGAAGTTAATAGAAATGCATAATAGAATTTTGTATGGTGCGCCATTGTTATCATTGTTACTGAGTGACATATTGGGCCTAGTACCACAGTCCTACGGAATTATATCTCACTCAGTTTTGACTTCCCCAACCCCCCATTCAATAGGACTGGTAGGCATGTGCTAGTACCCTACTCTAACATGACCGAAAATTGGTCTTTCTGATGCTTTGTTTTTACTATTAGCTGGTTTATTCCTATCTCATATCATATGCTTCGGAACTCAAACTTTCGTATATCTGCCGCTACATTACAGGTTTTCATATTTTATTTCTTAATTGCACACTGTAACTCATTTGTATAGCACATGCACCATGCAAATACAAAGTTACGGTCAAAAGCAGTTCTTTGAATCACAATTAAGGCATTGCCGACACGCTTTGAAATCGGCAAGTAATACCACAGGTAACTGTATCATCATGTATATATATATATACATTCGTGGTATAATTGATAACGAAAACAAACGAAAACGTTTTTGTAGAAAAATATTATACTTTTACACATTTTTTTCGCTTTATGCTTTATCAATGATACAATTACCTGCGAGTAAAACATGGATATAACATATAAAACCATGACGTTACAATTAAAGTCAAGATCATTATTACAAATGAGTCTATATCTGTCACTAGTAATACCCCATGTGGAGATGACATTACAATTACTGTAGACAATATTACAGAAGAAAATAAGCTACCCAGCTGCTCGGGAAATGCCTCATACCAATCGTTCACTGTCACCCGAATAACATTGGGTTATATTCCTAGGCTCAGGTATTTGACGAATCCTTTGATTCGGATGCTTCGGTTTATTCACGCATTTTTTGGATTAGGCACGCTACATCGTTATGAAACAAAATGTTTGTTTTATGTTCCCTTGCCAATCCATGAAAGTAAGGCAGTCTGGACAGGAAGTATTTTGGCAGAGTTGATAATATATATTGATAATATGTACCTTAATAGATGTATTCGCCATATTAGTTTGACCGTTGACACATAAGTCTGCCCGGAAAGCAGAGTTGGTAGAGGACTGTACTATAGCCCTGGTGTTATGGGGTCGATGACCGGGTTGACTACGTTCCTAATACCTACGTAGTGGTCTCTTTTGCCACTACGCTGTGTAGAATAAAGCCCTTGTCGTGACGTCACTGTGACGTGTTGGTTTACGGTAATGTCCTCCACAAAGTCTTGCAGAGAAGTTGCAAGGTTTTTTGGAAGAGTTGGTTATTACTGGTTGATAACCATGATTCTGGTACAAATTTGTTAGATCAGCAGTCTGTTCCTAAAAATGGTTAAAAATTGCTTAACTGGCATAAAACCAATCCGTTTATTATATATGACCTTATGACGTGCACAGTTGTATGCCGGGTATGCATCCAGCATAACGTCCGTATTAAGTGGATTAGCTGGATTTAGAACGGATACAACATCCCTGACTTGGAATGAAGTTCGATAGTTTAGTATTTGAACATTTTTTCGAGTTCATCTCACACTCACTTTGTGTGGAAGCTATTATCACACAGCTCTACTTGGATTATACACCTCTAATCACTAAATTATTATAATGTTTTTATGCATGAGGATTTCGAAGATCGTAAAAATCACAGGAAATATTTTTTATGTGAAGATATGCTCGTTTTCTGAGTACTGGTATGTATATATTATCATTTAGCAATTACTAGTAGTTAATGCTGGTAAATTGATAGTACATGTAGCTGTATCCTTACCTCCTCGATGTTGGTACGAACTGTTACGTTCAGCGAAATATTTTTCTAGTTAATTTCTACGGTTGCAAATATTAACGCTAGATTGGCGAATTTACTCAAATCGCGATATTCAGCCAACAGTTTCACATTGCTAAGCTATGCACTCATACAGTAGATGCATTGTATTCAATATCTAGTTGGCTGGTGTTATTGTTCTAGTTAGTGTTTACCTTAATCCAAGACCAAAAAAAAAAATAAGAAAAACATACCCACACAACCAACTTTCCCATGACAGAGTGTAATTGTTTTGTCATAAAGTAGAGACACGCTTGTGTGGTTCTATTACATACATCGTCCTCGGTAAAATCAATGACATTCAAAGCTTCCAGTCATTGATCAATACTCCGCTAATGGTTGTTGCTTCATTGTTGCTTTTGATCAAAGAATTCTCTTCCTAGTGATAGATCAGTCGTTGTTTGTAGATTGGTATTATGAATGAATGAATGCTTGTAACACCGCACGGCAAGGTGCTATTGCACCACAACAGAGTCACCACCGTAATATGGACACTGCTAATCGTTATATCAATTTAAAGCTACCATGTGGGTAACTCGCGAGGTGGTCACCTCTATTCACGAGTTTCTAAATATCTAAAAGTTTAGCACAGGGCTAGGAAAATATGCATAAGTGTATGGGTTCTGCTAATTGTTACACTGTGGGTAACTGGCCAAGCAGTGGCTTCAAAAAGTTATTTATTAGTTGAACGTAAGGCTAGGGAAATATACCCGATTTATGATACGCCTATGGAATGACACATTCGGTGCTCAAACTCGCAACACCAACAGACTCATTGACTACAAATGGTACCATGGTCAATCACGTTATAGTCAATATGTACAGCGTGTAAACAACAACTCGTTTGAAATTGACAGTAACTGTTATCAAATAGAAATCAAACACTCGGCTTCTCTGTGATCTCGTCTGGCACACTTAGCCTAAGGTCAGTATAAAAAACAATTAGGCGCACATGCAAAAAACAAACATACAAAACTAATTTATGCAAAAAAGCACACTAACTAGAATTTACGGGAAATAATAGAAAAATGATTAAAGTGGCAGTCATCAGTGTTTCGAATACCCAGGTATCTATTTCACACGGCCTAATCAGCTACAGAATGTATGTTTATGTTTGCTATAACAATGAGGACAACAAGCTAGGTTCCAAGCTGGGTTTCTATGTCTATCTTTACAGGTTATCTTTACGACATAATCGTCAGCTTTCATTTCATATCGTCTACGACACTTATGTATGTTTTATGGTTCCTTTAAACGTGTGTATACTTATGAAAGGAAGCAAACATTCTTGATAAAACCCCTTCATGCCAAGCAACATTACCTGTCGACATAGTGCGATCTGATATCAGAACTACAGTTCCGACATTAATTGGAGCTTGTGTTCCAATGCATTCCAAAGGGTTTCAATTTGTATTTGACGATGTGTGTCGTCGTTACCTCCATTCACACACGTCGTCCAGTCGATCTAATGAGGTTCCCTTCATTCACACACGTCGTTTAGTCGATCTAATCAGGTTACCTTCATTCACACACGTCGTTTAGTCGATCTAATCAGGTTACCTTGGATACAAAACCATACCAGAGGTAACACCCCTTTCACAAGCAACGTTTATTATGAGTCATAGTCCAGAACCGACTTTGGATGCAAACAATATTTGGTAAACGTGTTACTAGATAAATGAAATAGAGTAGGGTTTACTTTGCTGGCTTAGAATGAGAAGGCCCTTAGTACTACTTACGACCTGATTAGACTCATGCAAATTTAAAATCTGCATTACAGTGCGCTTCTAATGAGCCTATTTTCATGAAAGTCGGAACTTGTCATGTTGACCAAACTGAAGTTCAAAAAGTTGATTTTTCCATATGTTAAGAGTAGTTTTCAGACATTTTGTTCTTGTTTTCTCAAAATATTGATTTTGTACGTACCTTCTTCTCATTATAAGCCAGCGACGTGTACCCGGAATCAATATAAGCCAGGTTGTTTTCACAATATTTGTTTCGGAGAATGAATAGCATAGTTTGGCAGGAATATTTTGCCAACATATTTTACCAACATAACTCTTTAGTTTCCACTCCCTTTACCAATTAATTGGCGCTACCAATGCAGTTATGCTGTATTATATAAGTTTTCTATTAATATTTTATTGCATGTGCTCCTAATTGTTTTTTTATGATGAATATAAAAATAGCAGCACTAGTTGTGCCAATCAGAACAATACATTTGTACAAGAAAGTACACGAACGATGGAATGATACTTACCCATTACTCATCGAGATGAGACATAACATGTTTTATGGAAAGATAAATATACAATACACAATGCATAAATTATATCAATATTATATCACATGACTTTCCTTGTATCCAGGTTAGCATAGCCAGTACGTATAAAGTTATACGTACCACGTGTAGTATAAGGTATTGGGGTTTTCCAATAAATCAATGCATATTTTGCGTTTTTAGTGTCATATGATCACAGATATATATATTTCTAAATATATATCTGTGATGTGATATACAGAATCTATCACTCGTTGTCAATTGATATATTTAAATTAAACTCGTTCGGGAAATATTATCAAGTTCGCCAGAGGCTCGCTTAATAAAATTTCCAAAACTCGTTTAATATAACTTTATATCAATTGACAACTCGTGATAGATCCTCTATACATGTACATTGGTTGAAATAATACATAATTATTTATAAGTGCAATAGAACTGATTACGTAATGAAAACGATTGCTCATTGAATGATGGTGCAACTTGGTACAAAAATGATGTTTTGTTTGTGAATTGCTACTCCTGTCCGAAATGGCATTGATCTTCGGCTTCGAGTGAAGTAGTTATTGGTAATAAAAATGATTTTTTTTAAAACTCTTCATCAGGTGACATGCATGATTTTCGTGAAATATAAAAAAGTTAAAATGTGACAAGTGTATAAGCCGAAGATGCACTTAATGGTTGAGTATTACGTGTCCGGTGGTCTGTCTTTTTGAAACCGCATTATAGAGAAACTAACTGAGCTGGTGCTAATATACCAGTAGCTAGAAATATGTGTGGAGCACCGGTTGTTCCTATGGCATGCAGTCACCATCTACTATAAAACAAGCAATTAAAATAGTTTTGTATTGCAGCTAATTAATATGTTCGTTTTTTATATTTTCAGATTAAAAAAATAATTCATGGATACCGCCATATTGGATTTAAATGACGTCACACTATATTATCAACAAAATTAGTCGAATCATGTCTTCACAAATCAGGATTCAGCAAACTTCCAGTACAACTTGAATGTGAGTAAATCTATTATATTAAGAAGATTTTTCATCCATTCGTGGTTCTACAATATTTTGTACATCAGTTATTCGCCAGCGGTATACCAGTATAAAAGCATCGTCGGATACCCACGGTACACATTACGTACAACTTCATTTGGTACCGTGGGTTTTTTGACTGCCGAATTCTCGTTTCTCAGCTCAAAGGGAAATAACTCTTCAAACCCTGTGTCCAATGAAATCGCTCCTTACAAACAGAATACTCTTCAATCGGAGATTTAACCTTGCGTCATTAGGGGGGTTTTGTTACTTTAAATAGATTTTTCTCTCAGTCGAAATCAAAATGGCCGCCATTTTGGAGAATGAAACGAAGGCCGAATGTAACGTGTAATTTCATTGGCTGAGCTTCCAAAGTGGAAATCCTTTGGAAACCAATGAAATTGCACCATTTATCTATAACGTTTACGATATTTTGCTAGCCAAATAACCCACGGTCGATGTATGAGTATAACGTAATTGCAATCGAACGTGGGTATAAAAGGTGCTTCCAACAAATACATGTATTGTATAAAATAATGAAATAGCTATGTGACTTAAAATTGCCTATTAAGCATTTTCCAGTAAAGTTCTGATATCTTTAGTCTGATATAGTTTATTTCCTCGTGCTTGGAGGTTTTGATGACGTACATACCAATTGCAAATCTGATAGTTGACTTATGATTCGTATCTAAAATTCTTGAAATTAATTAGATTTTATCGAGAGCTGATATAATTATAATCATTGATATGATACACATTGGCTCCACTTCTGCAACAGCTTGATTTTCTCTAAAATGTTAATGAGTCATATGTGAACATTTTATGTAAATAATTCGAATTTAAGAGTACAAAAGTCACATCGTACTATGTTAACGATGTAATGTGGTGACTCAATAATACGGTCATAATATAATTATAGTTTTAAGTCTGGAAACGACGGTCGGAATGGATTTTATACTGAACAAGATGGTCATTTTGTCTTTTGGGTTGAAAAATGGTTATACTATTGAAGCTGGTCAGAAGACTGCCAAATTAACTGGCATTGACAATCAACTGGACCAATACATAAGATTGTCAGACTTTAGAAAGAAAAATGGTCCGATTTGAGTCTTAATTCTAGTGTAGGTTGGCTTACCAGTTATTCATCTAGGCCTTCGCATACGATCGCGAATGGATCGGGTGGGGAATTTCGACCTCGTGGCGAAATATCCGAATTTTCGCTAATGAAGCATTTCTAGTTGAGACCGTAACGAGCAATGTATTCCCGCAATTGACATATATCATGATCTATGCCTCGTCGCATCAAATTAACTAAATATATCGTCAAACTAATGACGTTAGCCTTTCAACATTCGGATAATGTCGACTGCTTATCATACAGTATAAAATAATTCAAAGTTAACCCAATAATTGTGAGATTTAATAATTGATAGATGCTGAATGTGCTTTCAACAAAAATCAATCCGATTGACCGGCCGACATAGTAATGAATGATAACGGTAATCAGTACGGATAGGAAGGCCATTAGCATGTCTGTTTGTAAATCAATCGTAACGATTCGGGCATTTCCGTAACCGAGAAACACTTCTGTTTGATAATCACCGACGGGTTCCAATTGTTTGTAAATATGGCCAAAATTATTCTCAGAATTTGAATTTTTTGCTAGAAATGATAGAGTTCCCCCGACGATATGGCGACTGTATTTCAATTTGTAAGCCGTTTGTTTTTAGTTTTATGATTTTTAGGTCATTTTGTGCAGGTGGTTATTTTAAATATTTGTTATCCCTACGCAGTTACATTGTCTTACGACACACATTTGTACACCAACAAAAATAGTTCCTTGTGTGTCATTCATACTGAGACGAGCCTCGGCGTGCGGTTACTATGATTGGTGTAATGCTTGCATCTAGTGAGGACGAATTTGAGCATGAGCTATAGAAACATTTTTATCTGAGAAAAATATAGTACTGGTTTTGTGTCCTTCATTCATTAAGCAGCAAGCCATGTAATTATACCACTGTATGACAGGGTCTTAAATACCGATTCGAAGTATAATGATTCTAAGATTAGTCTTGTTTCTGGGAGTAAAAGACTAACTTTTAATCGCTTTTGATAATTGCGTGTAAAATAATTTGCTGTCTAAAAGAGGGTATACGGTGAAAGATTTGTCATGTTGATCGCGAGCTTTGTTTCTCTAAAATACTTCAATGACCCGTAAAATACCAGATACACACGTTTCATGATTTTGTGAGAAAAGCTGAATAAATGTTCGTCAATGGCTACGTATTATGCAGGGAGGTGGTCGATTCTATACAGAATGAAACACCTATTAAACTCCAAGAGTGCGTTAAGTTGAAACTCATCAGAAACATCACATGGACGCTTGCATGTTCTATTTATATTCAATATGGATGATCTGGATCATTTCAAACGCACTTGTTAAGCAAAGTCTGAAGTATTTATCAAAGGTATTATTCTGTATTATCATAAATTTGTCTGTATATATCGTCGAAGCCAATTATGCTTTATACTTTATCGCGATAAAAACCTTATTGATCACGGACAGCGTGGATCTTTAGCCAATACCCGTCTGTTCACTTGTTCCGATGATGGATGTGTAAAAACGATCGTGATAACTAAACAGGTTAAACAACTGTTCAAACGCATAGACACAGGAAAAAAACTTATATTAAACTCTAGAAGTTGCCAGTATTAACAGATAAACTGGAATATCAGAAATGACGAAAAGTTTGGCTCAAACATCGATTGTACATCAGCACACTCGACAAGGTGATGGTCTACAGGTTCGAGTAATATTCACGCGAGAGATTGCGAGAAAGTGGTGTCTGCATACCATTAAACTAGTATTTTTTTCTGTGATAATTTTGATGCCATTTCTTCCATATGTTGGCCATTGTTGAATAAATCTGTAAAAATAGAAAAAAATCTGTTTTATCTATCGCAGTAATTGTACAGTCGAAAACGTGACAAGTGGAGAGTTGTGGGTAATGTTTTATGACGTATTTCCGTGAAAATGTACTAGAAAAGGACATGTTTGGTATGGCGAAACACTTAAAGTGAACATTTTGATGGTGATGAATTTGAGCGGTCGTATTTCAAGATAATTTAAAGTAAGAATAAATCATACTACGCGCTGTATATGTTGCACTGCTTGTGTATAAATCACTCGTAAGGGATCGTAAATATCCATAACCCACAACTACCATGCCACAGTGTTGGCGAGAGATTTGCTTGCTTTGTTCAAATAAATTCAACAACAGATATGATTAATTCCGAAAATGATTAACAGTTTTGAAAGGCTATCAATATGAAACATGTATTTTTGTATAACAGTATTTACTACGTCACAGAAACGGTGCAATCAACAAATTTATATCATACATTATGTCTTGTAGTATATGTTGATAAATAGGTGATTTTATATTAGCTCTCTTATTTGTTCGAGGACAGTCGTATTGAGCGAAAACCACCTGGCGCGTGGCTAGTTTACTAGTCGTTTTAATAATGAGTAATAATACTGTATTCCTATAAATGGTTCCGCACCTCTTTAGTTAGCGAATTTCTTAGTAGTATACGTTTTTCACAGTAATACTTGGAAGAACACACCCCTGCTGTTTCACTGTATTATATCGTAAAATACTAAATATGTAGCGGAAACGTTTTCCTATACACACGTGCCAAAATATTGACGTAATTTAGACCAAAGCACTGGTTAATAACCCCCTGAACCATAAATATAATACTAGTATATAACTAATATAGCACCAATACACCAATGTATAAGCAATAATGATACATTTTGCAATTAATATGTTGTCAAATAAATACCCTTGTATCAAACGGCAGAATATCCTATATTTAGTAACGGTATATTGTCCGTGTCTTCCATTCAGGGATCAAGGAGTATTTCATTAGTGTTTATCCATATAACGTATAATCTCTACTCCCCGATCAATGTATGCCAACAATACTATGTATAGAAAGTGTGACGTATTTAGCAATCTGGCAGATAGAAGTGAGAGGCATACTGGACACTGGTCAATGGTCATTCCTACAGTGAACACATGATACACGTGTCAATAACATCAGACCACTGTTTGACGCATATGGTTTTTATTTTCTGTCACATTTGATTATACCAATGTGTGGACAAAAATAGCAATCCTGACCAAATACGGCAACCATAAAAACGAAGTGTCCTAATTGTGACCGTCCTGGTTCATTGATAAAAATACCAGCTATCGGCCAAATGTAATATGGGACAGGACTGGGAATGCGTGCAATATTCATGAAACATATCGGGTCAGTAAAGGGATCGGATGGAAATTAACGACAAGTTCCGCCAATCGGTTACACAAAAATGCTCTAAAATACCAACTGCAGGTATTATATATTATTGATATGGCGAGCGAGGTAGGGTAAACCTGAATGTACATATTAACAAGCAGGGAAATCTGTGTATTGAACCAAAACCGCCTGGTTAGTGGCTACCATCCTATTTATATTAATTTTACTATGTCACCAATACTACCTAGATGCACATTTCATCTGTGGTATGTTTAGCGATGACATCGGCTGTGATCATACCATCCGCATTAGGCAACTTATCCACTGATTGCGGACGAGCACAAAAATCAGGTCAACTGTCAACCGTGTATGCCTGGTCTGAAAAGCCTGTGACAAAATGACCTCAACTCACAAAAAAACCACTGTACACAAAGAGTTCTATAATGTTGGACGCCATTTTAGATTCTGAAGCGTTGTGAAAGCAGAATTTTGTAAGAAATTGATTTTCTTTAAGTTGGATCATATGCCTAACTCTGGGGAAGTTTTGGACAAGAAAAGTGAATAAATCGCCCTCAGCTCTTAGGTTATAAGCATAATCCTGTTTTTCGTGGACCTGGTTGAAGAGGTAACTGCCACGTGACTATTGTGCTCGCGTTATTGTATCAGAGCGCGGTGACTACTTTAAGACTTTCCCTAAGAATATCACAGCATATATCAGATGCCGGAAATGGGTCGTACAACTAATTAACTTCATGCGTCGTCGATTGTTTTGAGATTTGGGACATGATTAGACATGTTCCTTTATGGGGAAACTAACGCTAACAGAAATAGACGCATAATTAAGTACAATGAGTAATTAGAAATAGCTACAATCGTGACCGAATCAAACACAGAGTCCGAAATTTAAGATGATTGATGTAATAGGGTTACTGTTAGCTAGCCTCATTAATTCTATCTGAAAACAAGGCATCTGTAAATCATAATAAATCACGATCAAGATCGCTTTTCTATACACAAATTGTGGTTAATACAATTTCGACCAAATAATTTCAAAAATCTGATTTCCGTAACCGGTGCCATCCGAAATAAATTTAGTGCCGATTTTGTTACTATTTTTAGTAGCATACGGTTACCATTTATAGTTAAATCGGACAGTTACATACTAGGAGCTCGATTACACAAGAATCTACCCAAATATCCGGGATTATCCGAATTAAATATGATCCCGAATGGCTTACCGTTTTTTGTTACACAGGATCACGAAACTATATTCGGTCCGAATATCTTGAAGTATCCGAAATAAATCTGACCCCGAATATGTTACTATTTATAGTCACAAATGCTAAGTTAATTTAACAGTTATCTAAATACCTGATAGCATCCGAAATCAATCTGATATCGAATTTGTTAATATTTATAGTTGTATAGTTCAGATTCAACGATGAGTTTAATACCTGAGAGCATCCGATATCAATCTGGGGCATTATTCATCAATTTTGTAAGACTTAAACTCAGATTTAGACTTAAAATTGACAAAAACTATAGTCACTGCCATTTCTTTTCAATTATAATTTACCATGTGGAATTTTATCTGATTATTTGTTGAACATTAATACCCATTTATAACAAAATCGGTAAAGTTATAACAACATGGGAGCGAATAGAAAATTTGGCAATGTAAAGTCTATGTCTAAATTTTAGACCTACAACATTGGAGAATAAGGCCTCCGAGTTTGTTACTATAAATAGTAGGTTCGTTCCACCGACTTGGATCAAATAGCTGATTCCATCAGGAATAAGTTTCGACACGTTCCCTATTTTTACGAAATGAACCTATAAATACAATAAAATTCTTCAACATTCAATTTCCTGATAATCTTCCATGTAGATCATATAAAACGAACAATTTCATCGATTGCTTTTATTATTCGAATAAAATCACGAAGTCTGCGAAATCTAATCATAGAGAGTCGACTGTGTATACATATCTTGAGATTTTACACCCGGAAGTGGTTTTTAATTGGCAACCAATTATCATTCTAACTAGTTTTCTTTACACCGACGGTTAAAAATGCTATAAAATACTGATATGATCTAGATGCAATATAGATAAGTTGGATAACTGCAGTTCGTCTTATTATCGTAGACAACGTAGGATATATATTGTAGCGTTAAATAGATAATTATGTTGCCATTCATACAGTCCTTTCAAAGTCAAATGATAACGGATGTAAATATATTATCGTCCGCCAGGTAAACTCTGTTTTTTTCTAGGTGTAATTGGGTATACCTGAGAATAACGGTAATCCCCTCCGCTATTCTTAGTTCCCTCATTAGTGTTACTCATTGAATTGAATTTAGTAATTTAAATGCACTAAAATGATTCCCGTACCAAAATGTCAATATTTTAAAACTAGGTATAAGCAGGTATAGGTGTAATAGTGAATACACGTACTGGCAATCATTTCTTGGTACAGTCTTCGAATATTTGAAGCAAATTTGTCCAAAGGTAAATTATTTTATAGGACGAAGGAGATCGACGGTTACATCTGCCGGCTTACACACTACGTTGCACGGTTCCATAATGAAAATGGTTATACAAGGAGTATTAAGTACTGTGAGTATGCTTGATTTTGATGTTTTGTCCATATTATTATGTAGACTTTAAAATCAAGTTAACACACGTTATGTTGGGAAATAGTTTTCTTCTTTTATTTTGAATTTTCATATAGTTCGTGAAGTGTGCCCGCAGCGCTTTGATTTTATAGTTTTATAATTCGATTAACGAAGTCTTAAAATAGGCGGCAGACACTGGCAAACATTGTCAGTCACTGGCAAGCACCGACAAACCACTGTTCACAATGTCTATCAACATTAACATGTGCTCTCGTTTTTCTCAAATTATCAGGCGTTCATTCAACGAGTCATCTTCTAGATATGTTTGCTTTGGTACACATCTTTAAAATCATGACACAGGCCACGTCACGTGCTATCCTTCGTCGAATATCAAAAAATTGGTTTTGTATTTTAAGAACGCACACAGTTTGTACACATGTTACTGTACTGTATCAATGATTAAGACTATTTGAAAACGAACAAAAAATGTTTTGTAAAATTTATATTTTTCTACTGTATATAAATTTTACAAAACATTTTTTAGTGGTTTTTATTCGTTTTCAATGATACACTACCTGTGATCGTGTACACAGAGTAGCCATGAATTATTTTAGCATGGACTAATTTAATAATTAACTTTCTCGCAAATAAACGTGTACATTTTAGGCGTGGTGTATATTTTATTATGAACTGTTAATCTTCAGGTTATAATTACGTGTTCGTCTAGAACAGTCGGAGTCACGAAAATTTAGCTGCATTAAGCAGAGTTAATTCGTACCATGATTACATCAGAGAATAAATTGCACATGTATTTTACACATTTTAGGCCATGTGGAATAAACTTATGTTTACCTCTATACCATTACTTTCGTTATGCCGATTAAAGAAGGTATCTCATTTCGTTTTCTAACATTCAATTTCTTTTAATAATGTTGTTATTTCTAAAACATGGAAATGATTGCAATGATTATGTTAGCTAATATAATGTCTTAGTGTAATACTCACGCCATAGAGACACATATAATTATTAAGACTACTGTCCCAACACAAGATCAAATCACTGAAACCAATTTGTATACCAACTACCGATACATGTCATGTTGCGACATAGTCAAGAGCATGCAAAGAATTACTTAATTAAGTAAAAATTTGCCTCAAATATTTAAAAATGACGAAGCTAAACGCCAAACAAACAAAGCAATAAGACAAAGCAAATGGTGAAAAAAGAAATTCTGGTTACAGTGAGCCACATGGGTGCATCAAATGGCCAAATGAGTGGTTATTTGGCCAATCCATAGCAACAATGTGCTCAGTAATTGTACCAGTTATAAAGATAAAGAGCAAACATTGGCACAAAAGGGGCAAACCAAATCAGCAGAACACTTACCAATTGTGCCAGATCACAAAACATTGGCACCAAACAACAATGTGCAAGAACATTTGTTTAATTGTTGTCCCAAAGAACAATGAAATTGAATGAAAGATACAAACTAGTGTGTTCTATGCCGAGTATGTGGTCCCGGTACCGCCAACAAATAATTGATAAATGATGGCCTTTCGGTAAATTAAATATCAGGATATAAATCCAGTAAAAATATTTTATTTGGACGAGAATTGTAAGCAACAGAGCATTCTTTACATCACAGTAGATCATTATGTAATGCAGTTTTTGTAAGAAAAAATGTAGTTTCCCATTTATTTTGCAAGTTTATTATGACATTATGACTGTGGGTTAATGATGTAAGTCGTTAGGTTTTATAGCTGACAGTTAATAAACGTTTTCCTAAGATTTTACACCATAAAGCCGCATTATCCCATATGGGAAAATTTAACATTTCGAAAACCTGGCGCTGATCCATATTGGCCAGGTCAGGTGACATTTACTTCCTGGATACTTGACTGGTCCCCGGTCTGAATATTCAAAGCGGACCGTGGCACCAGTCTACCTGGATACCAGCTCACTTCCTAGATGCCAATACACCACGCTATAGAACATAGCCCTATAGTTTGTTATATTAGAGAAAGTGAAAGTAAAATTAGTATTATGTATGTTCGAAGAAATGGTCTGACTATGTTTGAGTATTTGTGAAACTGACCTTTACAACAATCCCTCGGGTTATAGCCCTTTTGCTTTGTAGTCAAAAAGGCCAAAGTTATAATGCACAAAAACAATATTATGCAATGCAGCTACTGTATGTATTATGTACATAAGTATACAGGGTTACATACTTTGAAATGTCAATCCCCTTCAGACGTTGAGAGAGTATTAAACCAGCTGTATAACCAATTTGTAAATTTACGTTAGAATGTTTTCTTTAAAGAAAGAGAAATAATTAGTTTCGCAGTCATTTTATTGTCTTACCGAAAACTGTTTTTAGTTCCTCTGAAAACCCAAGGTTTTGATTTTATTAAAACATTGACTAATTAGTTTCTAATTGGTAACGTATGTGACACGTGGATAAAATAGGTCAGACTGTGTGATTGATAGGTCTAGACGAATCAAAACATTCAAAAGTCAAACACATAAATCTACGCCTATCTTCCATCTTCGTACAAGACCGATATAAGCTGTATTTTAGATATAACATTGATGAAAGCCGAGATATCCCGTACGAAACAAAAAACGGTTTCATACTGGGATTTAACCACTGTGGAGTAATGATTATTTCAACATACGAAATATTATACAATAATGTTCATATCAGATGATAGGATTCTTGAACTATGTATGTTAGTTCAACTACATTAGTGAACCTAAATAATTATTTGATTGTTCCATGATGTTAAGAAACACACGAAAATACATTGCACCTTTAACAAATGGTTCATAACAACGGCGGATTTTTGCCAATTAGGCTCACAGACTGAAAATGCTTATAGCTTATCACGGGTAACAAGTGATGAAATGTTATTTTATCTTCAGAATTTATCTTTTAAAATCCTCTACGAAGCAAATCAGGATAAAGCTGTTAGCGCTAGACATATGGTGTGTGAAATGATGCACTAGTTCGAGATTTCAAGGTATGAAATGCACTGATTAGAACTTAGCAGTTCAACATCCGGGCAACCGGAAAACCGGATTTACTTAACAAACGTATCGATGCGTCAATTGAATGGTCTATTGAAAGATGTCGATGTTTGACACGTGGTGTGCAAACATCAGATAGAGGCTTTCTGAGAAACTCTCCTTTGCTGGAAGTACATTTTAGCTGTTGGTTGATGAGACTTTATAGGCGCTCTGGTCCTGATGGCAGTTAACGCAAAAAGTAAATGGAATTGATGGCTGTGTTGAAGAAACAAATTTCGTCGAAGGCACAATTGTAACATCTCATTTTTCTTAAAAAATATGATGTCAACATATGAAATATTATTTCAATATTTTACCAAGCAAATTAAATTTACACTATAAGCCATTTGTTCAAATTGTAGTTTGTTTGCGGTATTTTATCAAAAGATCTAACAGAAAGTTCCCAAAGCGGCTGTTTTACAACTGTACAACCGACCAGACCTATGTACCTGACTGGAGTTCTAGACTTGTATACTAGACCATAGTCTGTCTAACATACCCTATGTTTAGAAAGACTCTGTCTACTCTTTTCTCATGAAATTATTTCCCTTTGCACCCTCAAACATAGATAATCAAGCCCAATATAAAATCTAGCGAAAATTGAAAAATGTTATGCTATTTGATTGACAAAATATATTATCTAGTCGGGTGGCCAGACTAACTAGACAAATGAATTTGAAGATACATTTGTACCAGTATAAGCGCTAGAGATACAGACAAATAATTCGAGCTGGGTATCAGGAAGCAATATAAACATAACAAATAACAATACAAAATGTCTACAGTAATATTCTTTATTAACCTCGTCTCCTTTTAGGTTGTTCTCTAGCTCAAGATATGAAAACAAAGACTAATGTTATTGGCATTATGTACTGCTTATAATTAAAACAACAAGGCTCAATTGTCTGGGTCAATAAATGAATGATAACAAGTTGTTTACGTTATGCTCGCATAGCAGGTAACATTTACATTGGTATAAATTCAACGTAATATGATTATTGGTGAAGACTTTAGAGTCATTCCATAAAACAGCAATTTGATTGGTTAAGACATCGGTGAGACTTCTCTAAAAGCAGCAATTTGACTGCAGAAGGCAGCACTTCGATTAGTTAAAACAGTGTTACTCAACAAGGCAGCTTTTTGGTTGGTTTAAACAGCAGAAGTACATAAAACAGCAATTTGATTGGTGGTTAAGACATTGATCAGTGATACTCCACAAAGCAGCCATTTGATGGGCTAATAAAGACAACAGAATGCAGCATTTCGATCGGTTTAAACAATTGCTTGACTCTATAAAGCAGCATTATGATTGGTTAATACAACAGCGCGACTCTATAAGACAACATTTTGATGGATTAAGACAGTAAAGAACATGTTTCTCTAAAAGGCAGCAATTCGATTGATTAAGACAACAGGGTCACGACAAAGATCTTCAGTATAATTGTGTTAGATACCCACTATATGCATATAAAAGGTATACAACAGCACACTAAACGGCTTAGGGCGAAAAATGACTTCATCAGCCAGCAACTTAGTATCATTGGTTTGTACTGCAAAGCTATTGACTAGAATGCTCAACCAGGATTTTTGTTACCACTGATATCAGAACATCCACGTGTCGTTTATCATAGTCAACTTCGAATACTGTATATACAACCATCAGCGTACATGACACCTCATAAATTATAATCAAAGTACTGAAAGTACTGACAGGCTGGCGAACTGATAAGGAATATAACATCAAGTGGTTTTCTAAGTCGAAAGAGAGGTAAGTGCTGGACTCAAAAAAAAAAATAAAAAAAATTTGGAACCGCCGTGATTCGACCGCTGGACCTTAGCGTCAGAAAATTACTAAGCGAGTTGCTCATCCACTCGACCACGATCTCGTTGGAGAATACTGACCTAAATAATTTAACATAATAAAATCATTTATGCGCGCGCTATATCGCGTTCGTAACGCGTAGTATACGAACGCGTAGTAATAATTATCAACGCCTTTAAACACCTTTTCTTTTAATTTCATACAATTTCCTTCCATTTAAATATTACAATCGAACAGAATAAATGAAACAAGGAAAGTTGAATGTTCTTATCTTGCAAAACTGATTAACGAGGAGGAACTATTTGCATTGGGTGTATAGATTCTGTGTTGTCAGTTTCGGGAGTAAATTCATCTTACTGGATTTCATTTTTTAGGATTGTAATAGTCTGGCGCAAATCGCCAGCCTAAAAACGCCTCTTTATTTCGTAACTCTATAAAAAATGCATGTTATACAATTTTATCTGTACTTCTATATAAACTGTGGATAAGCCATTAACATTTGCCATCATGTTGACAATTGCACACTTGAAAAACTGCTATCACTAATAACATATGCTACTAAAAATTTGATACAATGTCAGAATTTCTATGTTATCTGTGAGTGTTTTTATTCCGGTCGATGATATACAATATAATTCAAGTATGTTTTATATATTTACGTTCATATGTATGCAATACAATATGTAAAAAAACTGCGCGCGTAGCTTCGTTTGTATGCAAAACACGTGCATATAAGAGATTGTTCCAGCAGTACGTTCGGTGACTCGTGGTCTCGTGGTCTCGTGCCAATATACGGCGTGATTAATGTTTCAGATTGTGATACTGTATTCTAATATCGCGGTCTATCAACATTTCACGCGATTGATCACCGTTATAAGTATGGTGGAAAGGCGAACACGTAGTTAGTAATTGACATACGCTATCTGTGTAGATTTACAGTGTAATGAACGCCTTTATATGATTGTTTTTGGCAAACTATTGCCCCGATATGGCTTGATTGATTGATTCGGGAACTCGGAATTCCCTCAAGACATGTCTAGTAATACATACCGCGTTTGGTCTTGTTGTTTTGTGTGGTTTTTATTTGTGTTTGACTGTATACATATAACAGTACTTTCACTCCACAGCATTTCCACTCCACAACAACTCCACTACACATCAGCTTTATATAAATGTTTTAGTGTTACCTCCAATTCGCTGGCTTAGAATGAGAAGGTGGTAAATTGACAATAGGCTCATATGCAGCGCCTTATGATGCAACTGTCAAATATGTATCAGACTTATGAGGTCGTAAGTAGTACTTGCGACCTTCTCATTTTGCCATGGATAGGCCATTCGGAAAAAATATGACTGTTCACATACTAGTATTACAGAACAAATGTACATGAGTAATGTTCCATTGGTACACCCCCCAATCATTGTTCATCATCAGCCACAAACAAACTCATTGTACGAGGAAATCGATTTATATGTATATTGTCTTTATTACAAGTAGATCGATTTATCTCTCTTGATGGCAAGAGTCAGATTCATCACAAATTGACAGCAAATACAGAAATTGTCTGCTTTTCTGGACGCCGATATTTCCATCTCAATCAGTGATAATTTGATTATCCGAAATAGGTTCATGTCCGAATCCACTCTATGTTTGGATTGATTTCTAGACCTTGGCCACTAGGTGCGGCTAATTTAATTATATCGAAATCGAAGAAAAATCAATGGATGTGCAGCTTATACGTGGACATTTCTTGTGAAATCACGCGAGATTTGGTCGATTTATGCTCTCTTGACTTCTTCACCGAATGTTATTGGCGAACTTCGGCAATACACGTATACTTGTTGAGCACTCAATTTGTGCTTCAGCTTTTGATATTGTATTTCCCTCCACAGTCTGATGAAACATTGGCTCAAAAATTCCGTTGAAGTTGTTCCTGGTTTCGTCCCCATTCTAAAACTCCGCATGTGATATCCTGCCAGTATATATACAGAATACCCTCTACCTAATCTTCGCATACACAATGCCACGCATTGCATGTTTGGGTGTTTGGGCCGTCGTCATGATTTGTCTGCATAACTATATATGCAAATAGTGCAGATACATGTTTTTGTTCGTTTTATAACGCAATGTCAATACCGGAAGTGATTATATATAACAAGGCGGAAGTAGACCACTAGAATATTTGATGACGTGAAATATCGCGAGATTCAAGTAACTCTATGAGACTTGAGGTAAATACCGAAAACAAAAGGAAAGTACAAACTAAATGCATGCTTAATTGTCGTATATGAGAACCCTTTCTAAAGAACTCGGCCAATGATATCACATGCTATAAAATGAATCCGAATTGTACATCTGGTTTTATGACGTCATCAATGAGGTAATAATAATAAAACATGATTCCACGTGGGTATATTCTAGTGTTTAACAAACACAAAATCCATCATTAAGTTGTGTATCAACATAATTCTAGATTTATTACTCAGGAATTATGGCAATAGCAAATATTATCACAAGTTCTGGCTGGTGTAAATAGAACATAATTTTAAGATTGAGTGATTCGTTATGATTAAAATTCGTTCTTAAACGTCTGTAAAAATACGAAATTATTTTGGTATCGATTAATGTAATTTACAAAATATTTCAGGCATAAAAGTAAAAGGATTTTTGTTTCAAAGTTGATTGATGCTCGTCGGTAATCCGGACCAGGTGCGTTCCCGAAAATAACACAACACGTAATAATATGTATTCGTGGTACACACCACAAAAATGAACTAAAAAAGAATGTACGTTGAGCACGTCCAACAAGGCTATAGTCATAGAAACTTCTCCATATATCAAAGATCTCGGCAAATGACTGTGACGCCCTTGTCCAGCTTATTATAGACTGTACTCACACCAAACTGCAAGATGTTGTACAGCTATCAGACGACCAGATCCGAGACGTAGAAAGATGTTCACAAGTTCTCTGTTACAAGCTGCACTGCAAAAGATCTCTCCTCCTGACTTGCTAGTTCAAAGAGAATCAAAACAAATATCCCATAAGGGATACATTCCATCAATGGAATTTCACGTTTATATAAACAGTACAAACTGTAATGTAAATATGTTGTGTTATAAGTTGGCTGTTGACTTGTTAAATCAGATGTGCGAATGACAATTTTAACTATTTGAAGATAGTATTGTTTCGCCAAGTTTTTATCATTTTATCATTTAATGAATTGATCATTCATCATTCATTCATAATTCATCATCATCATCATCATAATATTTGACCTGATCGTCCTATTCCATAGGAGAGGCCTCCAAGAGAAAGGGGGGAACCAACCAACAGAACAGAACATACCAGCACTATTGTTAACAACTTTGGTGTAATAATAATAATAATAATAATAATAATAATAATAATAATAATAATAATAATAATAATAATAACGACTTTATTTTAAGAGGCGACACAATTAGGCAAGCCCAGTCTTCATGAGAGCCTCTATAACAAAGCATGTTTACAAAGAGTACGACATAAATAATAGACAGTTAGAAATACAACTACAAAATTTAACAATTGCATCTGTCAATATCTTTCCACCTGTAGCAGGCAATTTGGCATTGTATATGAACTGGATGTGCTGATGTTTCACAACCTCAGATGGAAACCGACGAAGACCCCTCGATACTCGTAGCGAACACTCTATTTACAACTAGGCTATCTATGCGAATTAAAAGTTGGTTCGCCGGTAGCAGGACAGTCCCTTTGCTACTATATATTATTTTCTAACTTCCGGTATATTCCGGTATGCTATGTGGGTGGTATAAAATCCTTGCCAGTAACAATACAGTAATTTAAACCGTTTGTTTACAATTCCTGTTCTTCATTTAGCATCACGTTATTTTTAGTTACATATCAACAAGCTTTAGCTTTGTCTAACATTTTCTGTTAATTATTTAAGACTTTAAGTATTTGATGTATAGCAGAAGTAATACTAGTATACGAGACTTATACTTCAGTGTATTCAATGTTCATATAGCGTGTATGATGTCAGCTTGTGTACACGTGTTGTCCTTGTATGTATCTATAACAATGAACTATATATCTAGTGTCTTTTACTGAACTTGTAGCAACTAATATAACACAATGGAACAACATGAAGGCAGTGGTTAATCATTGGTCTGTTCCGTGGGATATCATTTTTTAAGCACAAATCTGCATTTTTGACCAAATAAATCATTTTCATCCTTTCCTTCCTAAAAAAGTCATTGTTTTGCACAGGGAGGGTGACTGTGGCAGCACAGAGAGGGTGTCGATACAGCGTTTTGTAAGAGAGGGTGTCGATACAGCGTATACACCGTGAATTAGTCAGTCCGCCATTTTTCAGCTGAATCGAAATTATGTGAATAATTAAAACTGAACTGATTTGTCTATAATTATTGGCGTTAAACACTATAGCAAACTATGAATTGCTCCTGTAGCCATTAGCTCGATGTGAGGCTTCCAAAATCCCAAATGTATTATTGCTCACTGCTCTATGGCATGCTTCTAATTAGGTTACGCGATCAGCATGTCAGTGAACTTGGTGTTTTAAAAACTGTTTAGTTTAGAATAAATGTGACGTTTATTACAACAAATGTATCTGCCTCTCCATGGTTTCCAAATACAATTAACCTCTAATGTTTGTTTAATTCAACAGAAAAAATCATTTAACGCTCTTCAGCGTATTTTGACGTTAGGTAGCATTTTCGTTTTATATGACTTGGAATGAAATTGAAACTTTAAAGGCTATTGTCTCGTTTGCACCGTGTATACCCATAAATAAGTCATAAACTAGATGAAACAATTATCTTAGTGTATCAAACAATTTCCCAGACTTGCAGGCTTGCTTGGTACGAATTCAAATACAAAAAAAACTATAAATGATACGAACTGCGGTCTCGTAATCTTTTGTTTCGATAATTTAAAATGGATTGCACTGGGTTAGCATTGCATGTTTGTATCTGAATTTAAAAGCAATTGGAAAACGGTTTCCCAGTATGTGTTATAGCAGGACGTATGCTAGATACACATTTACTTAAACATTTATTAATGGACATGTGCGTGCGACTGTTTGTAAAGATACTTTTTTATTTAGATTATGTATGATGCATCGATTTACAATGTTACTATATGATTTTCAATTGACGGCCTGTCTTTATAATTATTATTATTATACGTATAACTATAATATACACTAACTTTAAATGTCAGTAAGGCAGAACCTTTGGGCGAACATTCACATATTCCACTCAAGAAACGTTTGATGGTATTACAAGTATATTCACGCATAAGAGTCGACGACTAAGTTAGGTAGTTGGCAATATAAACTATATGGTAGATAAGCTCCGCTGTCTTGCTGGTAGGAACGAGTTAAAAGCTCTGTACGGGGCACGCGTCAACATAAGCAGGCATTAGTGACGTTATTTTTTGCGTGAAGTGTTCTGCACACACGCCACACGGGGGTCTAACAGGCCGACCACAGAGCCTTTTGTGTTTTATTATCAACATTGTAATAAATTCTGTAAGTGTTTCATAATTTACCTACCGTCGAGGTTTCTAGGTATATATAACTTCAGAGTAGACACATATACATCAAAACTGATATTTCATCGAGGAATGTGCAATAATATAGATGCAACCGTTCCCAACCGCCTGTTGAAGTTAACTGTTCAGAAATAATATATTTTCATTCATTACTCTCTAAACGTACTTAGCAATTAAACACTTGAAATTTGTGGGGTAAGTACTTGTGAGAATGCATTCAGTTAGGCTGATAACGACGTGCATTGTAGTTCATTGAAACTAAAATAGTTTGGGTGTGAAGTTTTTAAACATTTGTTTCATCAGACAAACCTGTTGATTGGATCAATTAATTTGCTGAGCGTTTGTATAGCTTGTTCACCAATCCAGACGTATGATACAATGTATTATATATTCAAGATATGAAATAAAAGTTCAAACTCTGGCGTCGTGATTACCAACTTGCTCTTACTCAACCCATCTCCTTGCTCCTTCTCACGCTTTCAAACATTCTCGTGTTTTACTGAAACTTGCATATCTGATAGACAACCTGAAGAATAGCAACTTGTTACATTTCCTTTTAAAGTAAATGTCATTTTAGGTTTCGATAGATGCATTCTAAAGGAGAATTGAAGTTTCTTGCGAGTGCGAATAAACTTGATAACCGCAAGGCCTAATTTCATGACCGATTTGACCTAAGCTCAAAAAAAGATTGTGGTCAAATTTGAGCATGGGTTTAAAGTTAAAACTATATCGAATTAACGTTAATAATTAAAACTGAATTGATTTGTCTATAGATATTGGCGTTATACACCAATTGGACACTATGTATTGCTCCTGTGGCCATTAGCGTGATGTGAGTCTTCCCAAATCCCAAATGTATTATTGCTCACTGCTCTATAGCATGCTTTTAATTAGGTTACGCGAACAGCGTGTCAGTGATTTTGGAGATTTGAAAACTATTTAATTTAGAATAAAGGTGAAGTTTATTACAACAAATGTATCTACCTCTCCATGGTTTCCAAATATACTTAACCTCTTATGTTTGTTTAATTCAACAGAAAAAATCATTTAACGCTCTTCAGCGTATTTTGACGTTAGGTAGCATTTTCGTTTTATTTGACTTGGAATGAAATTGAAACTTTAAAGGCTATTGTCTCGTTTGCACCGTGTATACCCATAAATAAGTCATAAACTAGATGAAACAATTATCTTAGTGTATCAAACCACTTCCCAGACCAAACATTACCCATGTTTCCTGAAACATGACTAAGCAATTTTCTGTTCGATTGGACGCTTGCATTTCACTTATATATTATTGATTTAAGCGTTTGGGCGACTTGCTAAGTACCGAAAAGCTATGGAACGATCGGAAACATTTGACAATTAACCGAATTGTTTATTTATACGTAGAATAACCTTTTTAAAGGCTGTAACAATGTGAGCTGTGTTCACAGCCGTTCAATTTACATTCAATTTGTTGAAACGCAACATTGTATGATGTGTCTGATAAGCAGCATGTGTCAGACATTTACAGCATATATCCCGTAGTGTTTTACAATAGCTGGAATCGTTTAGCGAATATATCTGTTGAAATATTGAAATAACGGTATACCGGAATTGTGTGCAGGATTGCTTGGTAGGAATTCAAATACACAAAAAACGATAATTGATACGAACCGCTGTCTCGTAATCCTTTGTTAGTCTAATTTAAAATGGATTGAACTGGGTTAGCATTGCATGTTAGTTCGTAAATTTAAAAGCAATTGGAAAACGGTTTCCCAGTATGTGTTATAGCAGGACAAATGCTAGATACACATTTACTAAAACATTTATTCATGGACATGTGCGTCTGTCTGTCTATGAAGAAATATTCTTCATTAAGGTGATGATTTTAGCATTCACATATTTTTCTTAAATCGCTTCTTGTGAAACTACATGCATAAAAGTTGAAGACAAGGTTAGTTCATTGGCACAATAGACTAAACGATATTTTAGCTGCCTTGTCAGTATAAATGAGTAAAAGCTATGTACGGGGCACGCGTCAACATAAGCAGGCATTAGTGACGTTATTTTTTGCGTGAAGTGTTCTGCACACACGCCACACGGGGGTCTAACAGGCCGACCACAGAGCCTTTTGTGTTTTATTATCAACATTGTAATAAATTCTGTAAGTGTTTCATAATTTACCTACCGTCGAGGTTTCTAGGTATAGATAACTTCAGTGTAGACACATATACATCAAAACTGATATTTCATTGAGGAATGTGCAATAATATAGATGCAACCGTTCCCAACCGCCTGTTGAAGTTAACTTTACAGAAATAATATATTTTCATTCATTACTCTCTAAACGTACTTAGCAATTAAACACTTGAAATGTGTGGGGTAAGCATACTTGTGAGAATGCATTCAGTTTGGCTGATGACGACGTGAATTGTAGTTCATAGAAACTAAAATAGTTTGGGTGTGAAGTTTTTAAACATTTGTTTCACCAGACAAACCTGTTGATCTGATCGATGAATTCGCTGAGCGGTTTGTATCGCTTGTAACGTTAGATAAATCTCTTGCTAATCAATTTAGACGTAGTATCATAGATTCAAGATATGAATTAAAAGTTCAAATCTGGCCTCATAAACATAAACGTGTTCATGCTGCTCGAATACAATATTGTGCCTTATTCAAACTAGTCTTACCCTTTAAAACATCATCATGTTTTTACTCAAACTTTCATATCTGATGAACAACATAAGGGGGCATGAGCAACTTGTAACATTTCCTTGTAAAAATGAAGGTTTCAATGATTGCACTCAAAAGGAAAAAATCAAGTTGCTTGCTCTAGTTCGGGTTTATTATGAAAACAAGCTTTATAATCACAAATCTGAATTCATGAACAATTCACCTAAGATCAAAATAAGGTTTTGTTCAAAACTGAGCACCAGTTTAAAACAAATAAGCTAAAGTAAGAGCACTTATAGATTACTGAAATAAACTCAGCAGCACGTTTTGATTTATTTTGCGATACAGCTTAATTGAGTCCGACCCTGCATGAAAATGAGAATTTTCGGGAAACGTGGGTCACGTGTACAATTATACATGTATAGTAACATACGTATATTATTGACGTAGGGTATAACGCGAGTTATAATTTGCACTCATGGTACGAGGTGTTTGCATTTTTCATGCTACGCAAGGAAGCTCAGTATTAGGGATCATACATGACACCCATGATGTCGTAACAGTGTTAACATGGTATTTATCTTCTCGTAAAATAACCACAAACAACTGATAAGCAGTTTATATAGCTCTTTTAAAATGCACAACTTACGATTTTGTAAGATAAGAAGAGATTTTAAACGTTTAAAAGAACTAAATCGGAAAACTGCCAGCAATGAAAGTCCAACGTGAAGTTCTCAATGAGAAAGCAATGCAAGCCGTTTGTTTTCTCGTCGTTTGTTGAATCAAGGCAGAAACAATGACCGTCTAATTAAATTCGGGATGGTTTCAAAAAAATAACTTATTACGATTCTTTTTGAAATACAATCCCGAAGTTTCATTTGTCTTTTCAACATCTCAAAATGTTACATGTATCTAAGTACAAATGTGCTTCATAAGCCCACCGATTGTCTGAACTACATATTGGATCGAGGGCAGAGGTTGTGGTATAAGTTATAGAAAGAGAACGCAAACGCGAAGTTGCCCTAATTAGCGCCACCCGTTCAGTTAACATCACGTAGCCATGATATAATTTGTTTTAATGTATGTTCACCCATCAACTAATTATTGTAGTGGTTAAGTTGACAATCAAATATCATCGGTAAAGGCTAATGGATTGTAGAAGTTTTGAAAAAAAATGATGATACCCTACCCACTATAACAATTACACGGTGAGCTACATCAAGCACAATATAGCATCTTGTGGATAGGATTGCAACAAAATGACATCGGTGAGGACTAATGAATTGTGGAAGTTTTGAAAACATTGATGATGCATATCCCCACCCACTGTAACAATTACACGGTGAGCTACATCAAGCACAAAATATCATCTAGTGGATAGGATTGCAACAAAATGACATCGGTGAGGACTAATGAATTGTGGAAGTTTTGAAAACATTGACGATGCATATCCCCACCCACTATTACAATTACACGGTGCTACCTTAATCACAAAATATCATCTAGTGGATAGGATTGCAACAAAATGACATCGGTAACAGCTAATGAATTGTAGTATTTTTGGGGAAAAAACATCAATGATACATACTCCACCCACTATAAGAATTGGCATTACGTCAGTTGTCAGTCAATACCCTTCAAATTAATTTTGACGGTAAATTATAATCACATTGCCCAATGGATTAACTTAAAAAAACCTTTGCCCAGCAGCCTTGGACAAAAACCAGGAGGAGCGATCTCTGCTCTGGCGTAATGTCAATAGCACCATGCCACCTTAATCACAAAATATCATTCTGATCAATTAGGGAAAATGTGGAAAATAATAAACTGACTCATCGTGTTGACATTTTTGCTAATCAATTACATCACCATTACCATTTAAGTTGATACTACCCCGGTTCGTCCTAACACAAGCTTTATCACGTTACCTCATTTCTATAATGGTTCAGTACTAGGAATAAAGGCATTGATGTTTGCAATAGATATAGTTACAAGCAGATAAATGGTGCAGTTATCTGAACATAAAAGTAGCCTACAAATGTATTATACATGAATGAACACCAGGGGACTTCTGTTTATAATGCGCCAAATGAATATCTGCACAACTAGGTGTTCATAAGGTATGTATCTTGCCTACGAATTATATCAACATTGTTAAACTGATATTAGCTAACATTCATTGACATCCATATTTTGCTGATATTAATTTAATATAATTATAGAATCATACCAACTCAGGCATATTTCACCAATTACCAATCGTGTTGAAATGGAGTCACGACGTTTTCGCTAACAATTGACGTAATTTGTGACGTCATGTCTATTTCGCTGCCATAACACGTGGTGTGGTAACGGCTGTCATATTACGCTGCCATGCTGACATTACACAAACTTTGATGCTGTCAGAACATTTTTGCTGACATTACAAATAGAGTGATGACGTCAGATTTTTTTCATTTATGTAACACGTGTTTTGGTGACGTAATGACTTTTTCCGTTGATAGTTCATGTATTGAGATGACGTTATGACTATTTCTTTAAAAGAGTACACATACTAGATATTTTATGACGTCAGAACATTTTCACTGACATTATTCATACTGTAATGAAGTCATGACTTTTTTGGCTGACATTACATGTATTTTGTTGACGTCAGGACTGATGTTTAAAGTGACATCAGACGAATTTCGCATATATAAACTGACTTCTGCTGTGTTTCGCTTGTATAGCTGGAGTAATTTCTACAGCTATGCTATCATCCCGAAGTCCAACCCTATCTCAAGTAGATATGTCACTTTAACAAACTATATTTTCTCGCACCAAACTTTATCTATTTTTATTTGTCCCATTCTTTTGCCGCCCCCGCATTTGTCTTTTTCTCACCAATATTCTTGCTACCGATTATCAAATAAACATCAACTAGCATAATGATAATACTAAAGTAATATTAATTACCAGATAATTAGTACATTTATAACAAAACTATTTTCATTTCCGGAATGAATTGAGGATTCTAGAATTTTTTGGCTTTAACACAAAATTACCATGTACTAGATCGTTTTTGCTTATCTTTCCTTACAATAAACTCTAATTATTATTGCTTGACAATATCATTATACAAATAGTTGGCATAAAGAAGCCCTCGAAAATAGATTTGGTACATTTACCTGTACACTTACATTGTGGTATACTATGTCATTAATGTTGTGGAAATGTATTTATTATAAGAATGTTGATAACTAATCTAGTATCTTCAGTAGGCTATTGTTCTTTTGTTGATGCTTATGTTGTTTTTCGTGATCTTACATGTCCAAAGTACAATATTCATCGCAACGTGTACCGTGTGTTTTGTGTTCGCACGGTGCATATTTCGCGGATTAAAGGTGGAATAGGCGTTATAAAAATGTTGGAAGCAAGAAAGCAAGCAGTTTTGGCTTAATTGTTCAATTGCACTTTATTTCGATATCAAAACCGAACGTAAGTTTTTGTATTTTACGACGGGTAAAATGAATCTAATTTTGAAGATTATTTCTTTACAACCTAAAACAATTCCAATGACTTTTTTGTATTTTCATTAAATTAATGACAATGATAAAATAACATAAGAGATATTTAAGGCTGTGCACCAAGAAACAGCATTGTACGAAAACACATCACAAAAATGATAAATGACAAAAATTGATCAAGAAAACATGTCAGTTCTTACGAAACTTTTTTGGCACACGAAAATAGCATAAAGGATAAGGAGGCGCCATGTAGATAAGACAGCTTGCTGAAGAATAAAACCCACTTCTAGCTAAAAAAAATAATGTGAAAATACCAAATAAATAATTATACTAGCGCCTCACAATGTCGTTACTGCACGATAATTAGATTATAAATGTTATGCAGGGTTATTATGCAACAAGACAATGAACCTTTATCATGCAAAAAACATTCTTCTTTGTTTTCAAACTAATACGTCTAATACATTGGGGTTTTTTCCTCAATAATAATGCATGAATGTGGTGCAATTGCTTTGTAATCGCTAAACTTATTGACGAATGTATCGATTTGGTACGAAGTTATTTAGGTACGAAACTAATCGGATGTTGAAATCCATACTTTGCTCGTCGTGGTACTGTCAACAGGTATTATTAGCAATTGTTCGATCGCAAAATGTGTGAAAAATATCGATAAAATATCGGATAAAACAAGGCATTAGCTGAATCATCGACCTTCTGATATGCATTATTAATAGTATGTTGTTTTTCTATCTACGACGTGAATAATTGAATAATTTACTATAATTATATATACGATCATGGTAAGGTACAAAGTATGGATACAATAGTTTTAAGCGCGTATTCACCCGATATAGGAATATTGATACCGAGATTAATGAAACACGAATATGTGGTACAGATCGCGAAAACTGATGATTTTAACAAATAATACCTATTTTCTTATTTGATTTGGACTTACGCGTGTATACTAGTATGTACTTGCACACGTGCGTAGATTTTATCTAAACGTGTGAGTCAAAGTGTTGTTTGGTGTAAGATACGTTTTACTTTGTCAGTTGATATTTTAGCAACTTAAAAATAATCCAGATTTTCTGTTTTTATTTCAGGATGTTAAATGATACCATAGGACCTGGACGAATTACACTAAACTCGGGACATGGTGAGTGTACATGTATTTAATGAACATGGCTGTTTTATAAACATTCGCTTAAAACAAATTCTATTTCTTTTCATGGGTATTAACTTTCGTTGATTTAAAAAATGCAATTCCGTGTGGTGACAAAAGTTCCAGGATTGCAAAAGACTGTAAATGAAAACTAAGCTGTCGTTTCCTAGTTTAGTGGTCGATTAATTGTTGGAATTTGATTTCGTGGTTGAATTTAACCTCCGCGTAAAATATAACTATTTCACCGTAGTTTAAACGCTCATTATTGTATATATTAATGAAAACACGTGGTCTGTGTGTAACAGATGTTTTGATCAACCTCATTGATAAAAGAGAATCAGAAAAGGCAAGTTTATGTACAAACGTAACAGCCGTTTTGCTTGTCAACTTTTACCCACTTTCCTTGCTTAAGACTTGGTGACCATCTAGTATGGCCACCACACTTGTTATAGGGGCCTAGGGACAACTTATATGAGTATTACAGTCATTCAATGGCACTGCATTGACACCATACGATGAATTGTGCTTTAAGCGCTCGTCGCCGAGTTATATGGAAGACTGAACTAGACAGAGTATGTCAAGCTGTGACACAATCGTAACAACTCGGACATTTCCGTTACTGAGAATCAAATATGCTTCGTACATAAGTGTAGGGAAACTTTTGCTTAAGTTTGCTTAAGCGGTTTGCGGTAACGACCAAACATCAGTTTATCAATGTTATCAAGATGCCATTCAATTACCGGTCTCCTTTTAGGAGTTGTTACCTTCCCAGGAGTAAGTAACCTTTTAATTATTTGATTCTCATGAGCCATATTGTAAAGTAGTCCATGATAATGGCGGTTTCCCTATTATGTCCGAGGCACTTTCATTAGATAAACACCGAGGAGTTCCGATTGGCTGTGAGACTTGACTAAGGAAATTTGAGCTGCTCGTGGGGATGATGCTCAAACGACATTTTGTTGGATGTTTTGTTAATTTTATGATAATTTATTATCGTGATAAATACCATATTTGGTATATGTTTCAGATGTCACCAGACGCTGAAGTCAGTCTTTGCTTGGAAAGGTTCCTGTCGTTGGATACGTTCGCTTCTCTTGATTGACACTTCGAAGTTTGATCTTTCACATTAGAGGACATGGGTTCAGAGTGAAAAGTTAAGCAGATATTCTTTCAACAGAAAACAAATCTACGTTTTTTAAACCGTACAGGATAACGCCAATGTGAATTCCTTCAGCTAATCATTTGAAAATAGTTCTGGATAGTTCGGATATAATCATGTCATTCATCATGGCATCAAGTGTGTGAAACTAGATTTTTGTATTGTGTATAGATGTGCGTTTGTGTGTAAAGTAAACAATACTCCGTCATTATCATCTGCAGCAGTCGTAGCTACAACAACAACAATACGCGGCTCAATTCTGTGATATTTATTCAGATGTGGTTTTTGGACCACATCACACTTGAGTGTAACAATACGCGCGATGTGGTTGTAAAAGTAGTTCCCTGGATATGATACTATATATCTAAATATTTAGCTACCATTTAGGTTGATTGTTGATTGGTGAAATCGATTAGTGCGAAGTGTGACAGGAAACCATTGTTAATCGTGACGTCACGAATAATAGACGCTCGGAAGAAAAGTTATCGACTTATAGATGTGTTTATATAATTAATATTAGAATTCATATTTGAAAACTGTGATACTGGATAATAGTAATACACGTTGAATATTAATCACGAACACCTTAACTAGTTTACATACATGTATATATGAATAGCGTTGGCAACTTCCGGTTTGGATAAAAAGTAAGAATATGAAAACGAGGCAGTTTACGCGTTAATCGCGTTAGTGCATAATGTAGTACGATGCTGAATGGGAAAAGTTTGAATTACAAGTGATTAATACCGTGTACATCTACTTTATTAATGATGTAATTACATGGAAGACCAACATGACAATGAACATGAGTATGAACCAACAAGACGCGGACAATCGCGTCATTATCAACGTAGGTGGTATACGTCATGAAACGTATAAAGCCACGCTTAAGAAGATTCCCGCCACGAGGTTGTCAAGGCTAACTGAAGCCTTGGCGAATTACGACCCTGTGTTAAATGAGTACTTTTTTGACCGACATCCGGGCGTGTTTGCCCAGATTTTAAACTATTATCGGTCAGGTAAATTGCATTACCCTACCGATGTATGTGGGCCCCTTTTTGAGGAGGAGTTAGAATTTTGGGGCCTGGATTCGAATCAAGTTGAACCGTGTTGTTGGATGACATACACAACTCATCGTGATACACAAGATGTGTTAGGTATACTTGACCGACTGGATTTAGACACGGATAAACCGACCGAAGATGATATTATGAAGAAATTTGGATGGGAGGAGCAGCATAGGGCCGGTGAACTCAACTTTTGGCAACGTATTCAACCAAAAATATGGGCGTTATTTGACGAGCCATATTCATCCACTTCCGCGAAAGTAAGTATACATGTACAATTATTTTCATCACCCCTCAGTAGTCCTCAACGTTTATGGTTTTGTTTTAAGGTATTATTGTTTTGCAGTAAAACATTGTTATGACGATCATCGATATCACAATCACCCGGTCTATCTCGAGCAAGTTTAAACCAATATCCGTTTGTATCATCAATACATGCCCTTTGGTTATTACGAGTACCCGGTTTATCTCGAGCACTTTACCTGTCCCGATTACTCGTGATAACAAAGTTTTACTGTAGTTAATTAGTGAATACACATAATAATTTATCCATAGAGAGGTTGCTGGTTATAGTATGCATGTATTTTTGTTTGTTTGTTCAAATCAGGTTATTGGCATTACGCACTGCAGTACACGTTCTCTGGTGAAATCAACCTAGTGTATTATTGGTCACAGATTGTTATAATCATTCTTTTATGCGTTGTCGTCTTTGCTAAAAGATAACAAAACTAAACGATGCAGACTAAATTTCTCCGCTTAGGGAAAAAGTTATGCATGCCAAAGCTGACGAACTGCAATGGATGTTGACATATTTAATTCCATATTTGTGTACTTCCGGGATAAATGCATTTCCGGTTATACTGTACCAGCGTAAATATTTTGAACTAGACAAATGCCGCACATTGCTGTATGTAATGCAATCGCTACTCGGTCGCTCCGTCATCAGTGTTACAGATTTACGTCGGTAATGTCCGAGGGTTTCCGATTGGTACCAACACCATATCTTCGACAATTTCGTAGTTTATAATAATAATGATAATAATAATAATAAAGACTTTATTTAACGAGGACACTTATTTGACAATAAACTAAAAAAATCTTCCACAAGATCCTTAAAACAAGTTTGGAAATGGTTATTTGGTGTAGCATACTTTTGTTATATGTGTTAAAGAAAAGGGGTGATATAAGATTATTTCTATGTGCGTGTAAAATAATTTCTACACTGGTTGCAGCCATGAACCACGAATCCCTTTTTGTTGGGGGGATAGCACCCCTGTATGGAGTGCATGCTTTTCCGGGAACTTGTTGTATGTGTATACTGGTATTTGCGATATAGGCTGTCATAATATTCAAGTAATTGACAATACAATGGTATCATTGCTTTTGTGTACACATTCGTAATCACAACAAAGTTTTCCTATAATAATATATAAGCAACATATACGCACACCTTTTGTCCCTTCTTTTACGACAGTAAAATCGATACAGAAATAATCATTGACCTAATTAGATAGATTAATCGCCGTAAAATCGATACAAGTCTTGATACACGAGTAGTTTATCGATATATCGATAAATCTGAGGAATTTATACGATCATGTAATTGTCACGCTAGCACCGGGACAATATAGTCTGGTATTTCGCGCTTCTTGGTTCTATAATCAATATGAGAGGAATACGGTATATTCACTGACAATTGTAATGAAATTATGTATCATTTTCAGCAGACATAGACCTGTTTGCCTCGTGTGATTTCTGATGCTGAATAATGAAGTGCTATAAATTCATTCATTTTCGCGGGTACAAAATTTCGCCATTTTGGTAAAATGTTAGAATCAGGAACAGTATAATTATATTGTTACTGGTAGATAATGAGGTTGACTAGGCAATAGCGGATTATGGGGTTATTCCGAATCATGTGCACATAAGGTTTTAGGCTTACTCGATGGAAATAATCTATTTGTTTTTGGATTTATTTTAGGGGTATAACAAATTATGACTTCTGTAGTTCACTGGTTTGTTAAGAAAATTCGCATTTTGTCAATCAATGTGATCCTCCTAGTTATTGACATAAATATATATCTAGCTGGACACCATTGTGTAGGGTGGAGGCTGAGCCCAATATATATAGTCTTTATTTACGTCTCATTCATGTACATTTACACACATAAAATTAATATCATAATAAAACCAGATCAAATGTACATAACCATTCAAAATTGAATTACAAGAGACAATAAGGTACTACAATTCTCATAATTTTATATGAGTACCAAATTAACTTTAAAATATTCACAGTATTATATTAAAGGAACTATTAAGATATCACATATTAATATAAATAAGACTAAGAAACTGTTGTTAATGCATTGTATATGCACTACATACTAGTAACACATTGTATAAACCAAATCATCACGATTACTATAAAATTCATTGCTATTGAAAGCACATGTAAAATCACTGTACTCCTTATTGCAGTACTCTATAATTCAATGTGAACTCATTATTGCAATTGTCGGAAATGTGCTCGTTTATACACAGTGAGTAAATAAATGTTTGTGCGTTATCGTGCAGAACAAAGACATCAAATACATGTACAAATGTAGGTCTTTGTATAGAACTATTGATTGTGCTTTTATAGGTTGTATAATTATGCAACTTGTCATTATTAACTCAAGTCTGAATAACGACAATCACCATGTATTATTATAAAACCACGATTAAGTTCCACCTCTGATTCGTATACAATAGATACAATGCCGAGCATAGCCTTTATTTGACAGTCAACTTTTGCACAATGAATGCAAACAGTATTGTAAGTGTTACCCATTCAAAGAAGTGAATGAGCGTTACGTAAGTATACCGACACGTGTATATATAGCACGCGATATGACAGGGTGCATCACACAATAAAATCAAATAAAACCAACAGTCGTGATTTTATCACGTGGTGTTGTCTTGAAAATGACAGTCACGTGGTACATGGCAATTGTACCATGTGACTGTTATTTCAAAGACAACGCTCATTTTGTGCACAAAATGGTTCACACCAAACCACCACAAATCTAAATCAAAGCGCCGATGGCACTGGAAGAACAGGTATTGTTCCTGTCGTCAGAAAAATATTTTTCCAGTCACAAAGCATATGAGGGCATATGCCACCCCAACGCCATATGTATGTTCCAGCATCTAGTTAATACACTATTACCTCTACTGACTATACTACTCGCAGTATTTAAACGTTGAGCGTTGATCACTGACCGGATGGTAACCTAGATTACATAACATAATACAATCGCTGTCTCGATATGATTACCAAACTTCCTGCAATAAAGTACTAAGTCATCATGCAACATTATAAACACTGTCTCGGCTAAAGATTAGGCGACAAAGTCCGAAGTCATCCCGCGGAATGCGCAATTGGACCTATTTTTAGCTCGCAAATTTATCCAATATATTTAACGCTTACACTGACTAGGAAGCAAAGCTCCCTGTTCAAAAACGTTTCGTTGCGATTTCCATGGGAGGTTTTTCACACCAAGATGTTGTACTTTTATCGGTATACCAGTATTTCCGACCTTTCTAACGTCATCTTGTTCTCTATATCGGAAATTATATGTGACGTCATTAATCAATCGATGCAAAGCCTACCCCTCCAACGTGTGAGTACACCAGCATGAGCTTTACTGCGATAATTATACTCATAGAACATAATAGAAAGTTATTATACTTCACAGTTTGAGATGTAATAGACATACCCTCGACATTTAAGTATTATTAACAGCGTATTAATTCATCGCGTACGAATAATATCACTAAATTAGATGTTCCTCACCTGCAAACGCTCAAAAGACAAGAGCGGTGATATATACTTATAACTATATGGCTTTGTACAAGTACGCATGCCCAGACTCATGAACCAGGAAACAAGAATACATATTGATTTTTACACATTTTGTCGCGTAAATTTCCGACACTTTCAACACAAACCATTTGTGAAGACAATGCAAAAACGAAATGAGGAAATCGGCAGGCAGCACTCGATCAACTTAACCAACCCGTGCTCAGAACACAGCAATATCACAACATAACTACCCGGAGCAATGCACATACAACATTCTTATGGAATTGCTGGTACGTTCGATTGAAAGTTGAAACATTCGTACTGTCTTAGCTATTCAGGGTTTTCCTGCAAGACAAGTCAATGCCACATATCAAGGGGGTTCTTACAGTCCGCTATTGTTGATCTCTTATACCCCCCATCTTGCTGACTTAAGGCACAGCATTGCACAGAACACGTTTTGGCCACCCACCGTCAGAATATGTTCGCCTGTGTTCTTGTTTTCCGACTGTGAGACACGATGCACGTATAATATATAATTTATATAATATGCTCGAGACGTCTTGATTATAAACTAGCAGATTGCTTGAAGGGTTTCATACCTGTGCATCGTAAAATATATATGACATAATTTATGTTGATGAATGAATATCATTTGGTTTGCACAGCGCCGTAACTACACTGAGGCCAGGCGAGGCAGTTGCCTCGCCTAAAATTTGCGGACCAAACATTTTTTTTGTTATTAATATATACATGTAATAAAATTTCCCTAAATATACTAAAATAAAATGTCTCAAATTGTCGCTTGTAATAAATAATGAGGCAATTTATTCTGATGCACTTGGTTATCTAGTATAATGTACACGACCGTATGCATGGATCCAACGGCAGACGCTCAGAAACAGAAATTTGCGTCGCAATATACACTTCTTCGATACGGTTCGAAAATTCGTCTTCAACGTCTATGTAAAATAAAATACATGAATAATAAAAAAAATTACAAGCTGTCGCAAGTTATAAACAAAGAGTGCAACTTGAGGCACTAGATTTGCACCTTAATGGTAGTATACATAGTGTAATTTGAGGCACTAGATTTGCACCTTAATGGTAGTATACATAGTGCAATTTGAGGCACTAGATTTGCACCTTAATGGTAGTATACATAGTGTAACTTGAGGCACTAGATTTGCACCTTAATGGTAGTATACATTGTGCAACTTGAGGCACTAGATTTGCACCTTAATGGTAGTATACATTGTGCAACTTGAGGCACTAGATTTGCACCTTAATGGTAGTATACATAGTGCAACTTGAGGCACTAGATTTACACCTTAATGGTAGTATACATTGTGCAACTTGAGGCACCACCAGGGTTGCACCTTAATGGTAGTATACCGGACACTTTACCTTTATTATATATAGAAAGCAAGTGGCACCGGCACACCATCCCCTTAATATCGCCACAATCCAGGTCAATGTGCTGTGAGTAAAAATAGTTAATATGCCATTTTACGCTCGCTACGCTCGCATGATACTGTTTACTCTCAACTCAATAGTGAGGTGGGCTACACATTTAAGAGTATAAGCATGTGCACATAAGTATTTTCTGCTTTGAGCTCTTGTTTAAAAATTGCTATGAAATTTCTTGAGTTCCGTTTCAATACCAAAACAAGGGACCAAAGAATGTAGCAGATGAATGTGTTTGAATGCCCGTGGAGCATGACATTGATCCCTTAATTTACTTGCATTCAAATCGTTCAAGCTTCCCCTTAACACAAATGTGCAGCCTTCGAGTTCGTAGGATATGCTGATGGAAGGTGTCTCGAATAGAATAGAAAAACGATCCTGTCGCCAATGGTGCTCTTCAGAAAATAATGCTTTTTCTAGCTGGCTTCGCCTTCACAACAGCTGTATCAGTGACTATTATCAATTAGAAAAATAGTTTCTATAGGCTACATAGATAAATCTATAAGTGACTACTATCAAATACAGAATATTTTTTTGGCATGGTGTTCAAATAATACAAATAATGTTTATCTAGCTCGCTTCGCTATTCTACTTTTCTGATTTTGTCAATGCTGCGTGCTTTCAGAAACAAATATACCGGACCACTACATGGTCATAACTAAGGAGTGCATCGGGGCAAACGTACCCCTTTTACTCCAATTTAAGTGGTCCTGGTTAAAAGTTCAATGTTTTACATTTGTAAATAAATTCGGCTCGCTTCGCTCGGCAAATGAATTGAACACATATTTAAGAATGTCGTGTAGAGAGTAGTTTGTTCTACCTGAACCTCAGAGAAATCATGATCTTTTCGCTTGCCAAATAACTACTGTAGTTTGTACTAGTTTGCATGACATGCAACTTAGAGAGACAGTGCATTTTCTATGGCTCGCATTGCTTGTCACATAACATCAATGCTTCATAAGTTCGTGTAGAGAACGAATTTACGGGGCATGCAGCTCGGGTAAATAATGCGACGATTGATCATACCATTTAGAGAACGAGTTTGTGTGAGCTAGGGCAAATCATGCATCTTTAAGGATTAATCATACCACGCGAGTTGTGCTGACAAATATTGCATTCTTTCTGTCTCGTTTCGCTCGCCAAATACCTAATGCCCATTAATAATATCATGTAGACAACAAATTTCGTGGGGGCACGTACAAAGAGTTTTTTTCTGGGTCGCTTCGCCTGCCAAATAATTTATCATCATTCAATTTCATGTAGAGAACGAAATGTGTGGGCTGATACAAATAGTACATTTTTGTGGCTCGCTTCGCTCGCCAGATAATTTATGAGCATTAATAATATCATGTGGACAAAAATGTGTGTGGGCTCGGACAAATAGTGCATATTTGCCATAAATTAAATTTGTGTCAGCTTCAACAAATAGTCCCTTTTTCTGGCTCGCTTCGCTCGCAAAATACATTGTAAATATTCAAAATAGCATGTACAGAACGAATTTGGACGTCCCCTACTGTAAATACCCCGTCACCCAATCAAGACCCGATTTCGCACCCCTTTGGAAAATTCCTAGTTACGGTCATGTCTAGCCCCAAGGCTGCCTCGGCTAAAATTCGTGTCTGGGTACGGCACTGTTGCATTCAAGAAATAGAAATATATACTCGCGTAAATCTAACACACTGTGCGAAACAGATTACCGGGTACATTATTTATGCCGAGTTTTGGCGCTAACCATTTTAACCATTGTTCAACTAAAAACCGCCGAAACCTTCAATTGATAAACTATACGTATGGTCGAATCAACGGTACATTGCTTTTGCTATCCTTTAGTCTGCAGCATATTATAACTAGAGACACTCAGGCATGTGCAAATCATAGACATGACCAGACCACGATTAGTGCCAAACCCGGCCTTATTCACGGGTATTTTCAAGCTTTTTCGTACCACCTGGAATGTTCACAGGTTTGACGCCTATTCCGGTTCTGTCTACCAATATGCGCATTCCCATAACTGGTAGAGACGATCTATATAAGTTCGGGGTCAAGTAACCCAAACTGACATTATTTTAGCTTTCTTTCGAAACATATATGAGGAAATCGGACAGGGAAGGCCGCACCCAACTTACCCAGCTCAGCACAGAGAACAGTTACACCACGACATAACACTACTACACGGAGTATTGCCAACACATAAACCAAAGAGTACACACGAGCATGTAGCAATCTAGTTTAGTATACATGTCTATGCATATTCTAATATTGATGCAATTTACAAATTATTAATTGAATTCAACGTCGCATCCTCAGTCACAAAGTCATGGTTTCTGCATATTTTCCAATTTTTGTCACTTTGAAGTACCAAATGAAAAATGCTCTTTATATAGGATATTCTCAGACAATTCGTAGCACAGTGTTTTATCGACATTTGCTCTGATGTTTCAGATACTTGCTGTCCTCATTGTCCGAATTGTATCATATTTCTATGTATTTACCTGAGATGTCCCTGTATTTGGTAACATGAATTTGATGCCTGATATTGTGACGTCATTACTGAGTTGACACCCGGACACAATACGTGTACGGGTTATTCACTGGATGTCGTGCTTTTAAATCATTCTGAGTGTGTCATATGCACAGACTATGCTACCTGACGTCACATTTAGCGATATTTTACTATATCGATATAGAGTGAAGCATTTTATGCTTGGTTGCCATGGAAACGTCGATGTGCCAGTATTAGAATTGGAAGTGTTCTATAAGCTTATAAAAGATAACAACTATACCATTTTACTATGATGTAGATTGCTTAAAATAGCATGCAATATACAGCGCCGACTGATGTCGCTTGTTCAGGTGTATAGTTGAACAAAACACATATTTCAATGGTCTGACCATGTCGATGGACCTTTAGTTTATGGGAAAAGTTTATATATATCCACATATGCAGATCTATTTAAGACCACATGCTATTCTCTATATACTTTGCGGAAGGTGCACACAAACTTAACTGAATTCTAGTTCATTTTCTGGTTGTCGTTTTCATATAGAGTTTTTTCTCGCTGTATATACCTCTCTCTGGTACTCAAATGAACATACAAGAGGAAGTGAGTACTGAGAGGAGGTTGGCCATATATCAAATGCCGCAAAAACTTCACCACCTAAGCTGATAGCATAAGGCTGCCTGTCCGATGTATTGAGTAAAGTTTGACATAGACTGCATGAACTCTATTTATAAAACCAAAGACATCTAAATAAGATAATTTCGCTCTCAAGATAAAGTTATGAGACTTGTCAAGAGTTGTCGTCGTTTTCCATGACACGACTTTTTCAAAATGATGACGCCACTTTTAAAGTTTGCTGGCTTCAATTCTAACAAACCACTTTCAAAATTATGACCTGACATTGAAAGCTTTGCTGGCACTTTAGCGGTTGTGATATCACTTTTCAAGTTATACTACATTCGAAATTATGCTGCCTCTTTCCAAGTTATGAAAATAGTAGGGCACAAACCATGTTTTAGCGTCTATTTCAGTTTCAGTTACTAGTACCAACCTTTGCATAGACATGATATAGATAGAGATATACGTTTGTTAAAAAGATAGACACAGACACAAATTCATATAGATAGACTATCATACAGTAAAGACGTATCTTATTTCATTAAGGACGTCATGTTTTCATGGTGTTGTTACGTTTGTCGATCCATTCGCCCAATATGTGTTTAAGTCTGTTATACCATTCATGCCTTATTTATCTACCTACATCCATGATTGCTACCTTACTTTTTGTCTCAGACTTATTGCATATTTATTATTTACCAATACCATTACGTGATTACTAAAGAAGGGAAAACGTATTAAGGTGCCTAGTAAGTACAAATGTAACCATTCGGTGGCATCAAGCATCGATCTTTTGTAAGTGCGATTTAGACGCAAATACATACACGTTGTTTGTTTTTTGACAAAACATTAATTCTTATTGTGAATACATGTATGAGAAAGTCTACAGACGACACCTTTGATTAGGCAACTTACAACTAGACTATGCCTCTTTCTTTACTAGAACTTGGTTCCTTGATGTACGTTCTGTCTTGGTAATATTGTATCTGAATAGGACTAGAAATTAAGCAGTTCTGAGGAAAAGAAGTGTTAAATACAATACCTTAGTTCCATGCTCTCTTTTTGGAAACGTAAAGATCTAAAACTCATTATTTTTAATTTCAATAACTTGAAACAAGTTTGTTAACTGCACAAGCTTATCGGAACCTACTTGTACATGTATGTTATTTATTGAATAGTTTTGGCGATTCAAACTATTAATCAAGAGGTATGTTAGAGTCAAAGATTTTATATTAATTGAATATTATATTGCAAATTACATTTTCAGCCGTACAGACACGTAAGCAGATGCTTTTAATTTCACAAAAACTAGTGCCACCTCTATAGACATGTATAATGTTTTATATATGTAAATGGTTAAATGGCAGTAAGCAAATATAGAAAAATAGTTCCAAAGTTTATTATGTTAGATGAGCGTTAGTTGTTCAGTCAGAGAATGTACACGATTAGACCTAAAAGTGGTTTAGTAGACATGTGCACCGGTTTCGTGATAGTACGGTCTGTGAACAGGTTGTGTCGGTACTGTGTAAGAGGGTTTTACTTTAACTTCCGCTTTTAGAAGCATTGTGGGATTGGCTGCTTACTAGCACATAAACATGTCGAACTATATTACGTTACGAGTGATACGCAGTGATATTATATCATAAACGAAAGTTATCTGTTGGACGGACAAAACAAACTTTGTTTAGGTCTCACTATAATGAACCCGAAAATTGAACTAGTGTTTACAAGAAACTCGTTTGGGAAAGCAAGTGCATCTTGAATATCAGCGATATTTGAAACGTTTTATTCAGTTTTCTTCATTATACATTTACAACTTGTACACCAGAAGTAATGCACCCTTGTACTTTGATTCCGCTTCTTTTATTCATATTTTTATTGTAGATAAAATAACTTCGTCTCCTGTGAGAATTACATTTTCAGTTTGAAATTGACACTATTGAATACATCGTTATTGCAGTTGGTTGGGGTCTTTCTAAGCCTAGTTTGAAATCAAACGACTTTGTGTCGATTTCTTTGTTTCTTAATTTGGTCAATGGGTTTAAGAAATATTCTTACCTTGGAAGGTGTTTACGATTCAATTTCAACTAATTAGTGCACCATTCTTTAGGTGGCACCAATATAAATAGCAGGTGTGAATCATTACCGAACGAACTTTTTTCAGATCATTTGCCTTGTCTATCAAGTATTTTACTGAATAGGCACACACTTACTCTCTAATTTCTATTTTTAGAATCAGTTATTAACAAAGCAATATGTATTTCAAGGGAGGTAACTAATTTACTAAGCAAACAATTACTCTCTAATTTCTATTTTTAGAATCAGTTATTATCAAAGCAATATGTATTTCAAGGGAGGTAACTAATTTACTAGGCAAACAATTACTCTCTAATTTCTATTTTTAGAATCAGTTATTATCAAAGCAATATGTATTTCAAGGGAGGTAACTAACTGACTAGGCAAACAATTACTCTCTAATTTCTATTTTTAGAATCTCTCATTATCAAAGCAATATGTATTTCAAGGGAGGTAACTAACTGACTAGGCAAACAATCGCTCTCTAATTTCTAGAATCATTTATTATCATTTATAATTCAACTAACGAATGTTTTTTCTTCTTTTTTCAGATCATTGCCGTCGTGTCCGTGTTCTTCATCATAGTCTCAATTCTGTCATTTTGTTTAAAGACACACCCGGATATGAGAGTTCCCGTTCTTAATAATGCTACAACCAATATATCGGGAAGTAATATCACATGGAGACTTGCAAAGCAGAGAGACGAACCACATCAAGCTTTCTTTTACATAGAATGTGTTAGTAATGCTTGGTTTACGTTTGAAATAATTATACGTTTTGTGGTGGCACCGGAAAAATTAGACTTTTTAAAAGCACCTGTTAACATAATTGATATAGTAGCTACTTTGTCATTCTATCTAGACTTTCTACTAACCAAATTAAAACAAGAGAGCGATATCTTAGAATTTTTCAGCATAATCCGTATCATGCGTCTCTACAAGCTTACGCGGCATTTTGCCGGACTCAAAATCTTAATACACACGTTTAAAGCCAGTGCAAAGGAGTTAGTGCTCCTGATATTCTTCCTAGTATTAGGTATTGTCGTCTTTGCCGCTCTTATATTCTACGCAGAGAGGATTCAATATAACCCTAACAATGATTTCGAAAGTATTCCAGTTGGATTATGGTGGGCCATTGTCACAATGACCACAGTCGGTTACGGGGACATGGTTCCAAAGACTTTTGTAGGCATGTTTGTTGGTTCACTGTGCGCGTTGACCGGTGTGCTGACTATCGCCCTTCCTGTGCCGGTCATAGTGAGCAACTTCGCCCTATTCTACTCGCATACACAAGCCAGGTCCAAATTACCGAAAAAGAGGCGAAGAGTTTTACCAGTGGAGGCGCCTAGGGGGCCAAAGGGTCCTAGAGGTGCGGGGGCACCTGGCGGAGGTCAACCACAAAACAGACGAATGAACGCTATAAAGCACTCACATCCGGGCGCTTTGGATGTAAAAATGGGGAGAATGGGTACGTATTTTCTCAAATCAGTTTTTAAAACTATTTTAAAATGCGTATTTCGTATTTATGTATTATTATGGAAAACTCCGGCTTATCATTCAATGACGTCGCTTTGAACAACACACGCCGTATATATTAAATTATTAATGTATGAAGTTTGGTATGCAGTTTTATACTAATGATATGTTTTTCTAATTGATTAACTTTGTTCAAGGTATGCATATGCTTATCATCAATAGTATTTTATTAGAGTTTTTTCATAAATAACTCCCTCCTTTAGAATTTAGTAAAGTGTTCTATATTACATTCTTCTAGAGAATTATTCACCATAGTTACTTAAACTGTTTTCGACTAGTTCACCTCTTTCAATGACTTACTACATTGATGCATTGCTTATCTAAAGTTTTTTCTCTCTCGTTAGTTTTGTGTGTGTGTATAAAATATATATTTCAAGTACATACAAATTAATTTGCATTAGTTTTTTCATACCCTATCTAGATTCGATAATTGCTTTCAATTATTCATAACATTTAGAATACATTTCTATAGTTTTTGTAATACTTTAACAAGTGCCAATTAATCGTTTTTTTGAGGCTAATGGATACTATGTGATATTTTAGGAATTTTTGTGTGTGTCTCGATAGTTTAAACACAACACACCGATGATCCATTGAATGTGTTACATTTGTACAGTTTTTATTCTCAAAATTCTATTTTTGTTCAACATACATTACATTTAATCTGAGTACGAATGTATACTTGTAATTTTCACAGACACGCATTTATCACGATTCACCGTCCCTCACAAACTCCTCCCCTCGCTATGTATTGATTTTACTATAACACCGTCTGTTTGAAAAGCTTCTATACATAGCACTTCATATTCTGCTAGTCTACGTCTGCTTAAGTATAAAGTGATGTGGTCGAGTTGTGGCTTGATCTTTAGGTGATTTTTATGTCCCGGTATCTAGTTACTGATGCAGAAAACATAATTATAGTGAATGTCCTGTCCGTTCGTTCGAAAAAGTTAACCAAAACTTTCAATTTGTTGCAACTGAAATATTTATCCTTATTTTAAGTCCTTCAAGGCATTGCTTTCAAACGTACATACTTGTTAATCGTCATAAATACATTGCAATGTCAAAGCCATGTAAATGTATCCAACATTTCAATAGAATTATGCCCCCTGGTTGACTTATCTAGTTATAATGGACAAGGCTTCCAGCTGGGCATAAGCGTTTATTAAACAGTCTTGTTAAATTTAACTATACCGTCCTTTAATTTCTCCTATTTGTCTTGAACTATATGAAATAATTCTATACAACATAAATACAGCAGTATATATTTAGTATTTAATTTAGAGTTAATAAAAGGTGTTACCTCTTCAGAACAGTTCTCTAATCACAGAATATTTGTTTGAAAGTTAACATCATTAAAACACATTTATAGTATGTTTACACGAAAGGAAATGAGCGTCTATAAATCGATGGCTTAGAATTAGAAAGTCGTAACTACCAAATCGATATTTTGAGAAAACACGGAAAAACTGTCTGACATTTACTCTTTACTTATGGTAAAACAAACTTTTACAACTTAATTTTGGTCAACATGACAAGTTCAGATTTTTATGACAATGGACTCCTAAGAAGCGCCTTGTGATGCTTATTCTAAATATGTATCAATCTTAAGAGGTCGTAAGTGGCACTTACGACCTTCTAATTCTAAGCCATCGAAATGATTAGTCTCACAATACCCCACTCTGTAACATGACTTACTGTGCAGAGGTTACACTAATACACTACAAAAAGTACTTTTATGGCTTAGAATTAGAAGGTCGTAAGTGCCACTTACGACCTTTTAGGATTCATACATATTTAGAATAAGCATCACAAGGCGCTTCTTATGAACCCATTTTCATTAAAATCTGAACTTGTCATGTTGACAAAATTGAAGTTGTAAAAGTTTGTTTTACCATAAGTAAAGAGTAAATGTCAGACAGTTTTTCCGTGTTTTCTCAAAATATCGATTTGGTAGTTACGATCTTCTAATTCTAAGCCATCGTTTTATGGCTTTCTATTTTCTATTTTTCTAACAAAACTGCCGCTTTTATAAACCATTGTCTAAAAATGTCTACGTACAGCAATATTTACCTAACCCTATTAAAATTAATGTTTAAATATAATTATTTTTTAATACATGTACCTTGCACTTTTCTGACTTTATTCAATTCTGATGCTTACATCAAGTTTATTCTCACACATTGGGTACAAGTCGCCATGTCCATACTGTTCATTAGTGTTTATTTGGTATACAGAGCATCTTGTCAATACAGAACAAGAATGACAAGCTTTGATCAATGCTTAACAATGGTCATCTATTGTTCAGGACACCTTGTTAATACAGCACAAGAATGACAAGCTTTGGTCAATGTTCAACAATGGTCACCTATGGTTCATGACACCTTGTCATTATAACACAAAAATGACAAGCTTTGGTCAATGCTCAACAATGGTCACCTATGGTTCATGACACCTTGTCATTATAGCACAAGAATGTACAAAAAAAGGTCCAGGTGATCTTAATAATGCAATAAACAATAATGCGTATCAAGGCCACCTTGTCAATACAGCACAATACATTGGTTAATGAACATACACTTGACAAAATAGTAATAGATCCACACTGTCTTCAGTATGCATAGGTAAATTAAAACACACCGTGTCTATTACTCATGCACACTATCAAGATAAGTTTAACCTTACAACACAAACCGTCTTATGTTCTGCCACAACAGGACTGGCCTATACTAAAGTTTAATTTTGTGAAGACTCCCCAACTACATCGAATGATATACTGAAATGGTCAAATAAATACTTATATTACTAAAGATGATATAATACGAAGGCATGGAAATAAGTTTGTCAAAACACCTTAAATTAGACTTGCTGACTTCTAGTTAACTTATATCTGAATAACAATAGGATCGTATTTGACATTTTCTTTCATTTCTTATTAAAAAATACGAAAATATTGCATCAAATTTTCTTCAATTCTAGCACAAACTTCTTAACTTTTTACATTTTCACCAAACATTTTATATCTTTATTCTATTGTTCAAAGTGATAAGACATGTATTCATTTTTCTTCACCTTACACGTGTGTGTTATTTGATAGATATTTAATTAATATAAACATTTTATGTAAATTAGCAATGGGCGGAGCGTTGGAGAACATGTTACCGTTTTGTAGTAAGTCCAAATGATAATGTACGCATGAAAACATCACACTTCTAATTACCAATACCTTGCATCTGTTTTAAAGCACGTGCAATGGTGGTCTTGTATACAAACCGAACATAAGTGCCGATAAGTTTCTTTTTTAAACATGTGGCTATCGTACATTTATAGACATAGTGCTTACTCTATACACATGTTGCCAATTCAGATAAGGAGCAACATAAACTTGAATTGACAAGTGAGTATGCCAACGCTAATAGCTACTACAAAATTACAAAAATACTCCAGGAAGTATTCTTGCTTCTATGGTTTCATAGTTTTGACATGATTAATTCTTCTATGTATTTCGCTGGTACTTATTGACAAATATGGCCTTTTGAATCGTGTTTATAATGTGTTTGTGTGGCGTGAAAAGAGATGTCCCAGTGTGTCGTAAGTTACAATGACATGGTGTGATGTTTTCATGCACTTCGCATGGGTTTGCTGACATTTAACCGTTTGTTTAAGGAATAACGACAAACAGTCTAGATCTACCCACGAAATACACATACTTTCAATTCCTACAATGGTTTTCATGTTTTCGTGTAAAGTGTTTGATTATGTTTAAACTTTTTGAGTATAAATAATATAAAACTTATATATGAATATAACGTGTTGGCATTTTGAACGCTTACTCTTGTGTACTAGAAGTTTAAATCACCGGCATTTAATTTTCAAACAAACTTATATATACCACAAGTTTCCCGCGACATACCGGCATCTATTTTTTAAACAAGCCTATATGATCGGGCCTAATACAAGTGCGTACTCAAAGAAGTTTCACCCCATCTATCGGCATCTAACTTTCAAACAAGTTCATAAAATTGGACCTACTGCATGCGCGTACTAAAGAAGTTTCACCTTACGTACTCGCATCTAACTTTCAAAGAAGCTTTTATAATTATTCTGCACGCACGTGCCATACTTATAGTGATTCTGCCATTTTATACGCACCATTTCGTCAATAATAGACAGTAATGATTTCTACGAGTTTATTGTCCCATGGTTCGATCGGGTACTTGTTTAATAATTCATTGTTACATGAACTTCTTATATAGCCAGCGTTGATGGTGTAAATACGTATTCCTCGGTATAACAGCAATACACCTTATCGTACAAAATCAATCGGTCGCCTTGTTATGTTATGAACTCAATTAATACTGTATAATAACTACTGTTAATTATTAATGTCGGGCTATCATTTAGTAATCTTATTGTGAATGACCGATCGAAACCATGAGTGCTTCTCCAATACCAATAGAATTATTGATGCGAGTTCTGCTTAGTTTACCAAAGGGATTGCCAGGTGTATTGTAAGCTGTATATAACTCTTTGAAAAAACCTTTTGGGTTACTCAAATACAGTTGAGGTTGACGAATATTAGGCTAATCAAACTAAGCAATTAAAGTATTTGTCAATTAAACAAAAGTTGGCAGAGAACAAGTTTTTAGGAGGATTCTATTTCGAATCCCGCTTTGGATACTAATAGGTTGTTTACTTCTATGGCATAGGTAGCAATCCTATCATGTCCATGCGTTGAATAAAAACAAGTTAGCACTGGTTTATAATTAAGTCCCGGGTTATTCGACTAAACTGACATTATCACCTATCTGTTCATGTAGGTTTACCGTAGTCTCTCTTTCAACAGCCTCAGTGGTTACTAGCTTCGCCATCTTTGTTTTAAATTACTGACCCTATGTAGCATTTGATGAACCTTGTAGTACAGTTAATGCTCTAGCGACGTCCATTCTGTTTGCCGTCAACACCTTTACGGTTTCGCTTTGCTAGTTAGGTACATGAAATGTATTTTTTAACCGCGGATACCTACTACCTAAACCAGGTCTATGAAATGTTTTAATTCATGCGGTGCATCTTTTCTATAGTTCATAATCCGCGAAAGGCCACTGGATACGCAGTGTGCAGCAAAGTTCAAACATGTACGCCGTCACCCGGGCATGAGTACAATGCTACTTTATGCATCAATATATTACAAGTTGCATTCGGTGCATGAACTACACAGCACGTACAATCACCAATAAAATATGACACAGTATACGTTACATTCAATACGTAGGCGTTGTTTTATTTCACTTAACAGTCTACCTTCTGTACACAATTCTCAATGTTAGAGTTTATACGATCAGAGCCGAATCTAATGAAAAGAAATATTGGAATCTGAATGTGTATTTTGTGGGTGGTGAGAAGTTGCTGTTTGCGAAACGCTAGGATGTGGAGATCAATAGAGCCATGTAAAATCCACCGACATGAGTACAGACATTTTATACTGGATCAATACGCATCCGTCTATATACAAAATCATTGCTTAAAAAGCATATCGATCCAGCAGAGTGTTTTGGTGTTTTGGCTTTGTATTTACAGAGTAAACGATAAATCATTGATTCAAATAATCTTGTCATGTTTTGGAGCACATGTCGAAATTGTCTGGCTACCATGTTTTGTACTAAGTACGAGTATGCATTTTTCCACAGACACAGCCGGCAAACTGTCCAAATAAACCTCTTCGCCTTTAGAGTAACGGCTTGGGTCAAAAAGTGCTACGATCTGTGGGTGAATAGTTATAGTCCACCCGGGATAATGTGACGTTTATAAACATTGACAGGTTAAGCCTACTGTTGTAAAAGTGGTTACTTAGATAAACACGTACGGTCAACTTCGTAGTAAAATAACACAAAATCGTGCTCACTCGAGTAATCCGCCTTTGGATCATTCCAATTTTTATGGCCTTTCACATTATCCTGGGCACACTATAGACATATTGAATTTGATCCTCCACGTCCTAGTATTTTGTCAAACAAACAGCGAGCTTCGATGACTGTTTTATGAACACTATACAGTTTGAGTGTGATTGTCATGCCAGTTTTCAGATTAGCTACTAGAAGAGTGTTTGCAATAACCAATTGTGCATTACTTATCTGGTTTGTTTTGGGGGTTTACTTGTATCAAGTTAACAAACAATAGTATCACCATAGCCATCTAAACGTCATTATTTTTTACAATAATTTAACTAGGTCAGTTTAACTCCCACGAACCAAATGGTTCTTTGGAGTTATGGATATAGTTGGATGTTCCGTAAACCCACGTGATCATGTGTCTATGTATAACAATGATCGTACACCCACTGAAACTAGCTAATGTAAGTCACAGAATCCCCGGTTAAGTGTTCAGTTAAATAAATGTACCCCAACAGATTTGTATAAAGATTTTAAACTGTCTTGTAAATAGAAATTGGTTTAGTTTCTCGGCATTAGTGTTTACAGTGCAAGGTAAAATTTTGACCAACCTAATTCCATCTAGTTCAAGTCCACTTATCTTATATATATATGTCTCACCATTCCTCCTCCTCGTTCCGACACTCCATAATTCACCGGTTATTTCACGCCTTCTCATTCAAACCCCCTCGACTGCCCTGTTATATCTTTACCACTATAATATCATTTTTTATCTATTTCTCTCTATCTGTCGATTTCTCATCGTCTTGGTGTAGTTTCGCTTAATCTCCTTCTCCATCTTTCTTCTTCCAAACTTCGAGCTTTTGAATTCTTTTCTTTGACAATCCTCTCTCCATTGCCACCGTAATAGCTACGTCTATGCTCTACTTTTATGTTGATTTCTCTTTCTCCCCCCATCTTCATTTTTGCAACATAACCTTATTTCATTCATACTTTAAGATAATTATGTCAGCCTCGTTCTCTTTATCCCTTTATCCATGTTAACACGTTTTGCCTCCTTGTTTGAACCCTCTTATATTTCATCTTCAAAATTCTTCTTCTGACCAACATCAAGGTTTGCCATTTGCAAACACCTCATTGGCTTTCTGCAGCTATCTTGCTCAGTCAAACGCTCACTGCTTATCTATTTTATTCCTTCTCTTCAATTATACATCTCTCGTCTCCTTTTCGAACATCCATAACAATATTGTCCGGCTGGGACTTTTGATTTCGTCTGTCTACAACCCTCAAACTGCATTATTCCTTCTCCCACACCAACATGCCTGTACTAAGATGTCACATTTTATTCGCCTCTCTTGTCATTTTAGTTTTCTCAAAGTCCACTTGTTCAATCCCAGTATCCCATTTCTCCAATTTACCACTCACCTTACCTTTCATGTAGATCTAGTCAATGATTAGCTGACCTTACTTCAACTGCAGGTTGCAGGTGGGCGATGTTTGAACTCTCATATCAGTACACATCTAAAATGCATCTTTTCAAGCTTAATTTATAAACTAGTTACTGTTTAAGCATAGATAATGCAAACATGGTCATTATGAAGCCCCTCGCCGCTACTACTACTAACTGCATATGTCAAATTAAGAATTTTGTTTGCTTTTTGAACTTGTTTCTGCTTCGATTGGAACAATAAATGATTCACATACATTTATGTGTGCTATGTTCTTAAAGTTTTGTCGAGTTATAAACTTTTAGTATAAAACATCGATTTGTTTCATTTTCTGAAGTATTTGTTATTATAAAGTAATATAATACAAAGCTTTTGTGCATTATACAGACCTCGTTTTGTGCTATAAAGTTTTTACAATATCTGCCATTTGCTGTCAGTTTACCCACCTTTGTATGCCAGTTAATGTTTGATGCTGTTTTGCATATAAAAACGCTATTTGTGATTATACTTCTCGTGTTTGCAATGTGCTCTTTATGGTGTGCCGTTTGTGGTTGTCCAAGACATGATGTTGTCCATTTATCATGTGACTTTTGAAAATATACATAACCAATATATTTTTTCTTTACAATATATCCAGTGTACCATATGCATGTTAGCGGTAGTAGTGTGCGAAATAATGTATATTCTAAAAATAGAATCGTACTCAATGCATATGCATTGCTTTGTAATCGATGCATATTTATTAATTTCTAATAAAGCCTTTTGTATAGTCCCGCCTTTTTATGCTAATTGTGTAATATGTTTTAAACGATATGTTCCACTTTTTCTGTCCTCAGCGATGGCAAATAATTGCTTTCTAATCGATGCATATTGTGTAATATGTATATAACGTAATGTTCCACTTTTCTGTCCCCAGCGATGGCAAATCATTTAATAATGTTTGGTATATATGTTAGACTTTATAATCGCATATATATTAATATATATTAATCAGTAGTTCTCTATATATATACTTATGTATACTTGGACCCTTTAGCACTATATTTAGTTTAGAAAATAGTTGCTCGTTTCTTACGAAAAAATGTTTGATAAGATACGGTTTGTGAGGCAGTTACATTTTATTATACAATGTATGTATATATAGGACTAAACATTCGTTTCAAACACATGCTTGCTTATTATTCATTCAGTCTTTACTGACCTATCAAAAGTATTAATATATATTACTGATTCGACATCCTCCGATTTACTACTGTGTTTTTATCTTCAATATTAATTCAATTAATTCACCTACAATCTGGTCAAGATAAATAATGCACTAAAATGCAAACAAGCAATATCCATCACGTTTTTATTTCACCTTTTGTACAAAAACATCAATAAGTTCATTATTAAAACGAACCAACTCACGAGCATTTAAACACATTATATAATTCTTGCATGACTTTCTGTAGATAGAACCATTCTTTTCATAGCTGACAAGAAACTTTGGACACCAATGAGATTCATCCTCAACCTTATTACATGTATCGCAATAACCACACGTAGGAGAAGCGACTGTCAACGGGAGCCAACTCTTAGCTTACTTTCATTACGCTGTGTATTAACATTGAGTTATCTTTCTTTTCATAGGTCCGTACCATTACGGGACTGGCATCGGTATGTGTCTCTGAGAAATGTGGCTTCTTCAGCTTATTGCTTTCACTGGTTATGGGTCTATACTATATGCTTGTTTATAAGACTCGAATGTTAGTTAATACATACTGGAACGTTCGACTTACAATGTACTATGTTTATCACATTGAATGAGAAAATGCATTACATTGAAAACACTTTTTGTCGCACCAAAATGTTATAAATTCATTAGATATTTTCTTCGTAATGGTATGGAAATATGTTGTATTTCTGGATCACATTTTCTATTTTCTGCACTGTTCTGCAATATTCACGATACTTTCTGAATGCCTGTAGAAACCGAACTCTGCTTGCTCAATGTATCTAGGATGGCAACCTTACACTCACCTGTAAACTCATTTTGTTTTATGGTATTCTCTCTTAATACACCTGGATTACGACTGAGCATGTCGTCACAATGTTACATGTCTTTTACATATAGTTGGGGATTTGCATTGATTTGTTCTGGCCGTTTGAATGAATTTCTGGATGGATGTCACAAAAGTTGTCCGTGTTATTGCTCTTTTACCATTAGTCGGGTGTCAATGAAACTGCTCATAAATACTTGTAACCCCACCTAGCTGTGCATTTCGTCCGGATTTTGTATTTTTGTCGGGTGAATGACCCTTTGTGTAAGCATACACGTGTGTGTGTGTCACAAGCACATCTAGTTTCAACTAGTTTCATGTTAAAGCTACGTCATGCACCATTTGCAAGTCAGCATGACATATTTGGATAGAAATAGTACAGTAAAGGTTTAAAGTATTCTTAATTAACTGTGAATTTGTAACCTAGTCTGGTTCGATTTCAAGTCAATTGACCTCAATTAATATATTTGATACATTATCCACTATTATTGTTACTTGGTAAATGCTTCTTTTTTACCCCAATTAGTTCTTGTAAGCTCCTGGTCTGATATTTTCTCTGACTCTTTCTTCATGTTATCAATAATCACTTTATTATAGACGTTCCTAGCTATATCTTCTCTCTCACCGAATCCAGTCTCAATTTCATGACTGTTAGTTTATTAAACTTTTTGAATACATATTAAAACATTTGAATACATGCTTTCATGAACATATTAGATATTTTGTGGATTTTATTCTACATTACAGTAGCGTTTAGGTGGTATGTAACGTTATTATTATCTAAACCTAATGTAGGTAAACGGACTCATTTGTATATCAAAGAAAAACATATTTATTTCTTTAAAATGTTTCTAAAACATAATGTTATCGAGTGATTTTAGACATAATGGCATGCTTGTAGCGTCATGTCAAGATTGTAAATGTTTGTCCAACATGTGTAAATTGATAGGTCGTTGTAATTGAACACGGACATTGAAATTTGTAAACGGTCTTTTTTGAAGACAATATGTATAAGTAAATCGCAATATTGTCTATCACCCGCTTTCGATGGGTCAAAAGGCTTATACCCTGTTGTGTTATTTCCGATTTCAGTTGATCTAGTGTTAGTATGTTAAAAATGAATAATTGTGTTCTAGTATATTGAGACTGTATTTGACAAATATTTCGGGTTCGTTACACATGCTGACAATGTCAGTTGTATGTTTTCATTATTTCATGCACTTGTACTACTTGCCATGTGATGCAACAATGAATGTTCTGCTTTTGAGTGATAATTGCTGTATCATATTAGTAACGTTTTTGACGTTTTATGTACATTTAGATGATTCTTCATTGTATTGATTAGCTATTTTTATTTTAAACAGGGACCAGATTTTATTACTATAGTGATACCGTAGGTAGGCTTCACATGAACCATAAAAGGATTACATTTTGCATGTTATAACATTAAAATCATATTCTTGCTTTATTTTATTGACAACAAAATTATGTGCATGAACGCAGAAAATTCTTTGAAACGGCAACGCAGTTAGCGTTTACCTAGAAAACGTAAGTGATTTAATACTCATTGTCCTGTTTCGGATTTCAATGATATGTATTCGGTGTTTCTACTTAGGATTACTAGTGATTGCTAATGGTTCGTTCAATTAAAATAACTGGTTATTATTATCTATTTCATTGTTTGTTAATTCTTATTTTACATTTTGATTTGTATCGGTCAAATATTAGTTTTTTTAGTGATAGCATATTTTATTTCATGTGTTTAATTTGTCCTTGTAATTCCCGAAGATCAATACTGAAATGCATTGACTACAAGTACAAAGATGCATAGATACATACGTAGTTATGAGTAATGTTTCAACGAATTATCTGCGTTCATATACGATGAAGCCGTATATACAAAACTTAAGTGACCATGTTTTAGTTTTCTGAATATGTCAGGATAGATGCCTTTCCATAAGCCTGGAAATAAAAAATCACATTCGTTGAGTCGTTACGATAGAGCAGGTTTTTGTAATGATGTGTTTGTCATTGAAGCATTTGTCTATGAAATAAATACCGTTTATTCCTTTAAAACACCATTCGCATTTCTTGAAAACGAATATTATAAAATTTACTATCATGGATTAGTTATTTTTTTATATGATTAAGTACACAGTTTTTGCTTTGCTCTATCACATGTACGTTTATTAATGCTACATTTAAGTTCATGCAATTGTCGAAGGAAGTTCCTACTGGTTAAACGATGTATATTTTACTTAAAAAAATTATACTTGTGACAGTTATTCCTGTTTTAACTTTCGACACAATTGTAAACTTCCGTAGCATGCGAACCGGTATCGATTCATCTGAAATAATGTTAAAGTTGGTGTTTTTAAGGAATATACTGTATTCATTTGCGGCAATTTTCTAATAAAAATACTCAAGTCATTCAACGGCATCCTTGCATTTCTGTTAAGCATTTGTCATTGAACTGACAAAGTACGTCTCATCCGTCACGTAAAAGTTTCGTATACACGGCTGTTTTTAAAAACACTTTAACATCACACAGAGTATAACATCATATTGTTTGATACATATATCTATAATTCAGTTTTGTCACTTCCTTTAAATAGTTTAAAACCTTTTAGATGCATTAATTGTATTTTAATATAATTACACGGTAACGGAAATTACATATAAAATCTTCACCAAGAATTAACACCACACTTATTTCAAAAGGCATGCATGAAATTGAACACAACATTATTAACGCAGCCTCTTCATTGGCGTTGAATAAATATGGACGTACACAGTCATTCTCAAATAAAGTAGGAAATTGTATTCATAGTTAATCATTTATCGTAAATGAGTCTGCGTCTAAGAAGTCGAATGAATATCTTGATTTAAACTTTTTTTATTACTTTCAATCATATTTATTTCTCGGTTTTATTTTCATCAAATTTGCATGCATTTTTTTAAATTTCAATTGATTTCTTAAATTGTTTCGGCTTTTTCTAAATTTAACAAGTTGAACGTATTCTGTATGACGGAAAAATATTTTTCATGAATATCTAACATGCTATAGTCAAAGAAACAAACTATGCTTAACGACATGTCTTTAAGAACACGCCTTTAATGAATTTAGTTTTATTTATTCACTTAAAATGATATTCATTTGAGCTAATACTAAATGTTTATTTGTCTATTCACATAGAATGACCATATATACCCAAAACTATCATTAGAATATTAGAAATCAATTATTTGAGTGTTTCTTGTCAATCGGTAATAAACTATTTGACCCTAAAATGGGTCACCAAAGGTAGTATTCGATATCTTTTCTGTATCATTAGCCATATCAATGGTTATTTTCCTACAATACAATTATATGCTATACGCTGCATAATATTTCTTTCATTGTTAGTGACTCTGTCTTCCTTGAGAATGATCAAACTTTGGCTGCATAGGGTATCATCTTTTAATTTGTTATGACTTTCTAAATAATCACAGGACGTTTTCATTATTATTTCTTCTCTTTAACTCTTCGAGTAAATTGATGCTTTCATCAGTCATATTTTCATATGCAAATTATTCATGCAGTTTTAACAAAAATATACATCATCTGTTTTATTTTAGTGAAACAATTTGGTTCCATTATTTATATTATGTTATTCAACAATTGGTGACGAATATTTAAAAAAACCATTCACAACATATTAGGAAACAGTTGACATACCTGGCATATTTATCGAGGTTTCCTTCATTCGCTTTTTTTCTCTCCTTTCTCGCATTTTGTCTTTTCTTTGCGTTAGTTTTGTTGTTTCATTGTTAATTAATATATTTTCAATAAATCATATAATTGAAGACTAAATATTGCAAGACGCATATATAGAAAAGACATGACAGTAACTTGAAGTTAATTTTTATATAAGTTTTTCGATAAAGTCCTGGGCGACGTTAAGAACGTAAATTTAGATTGAAACAAAATTAAATATTACTGTTTCCTGCCAGGCCGAAATGGTGAAGAAAGTATTCCTATGCTTATGATGAACCATACAGATAAGGAAGAACCAGGCACACCGGGCATGCCGCCTCGTACTAGACCCCCTGTAACTGATGTGAGGAATGCACCACGGCTTGTAGAAATTACATCTAACCCAGGCACTCCCCTTAAAGTTACAGATATCTCCGGTTAGTATCTCTGCACAATGTTTCCCTACAATGTATTATCACAGAACAAACTATATGTAGTTGTTCTTTTTGTTGTACTCGCTCATGGCCTCTTGTCGCTTCATATCTTAGATGTAAGTTACACGACCATCTGTAGTGAAGGTAATATTATTGTAGTATATTATATTTTGTGTTGTGTTAAAGTCAAGACCATTGGGAAATGTGTTCGTTCAACATCATGTTACTGATGTTTTTACTTTAAATAAACACCACATCAGCAAAATATAGGAACCATCGTTAGTAGCAATGTTTTGGTAACGTAACTGACAAAATTTTTTTTTCAACAAATTTCCAAAAAGATGCGTTATGTTGATATATATTCATTGTTTGTTTAAATGATGATTATTTTTGTAATGGAAGCAGATAAATTGTGATAGATATAAATTATAGACATTACCTGATTCTAAAAGACGTGAATTCATTTTAGGATGACCGGTTACGCGATTAGGCTAAATAGTGCAAATTACACATTCATTTTTTGATGAAAAGCAAAATATAGCAGAGCTTCTGTCAAAGAAACTGTACGTATCATTTGTTAGTTTAAGTTACGTTGTCTTAATACTACCATGTATAGTAATATTGATTTGTTTCGGTATATGTACATGTATAGCAGTTTTTGCTTACATAGTATGATATAAAGTCGATGTGGTTATGTTGTATCATATTGTGTTCGGATAGTTGTTTTTGTGTTGTTTTCTATCTCATATGTGCCAGCACAACATCCAACCATATGCTCCGTTACCTGACATCCATCCAACACGTTCGTCCGTAGATACACACCTTGCATGCATATTCTCAAATAAACTAAACTTGCAAATCTTCCTTTCAGAATATTATCAACATTGACGCTCAGCGACTCAGCTATCTATATAGACATACGTCAGTTATTGTAATAATTATAATAGCTCAATATATCAGATTATTATATTGTTTCTTGTTTTACAATCAGCTCCTGAAACAGATGAGAAACCGGTGCTGTCAAAAAGCAATCCTAACATAGCAGGTACAGGAATTACTGTAAAATAGGGTATACTCGCAATTTATGGATTTGGGTTTCAAATCTAGAAAAAAACAAGATGGTTCTGCCTATATGTGTAATTATTTTATCTGATTTGGCTTTTGAAAATGGTTCTTTGTATTGTTACATAACTTGATTGCGTTTCGTCGTGTAAGAGATATGAATTATTTCTCGATTATTATAGGATTTTATTTTATGCAATTATAAGCATTATGCAGTGATTTGTTAAACAGAACGATGACACCGCACGAATGTATTTTAATTGGTTCCATTGCAAGAAAAGAACGGAAAAACTATATGGAAGTTAAAGACTTAGTCTAGTAATATGCTACTTGTTAATTATTGGCTGATATATAAGTAAGATATTGTTTGATGCAGTGAAATGACAATATCATCGTTTACCGAATGTGATGGTTTTGAATAGTAAAATAAAAACAACTGATAATGACTGTTTAAAAATTAGTTACAATTAGTGCACCATAAACGACCGTATGAATAGCTAAAGATTATTATGTATACGTTAAAATGCCAATTAGACTTTAGACAACTGATTGCATTCTGAAATTTAGATTAGAAAAGTTGTGTTCAAATTCTTCCAGATTACATCAATTTCATTATTATCAATTGGGTATTTAAGTTCGAGGACTAATAGTATGACCTCAACCACGAAATCAAATCACCTTCATATAACTATATCATTAAACATGTAAAATGGCTAGTAAATATTTGCCGCGGTCGCCATTTTTGTTTTCAAGTTTGTTCAAATTTACAAAAATATGACAAGATTACATACATTTTGTAAATATTCTACCGGTGTACCAGCCTGTTCAAAATGTGTACATACGGAACCATCTTGTTACTATGCATTGTATGTTTATAACTTATATTCCATTTTATTGTGTATAGTTTTCAACTACATTTTCCATCAGCATTGTTTACCATCATGTATGATCTACATTAATACACATGTTACATTAATTAAACTAACTTCCTTCATCTAGTATTTACTATTATCATCACCAATTATAATTATTTATACTTGATTTATCGTTGCGAAAATAACCAGTTTTACAGTGTTTTCATTAAATTCTCTTTCTTATTCACATTTTCTCCTAGCACGAATTTATCTGATATTTTCCTGACGGCACAATATGTTCTTATCATTTATATTTTGTTTTGTTTTACCAGCAGGTGACTAGAATAGTCCCGTTTGTTACATTCTACAACTCTATTAACATTATTTACAATTTGCATTTGAACATTTCGATATTCAAGATGAGAAAGTTATTCAGTTTGCCATGGATCTGATGGTAAGGCTATCTCAATGCCTTAGTATATAATAAACTAAAGTACATGGACTGTAAGTCATATAGTGTGTCATAGTTCATTGCTTTGTTGTGTAAATTAATTTTAAATATTCTATGTTATAGTCACGTCTACATTTGCTACTTTCTATACCAAGATAGCTTAAATGAATAAACAGTACGAAGATCAAAACTTCCATTTGATATGCTTGTACAAAATGTTGTTGATCTCATTAATAAAAACAATTGTTTTTATAATAAGTTGCCGTGTTATGTTATTTGAAACCTTTTCTTAATTTATTTCTAAGTTAGTAAACGTTTATTTATACAGGAAATATAGAATAATATTTTTTTGTATAGTTGATACATTTTGACATTTATTACGGTCTTAGTACACCTATTCTCATTTAATAAACAAATTTGTTATTAAATAATTTATAATTGGAACCCTTTATAACAAGGAAAGAAATTGCATTAACATTTCCCCATTACAATGTGCATGTTACGTATTTCCCTATATTTTAGTACGTCGTATTTTCACGATATTCAAAGTACGAAAGATTAAATTTGGTATTAAACGAAAGTGCATTACCGATGTTTGTTTTATTTGTTTTACAAATTAACTTGGATTTAATTTCATAATCCTTAAATGTTTTATTTACTTTTTGAAGTTGTTTACTTCAAATCATATTCAATTAATATTGTTTATTAATTTTATTTAATAATAATAGGGAAAAGGAATTAAATATATTATACAATTAGAAAGTTTAGTTCACTTTATTTGTTTATTAGGTAACGTAATAGTAAATTTATTTTAAATAAATGCATACTTGCATATACATATATAATACATCAAAGAATGTTTTTGTTTTGATATGTAGACTATAATATGGTCATTAAGTCCCATCTGTGAACAAATTCCTACCTCTGAAAAAATATGATCCTTTAGTTTTCAAACTTATTCTACACATTTATAAAGATACACTTGTATTAAGAAATGTAATTTAACAATCGGACAGTGTTGATAGAAGTCATATTTAACCAAACATTTAGAAATGGTGATTAAATTATGCATATTTTAAATCAGCAAGTGGTCAGCATTCAGAGGTGGTGTTAACACAGGTTAGACTATATTCATCTTACTTCTTTCATAAACAAATAACTTTTGCATTGCATGTATTAGCTGACGGAAAACCATTTATTCAATCCGGACGGAAGTCATTTCCAAACCAAGGTACGATAAATTATAACCATTGTACATAATTATGTTTCATGTCAAATCAATGTGTGTATAGTCGCCATGCCCGTATAAGTATATTGCCTTCTTATTTGTGAAGTTTTATTGACCAGTAAAATGGACATAAATGCACAATTGTGCATGCTATAGATATTTGTGGTTTATCCTACTTCTCTGCTCAATCAAAAGCCAGGGATTTTCAAATATTGGGACCACTTATTCATTTATTTTTGCAATGGGCATAGTAACTATTTAGTAAATCTGTAAAACAATTTTGCTGATTCCAAATATGGAAAACTAGACCCGCCTACCATCCTAATTTTACTGTTATTCTATCAGCAATCATGCAAGCAATTGTGTGCAAGTCCACTCTCATTATATCATAAACGGGGATGCTATTGTTCGCATACAAAGGGTCACTAAAAGTGGATGGGTAAACTATAAGCCGGTTATATATCACATATTAGAATTATAAACAAATAAGTACTGCGGTCGCTATCGCTCCTTTACACTATTTTTTTATAAATATAATATATGATCTATAACCTATACGTAATCCACAGAAAGTCGAGGACTACTTACCTATAGTATGCAGCTACCGTGCAATTATGTTCATTTTGACACGAACAAAACTGCACAATACCTATAAATAACAATGTTTGAAACTTAAATCATGAAATGTACCCATCTTATTGGGCAGAATTGGCATTTTGAGTGGCAATAATCTTGATATAATTATATACGTTATGACATAACGACACACAACACAGAATGTGTTCTTGATGCTAAATGAAATGAAGTGTATTTCTGACCATTGCTACATCGTACAATAATTAAATTATCAATACTTTTATACCATTTATCTTAGTTCCTAAATTAGTTTCAATCATAATTATTAGATCTATTTCGTCGTTTTGCAGTTAATGACTATTGTTTGCTTAAGTTTTTTGTTATCGTTGAAGTTACGTATTGTGGGTGTATCGTGACTCAAGCATTATAGTGGCAATGTATCATAGATTAAGATAAAACAATCGAAATATTTATTAGTAAAAGTATTTTTTTTATATTTGATCTTTTTCTAAAAGTTACTATTTGACATTACATAATAGTATGTGTTTATTTCTTTTTCCATTTAAGATTTTCTTTTCTTAATTCCAAAAATCATTCAAATATTTATCAAACTACGTTACTGAAAGTCAATAAGATTGTTACTGAATTTTGGTACATGTAATACTTTTTATTTTCTTAATCCATCACACGCAATTCACTTTTTTGACACATGCTTAATCTATGACAACATTATCTCTTGTGAATTGTGTTTAATATCTAAAGGAAGTATCTCCCTGTCCACAAAAAATGCCAATGTTCTAACTATTCGTTTCTTCTATGCATAGATTTCTTTCCCTCCGCAAACCGATCTCTTTTACTACAAGGTAATATTCCCATTAAAACGAGGCTTTTCTTTTAAGTTAACTATTTATTTCAGCACTAATTGGTTACGGAGGTCACGTGTTTCTAATTTCAGTGAAATAACATTTCATTTACTGTGTTATCATTGATTTGCTAACTTTATTCTCTATTTTCAATTTCACTTCCTTTACCTTTATCTATTTTCGTTTCAATTTCATATCCGGATGTAGGAATTTTGTCATTAATTTTAAGGAAATAGTTTATTTAATAATTGTACTCAATACTCATTGCGTGCTAATGATATGATGGTACTAATTACTTGTGTCCTGCTTTGCGCTTTCAGTTGTCTGTGCCTATCTTTTAAATAAAATATTTGAGATTTTATGAAAAACAGGAGAACAATGCATTTGTTGTATTTATAAGTCGAATGCATAGAGCAACAATGATCATATAATCTTTAAAATGAATCGCTTGTTTCGGTCACAAAGCATGCGTGCAACTAATGCGCCAATGAGCACAATTTAATAATAAACTTGCAATTTGCATCTTTGCACTTCACGTTATATTTGATGGCATACCTCTATTTAATTGAATGTACATATTTACACAGAAAATTAACCAATTAACCACGTACTAAAACATTGTGCTACCAATTTAAATAACTCTAACAGTGTACATGTTGGTGGAAATGTCATATCGTGAATTTGTTTCCACTTTTTACTACACCGTCCCTTAATAACGTTATATCTGTGTGTACAGGGGAATTTTGTCTTATTTGTAGTGGTGTTCGCTTCTTTCTTGTACATTTCTTACTTTCTGCTTTAAATTACTCCAATAACTTGGTAATTAAACACTTTATAAGATTGCTTTTAAAAATGAGCTCATTTAATATACTATTTACTTTATTATGTGTATGCTTATAACAATGCTATCAAAGTTGTCCAAAAGACGTAAGTGGTAGAAAAACCTAAGATTTAATTAAATGTAAGTTGTATGATTACATTGCATGTAATACTATATATGTAAGTTTCATATTCCTCTATATTATATATCGTACAATGTAATAATAAGAACTGTATGTACTTAAACAATATTATGTTAAGATCTATACAACAAATATGATTAAAAGTACTCACCCTTATACTCTGTAGCAATAGATGACATCGTCTCGTCTGTTGTTTGTTTCTCAAGTTTGTATTACTTTTCAATTTTAGATGCATCGTCCACAGCACTAGCGAATATCATGAAAACACCAGCCGGAAATTCTAATTCTGGACTAAATTCTAAGTCGAACTCTGCTATACCAACGACACAAAATAATGCCAACTCCCATTCAGGTAACTAGTAGTTGTGTAGTTACATTTTTCATTAATAGTTTCGTCACTTCGCCAATTCATTGTTTTCATCAGGCAGCTGATTGAAGTGATGCTTAAACATTGCAGATCATTTTTGACATATGTAGTTAGGCATTCGTTGCTTTATAGTTTCATTGGTCTAGTTCAGGGTTTCGTTTGCCATAGTGGCAAATGCTTAATGATAAAAATGTAAAACAGATACGAGGAAATCGCACAGGGAAGGAAGCATTCAACTCTCCCAGCGGAGCAAAGAAAATAACAATAACACAACTACACAGAGCAATGTTCTCACATAATCCAACGACACAACTTATAAGTCCAAGTCCCCGTTGTAAAATAGCAGGTCTACTGATCTACTTTCACAAAGACATAACAAAATAACAGTAATACCAAGAGGCTGAATGAAGCGCTGCTAAGATGCGACCTAGTTCCCCAAGTCCCGCTGCAGGATGACGTAGTTTCACAAATATATGCTAAAACGGTGACCCAAGCGACCAAACGAGGCATAACTGCGACTTGACCTAGTTTACAAACACCATGTATAGAGACCTAACTATAATTGTTTCTCACCCAAGCAAACCGGACAGGCTTCAACAGTGAAAGGGAGTACATAACATATTTCTAGCTATTATGTAGTTATAAACATATGCCAAAACGATGACCCTAGCGACGAAACGAGGCATCACTCCACAGTGACCTAATTTAAACAGTTTCTCCTACCCCAGCAAACCGGGAAGGCCACTAAAGTAACAGGGAGGGAGTGGGTAACATAACCTATTGTTAGCTATATGTAAATCTAACACATGTGCCAAAACGATGACTCAGACCAACAACGAAACAACGCAAGAGAAGTGAAACCGAAAGCTGCAAAAACACGACACTCCAACACTCATTGACTAAATAAATAAACATTTTATATTACATTATCATGTATTTTCAAATTATACATGTAATCCAACAAAAAATATATATACTTTGATTTACGAGGCATTTACGCAATCCTATAAAAATTGATGCAATGTTATAGCAATTATTGATGCCCACTTCAAATATTGGGAAGTCGAATCTTGTCAGCCTACTTAAATAAAAAGTTTACTTACTTATTTACATACAATATACTAATTAAAACATTGTCCTTATTTGGAAATAGATTTAAAACAATTGGTACATGTTTAGGTCATGTCAAATTGTTTCTCGCCTAGTATCAGCGGACGAATAGACTTGAGCATATTGGGAAAGAAAATAAAACAAGTTTGTAAACTCTTATGTCTGCAAAATCCTCTGAGATAGTGCTCCCATACGTTTGATAAGTGTACACCACCATGACTCCAAATCAAACAAATGTTATGCTATGTCGGTTAGATATTATGAGTGCCGATGCATGATAGCTCTATAGGGCTTTGTTTTTGTCTCAGGATAGCTAGAACTTAGGGCGGACGCTAAACGAAAATACGATTTGGTAGGGCCTTACTATTTTTTATTCTTTATTTTCAGATATCGTGAAAACAGCGGATGTAGTAGTTCGTGATGCCAGCTCTGTGAAGTCAGCTAACTCTGTAAGCACGGAACAACGAACACCTAATCCGTCGCCTAACAATAGTCCTCATGCATCTAATAACTTAGTCGCCGTGAATACGTAGCATCAAAACAATTCTAAAAACGTACATAGACATCGTTCTCGTTCATATTATATTGATATAAATTTTTAATTTTACACACTGTTATATATATATTAAGGTTTATATCATTATAACCATTGAAAGTCTGATTGTCTGTTCGTTTGATGGAAGTTACTCAGAATGGCCAACAGCATATTTAGAAGATGTGTAAAGCGTGATGAATGTTTTACATATACGTGGGACTTGGAATGGAATGTTCGAAACACTCATGGTCGTGCATCGAACTCAATGAAAATTGATTTGGCCATAGTTCTTTGAACATTCACTATATCATCCATCGAACTGTGTATAGTGTGATTGGGGATGGGCATTTATTTGTGTAGATATATGGAGTATATGAAATCACATGTATGATCATCCGGAAGTAATTCTTGGCGGATATTACATTGTGAAACTGATTCAACCAAAAACTTCTTATAGAATTAAATCTCTGGCGAATTTTGTGAAAAGCGCTCTTATTGTGTCCATTTGTTGGATAACAGTGGATATGAAATAGAAGCGCAAGGGACAAACCTAAAGCTAAGCCAGGAGTGGGCAAAGAGGATGCAAATGGTTCGAAGAAAGAAACAACAAGATGTATGTATGTTAAGGATGTGATATTCTTGTGTTTGGACATTAAAACAATGCACCAGAACAGCCGACACTATCCACTTTGTCGTTTAGAGATACCTAGGATGCACATATACAGAGAATATGACTAGTGAGCATCCCCCACTGGCTCACTCTGGCGATGTGACAAAAGAAAATGTCCTTGAGCAAAAATGCAAATTATTACATTACCAAATGATGTTTTTGTCAATTAATTTAAGATATTTGTTGGTTGTTATTTATTTGGTTTTTATTAAAACGTTGTGATGTTTTCACTATTTCAATAATGCCATCATGTTATTACTATGTTCATATCGATGATTATAATTGATTTTTATTTCAACTTACAATCACACATTTATTATGAAGCGATCTAGTATATATATTTATTTGCTTCAATGTCCAATTATATTTACACCAAAACGTTTTTGATATTCCATTATTATTAAATCTAGATAACCACGGTTTATGACTGTTCGTTTTCGCTCACCTTAATCAAGAGCATGTGCGATTTGTGTTAATCCGGCATCACACTTTCGTCGTCCGGCGTAAACATCCTGTCGTTAAAGACTTTAAAGAAGTGTGTGTTTACCAGTCCTGCGTTTAAGGTAGAATAACGTTTTATAATGCTCGTATCGTTTTCGTAACGTTACGAAAGTGTTACGAACGCCACAAAACGCTATTCTACCTTTAACGCAGGGTAGAAATAATATGCTCTATTACATGCTTATATAATTATAATTATTTATAAATTGTAAAAATAGAATGATATTTGCTATCAATAGAACACTGTTTAAATGACAACTGCTGATTCTTCTATGATGTGTGAAAGGGGTGGGCGTCTGGTGGTCACCTTATAGTACAGTTGTTTTGAGACTTTGAGGGGGTTTAAACATGTCATACTTGACATAATTGATAAACAATATCGTGGTAGGTCATTCTGGTTCACATAATGTATTTAACTTGAAACTATTCATGTCTAAAACAGGCTGTGGCATTTTATTACGAATTTATCGTGAACTAGAAAGCCACGTTTGAATTTTGCATGAACTATATGGACTGCGTTTGTTTCAATTGGTTGAAAACTGACCCATAATGTTTATGTATTTCAATAGAATTATTTCGGACAATCTATGATGATCTGTCCTGATATAAGCATAGAAAACATCATATTATATATGACACGGGTCATCATTTTGGCAAAATTATTTGCGATTTGGCCCTATGCGTATAACATAATTATACCAATGTCTAGTAAACATTTACTATGATACAACTAGTTATAACCCCTCTCCCAAACGGTATCTAGTCTGAGGTCACTGCCTAATTTCTTGTTTGAGAACGATACCAATGTGAGTGATAGAGAAGGCTATAAAACACGTTATGGAATTGTTCGTGAAAAGACGTCAGCGCGTTGATTTCACACACCAGGGAAATGTTTTATCAACGTACTTACGCAAATCTTAAACTTACAATCAAATTTAAATTCTGTATAGTACGTTTACAACTTTAATATGTGGTATGTTATACTAATAAAGATTCAGTTAATGAACTCAAACAAACAATGTTTGTCTCAAGTTTGCAGTTGTTTTTGAATTATGAATAATTTAAATTTGAACGTACGTTTACGATTTTCGTAAGTATTTTGATAAAACAGTATCCAGTTAACTAAGCAGCTATTTGATTATCTTGTTTGGCTCTTAAATTACATTTACTGCTTTAACTGCGTTATAAAACTGTTCAAAATCCAAAACTGGAAATCCGATTTTCCTAAAAGACATTATACTGTATTTTAGAGTTAAGGCGATGACGTATTTTCTTAAAGATATTTGACAAGGATTAAATACCAATATGTATTTTGCACTTTATTGGTACTTGAATTGAAATATACGCTCTTTCATAGAAATGAACAATGATGTATTTTTACCATATATGTTAACAATTATTGTGAATTGGCAATTTCCTTTTCGATTGTAATACTCTCATAAACACTTCTTTTATCAAATTAGAATTGTCTTTACAGTTTAGAATCTGTTATGATCAAGAGTTAGGTAAATAATCAATTGTTACCTCCATGTATGATGACTATTTTACTCGTTTATATAATTAATATGCATGCTCCTTTAACTTTTTGTAACTTTAACATTCTAACTGCAATAAATATGTTAATTGTTTATAGAGACAGGTTTATACATTATTAACTGCCACATGTTATTATTATTTGATAGTTAACGTTAAATGTCACTGTTTAATTATGTTTGGAAACAAATGCCTTTGATTAATTTCAAAGCCAATTAACCTGGCATCATTTTAGTCACTGTGTTAAACTGGGTGTGCTAATAGGTCAGATGTCGAGGTCGGTAATTGTGTATTTTCGCTGGATTTATAATCAAATACTGCGATTTGAAAAAAAATCAATCTAGTTTGATTTTAAAATATCACGGTTTGTTCTACACATTATTGAATTATTCCACATATTTTCAAATCTTACATTGCGTGGTGATTTTGAATTGTGCTTTTGTTTGTGTTCTAGGCATTGCTGCCACACACATAACTGGTTATTATTAATGTGGGGGTTTGCCGTTACTTCAAAATTTAAGAGTTATACATACAAACTAGTGGATTGGTATGATTACATGTACTTATTGTATATAAAGTTCAAAGAAAATGGTTTCTGACATTAGGCAAGTGTCTTCAGCATAATTTATAATCAGGGTCATATATGATTGCAGTGAAGGAATGAAAAGGGTTTTTGAGTTGTTTTGTTTTGATTTTGCTTCGGTCGTTCTTACCTATAAACATATATAAAGTTATAAACATATTTTATTGAGATATTTGACCAGTAAACATTCCTTGTTAACTTTAAAATGTTAGGTTGTCACGGAATATCAGGTATCATCTGTATTTATTTGATGTTCATAAATTGACCACAGTCCTAAGAAATTATATCACAAAAACATAGTTTAACATCCCCCAATTTTCACTCATTCATTAGATAAAAGAACAGGATTGAAACGTCTCTGTCCGCCTTACGTATGAGCGGACCAAAAAATGGTTTTGGACGGATCTAATTATGTCTCTACCACAGAAAAATATCTAAATATATAATTTTAGTCGTGTTTAAGTTATAATATCAGGTATTCGACGATGTGTCGTTCCGTGTTGGAAGCCATTGTCACGTTGTTTTGATATTGACAATGGAACCCATGAAAAATTGGGGAAGTAAAAACTTTCGTTTGTGTTACAATTTCTTTGGCCTGTGAATTGACATAGCTATTGCCCCTCATCGAATTGTTTGTTATTGCTTTTAATATATATATAATATTATTATAGTTGTTGAATTTGGTTTGTCCATTTCGCATATATATAAGATTGCAATGACATTGTATATCGAAATTTAATTACATTGATTCAACAGCGGATCCAATGTTTGATAGAGAGTATGTCGCAAATGAATAGTACATTGATATTACAACTAATACCCTAATTGAATTGACTTTTAGCTTTTATAGGTTTTGACCAAATCAGTAAATTAATGCAAGTGATACTTATAATACTCGTTCATGTACAAAACCACGCGTAGATCAATGTAAATACGTATGTAACAGAAATAAAATTATATTAAGCCTTTAAAGGTATTATACTGCTTTCTCGTGGAGTCGAGCCCGTTAGAGCTAAAAGCCTTGCATGCACACTTCCTACATTTTACTCTTTAAACAATTTTATTTTTACTAACTGAGAAATTACTTAACATCATGAATTCAAAATAGTTTTTCCGTTAAAAAGATTTATTGTAAAATATTCGCTATAAAGCAAGTACCAGTCAAGAGCCTGCGTCATTCAGAAACTTTCTCATCGACTCGAGCCCTCTGATTGGTCAGTCGGTATTTAACCCAAATACTGAAAACTCATCACGAAACACAGTTGTGACATGAAGTTAAATCATCTTAGATGATATTTACCGACTTCAATCAATGTGAACGAGTCTGTTTACAAAAAAAATAGAACCCCATGGTAAAAAGCTTTGGCGTTGATGCTTACCAAAATGGAATTTTATGGTTGGTTGCTATTGATGACCACAGAACGATTACAAGTTGTTTTCATTCACATTTTTTTTGCTGCTGTGACAGAAATAAGACTTCCAGCAGATTTTCACATGTTTTCGATAAGAACCATCTCCGTACGTGTGTATATTTGACTAAAACAACTAGGGCTCGAGTCGATGAGAAGGATCGAGTCGATGAGAATCAAGTATAACTGCAAATAATGCAATTCACGATTTTTAACATTATTATCAATTACGTGGGTACGAAATGGTTGAGTAATTAGAATAAATTGATTTAATTATTACAATGAATGCATAGACGTATCCTAAATAAATCAAAACAATCTTAGAAATTCATCTAATACATGAGCAATTATTGTGAATTTGTCGATTCATTACAGTTGGTGAGTACCTGTTACATGTTAACTGATACAAATATATGTTACTGTCGTAAATGAACGAATGTAGCTGAAAATATTCGGATTATAAGGATAAGGGTCGTAGTTTACTGAAAGGTTAGGAATAATACTATCTGTGACTGGGTTTTGGCGCTTACTATAATTGCCACAGTTCAACAAGCGAACGTCAAACCTTCAGGTGGTTTTACTAGGGTCGACTCGTTATATTTCACAATCTTGAAACTATTTAAACCAAAATGTGGGTTTTGGCGACCAGAGATACCGGACATAAGCACATCATCGAACAAGACAATACTATGGTTAGCGTCAAAACTCGGTCATCTTCATTTTTGTAAATTACCGGAGATTACCGAAAATCGTCGTAATTTACCGAAAATCGTCGGAATTTACCGAAAATCGTCGGAATTTACCGAAATGATAAAAATAATGCTGTTGTTGATCAGGTGTAGCGATACATGCTCAGTAGTTCTGTTTGTATAAATCTTTACTGTTACTGTGTGAATTTTATGGATTCATGAATTAAATTTATGTATATGCGTTTTAAGCATGTTTCCATGAACTGATTTATTGTATATCACTCAGATGTTGATATTAGACATATTGGGTGTTTGTAAAATATATTTGCAAGTTTCATATTAATTGTTACTGTAATTATTTTCTTCAATTCGTTAACAATTCGGTTACTACCATGCTTTATATTTTACAATTTATGGGACTATTTTATGTCATTTTTTCACTCGCGTAGTAATACATTCACAGCTGATCACATGATATGTCTGGATAATAAAATAGATCATTAAATAAATCATTGTTTTGTTGTTTCTATTTCACCACAGCGTATGTGTTTAAGTATCTCAATGAATGATAATGAATTCGTTGAAGAAACATGAAATGCCAGTGTAGTTATCAATCTCATTTAACTCAGATCCTAACATTTGCTCCATTCATTTGCACTGTTAGTTAGATCTGACCATGCTACATAAGAAGTAAGGTTCAAATGACCTCTCTTGTGCATTCGCTATGTACACACTGATGTATAAAGTTTAAACCATTATCTCACTGTAAACTGCAATAGAGATTATTTCTGTCTGCACTTTCATGTCTGTGAAAGTCTTCTATGAACAAATGTGTCAAATTGTGTATATATGTCTGGCTCTGACGAGGGTTGCTAGGCGAAGAAGTTCAGGTGTGATATGGTTTAACCTAGGAACAAAAAGGTATGAGGAAATCGGACAGGGAAGGTAGCACTAATCTTAACAAGCCGAGCACAGAAATCAGTAACACCACAAAACAACTACACTGAACAATGTCCACACATAAGCCAACAATCTGATTAAACGTCCAAGTCCCGCAGCAAAAATGCAGGATGGCCCAATTTTACAAAAGAAATAACAAAATAGCGGTGATCCTAAGAGACCGAATGAAACATACCTAATTGTGTATCGTAAGGCAATGGATGATTGTACCTCACATCATCACGATTGCGGTGAATGTTACATGTAGTTACGGTGGTCAGTCACAAAGTTTGCACATGGATAACCAGACACGGCAGAACTCGGAGGGCACACAAAGTAATCAAAACGCAAACGTCACAAGGACGTTATTCATTTAACCAGAAAGAACATATAAATGACATAGTACAAGAACACGACAACCTAATCTTAACGTTTCCTGTGTCATTAGCTATCAAACATAACAAAGTGTAATCAGAAGGGCGACCACAAAACACATGGATAAACTACGAGGCAATACTCGGTACTTGTTGCGTTATTTTTAACTAAAGGCCCTAAAATAAGGTGGTTATTGGCATGGCTATAACGCCTTAATTCAAATTTGTCGTTGAGAATGACAACAATTTAATTCCACGAATACTTTAATTCCATGGACACCGATGCTTCTGTCCACAAAATTAATGCACTAAACTGTTTTGCACTCTTCTTCCTCTGACTTCGGATAGGTCATTGAGTACTTTCTGTTCTACTAATTGGATGTTATTAATATAATATTTCATGTTTTACACATTTTTATTACCTGTCAATGTGGCCTTTTTGGTGGGTTGGGGGTTGGGGGCCTTTCATGGCGGGAAACTTTTATCAACACTGTCCTGTGATTGTCTGAGGTTGTCTACGACGTCAGTGTGAGGTTTGGTGTACTATAAAACGTTCATGTCCCAAGTGACATTTGTCCCTGTCCGAACGCCCTTTAGGCAACCTTTCTTCGAGTATGTACGCACAGTCCACACCATAGTAAAAAAATAACAAAAATGCTAAAACATTTGGCTTCTCGACTTTTTCTCTGACTGTATTCTGTTTGTATCTGCTTTTTTGAAATTACACTGTCAAGCATACGGCTGCTTTCTATCTTTCAAAAGTGTATGTAAATATGTAAACTGTTTCTAATATAGTGGCTTCTCATTGCGATGTATGTTGTCCCTTATTCTATTCTTGTTACATGGTTCTTACTCCCATTTTGATTGAATGAGGCAACATCGGGGTGGGATATCGTGTTTGTGTAGAGTTAGGTATGGTCTATAAAGTTGTGTCATGTACTTGGGTATTTTCTGTTTGGTGTTGTATATGACCCCTTTGCTTTAAACTACGTAAGGCATTAGTTGTGCCTTTTTATTTCAATGTGTCCTTTCGTGTCCCCTTGTTTCGTTTGTTTATTGCTTCAGTCTGCTTTGAGTTAAGAACTTTTGTTAAAAGCATTGTTTTTAAAAAAAACAATGTTGGTTTTGATCTATGGCAATTAAGCCGTTTATAGTAGTATGTAGATTCTTTCATTTTTATACATTCAACTGAAAGTCACAATCTATCAGTATGAGTCATTTTCTGGAAGCTTAGAAGCGTTTTTGTTTCCTTTCGTCGAGATATTATTTGTGCGCCGTTGGTATATCCGTTTACTATTTTTAAATTTATTTAGAACTTCAGATATCTAGTACTAGGTATGCAAGCCACTCCTCTTTACCGTTGACGCTTGGACGGTTGGTTACTGAGGTCATTATTTCGGTTTATGTTTTTATCACGGAAAACCCTTGTTGATAATGGTTGTTTTATAGATTGACTTGTTTGGCTACTAGGTGTTACCATTTTGGTGTGACCTTAATGGTCTTCCGATGTCTATAGCTAGGTCACTGGGTCCAATTATGGAGGAACCTTGTTTGGTCACTGAGGGTAGCAGTTTGGCATTTTTTGTGATATGGTAATTGGAAGGCAGCTTGTTTTGTCGCTCGATTCCACAGGCTTGGTATTTGGTGTCTTCCGGGATCTGTTACTGGGTCAAAAAGATATAAGCAAATCAGACACGGAATGCAGCTCTCAACTCAACCAGCCGGGCTCAGCAACAACACAACACAACTACTCTTGACAACCCCCCACACTTGAAGTCCCTGTCGACAAAAACACAGGATCACACAATTTCACGAAGAAATAACAACATAACGATGATCCCAACTGACATAATGAAACGCAGCCAATACCCGACCCAGCTCCCAAAGTCTCTGCTGCAGGATGACCTACTTTTAAACAAATATATGCAAAAACGACCAAATAAGCCATAACTGTGAATTGACCTAATTTATAAACACCATGCATTGTGGCCAATTGTTAATAGTTTCTACCCCAGCAAACTTTGCAAGCTACATCAGTAAAAAGTCATAGTTATGCCTCGTTTTGTCTCTTGGTGTTTAGGTATCTATTATCGTGTGCATTTGTGGGTCATCAAGGGACGCTAACGGGGTTAGTCACAGTAGCACCTCGTTTGGTCACTTGACATATTGACATTTGTTTGTGCAACTAAGTTTTCAAGCTTTATTACAGATGGACAGTCATTGTCTCGTTAGATTATGTGTGGGTATTGTATCGTGTATTTGTGTAATGTGATGTTGTTTATGTTTTTGTGCTCGGCTTGTTAGGTTGAGTGATAATTAAATATAGTGGCAGTGTTTTTGAGTGAGTCAATTTAAGCTAATGGGTTGTCGATGTTATCACTAATTCAAGAAAACAATTTTACATAGAAAGCTAATATATATACAAAAGATCATAAACAAAATATAATATAATAGACCTAAATCATTTTATTTTAAATTGAAGTAAAGATTAGTTTTTCCTCGATATTCATGACTATGCCACGATTGTTTCAGTATACACATTCAGTGACATCATTGTGACGTCATCTGCAACCGACTGTACTCGTTAAGCAAATAATATTATGTATAGTGGCTACAAGAGTACAGTCGGTTGCAGATAGCTAAAAGTGAAGTGACGGCTCCATACTATTGTTCGGTCTAAACTAGTGGGCAGCAAATCAACAAAGGTAACGAAATTTTGTGTGAGTATCATGTGCAATAAATGATTATGTACAAAGTTAGGTCAACAAAATGTTTTTGATTGACAATTGTGTGCATTGAGGGGAGTTAATTGACTTACTCTCAAATGAACGTTCGATTGAGTTATCTCCATTTATCAAACAGTTTTACACACGCTTATATTCAGATTATTAATGTACTTAACTATACGGATAGCCCGCCCGACCGCTCATCGAAAGGTCCCTGGTTCGATTCTTGACCGGGCCACTCGGTCATTTCTGAAACGCTTTCAGTGTTTCATATCCAACTAGAGATGTAACTAGAGGTTGGTATTAAACACAGTGGTAGTCTCACGTGTATCGATGATCGGTGCTGTGGACAGGACATGGTAACGTTGTTAAAGAACCAATGTTACTCTTCGGTACAAGATAGGGCAGCGCGACCGGATACTTTACTTTGTATCAGCCCTCTAACCCCAGTCCCTTCAGCAAATAACAAGATCCCATTGGAAATAAGAGCTAATCAGACTGACCGCATACTTTTCTAACTATCTATCTCTGACTGTTCGCTCTCATATGACGATTGTGCTACATCCTCGTCACAAGTATGTAGCGATTTTGTAGTGAATGGAATCTAACCCAATCACTGGTAAGTAAAAAAGATCGATAATTGAAAGCGCGTTTTTCAAGAATAGAGAATTAAAAATAGCTTCGTCATTGTTTTGGTGTTTGTGATATTTTAGTGAATAAGATAAAACCAAATCACTGGTAAAACAAAACTATCAAGAATTAAAGCATTTGTCAAGAATGGGGGATTAAAAAAGCTTCCGTCATATGTATGTCTGATTGGTGTTTCGGATAAGAAACCATGAAGTCATGAAGTCACGCATACTGTCTCCTCTAGTTCACACCATTACATAATAGTATTGCAGATTTAAGTGTGTAGTTTCGGTTTAAACATTTCAAGTAAGTCTAGTTTTACAGTGTTTCTCTTCTGCCTCTTCTTAAACGTAAAAAAACAGGCCATTCGTGCCATTCATAAAACAATAGGGAAATTTCCATTGATAATGACTGGTATATATTCCAATCACATAACATTATGTAATTTCCGTTTTATTAAGTGGGAGAAAAACGAAATCGGAAATATACGAAGGACGTCATTCATTCGCTTTATTCACAGGCTGCACAATGGGAATCTGTAGCTCCCACACCTCGTGAGGGGGAAGTCATGTTTCAAACAACACTTGATACGTTATGTCGAGGATTTTTCTAAACAATCACCCAATTAAAATTCAAATCGTTAATTTATTACATAATAGTAAGAATAACGACAACTAGTATGTTATGGACACCAACACGATAGTTATGATTAGTTAAGTGTTCATGTACAATTATGTATGACGTGACCTACGATTCATACAGCCTTAATTTGGTATTTGCCAATGACAATCACCGGTCAAGCCAATATCATTAATTCCTAGACTTATATTGATAGTTTATTTGCAGACTGATATGTATCAGTGTGTAGAATCACGTGACCAAATGAATGCGGTTTTACGCTCAAAACTATTGCGATTTCGTCTGCTAACGGTGAGTTTTTTCTTGATTATAACGATCGTGCATTTAGTATGGTTATATTTAAATTTATATAGCCTAAAGTACATTCTGTATATGTAAGAATACCCGAAAAGTACCGAGTTCGCTCAATCTTAAGCTGTTTTTAATTGATGCTCGACCAAATGCAGTTTCCAACCGAGTGTAATAATTTGGTAAAACCGCATTCATTTCAATCGATTTGATCACGTGATTCTACACACTGTGTATCATACAGTTAGGAAATGAACCATGTTTAAACAAATATGAAATTTATATAAATCTGTCGACTGTCATAAACAGGGAATCATCACTGAAAGAAAATAAATCCTTGTACGAAGAAGCACAATGGTGAACTGTTGGGTGAAACCAGAACATTAACAAAACATCATCTCGACATTCAAACAGTTTGGGACACCGGACACAGTCAAGAACAGTCGAAATAATTTACAAGAAATATGAAATCAAAAGAGTGACTCCCAACCTTTTAGATAGTTCCTGTAAATCAACCCGTACCTAATTTAACAAGTAGATGTGTCCCCAAACGTTCTTCCACCTTGTTTGTTCCTTGTCTTATTGTATCATGTAAAATTGTTCACTTATAATCTAGTAATAATACATCCCTAAAGGGGAGTCACCAGTCACATTATGTTTCTAGAAAAATCAATCTTTATACTCAATATTTCTACCTATGGGTCTTCTTCAGAAGTAGATGTAACCAAAATCCTTCAAATATTAATGAAATAAAACAAGAAACAACGCTTTTTAAAAGTGGAGAGTAAAACAGAAGAATACCATCATATTGTTTGCAAGGTATCCTATAAAGTTATCAGACATTGTCGTCGTATGCAGCGGTTCGGGTTTGGGTCTATGGTCACTTCATACCAATGACAAGATGATCGTAAGTTTAATATATTGCTTGACTTTCACTATACAATAAAAGCTGGTTTCACTTCTCTCATGGTACCGTTGTGGCGATGGGTTTCATTACGAATACGGGGTCGAGAGATTTAAATATACAGCATTACAAAACATTAAGCTTTTGATAAATTGATAAAACTTAGCTATTATAAAAAAACCATAACGACCCATATAAGTCATTGTGTCTAAATAAAGTAATCACTACAAAAAAACGCTGATACATGTACCTCCTTCACACCAGCTTCCGTCCTGGTCGGGTCTTTCCCAGTCAATGTTGTTTTACTAACAACCACTTGAAATCACTCTAACAAGCTTGAATTTTACTGGAAACACTTTAATTGCGTCATAAGTCAAATGATGAATGATAAGAAATATCCCAAGGAATATCATCACGGTAGTGGGTCCGGACAGTGTATATAAGACACACAGTTTCAACTCCAAATCAAATCAACATTTTTACTCGACACGCTAACAAAGACCATCTGACTGCAATAGAAGGCACACATCAATAAAATAAGGTAAGTTATTAGTTCATTAAACAATGAAATAAAATATGTTCATTTTATATTCGTCATTTTTGGTTTTAATTCTAAAACAATTATTATAATACTTTTTACAATGAAGTGTTTGTTAAAGTATATCATTTTTGATTGACATGTTATTTCTTAGAGACGTATGCAACAATGTTTGGCAAGTACAGTCCTTTAGTGAGTCCCGACCGTGTAATTGTAACGTTATAAATGCCGTTACATGAAAAAAAGAAATTTCGAATGGTAATATTTATAAATATTATAACTAGGCATATTTAATTATCTTTACAGTACAGGTCTTGAAAACTTTGACTAATTGACTTGATTTATTTATTTCAGGTAAATTACCAATCGTATCCGAACATTGACCTATCCGAATCAACAAATATTTACAACTACAATTCGAATAATGGCTTCATCAAGATTCATTGTGGTAGTTGCTGTAGTTTGTGTCGTCGTTGCATCATTAGTAAGCGATACCGACGCACAAAGAAGGAGAAGGTTGTGTAAATTTAACCGCGTGGCAGGCACGTGTACCGACGTCATACCACGTGGAGCAAGACAAAATGGCGGAGATAGTGAAGGGCGTTGTGCTGCAGTGGGTGGGGAATGTGACTTATTTGAAGGCCGTAAACGTACCAGATGCCTATGTGCTTCACCTTCCATTGTGTTTTAACGTACCATCAGACGTTATAATAGTCATCGATAAACAGTATTTCATAGCCCTTATGCAAATTTAAGTTATAGTTAGAAGATATTCGGAAACCAACGCTTGAATTAAGAATGCCTCTTAGTAAATGTTGGTACCTTACTGCGTTGGTGGCAATGTTTGAATTAAGACCAAGCAGAAAAACTAGACTTTGAAATGAGATATTAATTTTTGATGTGGCCTTAATACTTACATTGTTCTGTGATACTGTAACAGTAATGTTAACTGCTTTGTTTAAACGGTTATGTCTCTTTTGGTTCGTGTTACAGTTGAAAATGTGGTACAAACGGTTGTTCCCGTATTAGTTGAATACTTAAACTGTATTTTGTGTTTCTTTTTATTTATTTTTTTGCTTTTATTTATACAAGTGAATATGTGTTTTTATTTATTGATTTAGATTTTTTCTAAATTATATTTATTCATACATTTATAAACTTATTTATTTTCATCACTATTTGAACGTTGTTGTTTTACATTAAGTTATACAATTTTGTAATTTGTGTACTAGGTATTGTTTTTTTATGAAAAATATATTTTTACAAAAAAAATTGTTTTCTTTTGGTATGATTTATATATCGATGACATGTCTTGTTACTGGTGGCCTTTGTTAGTGTTAAAGTGCTTCATTGTCACCTGACAATAATAGTTCCATCCTGTGCAAACGAAGCTCTTATGTGTCAAATGTTGTGTTTAGAAATACGCAAATTAGTCTATATAGCTCATTAGATGTGTTCATTAGCGCTTGATATATAGTCTTCAAAACAATATGATGGAAGGGACTACATTGGCTACTAAATTATACAATGTGGGCATTCAAAAGCTTGGTTTAAAATCATGTTAAACTTTGATTTGAACAAATCTCTTCCACAAGATCTAAAAATTTCCAACGTACGATAATTACATTATACATTAAATCTGGGTTTCCCAATAATAACGAGTTTGAAAGTTATTTATTGAGGTGCGCCAAGTTGATGGAAACACAAACGTACATAACTAACGTTTGCGAGGTCACCAATCCAGTCAAAAAGTATAAATATTTTACTCCTATATCGACATGATGTTTTAAACGATTTCAATATTGCTGTTGAGTCAGCGATATTCTTGTGTCACGGTTTGAACCTATTGACTTAAGGGGAGAAAATTGTGTAAGCAGCCGGCTAGCCCAGTCACCTGAAAAAAGATCCCTGAAATATCAGACCAGAATACGAATGGGCCGTTTTCCAGACAGGCTATAGTAACAAAATAATGAAAAGCATAATGAAATAGCATTAGAACAGCAGGACTCTTATAAATAGTTTCTTAAAATGTGAGCGAGATAAAAAAAAAATTCAAAGTTACATAGACTTTTTAAAGAATATTTTACCTACTATCTGGATAAAACAGCAGTTTTCTGACAAAAAAAGCAATTATTAATAGTCTTGGTCGATTCATTTTCGTTTTAAATCCTGGTAGATCTATGTCGGGAATGAAATATAGGGTCTCGAAATTACCCCCCCCCCCTCGAATAAAGAACCTGAAAAATACTCTACAAGAGAGTCGTGTTTCAATGTTTTAAATGATGATAAACAAATACTGCCAACTAGCCACGGAATAAAACTTTAAATACTGTAAGATCATTAATTTTCGTTGGGTTCACCTTTTACCACGAAATCAAATCCCATCGGGCACTAATTTTTGACCTTGTAATGATATTACGAATTAAGTTCCCATCGAATGGTCTTTTTTACCAAAACCACAAAATTTTGACCCATCGAAATTAACGATTTTACTGTACTGTAGTGTAATTTATTTTCACACGACGTTTCGCCAAGATGGCTTTTTCTGGTGATGAACATAAAAACACCCAAAAAATAATGATTTTACAGTAGCAGCTTACTAATACAATTTCTTTCAACATAATCATTTAGAAAGTATACCGATATTTCACCACTTGTACACTACGCTTGCATCATTTCTGTACTATTTGTGGTTTTTTCTTTCATGCGTGTCGACCTTTATACTAATGGTTTATTTCTTTCTATAATTGGGAGTCCGATATTTTGTTTTCTCTGCCAATTAGCCCTACAGCGTTTTGTTTTATCTATAAAAGTATGTATGTTTTTTATGCTGTTGCTTTGGAAACCCATTCTTGTTGTTTGAGTAAATGGGAACCACGAGAAGTGGCATGATTGCGTGAAACATCAATATTATGTATATCACACGAGAATAATAACACTCAAATATTTTTAAAACCCTTCAACTGCAGCAACATCATCATCAGCAGCAGCAGCAACAGCAGTAACACCAACAGCATTAGTATCATCAACAGAAACATAAGAATCGGTATCAACAACGTCATCATCATCAGCAGCACTAGCAGCATCAACCCCATCAATAGTAGCATCATCATCATCATCCTCAGCAGCAGCACCAACAGCACCAACAGCACCAGCAGCACCAACAGCACCAGCAGCACCAGCAGCACCAACAGCACCAACAGCACCAGCAGCACCAACAGCACCAGCAGCACCAGCAGCACCAACAGCACCAACAGCACCAGCAGCACCAACAGCACCAACAGCACCAGCAGCACCAGCAGCACCAACAGCACCAGCAGCACCAGCAGCACCAACAGCATCAGCAGCACCAACAGCATCAGCAGCACCAGCAGCACCAACAGCACCAGCAGCACCAGCAGCACCAGCAGCACCAACAGCACCAGCAGCACCAGCAGCACCAACAGCATCAGCAGCACCAACAGCATCAGCAGCACCAGCAGCACCAACAGCACCAGCAGCACCAGCAGCACCAGCAGCACCAACAGCACCAGCAGCACCAGCAGCACCAACAGCACCAACAGCATCAGCAGCACCGGCAGCACCAACAGCACCAGCAGCACCAACAGCACCAGCAGCACCAACAGGAATACAAATATAATTGTTATTTATCATTAGTGCCATCATCAACAACAGCTACATCAGAAATTTCACCAACTGCATCGTCATTAACAGCAACATCAACCATTATCAACATAATCACCAGATCAACATAAACAACTGAATACAACAAATAATGTACTGCATATCAATGCACTACATCTTTCTTCTTTCAGTTTCGAATGTGCATACATGTATGCCACGTCAAATCACCACATTCACGAAATACGACCACCATCACGAAATACGACCACCATGCGACCACCATCACGAAATGCGACCACCATGCGACCACCATCACGAAATACGACCACCATCACGAAATACGACCACCATCTCGATACGACCACCATCACGAAATACGACCACCATCTCGAAATACGACCACCATCACGAAATACGACCACCATCACGAAATACGACCACCATCTCGAAATACGACCACCATCACGTAATACGACCACCATCTAGAAATACGACCACCATCACGAAATACGACCACCATCACGAAATACGACCACCATCAACTTCATCATCAACACCAGCACTACTAACCCCTTCAATTAGCAACATCACTTCAACCACCATCAACATAAAGTTCTACTCCTACAACAAGACCCCGATCCCCCTAGGCATCTAAGCCTGTGCATGATCTCATCTCAAATATTGACTTGTGCCTTTATTTGTATTTCTGTGGGAGACTGGGCTCAATATTAGTATCCCTAAACAGAAACGTCATTCTGAGTTTGAAAGATCTCAATTTGAGTTGCATTTCATCTTCAGGTGTTTTGGGAGATTGATGTCAGGTCACCATCATCACAACGCCACCACTGTCATATAAATCATCATCATCACGACGCCACCACTGTCATATAAATCATCATCATCACGACGCCACCACTGTCATATAAATCATCATCATCACAACGCCACCACTGTCATATAAATCATCATCATCACAACGCCACCACTGTCATATAAATCATCATCATCGCGACGCCACCACTGTCATATAAATCATCATCATCACGACGCCACCACTGTCATATAAATCATCATCATCACGACGCCACCACTGTCATATAAATCATCATCATCACAACGCCACCACTGTCATATAAATCATCATCATCACGACGCCACCACTGTCATATAAATCATCATCATCACGACGCCACCACTTTCATATAAATCATCATCATCACGACGCCACCACTGTCATATAAATCATCATCATCACAACGCCACCACTGTCATATAAATCATCATCATCACAACGCCACCACTGTCATATAAATCATCATCATTACAACGCCACCACTGTCATATAAATCATCATCATCACAACGCCACCACTGTCATATAAATCATCATCATCACAACGCCACCACTGTCATATAAACATCATCATCATCGAGTGTCATCTTCGCCGTCGTCAACAATGAAAGCACCTCTACCACCGACAACAAACATCATTAACATCTTATTATTATCATCATCATCGCCAGTAACATCATTGGCATTATCTGCAACATCATCACAAACAATAAAGCCATCAACAGCAACAACTATCAGTATCACTAATACTAGCTTTATTGCCATCATCATCATCGTCGTCGTCGTCGCTACCATCTTTATTTCATTTCTCTTTCATCAGCAATATCGTACAAAGTATCATACCCATGTGAGCAGTGAGTATACCCAGGTCTCAGCCACACCATGTCTGTCGGTAGTTGGGTGAATGTAACAACGATATCTGGAGAAAGACTAGGAATGCGAAACCTATTTCAGCATGGCACGCATATACTACACTTAACTTTTCAGCGATTTGTATTCACGTGCCAAAACTTAAGATAATTTATTTAAATGATCCCGTGCACTTTCATACGGATTAAGTTCAGTTTCGGTTGTGTTTTTTCCATTTCTTCGTATTTCTCACGGCGCAATTCTTGTTGTTAACATAACAAATGATGAATAAACATCGTCACGTGAATTCAAACTGTCAACCATTTAGCATCATACGACGAAACGTTAATAGGTTTTTTTCTATGCATAATCATCACGGGGTGTGCATTTTTATTTAAAACTCGCGTAGGTGTACAGTGTCGTTATGTTTGGTTGAACACTTAATTAACGGAATACATTAGATACAGTCGCTTCAATAAATAAGACTAATGGGGGAACTATCCCATTCGAAGAATAGCGGCGATTTCAATTAACTCAGGTATACCAAGTTAAACCTATATAAACATATTTTACCTGATGGTCGAGGTTATATTTACAACCGTTGAACCGACTGTACAGTTTGTTTATTTTTGGTTGAACACTTGGCAGGGTCAGCATTAATCGTATATCGGTGATTTATGTATTTGTTCACCATCCTATTTTCTGTCCTATTTACATGCGTGGTTAGACAAAAGCTACAAATAAAAAATAATGCTGTTTAGTTGTTGACACTGAATCAGGGCCAGTATTTATAAAGCATCTTAAGTGAAAACTTAAATATTTTGACTTAAGTTAAAATATTGAGCTGCTCATATTTCACATGAAAAGAAAAATGGCCCATGTTTTCTGTATGATTTCTGTAGCCTTTTATATAATGCTTCGAAACAATGTAAAAACTTGTTAATATTGGCTTTCCTGTTAAGCTGAAACACTTAAGGAAAATTTGAAATTTAAAGAAAATTCTAAGTTTTCACTTAAGATGCTTTATAAATACCAGCCCAGGGCTATTTCAGATAAATATCCGGACACAGGGGTCTTATTCACCAACATAGTAAGTCTAAAATTCACAAAGTATCTTAAGTGAAAACTTAGAATTTCCTCAAAATCCTACAATTTCATGAAGTGTATCAGTTTAACAGGAACAAAAGACTATATATATCAACTTCTTACATTGTTTTGAAGCGTTATGTTACGCACAACAGTAATAACCAAGAGACTCTAAGATAGTTTTAGTTTCTTGCAAAATATGCGCAGTTCAATTTTTAACTTTTTAACTTAAATCAAAATATTTAAGTTTTCCCTTAAGATACTTTGTGAATATCGGCCCTGACTTATGATAATTTACATTGTCCAAATGTTCTATTGACTCTCATGATAAATAAAATTTACCGATTTTGATATAAAGTTATATGTGTATACATGTTTAGAGGGTAAAAACACTTATTAACATAAAAAATTAAAATTAAATCAAATAACAAAGAAATGGCAGTGATTATGAATGTTGTCGATTTTAAGTCTACGTCTTTGTTTCAGTCTCACTATGTTCGTAAATTGTTTTTTTATGAAACCATTAACGCTAACGCTAAACGTAAATCTGGTAAAGTACTAGTATTGGTTTATATTGGTTGACACTGTTTGTGTATGACGAAATAGTTACAATTAGTAATGAAATGTACAAATGTATGTTGTAAACTATGGCCAAATAGTTGTATATTGTATTGTATACTAACATGAATTTGGAGTAACCTATTGACCGGGACCAAACGATTCATAAAAAGGCAAATATGGGAATCCATTTATGTACGCATGACATGTCTAAATACTGGACAATTATGTTTATAAATGACGCACAGGCCGCGTATACAGCACCATCTCCGTCATGCAAAAAGTGGTTCTTGTACATGTACTCTGACAATCGTACATATATAATAAATGCAATATTCTTTGAAGATCCGACAGCGGTGGTCTTGGAAAAAGAAAGTTTGCGTCCACTTGTAAACGTATTCGTTGCTGTGAAATGAATAGTATTACAGGTACTAGTATTCGAAATGCAGTGATTTAATCCTTGAGATCCTTGAAACGTCATCTCATGGGGAGCGGTGGCCTAGTGGTAGGACACCCGCTTCGAGGTCGAGAGGTCCCGCTTTAAACCCATGTCTGGATCACTTGTAAAATTCTCTTAGCAAGAATAACCCACATGGTCCACTCCATCAAGATGTAAATTAGTATCTGTGAGGGCAGTGTCGTTTCCTGGGCGCCGTAGATCGGTGTTGGAGGCCACACAAACAGGAGAGAAATAGTCTCACCAGAGACACACGAGCGTAGGTTTCCATAGGCAGCCCAATGGCCAGGGAAAGATAAAATGCCAAAGGGTACTTTCAAGAGCGGCTTAACAACTGAAAAGGGCCCTAGAAAATTAGTAACTTGTCATCAGAAAGAAATATGAAAGTACATAGATCTAAACACATGTAGCATGTAAAAACAAAACATATATGATCAAATCAAACAAATTTCATACAAAATTCAATATTCAAGAAGTAGGTAAAATGAATTCATGTTGTAAATGTTTAGACATTAAAGAGTCATACATAAACTCTATTTGACCACTTGTATTGTACTTATGTTTTGTTCATTATGGCGAAAGGCATTGTATAAATGCCGATTTGCTAATGAACTTGAACATAACGGTGTATAACACTGAAAATGTACTTGATTGGTCATTGTGTTGAATTATTCATGTATATATCGATGGCTTAGAATTAGAAGGTCGTAAGTGCCACTTACGACCTTTTAAGATTCATACATATTTAGAATAAGCATCACAAGGCACTTCTTATGAGCCCATTTTCATAAAAATCTGAACTTGTCATGTTGACCAAAATGAGTTGTAAAAGTTTGTTTTACCATAAGTAAAGAGTAAATGTCAGACAGTTTTTCCGTGTTTTCTCAAAATATTGATTTGGTAGTTACGACCTCCTAATACTAAGCCATCGATATAACGGTGTATAACACTGAAAATTTACTTGATATGGTGATTGAGATTGTTGAATTATTGAGGTATATATGTTGGGTTTTACTACTTCTTCCCAACTTTTACTAGTATTTTATTTTATTATCCCCTCAACCTCTGACTCACCCCTGGGTGATGTCATGTGACGGAGAGGACAAGAGAGGTCAATCAACCACTGGTATCCCATAAACAATGTTGTCATAGGTCATCAGGGCATGATCGCAAATAACTCCTTTAAACTACTTGCACTTGACTGCATACACGGCATAACATTCCACTACAGTTGACAGTATAGTCTCCGTGGTCTCATACTATGGAAGGGAATATCTGCCAGTACATGCATGCTGTTAACTGACAATTTTATGCTATCTACTTGCACATGCGTTCTACTACTTGGCAACTGCATTTTTGTTTCTTACAAGTGTTGTCCACGTTATTCATACTTCATGCTTCTTGATGCTAAGTGGACAATCCCTTCATGCATATCGTTTATTCTTGCATGTAATTGCCAACTGCGACATACCTTTTTATTTTGACTTATGTAATCTTGAATTATTCATTCTTACTATTTCTTACTGCATTCTATGTTTGACTGCGTGCACTTGAATTCGTAACGAACTACAAGCAATCTTTTGGATCGTTCGTATTTTTTGATACTTGACTAATTGTTATTGCTTTAAAGTTGTAAAGTCGCGAACATTTAGGCATGATATACATTTTACAACATTAAGAACAGTACAGGGAACCAATAGAAATTTTAGCTTCTAGCGCAAATTACTATACAAGGGAGATCACTCTGGACAGCAAATTTAAACGTTCGGTATTTTCCGTGGTTTAACGGTGAGTAAGTGAAAACTTGCCCGTCCGTTGTATCGTTTTCCGCGGAAATCATGTCCAGGTAAGTTTTCTCATCAAACGAATTATTTACATTGGACGGATAAGAACTTGCAGAGGGTCTCGTTCGACTCGTATGATCAGGTCACAAACCACCAAATAGAGTTGTTCTTTAACTCAATGTAAAGTGACCTTGGTCAGCCAAAAAAATGTCAACTTTTTGTCCATGGGGCCCTCTCAAAATCTTTTAATCAATAGAAATAGCATCCAGCTTGAAGAAAATGAAAAAAAAGTAGGGGGTCATGTATTATATAAGAAAAATTTGGTTCGTCAAACGCGGTGAACAGATTTTCTCACATGTACGGATTTACTCACTGTCCGTTAGACCCAACCTTACTTTCACTTTCATATTTAAGCCAGAATACAAAATATTTCTGAATAAAACCATTTCACTACATCACATACATGCATACAAAGCATTAAACACCAATTTCATGATTCTGATGCTGATTTGTCAAGACATACCCCCATTTCCAGTCGCTTTAAAGTTTTTAAACGGACTATTTGACTGTATCTAATTTGGTCCACGTAGGCATTTAGTGGTTATTTACCATCATACACTGTGTCTGTATACCCGGTCTTTTGGTGTCACAATGCATGGTTTGGGCGGTACACGGGTTCGAACCCATCATAAGTCGACAATGACATTCAGCTATTTTGGCTACTTTGGGGGTCTGGCCCCTCTTTCAGCCCCAAGATAGGGGCCTAGCGACGGTATTTTTCGACTCTCGTTCACCTGCAGTTCATCTACATACCCGGTCTTCCGGGGTCACAGAGCCTGGTTATCTCAGTATGCCAATTTTATCATACCCAGTCTTACTGTTTGCTAGGAAATTTATCGTTCGCTGGACTATCGTCGGCTATTTATCGTTCGCTCACTTGACGTTGGTTTGGGCTAACACTAAATCGTCGTGTAGTTTTTTGTTTACGCACCGTGCAAGGTTGACATTTTTACGACAACAACAACAGCAACAACCTTTTATTCGCTCAATTCATGCACAACATGAAAATAAGAGGACTAAATGGTCAAAAATTATAAGAACGAAGAACGAGGCTATAGCTACAAAAAGAATAGAACATTTATACAATTTATATGATGGTGAGCCACGATACACCTTAAGTGTATGGACACATATCAAAGTAATTAAAACGTTTAAGTAAGAAAGAGACTTTTAAGCAAAATAAATACACATGTACTAAGTATGTTGCAGAATTATTTTGAAAAACTTGCATAGGTTTATATAACTTGATTTGTTTTTTATGTTCATAAGTTGTTCAAGTTTGTATATATTTGGTCGATTGTAGAACATTGGATTTAAGAGAAGTCTTCGCTGCCTGCTAAATTTTGTGCATTCGAGTAAACTTACGGGAACTGCCGAAAAAGTCTGGTTCCCAGCATTGTATGAAATGCATTCGTTTAAGTTCACGCTAGCTGCTGCTTAGTGCTAATAGGTTTCGCCTTGCTGAATTTACAATCATTGATGATAACACGCATGGGTCGGTATGATAATAATGGAGGAACGATTAAATCAAATTAACTAAGTAAAACGTAGGAAGCAATAAGAATTTGTTGGCATTAACATTTTAAGATAATACACAAACAAATTAATAGAAAGGATGCATTTGTCATTTACACACAAGAATATGTAATTTATATACATAGAGTAAGGAAAAGCCACGTGCCACTTACTGAAGGAAAGAAGCACTAAGACACACGGCTGTTGCAGTTAGTTTAAAACGAATGAAAGAAGGCAAGATGCAATTGTCATTTAGCAATATGCATGTAATAAGACAACATAAAATTGTCACTTAACAGCATGCATGCACTGGCGGATATTCCCTTCCATATCCCACAACTACGGAATACCGTTAGGGCCATCGTGGTTACACATTAAAATCCAGAGGGCGACAATGCGATAGTGCGATAGTACGATGGCGACAATGCGATAATACGCCATTATACGATGGCGACAATGCGACAGTACGATGGCGACAACGCGATAATACGATGGCGACAATGCGATAGTACGATGGCGACAATGCGACAACGCGATAGTACGATGGCGACAATGCGATAGTCATATCGTACTGTCGCCATCGTACTATCGCATTGTCGCCATCGTACTATCGCGTTATCGTACTGTCGTCATCGTATTATCGCATTGTCGCCATCGTACTATCGCATTGTCGCCATCGTACTATCGCACTGTCGCATTGTCGCCATCGTACTGTCGCATTGTCGCATTGTCGCATCATGGCCCTCTTGTTGAGTAATTGTCCTTTGTTATTTAAAATACTAATTTTTTTTGTCCGGAGCATATCTTTAAAAGTATTTGAGATATTGACTTGAAACTTGATACATATATAGATCTCATTGTGTGGAGTTCTAGTTAGCTTGACTATTCAAGGAATAGCGGAGCTCTTCTTACCACGGTGTTGTCGTTGGTTAAAATTTTCGTACCAGTCCAATTTTTAGCACACCTGTTACACTGTGACATTGTGAGCTTTTGAGATTTTGTGGAAACTGTCATCAGACTGTCCATCCATGTGTCCGTCAAAATTTTGCCTCAAATTACAAAATATACTTCTCCTAAACCTCTGGGTCAATTGGTACCAAATTTGGTAGAAATGATCCTTTGGTGATCCCATTTCAAAGTTGTTCAAAAATGGAATTTCATGAGGAACTCTGGTTTCCATGGCAGCCAAATTAAAAAAAAATCTTCTACGATGCAGCAAGGCCCAGAGCTTGAATATTTGGTGTGAAGCATTGTCTAGGGGACAAGTTTGTTAAAATCATGACCACCGGGTAAGATTGGCCCCGCGGCATATATGGTTTTGTATAAGAAAACTCGAAAATTGTTCTCCAGAACCACAAGAGCCAGTGCTTAGATATTTGACATGTAGCATGGTCTAATGGACCTCTACCAATTTTGAAGTTTGATAAAATCATAACCCCAGGGATCAGATAGACCCCTCCTCGGGGCATCTCTGGATTCGGATGGGAAAAACTAAAAATCTTCACCAGGACCACATTTCCTAGACCTTAGATATTTGACATAAATTGTCCTTAAATTCAAGTCCTTCAAGATATTGCCTTGAAACTTTGCATACGTGTTTATGATCACACTCCCCATCAAAAGGCGCGAGTAGATAACTCTGTGAATAATAACTGAAAAGAAGTGGGGGTATATTGTTTTGCAAATGTTGATGGGCCGGTCCGTAGACCTTTTTGTTCTGATCAATAACTAGAGATTGCCTTGACCTAGGGTAGTCAAACTTTACAGAATGGTTGCTTGTATTAAGTAGATGAAGCCTAATGTTTTTGGGATCAGTAGATCAAAGGTCAAGGTCCCTGTGACCTTACATTAAAACACAGTTGCAGCTAAATAACTAATGAACAATTTGACCAATGGAAGTGAAACTTCATAGCATTATTGCTTATATTCAGTAGATGATACTTATCAGTCGAAAAGTCAAGGTCAATGTGACCTTATGATAGAAAAGGATTTTGGCTCAATAACTGGAGATTACTTTGACCTAAGGTATTCAAACTTCATAGGATGATTGCTTGTATTAAGTAGATGAAACCTACACTTTGGGGTTAGTAGGCAAAAGGTCAAGGTCACATGACCTTACATTGAGCAAGGTTGGTCAAACTTCACAGGATTATTCCTTGTATTGAGTCGATGAAACCTAGTTTTTGGACTCAGTAGTCGATTGGCGATAGTCGACAATGCGATAGTACAATGGCGACAATGCGATAGTGCGACAATACGATAGCGACAGTGCGATAACGCGATAGTACGATGGCGACAATGCGATAATACGATGGCGACAATGCGACAACGCGATAGTACGATGGCGACAATGCGATAGTACGATGGCGACAATGCGACAATGCGATAGTACGATGGCGACAATGCGACAATGCGATAATACGATGGCGACAATGCGACAATGCGATAGTACGATGGCGACAATGCGACAGTACGATGGCGATAGTACGATATGACTATCGCATTGTCGCCATCGTACTATCGCGTTGTCGCATTGTCGCCATCGTACTATCGCATGGTCGCCATCGTACTATCGCATTGTCGCATTGTCGCCATCGTACTATCGCATTGTCGCCATCGTATTATCGCATTGTCGCCATCGTACTATCGCACTATCGCATTGTCGCCCTCTGGATTTTAATGTGTAACCACGATGGCCCTAACGGTATTCCGTACACAACCGACAAAAATATATATCATTGGCTTAGAATGAGAAGGTCGCTACTACTACTTACCATAAGAAATCTGCTTCATCGGGCGCTTCTTGGTTTAAGACTGTAAATGGAAAAAACATAAGTTCGTGATATGTGTCTGAAATGTTTCAATTCCATGGGAAGCTGGACTCAAACTTGGCATCAGAAACATTGTTTTGATTTTATTCCAGTGACATCATGAGCTTAAACTTTAGACTTGTCCCAAGTGCGTACTTTTGGTTTAGCAAAATTTCAATATTAACTGAGATTTCAACTTGAGATATTCCGAGATATCGAGGCCATTGATATCATTATTGCGCTAGCCCTAAACCTCTGGTTGAGGTGGCCTTTAGGTGAGGTATTAATGTACCGTGTTAAGTTCGGTAGATGCTTACAGTTCAATCTGCGACCATGTGATTCGTGTGATTAGTCATTTCCGATTTTGAAATTGATCTACTTTCGGTTTGCAGAGATTCGTGTATTCAGCGAATATACAGGATAGATCGGGGGATTTCCCTGTTCCTTCTAAACATTAATAGTATTTCGGTTTTCGTATTAATTGGCACTGGTCTTGTTTAAATACATTTTCACATATTCAATTTCATTTCCACTTTACAGTGTATTTTACAAGGGATTGTGATGGACTCAATAACCCAACCTATACATCCCACGTATATTGTATATTAAACGTGTTATTTTGGGCTGCGTGTTTTATAATGAATGAAATACCCAAGTAAAATGAAGTCTACCATTCCAGTATATAATTTAATAAAATACACTAATCTGCATTTTGTATATCGATTTATAAAATTGTAAAAGTAAGAGCAACCAAGAATAATTGCATTCATAACTAGTATAAAACATCCTCTACAGAATCCCCCCCCCGAACATCAACCTTATTCAACCCAGTTGCCTTCTCTTTCATTACAGCCACACATTTTTTTTATTCTATGGTTTCTATCGAACTATGACAGTGACCTCCGTAGCTCAGTGGTTAGCACGCTTGCCGCCTAATCCGGCGACCCGGGTTCAAATCTGGATAGAGTCACACATATGCCTGTCATACTCAGCAGAAAGCTGGCTGGCAAATAAGGGCTAAGTTCGATGGCATTTTTGTTATACAATTGACCTATACGTTCTACCCGGTAGTTGGTGACCACAGGTTCCTCTCAATCCCGGTACCTGCAATATACAGTGTCTGTATATATTTTGTTCAACTCTAACATTGACTGATATATACAAACCTAACGTATTGAAGATGTGGTCGTGGCTGTAGGTGATGTGGTGCAATATCTTCATATATTTTCAATGGTGTCGTTCAGTACATAGATAGTCAGTACGTAGCCTTTTTGGACCTAAAACACACCAGCAAAGTCTAAGTTTACGTCAAACTTAGTGCACAGTGGACAAATAATGCAATAGTTTAGAACGGCGGGAGTTATTATAAATTACCCTGTACGTATTGACTGCCTGTGTACTAAATGGCACCATTGAAAACAGAAATGGATACATTTGTACTAGCATCATTTTTGTATAGAAGTCAAGTTAGGCAACCCCATCGTTCAGTATGTAAGATACATTATACATGTATTTAACAAGGATCGGGTGTATGGATTACCAGGCATTAATCATGAATCAGGTGATCTAAATTATTTTTTAAATTAGAAATTTGTTCATATGACAACGATTTAAAACGTTAAAGTGTATAATAAACGCAATACACTCCCACTTAGCCTTGAACGCTGGTTTTCCCAAGTCGTTTGTTCGTATACGCTATTTATAGAAAAGTGGGAAAATATCGATCTAAAAATAGAACCAGCTGACTGTGCTAGCTTCTATATAAACTGCAAACACTGGAAGCTTTCTGTATGAACTGAAACATTTAGACTCAGAAACGTACATAATCAAGCGAAGAAGAAGAAGATTTATACGTGCATCAATTGTATACTAAGGTAAGTCAAATGTTATTCTAATTGTACAACTTTTAATGAATAAGTACGATTTTTTGGTTTCAAAATTTAGATTTGAAAAAAAGGACTTGGACCTTTGCGTTTTGTTTTCGTTCAGTATTATACCATGCAACATTTTCAACAGAATTTTAACATTAATTAAAACATATAATTTATTCATTTTATTATTGCTTTGCCTGACCGTTTGATGCTACTGTTTATGTTTAATGGATCTATCTAAATATATCCATACTTTGAATTTTCAGATATAATAAAAAAACTTGTCGTCACGTCGCTGGATAATTCTAGTTGAGCATAAGAATTCCAAATGGCTTCTAAGATCGTATTGGCTATCGTGAGCATCGTCGTATTGGCGGCTCTACTAAAAACTGTTACAGCACATGGAAAAAGACGAAGACTGTGTAAATATGACAGAGCAACTGAAACATGCTCGGACGTGAGCCGGATGTCACGTCGCGCTAAACTCACGGCGTATCTCGCTGGAAGACCCGCTGGGCGTTGTGCTAGACAAGGGGGCACGTGTGAGTTGTTTGCCACACGCAAGGGTATGCGATGTATGTGTGACATGGGTCACATCGTTCTCTGAAACGTACATCTGTAATATTGACTTGAACATCGGTTGTGTTTTGGTATACAGTTGTGATAAAATATCAAACATGACTTCACCACAATACGGGTAAATATATGTCCTATAACTATAGGGCAACAGGACAGCTTGTGCTAGCGCAGTGTCATCTAGTCTGGATAGAATATAATGTAAGGACAGTGATAGGGCGGTATTTTGATTGGGCAGCATAGACCAGAGTTGATCTCAGAAGGCAAAATTTTACAAACGATCTGATCACATAAACAGCTGATTTATGGTATAACGTTGAAATGTATAAACTATACTGAGTTATCACGCTTTCACGCTACGCTACATAGGAGATATATCTAGAATACATTAAGTGATTCAGTTTGTCACTCTAACATGTGAGCCATTGGGAAAAGTCGACGTTGTGAAACTCGGACAGTTTGTATTCAATGGTACTTGAACCGTAACCGTTTTACCAAGCTGCCAAACAGGGTTGTCTCCCCTTATTGTAAATCCCAGGAGAATGTCACGAGTTTCCTCCCATATTTTGTGTAGGAAATGGAAAAAACGTCTACTAAAACTGTTTTTGTGTATTCATTCGGGTGAATGCGAGATAGTGAGGTAACGAAATAGCTAGATGGCACTTTCTTATTAAATCAAAAAAATATTTTTATTTGTAAAATTATTTATTTCACTATTTATTTACCATGCCTTGTCTCAGTAGATGTATTTAGTAACTGTAAACTTATACTTGTATGTTTCTAACTAAAAACTCACAAACTTAGATTTTACGATGGCATTTAAAACGTTAACATTTATTTCCATAACTGTTCAATAATTTGTGGGCATTCTATAGAAGCCAGTTTTTTTCCAATTTGTTTTATATGTGTGTTTTCGTTTATTGCATTTAAAACAGTGTCCAATTCTGGTGTCCGTTACCTAAGTAAAGCGCTACGTAGCGCTTTCGAAGGGAGGTGATACATACCTTCTATATTTAATTGAACGGGAGGTTTACAACTGAATGAAGGCGCTCAGTAGCACTTTGCTTAAAGCAACGGACACTGGTATCTTTTATTTAATTATATGACGTCAAAATTCATGTGACTTTGATTTTATCATGTGACATACAAAGTCCAGTGACTTTAGGTTTTATCATGTGCTTTTACATTGTCTTTTTTATGATGCATTCTGTCATGCATTTATTTTTGCATTGTTTATAAATATATATATAATATATATCTTATGTGTTTCCATTTGTACATAGAATGGCTGCTTTATAGTTTAATTTATATTGTTTTGTATTTGTTACAATAAATATTTATGATAAAAAGCGAAAGAATGTGTTGAATATTTTTCTTAGATTCATGAGGAACGTGCCGCAGGGCAGGGCACGGCACGGCACGGCACGGCACGGCACGGCACGGCACGGCACGGCTGGGCAGCTCACGGCACGGTGGCACAGCAGCGCAGAACAATTTAAAGTCGTAAAAATACACTGTATTGGTGGCTTAGAACCAGAAGGTCGTAACTATAAAATCGATACTAGTATAATGAGAAAATAAGAGAAAACTGTCTGTAATTTACTCTTAAGCTATGGAAAAACAAGTTTTTAAAACTTCATTTTGGTCAACATGACAATTTTCCGATTTTCATGAAAAAAGGGTCATAAAAAGCGCCTTGTGAAGCAGATTTCAAGTATGTATGAGTCTTATAAGGTCGTAAGTAGTAGTTACGACCTTCTCATTCTAAGTCATCGGTATCTTGACAAACAACATTTACATAATTATCTTAAACGCGTTTGTGTACAAGGTCTCATGAATGATGCATCAAATTAAATTATGTATCAATGGGCTCGGAGATTAAAACACTGACCCTGACTAAGGAAGGTCGTTTTCCAGACGATTATGCAATGAAAATTCTACATTATTACACAGAATACAAAAGGAAAATAGTAAAGTGATTGTTTAATTGTATTGTCATTCATATTGTGAATGACTTGTACTATGTCTGACTCTTGCGTGTGTGGCTAGGTGCTGCCCTCGTAAATGTGTGGCTTTGGTTTGTGCCCGAGCTACTATTTGGCAATATGCCGAGAAAACAGCTGATGTCTATTCTATGTTTCAAAATTTGGGCTTGGTGAAAAGTAAATGTATTGTAGAATATATCGACGGTGCCGAACCAAAACCCCATTTCTGTCTTGTCGCCATCTAAGTAACGCAACTCAGTGGCTATTTAAATGGCGACAAGGCAGAAATGCGCGGGACGTCTAGTAGATGCGGATGCTGCAAAAAAAGTTTTCGCGCCAAAATTGAGTTACGGGGTTTGAGTTCGGCACCGTCGATATTAAGAATTCTATAGATCTGCATGCATTCTATATTTCAATAGATCTACACAGTTTAAAAATCATATTGTGTACAGTAGCAGTCTATTTTGCGTTTAGATACATGGGCGTAGGAGCGTCTTCAACATTGGGGGGCCAAACATTTGGCAACTTGGGTTAAAAAAGTTTTTGGATCGCTTCGCTCGCAATGTCATTTGATTATGTCACAATATGTCAACACCCATTGTTTGCACAAAAGTACACTCGTGCATAAATTGTACTCTTGACGTCCAAAGCCCTACTATATCTATATAATAACTGTGACTTATAATGGTTATGTTGTCATTTGCTGGAAGTGAAAGTTAATCAGTTCAAGTATACGGGGGTCCGGGCAAATTTTCTTAACAATGGATCAATATCGTGCGTTCTAGGCGTTCTGAGATATCTTATTTGTGGTATTAAAAAGGACCTAAATACAGGGAAGTTAAGTTCTTACATTAATCCAATTTTAAAAGTGCTTGCACAAACTTAAATTGCTCGATTTTGAGATTGAAGCTTAATGTGAAAACTTTTGTTTCAAAGGCTTAATTTATATATAATTGACAACCTGTCAAAGTCATATCATAGGAGGGTCGGGGGACGCTTAGAGTACAATTTATGTAAACAGTGTATTTTGTTGCAAACAATGAGTGTTGTGATATTTTGCTTTATATAAGCGAGCGAAGCGAGCAAAATTATTTTATACGTTTTCACCAAGAAATAAAGGTAAATTGCCTGTAACGAGATATATTAGGTCGTAAATTATACTTTTCGTCTGAATTATTGGGGGGGGGGGGCAAAAGATATGTTGGCCCCCCTGTCCAGACATTTGGGGGCCTGGCCCCCCCTGCCCCCCCCCCCCCCCTGCTCCTACGTCCATGAGATAATTCCTGACAGTAGACAGTCACACGATTTCGGTCTCCGGTGGTTTCTTTTGTGACGAGTATAGTCACTAGGTCGAGATTGTTTGACTATTCCTGACAGTAGCAAAGTAGCTCAAATATTTGAATTTAAGTAATATTCGAAATTTACACATTTCTTTTACAAATAAGACTACTAGATCTTATTTGAGAAAAGTTATTATTTAAATTTCGTCAGTGAGGGGACGCGCGTTGTTATTCGAGTTATTGTTGGTGATATGGTGAACGGTACAGAGACGTCTGTTATACCTGACCATGTAGTCACATGACACAATTCAAAATGGCGGACGTCAGCGATAATAAATTAAGAAAATGCAAAATTTTATGATTTTCCGTCTACAGTTGGGACGAATGCGACTTGAAATGATCGACAATGGGTATCAATGTCATGCAAACAATGAAAGAATGGTTTGCACACCACAGGAAGTTCACACCATTTCAAAAAGTGCTGATTGCATCGATTTTTATGGGAGTGATTTTATGTTTACTGCGATCATGGTGGTGGTTGGGTATAATTACCACGTACACTGTCACGTTGTACAGTTCTGTGTCGGTAACAAAATATATCTTCATCTGTAAAACTCTCCTGCCTTCTGATGTTGTGTTATCGACTTACGAATCAATCAAAGAATATATTTTACATCTCATTTATTCGTGCAATACAAAGTCTGATCAGCCGAAAGGAGAACATGTCACAACTGACGGTGAAGAAGTGCATGATGATGTTTTGAAAGGCAATTTACAGAAAAATCACAGCAAAAAAGAAAAATTAAACAACAGCTCAGATTTGACAGCGACTTTATCAAATAAGCATGAAATAAAAACTACCAAATGTGTTGAAAAACATGTATCACTTACATTAACAAGTCAATGTAAGTTAGACCAAGAATTAAAAGTTCTCATTAATTTAATAAAAAGAGATTTCTTTGAATCTTGGTACAGTCTGTTCAGTAGGGAAGTAACTACATTAAATGAAGCTGAATCCCTCTTCAACCACATTCGAGAAGAGATGGAGGTTCGGTTCCGTCATGCAGATTCGCATAAAATGTTTGAATCCATATTATTACTTTTAAAAGATCATTTACATTATGTTCATCAAGCTAAAACGATGTTTAAAGTGCAATCAAAATCACGACGAAAGTCTCAGGCGGATACTGCTGGCACTACATGGTCTTTTGCTAAGCCAGTTGTGTTCAAATCTGTTGAAGATTGCTATGGTTCAAAGGTTGGTTTGCATCCGGCTGTGAAAAGTCTCGAGATTGAGCATGTATATCAGAAGTCCATTATTGAGCTACTGTTGGTTCATTTACTGTGGAGTGATATGCTTGCGTCTAGAACACTAGTGTGTGCCTTGAAAGAAATTCTAATGTGCAATATATTACAAAATATTATATATTTATTATGTGACGCGACATTCCTACATGAGATGATCATCAAAATAACATCAGATGATGAGTTGTGTGTTTCTGAAGTAAGCATTCCAACTATAACAATTTCTGAAACTACACCTGAAAATCCAGATGTACAAACGATTTTAACAAACAGATTTGAACCACATTCCAATGTTAAAAACAGTCCTGAAAAGGAGAAGAGTGAAGCTAACTCAGAGAGTACGGACAAGCCAGATGAGTCAAATACCTCAGAGGAAAAATCACAAATAAAATGGAAGGAGGATTTAGAAGTGTTTCCAGTTTCACCAAAAATATGTTTTGAATGCAACCGCCTTTCTTCTCATGATAGGGACAGAATATCTCCCCGCCCTCACACGTGTTCAGTAGGTACTATCCCTGTGTTTTTTATCCCAGGTCAAGAGTTAGATAGACAATCTATGAACTCAATTTCAAGTTCTTCCTCCATTGAATTTAAAAATTGTGAGGAGCTAAGTGATAAAGAACGGGAGGTTGACTTACCTGACTTAAAACATGATAAACAATCCATTACAAGTGAAGAAAACCAAGACACTGTTGAGAATTCTATTAAATCAGCAGACAGGTCTTCTAGAGACAGAGTTCTAAGTACTTCTAGTGAATCTGAGGACAAACCAAGTTCCACAATTTTTCCCTCATTACGTTTCAGTATTCCCAACCCACTCAATTTCATTGACAGGAAAAAATTGTCTCCATCGACTGAAGTTGCTGCTTCAGCGCGAGAGGAAGTTGAAATCAGGCGATCTAAATCACACGGAGATGTGATCACATTAACACCCGATGGTTCATCAGAATCTGAAGAAACTCCTCCAGTTTTTCAGGATGTCAGAATAACTGGTACAGAGACGGCCAAGGAACGACAAAGTCATAGTGAATATACACTGTATGTAGTGGAGGTGAGAATAAAATAGATAAATTCTAAGATTTTGATCCCAATAAACCCCTTTTTTCATTCTTTTACTTTCTTTAAAACTTACAATAGGCTGTTACAATCAGAGTTCTTAAATCAGGATTTTGAGATAGATCTATGACAAAATATTGCTTTTTAAAAAAGTAGGGGAATTTCAATGCAATGTTATTGTTAAACAAAATTCATCCAAAAATATGCGTCCTACCAAGGTAATGATTAGAAGTTTAAAAGAATAAACTCCCCCATTTTTATTTTTTAAGAAAATATTTTCTTCAGAATCCAGGCTTTCAGTCTCATATTCATTGTTTTCCTGTCACTTCTCTCACAGGCTTGACTTGATTATGGTATGAAATTATGAACCATTATACAAGTTGTAATACTGGTTATGTTTGATATTTAATTGGAATAGCACGGCCACCATCATTCATGTCTTTATTATTATGATATAGTTTGAAGCATTGTACCAATCAGCAGAAAGTGGACTTGTGCATAAGACAGGGATTGTAAAGAGACGACACAGTGAGTTTATCAATTTACAGTCCAGGCTGGATGATAGTCCTAGATACAGGAAGAGTATGAAAGGTTGGTACATGATCATTGTTTTCAATTATATTTGGTTTATAATCACACCTAAGGATTGAGACCATTGCCCTATCAGATTTTAACTACACTGGTCTGAAAGTCATAAATTACTCTTCCTCATTGTCTGAGTGTAGAACTTGATATATCTGAGACCGTATTTTTAGTTGAACAAGAAGCAGTAATAGACATAATAGAAGATAAATTGTTATATAAGTTAAAAATTAACAAAGAGCCATAACGGTTGAATCACAAATTACTGTCAATATTAGCTGCAGCTCCTTATAGTAGTTATTCTGTAAAAGTTTCGTCAAAATCTGTTTAGAAATATAGGAGGAGTTACACACAGAAAGTCGAACGGATAGACTGACTGTACTGTACTGTATTTCAACCTCTAGATACCTATTTCAGATGTTAAGGGACCAAAGAAAATGCTACCATCACTTCCATTCGGCAATATGGGCAGAGATTATGTAGATTCAAGGAAACAGCTACTGGAAAATTTCCTCAAGGTATCTATCGCTATTATTGAAGTATTATTTACTGACGTATTTACATACCGGTAATAAGCCCTCTCCCACTTTGGGGTATATACTACAAACAGTGGACCACAGGAGAGCTCTATACTGGTATGTTCTAAGTTCTTTTAGTGTCCAGGTGAGTCCAATTTATGTCCAATCTCATTCAACAGGGTTGGCACAGGCCTTGAAAAGTTCTTTGATTTGGATTCAACCTTGAAAAGTACTTGAATTTGGTAGTGTCTTGAATTATGCCCAAATGAATTTGACAGAAAATCCTTAAATTAAACACCCAGCCTTGAATATGTACATATATATATATAATGATATGAATGTGTTAAATGTCATATTATCTGCATAAAGATTATGAAGAAAACTGTTTTTTGTGCAAATTAAAAGTATATATTTGTATTGTTGCAAGTTTGAGACATGAAGTGCTGAGCAGTAGTCATAATGTTCATTTGATATTTCAGTCTCTGATAGCAAAGCCTGATTTATGTAACAGTAAGGAAGTAGAACAATTCATGGGTTACAGCGGAGATGGACATATTGCTTTCGTTAGAAAGATTCCAGAAAATACAGGACCTCGAATAGATCAGGTATCTCATTGACAATATATTGTGCTCTCCATCTTTATTTGTTTAAGAAATATATAGATTTAAGGTCATCAACCAAGGAAATCATGTTTATGATTCCTGCCATATGATCTGGCAATGTGTATACAATACATATTTGTAATTTGGATCCAATGGTAAAAGTATGATAAAGTATTTATCAACATAAATACGAAAGATGTGATGTAAATAGATAAAACACTGTTAGACAGATTGTAAATCATAGGAGAATTTTTTCTTACTTGTTGATAAAATGTTTTGCTCTGGTTGGTATCCAGTTAAGGCTGCAGTTTATGTAAAACCTCAAAGCTAATTGTAGTCCGTTTTGAGTCCTAAACTTGAATGAATTATATGCTTAAAGATGGTTTTTCGTCCAGTTATCCTAAGGATAAAGCATAGATTTTTTATGCTGTAATATATTTGTAAGAGCAGCGAGAACTTTGCATCTTGATAGGAGGCGCGTTTCACAAGTTCCATGAAAATTGCTCTATAATGTTAATGGTATGCTCAAATTACTTCAAACTTCTCATTTAAATGTGTCATTTTGTATGGCACACCCTCTTGCGTTTGATTCATGATACAATATGTATTATCAATTGTTGTATTTAAAAGCAAAGTTTGGAGTAATTTGAACATACGATAAACAGTATAGAGCACTTTTACTGGAAATTTTGAAACACCCCTCGTATGTCATTTCTTGTTTTCTTTTGTGAATAGAGGATGGTAAAGACAATGTCAGATGTGTTTGACAAGATTGTGGAAGGATTTCCCAGCCTACCACAGCAGTTACCCCGAATTATTCCACAGTTTGAACCAAGTGAAGAGAAAGATACACCTAAAGTTGAAACTGAGCTTTCCAGCGACATGGATGAAATTGATCTTATATATAACAGCAATGCAGAAATGGTATAAAGTTTATACTTAAAATGTTTTATTATGTTTAAAGTGCGTGGAAATAACGACAAATTTCATAATTTTATGTAAAAAATTTTCTAACATTTCTTCTAGTGTGAAATTTGGCCTTTTGACAAAGAACTTTACTTAGAAATAAAAAACCACTTGCATTTGTTTGGCCAAATGTCTAAAATTAAAAAATTTGCTAGCTTTTCCACCTGCAGAAATATTTACTCATATAATGTACTATCTTTAATGATTTATTCTATGTCCCTATCCCATGACCAGTAATGAGAAAAGAAGTGAGACAATCCAATTTTATAAGACACCTGATAAAGGGAGATCATTCTGAAAATGTGTGACAATATGATGTAGTGTGTTAGGAAAAAATGGAACCACCTCCTCGATAGCCTAGTGATTGAGTGTTTGCTTCGAGTGTGGGAGGTCCCGGGTTTGATCCCAGGCCGCATCATACCAAAGACGAAATAAAATGGCACCAGAACTTCCCTTGCTAGACGCACAGCATATAAGGGAAACTGGCTTCTCTTTTCTCATACCCTCGTGACGATGGAAATTAAACATCAGGAATGAGGTGTCGAGAGTGATTAACATAACTTGGAAAAGCTTGTTTCGCAATCAACCTTAAATCCTTAAATAAATTAGTATAAACTAGGAGAAAAAGGTCAAATTACAGGATTTATTCATTACATGCACTATGTAGTGGTTGATTCAGTTTCACTACTTCAGGTCTTCAATTTCATGGGAAGACTTTGATGAGAAATCATGTTTGATATGTTTGAAAAATATTTAAAGGAAGTAAATCAGTAAATATAGAAAATTGGTAGAAGTCTTTTGAATTATGTAAGTTAAAACTTGACCATAGGAATTACAGGTGCAAAAAAGAAACAAGGAAATCGGATAGGGAAGACACAGACTCTAAATGTCAGATATAGTCAAGTTAATAATATTCTTATAAACAAGTTACCAATTTTCGAGGGCTATTTCAGCTTTTCAGCCACTCAACCACCCTTTGACACTTAAATTTAACTTCCCCTTATTAAAGTAATTCATTTAATATATTAGCCTGATACATGTAGACTTGCATTTCTACCACATGTATGGTTAAAAACTGTAGTAAACTTTAGGTGTTTGTTTACAGGGACAGAATGAACTATCATCGATATTGGAGAAGTTTATCCTTCACAAAGTGACCTCAGGTGACCTAGAAGATGATACCACCAGTTTAAATAATACAACATTAGGTAGGTTTTAATGCCAAGCATAACCTTTATGTGCCAGTCAGCTTTCTGGTGAAATATGGCAGTCATATGAGTGCCTCCATGTAGATTTGAAACCTGGTCCCGATCTCCTGAAGCATCTCAAGCAGAAATCTCATCTCAAATTGAGATTTTGCCCAAATCAGAGTAAAAAATTGTTATAAATCTGAAGTTAGAACTCATTAAAAATTACTGAAATAAACAAAGAATAACATTTACTCTTTTCGATGCTAATTTTACTTTTATATGTGCCTGAAGTTCTATGAACATAATCAAATGGTTTTGTAAAATCTTTGGCCGTTGTTTTCATTAGCAGGTAAAATTTAAGATTATGACTGATATGACACAATTTATTGTGGAAAAAAATATTTTATTATTTAGCACTCAATTATATTGTGTTTGTATTACAGGGACCAGTATTCTGACTTGGCAGGACCAACAACAACAACCACAGGGAACCAGTAACAACCAATCAAAACACACGACATATCACTCAACAGATCACACAACAGATCACCTGACTGGTCACATGACCAGTCATCTGACACTGAGTGATAATAAAACTCCATCTATTGGTATGTTTGGTCTAATCAAATTTATTGGCGATGTACTCCCGATTTCAATAAATTAGCTTCAGCAGGCTTTGGGAAAGGGATATCATAAATTCTCACATTTCAATCGTTAACAGTTTTAACATTCTTTTGTGAATTTTCACTTTAACTCTAAGCCCTGCAATATGTTTTTTCAGCAAAGAAAGAAATATTTGGACTTGTTGTTGACCACCTAAATTTAATGTGAGGTGAATTAGAACTTTAGATAATGACATGAAGATGCACTGGAAGATCCCTTAACATGTGACGTTGTGTGTCTGCGGTTTTGTTGAAACTTAAGCTCAACAGACTTATCCCCCTTGTTGGATTTTCTGGTTTGGTGGTATTATCCTGCATTTTGTTGGTACTAAACCTGGTTTGGTTTATTTTTCAGTTAAACATGATGTCAGTACACAGGAGTGTCCACTAAGTAATGCAGCACTAGATTTACTGACAGAGTTGTTACAGAGACAAGATCACTGGATGTGTAGGGAGAATGTTATTGTTGCTATCAAAGTTCTGTTTGGACGCGGAATAACCAGGTATGACCACGCCCTTTTTTAGCTCGATTTTTTAAGAAGAAAAGAGTAGATTTTTCACTCATAGATGATCAAGGATACTATCAAGTAAGAGAAAGTCGAGCATTCAGCATTCGTAGACGGTGCTTTTGCTTCACTCAATTTTTCCAGGAAAAAAAGTTGAGCTTTTGTTGTAACTGGTTCTTCTGAGTGTGCATTGTCAGGGTCATTTTCTCAAAGACTATAGAAGGTATCTTCTTGAAACATACCATTGTTATTCACCATCACAAGAGGAGACCATACTGAGAAGACTGATAACCATGTGACCTATATTTATTGAGTTTTCTGCCCTTGTTACTATCAAAAAAAGAAAATTGAGCGTCCAGCATTTGTTAACTTTTAACCCTTTAATCTAAAGTACCACCTTTTGACACTTTTTCAGTATAATAAACCTCTGCTCTGTGGAACCCCTTTGTCACACCACATATATTGATGGAATTAATCCCTAGTTAGTATCTGAGAATTCTTTATCCCGCAAAATTGCATTTTGCCTTTTACCACAAACCATGATATTTTTTTATCATTGCTATGCACAGAGCATGCTAAGTAATCTAGTTGGAAAGGGAGAGGGTAGCACACACAGATTTCTTGTATCTTGTAGACTTTTTGTGTTTTTCCTCAAATCCGTAGGTCACTGGAGGATATGATAGGAAAATAACCCAATCCGGTCATATACTGTCTTAGTTGATTGCAAACCAACAAACTACGGAAGATAAAATAATGCCTCGGTATACTGATGCAGGAGGCATGTAGTGATTGTCCTGTCCGTCCGTTCGTTCTTCCATCAGTTACAAAATGTTCAAACTCAAGTATTTTTGAAGTCCATCAAACTTCCAATACTTATTTACAATCATAAACACCTTGCATTATCAAAGCCATGTGAAACAATATCCAACTGAACATTTCAACAGAATTATGGCCGCTGAATGACTTATTTATTTGTTATGGACAAGGCTTCCACCAGGTCATAAGCATTTACTGAATGCAGCCTTGTTATAGTCCTTGTTTCAATAATTTATTACAGACTGATTGAGGAGAAGGTTGAGTTATTTACATCTACTGACATGATTTTTTTCTATATGAAAACGTTACACGATACTATGTGGCCGCAGGATGAGTTATCCACAGAACAACGTCCACGGTATACAGATCTACAGAAAGAACAAATCAAACATCAGGCATCATCATGTCTTACTGAATTTCTACCAGGTATGCATAGGTCCAATTTATTATATACATGTACCAACGTATGTATTGTTTTAAATACAGAACAAATCGCACAGTGGAAAACAGTGCAAAGGATCACATTTTTTATATCATACATGTCCGGTTTTCTGAATCTTTATCATGCTTGTCTGATAGGTTATATGCCGAAAATATGCCAACATTGTGACGTCAATGTTTACACATTAAACACATTTTTGGGTGTGACTTCACTGTTTTTCACTTTCGCTCAAATTTAATAAAAGATAATTGATGTGAGAACAAATGGTTGTATTTTAATGATTTTGTGGTTTACTTTATATCTCTGCAGGAATATTAAAGGTTCTGATTGGCAGTGAGGAAAGTGATCTGGCTGTAGAAGAAGTTATAGAATCCCTGAAATATGAGAAATTAAACAGGTAAATAAGTCTCACATTAGGGTCATAGGTGAAAGACATATCTGTTTTGTTTAGATAAATGGGGATTTGTTTTAAAATACATGAAGTCAAAAAGGATTTATTATGTCTCCGGAAAGGAATCCGCTTAAATTTATTATTTCTGACGTTGTTTTGACTCTGTAACTATCATAATGTGATAAAAAGAATCCGTCATTTGTTGTTTTAGAGATCAACATTTCTTAAACTCACCATGAATACAAATTATTTAACTCGCTAAAAAGCTCGCTAAATATCTTGTGTTTTCTACACTTGTTTAAGAAATGTTGGGGGAATGATGGATCCTATATTTATCTTTCAAATGTTATCTTTCAAAATACCTTTTCTTTCAGACATTTTTGGTACACTGCATTTGACCTTATTCTAGAAGAACTATTCCCTGAAGTCAATACACAGGAGTTACAGAGGAAACTCAGTGGATGCGTTAATAGTTTGTGAAAAACAAAACAATGGTGGCAGTTTGAAAAATATGTGTTCAATTTCAATAGTATTTGTTTTATTTAAAATTTTAAAATTAATGGTGCATAAATAGCATAATCACTGCAGAATACACTTAGCGGCACTTCTAACGCTGCCATTTATATATTTCGGTTTCCTTGGAAAGTCTTCAATGATTTTTTATGAAATTTGGCACACGTATATATCAATATTTGACACAAGTTCTGGCGAATTTTCCGCTCGATCCGACGATAGACTATTGCATGATATGTCTTCAACAGACTGAATACTAAAAATGAAAGTCGCATTTTTATCGCGCAATACCGGTCACCAGGTCGTTATGTGTGCGTTTAGATGTCCTTTCTTCATATAATAATTGTGCATGTTGACATTTTATTTGCTCATGTCTTTTAATAATCATTAACGATATTTACCAACTATCTAGGGAAGGAAAAAGTTTGGTTTTGCTGCAAAAAAGAGTGTTTACCGTAACCATAGCGTGTCGGTTGAAAAATACGATTCCTAAGAATAACCGGGGTTAGTCTCAACATGAAATTTAAATCTAGGGTGACCAAAATTGCTTTAAACTGAATAAATTTAACTCTACTACATACTATGTACACTCATTATTTAGAAGAAATTTATATTTGATCATTCAAACCGCCTCAATTGAGGTTAAGCGTTTATTTTTAACCCATCGGCTTTACATTTATAATACGAGTAGATTTTGGGGCCGTCTAAGCGTATTTACTGCTATTTCGTTTCCTCGGAAATTGTAATGTCGGTGCATTTTTTAAATATTTTTTATTGTGAACACTTATGATATAACATTTGAAGTATTAAATAAATAAAATCTTGAAAATACTCGATTTACCCTTAGTTAATATGCTATTTAATTTTGTGACTTTATAATATCGGGTGACGTAAATTACTTATTAAATGCGAATTTTTATACCCATCAATTTCCAAAATTTCAAAAGCAGTAAGAGGCACATGCTTTAAACTAAAACTGGTGAAAATTTGATAAAATTATCTTGAACGGTTCTCGAGATATTAAGAAAATTCAAGTGGCAGCGTTAGAAGTGCCGCTAAGTGTACATATTCTATGTTTGTATTTTCACAAAATTTCAAGTTCTTCAGTACTTTAGATGTTTTACTATTTTAACATTTGCAGCCTCATAATTGTGACTTTGTCTGATTGGTTGAAATAATGAAATAATACTCTATAATTGTTATTATGATGTTATATTTATTTATTTATTTTATTGTAAATTTAGTCAAAGTTGTCTCCCTTTGATAGGCATAAATATGTTGTTGAGTTTTATTGATATGTTGGTCACTGTTTAGTACATACATTCATTCCTTTGTGTTTTATCTGTTATAATCGAAGGACTGGCAGTGCATTTAATTAAAAAATTCTCAAATTTCAATCACATTATAATAAATTTGCAATTGTAGAATAATGCAATAAATTTGTGAATGTTGAATTGAAATAATGATCTCTCGAAATTCTTCGAAAATTTTATAATTAATTGTTTTCATAATTTCAATTTTATGATTTTCTTGATTGAAAAAGGTAAAATTTTAAATTCTAAATTCTGATGTCACTGTCCATCTTTCATAGTCTTAACATTATGTGAATTTTACTGATAATGGGTAAGTGTTTTTAATCATAAAGTATTCAATATCAAAATATTGTTTGGTTTTATCATAGGCATTTGATATCAACTGTGTGTAGATTAACTATTTTTGATAGTCACCGCAAGTCCATCAGTGTATCTTATAGGGCTGTAACGGTACGCTCACCTCACGATATGATACGTACCGTCAATTTTTCTAACGGTTCGGTATATTTCGGTATGATACAATATACTCTAACAGCAGCTTAAATACTACAATTTTAAGTGACAATGAATTTGTTGATTCTATGACAGCAATTCTTATGTGGCTATCAACTATTTTAAATGATTTTCGACAATATGAGGTATATCTTAAAACAATGAAAACGAGTGATGCATGGTAACTATACATAATAGGAGGGCTTACAGACATTTTCGTTCTCTGAATATTATTTTGCTCATAAAAAAAGCTTATACCGAACCGTACCGAAATTTGCAACTCTTGTACCGTGAACCGTGTGGGACTGAAGTCCGCGGTCTTTCATGTACCGCGGTATACCGTTACAGCCCTAGTATCTTAGAAGAAAAAAGGTACACAACTTGTTCACAACAGAACCGGAAATTGTTGGTATAATACGTACGGTAGCCACTGTTTTGACACTGATTGACTTGTGGTGACTATGAAAAATTATAAATTTACACTCACTTGAAATCAAATACCTGTAGGTTTTGTTACATACATATAGAAGAAGTCTATTTGTAGTGTGGTATGTAACAGTAATGATTCAGTAGATTGCTATACACTGTCATATTGCATTGTACCATCATATTAAACAATTGTGCCTGTTAATATGTCTCCAACGTATTTAAAATAACATAACATATAATTTATTGATACAGAATTGCATACCGGTAGTAACAATTTATAATCAAACAATTATATTTTTTTACTAGAAAAGAGAAATATGGAAAATTTGAAAATAATTAATACATTGAATTACATATTGTGACAGGGTGAATGGTTGACATTGTTTTCTGAGGGGTCTTTAAGGGTAACTGATGATAAATGGTGCATAATTGTGAAAACAAAGTTATAAGTAAATAAACTGAGCTAGACATTGATTTTTGCAGAAAATTTGAATCGATCTCATAAAGATTGTCTGCCCTTGTTCTCCTAAACTATTGGTCCGATTTCACGAATCTTCACTTGGATACTAGGTAGTAATTCTAGTAGATACCAAGCCTTATTATTGAGTGTTGTCTATATTTTAACCCAGGTGGTATGTTAATATAAGCAGGGAGGGTAACAATGAAGCTTGATCGTTAATCCATGAAAACACAATTAGAAAGGGCTGATATTACACCACTGGCTCAGAGTAATTCTTGTGCTCTATGCTAGAACCTTGTTATATATTTGTGCATAAAGGTCAGGATCGGGTCAATATCTCTGTGCTATACTAAATTCCTAACAGTCAAGGGAGAGAACTTCGGTTGTCATATCCGCAATATATTGTTCTATAAACTAGCCTGTTAAGTTGAAATATGAAACATTAGTGATATGTTTCTTGTTTCTGTATACATGTACTTCATTCTAATAGATCAATAGTATACTACCAGTACCAGTGTATTCTTCAGATACTAATATAAATCTCATCTCAAATGTTGCCATGTGTAATTTGGATAATTGACCAGGGAGGATGGACTCATAATAAGCATCAAAACAGTAAATGCTATTCTTTGTTTATTCCAGTAATTGTTAATGAGTTCTAACTTCAGATTTATTAGATTTGGGCAAAATCTCAATTTGAGATGAGATTTCTGCTTGAGATACTTCAGGAGATCGGAACCAGTATTACTGAGAACTTGACTATTCACAGTTTTATCAGAATAGAATATTTAGGAACAAGCAAACTCTATATTAGTGTTTTATTATGTTTGAATGTTTTGAACAGTCTTTGATTTGAATCCATAACCAAAGACCTTAGGTCTTTGCCATAACCTAGGGTTACTTTGTTTGCTCTTGACTGAAGCTGAAGCTCAGTGGTTAACATGCTTGTTTTCTAATCTGGCGACCCAAGTTCTAATATGTCGAGCATAGCCTTTATTTGCCAGTCAGCTTTCTGTTGAATATGGCAGGCATATGTGTGCCTCAACCCGGATCTGAAACCGGGTCACTAGATTAGGCATCAAGCCCTCTAACCACTGAGCTACGGAGACATGTGAAGACTGTCAAATAAAGGCTATTGTAAGCAAATCTAGATCATCGGTGTAATGTCGTTATAATTATCATCATCGTGGAATGTATGATGCACATGATTGATCATCTCTGAGTAGTTGTCATCAAGTCACTACCTCCATATTTAGGAACACAGCTAGTCTTACATAGAAAACAAAAGTATTTTATCTAGTTTTGTATTATACACACATTGTATAAGTATTCTATGTTCTGTTGTCGCTTTATATGTTTCCATACAAACATTATCATTTCTATGTGTTCATAGAGATGTATTCTACAGATCAATTTTATTTAAGACATACGAAAAGGCTTCCAAATGATATTTTTTCAAAAAAAGTCTAATTAGAATTCTTAAACAAATTCAAAGAGAGAGCTTATAGCCGCCTATATATTTTTCCCATGAATCAATTTTTCATCTTTTATTGCCATGTTTTTAACAAGTTATTAATAATTATAGTATATTATATTTTAGTGTAAGATACCATTTATCATTTAATTCATAATCTTTGCAATAAAGTATTTTTATTGTAGGGAGTTACCTTTATTAAGGTTATCATGAAAATACCCTTGAACTTTACTAAAGTCTAAGAGAAAAATATTTTCTGCTAAATAAAGGTAGTATAATTTTTTCACATACAAAGGTCAAAGTCAGGGTAGATTTTACGAGCTATGTAATGAATTATGTTAGCAGGTAATTTATACAAAGATTAATTAGATAAGGTGTTGATGTTGACACTGCATTCCCATTTATTTGAGACAATAGTATCAATGTGTTTCTATGCAAATATTTGGTTTGTGTAAAATATTTTAATGATAAATTATCCTTATAATTCAGTGTAGCAAAGCCACGTGACTTTTAGTGCTTCAGTGCTAAGACAAAATTTTCTTCACCTAGAAAAATATCTGTACATATTTCCTTTCTATACGAATTTCTATGAATATATAAGAACATGCAAGCTTTCAATGTAATACAGGATCCCTAGCAGCAGTTGGGTCCTTTTGTCTTGTTGTGAAACTTTTGAAAAAAATAGCTTGGAACTGTAGACTAGCACTTCGAAGATTTCACAGAGTGTTTGCAATAACGGCCCAGCTATATCGCTGGCTAGAACAAGAAGGTCCTTACTACCAAATCCATATATTGAGAAAACAAGAGAACTGTCTGTAATTTACTCTTTACCTATGGGAAAACACGTTTTTAAAACTTCATTTTGGTCAACATGACAATTTCATAAGAAGCGCCTTGTGAAGCAGATTTCAAATATGTATGAGTCTTATAAGATCGTAAGTAGTAGTTACGACTTTCTGGTTCTAAGTCATCGATAAAGAGATACTATATGTACGTTGCAGAAAGTTATATTTCCCCCATAAGTGTGGCATATATTTTAAGAAAGTTAGTGGAGAAACAGCGTTCTTACGACTATTCATGTTTTCATTATAAAGCAAATTTCAGCTGCACATTGTAGCCAAAAGTCACATTATATTGTTACACTGTCTTTCAGTACTGTAAAGTATGGTAGGTTTAAGGTTATGGCATGGGGTAACTTTCGGTGAAGGTATAGTCCTAACTAATTAAACAACTGATCTTGTCCTTTATCCTTGAACTCCCTTGGAATATATTTCATCTTCCTTTTTAATAATACAATACAGACAAATAAAATATAATATAATAATAAAATAAAAATAAAAAATATTTTAAAAAATTTCTCTTTGTCAATTTTTAAAAAAACAAAACAAACAAGCAGTACTTTGTCAGTTTACAATTTTATCACTTCAACTTGAAGGTATTGCTGTATATGTCAGTTGTAACAAGGATATAAGTGTCATAATATGTTGCATGATGCACAAATCATACACACCACATTCATTCTATTTTAGTATCATATGCTTGCAAGTACAAGGGAAATAGTGCAATTTTGCCGACAACAAAAATATGTTTTTTCACAGGGCTAAGAAATTATATAACAAAGTACCGTGTTTTTACATCTACACAACTTATTGCTTTTTTCATTATAATAAAACAGTTACGAAACCGATGTCTGCTTAGTTGGGAGTGGTGGCCTAGTAGGAGGGCAGGCGCTTCAGGGTCGATAGGTCCTGGGTTCAACTTTAGTCTGGATCTTTTTTTGCTGAAGACCCTTCATTAAGTAGGCTACGGTTTGTAAATGGTATTTTTATAGTGAAAAGAGCGTAAAATGGCACAACTCTGTATTTTGTGACGTAATTTCTTATGCCTGTGGTGTAATACTGAAATTGTTGAAATTATTTTAAGTGGGTAAAAGTTTGTTCCATACGTTTAAGATTTAATGTTTTTATAAAAATATCAAGTTTACTGGTTAGGGTAAGAAACAAAATGTTTGTTTCCTATATAATAATGAATGCTTGATCTTGAAACAGTCTTATTGATACATCATGTCTATTGTTTATTAATAATATATTGTGAAACATTTTCTCAATGGTTGAGTTGAAAACTTCTCATTTAGTTAACACTAGATAAAGTGGTTAGAAATAGGGTACTAGACATAAAATATGGAGAATAAATAATATACATTGCCCTCAAAAAGTTCCTTACACTTTTCAAATGATAAAATTATTCTATTTAATTACATGACAAACACAAGTGTAATGGCACGGTGTCTTCCAAACTAAATATGGTTGTCTTTTTATTCAGCAATTGTCTAATTCCATTGACATTTTATCAATGACTATCTGCAATAAAACATTAATTTTCTAACGTTAATTTATGAAATCATATAATTTAAGGAGTGTGCAGGGAACTTTTGGGGGACAGTGTACATGTGAATACATGTATATTAGAATTGTTATGTTTGTGCCATTGTTGTTGTACACACCGGTTATACAGTGCTTGTTGTATACACCGGTTATACAGTGCTTGTTGTACACACCGGTTATACTGTGCTTGTTGTACACACCGGTTATACAGTGCTTTTGTCAGTAAAATCTTGTGATACTATTATATATGTACAAAATAAATATTTTAAATCCTAAATTTTGTTGTTGTTTGACAAACATGGGCATGGTAAAATTCAGACAGGGAAGGCAGATCTCTAAACACTCAGAAATAGGTGAGGGAAAGTCTGTCAGCATGCGATTGATATGTTGAGTATGGACCTGGCCCTGATCTCGTAAAGCATATCTCAAATAGAAATCTCAGCTTAAATTGAGATGTCGGTCAAATCAGAGTGTTGCACTCCATTGAAAACAAAAAAGTGTTCTTGAATAATGCAAGTACCTATGTAATTCTGAGGTACTAGTGTCCATACCTGTCCGATCGATTGTCATGGGCAAGCCTAGAAAACGTGCCTATGACGTCACACAGTGCCCTCTACTTCTCCACATGCTGAGAAAATGTTCAAAGCCCCACATGCTTTTGAACAAGACTGTAGCAAAACCACGGAATAGTAGAACATGTCCTACTTTAATGTATGAATAATATGTATTTACAGTGTATAAGTTTGCAAATAATTATACCCATTATGCATACGGTATTCAGGAATTCAGAGTTGTTCATCATTGAAATACAGTATCAAAAATATCAGACACACATATACACCGAAAGACATTTAATTACATCCATCATTTATCATCTAATTATTATAACGCACATCACCGCACGACGGTCAACATAACTTTTCGACGTGTGACGTAAAATCTTGGAAAATGTTTTACAAAAACCTTGTACATACATTTGACAAACACTTTCATGACAACTTAGACAGTTTAAACTGCAGTGTAACATGCATAATTATGTACATTTTACAGCGGGACAATGGGACATTAACAAGGCAAAATGACGGACGTTCATAGTTTACTATTCCTCCAAGACAACGGCCATTACCAAAACAGGATCATTGCGCGCCAGCAAGCAAATCAACTTTTGATATTGTTTAAGACTCACATGTCGACAGTATTTCAGTGCGCGCGCGTACTTTGTCCTAAGCATTCTGCGAACAAGTAGTTACGTGGAACTGCCTTGTAGATAATTAAACATTGAACAGGGACGGCGGCACTCGATTGATACAGCCGAGCATACAAACAACACGGTCACATTGCAAGCGCGTACGATTTCCATTTTGTATACATGTAATATAATGCCATTTCTTATGACTTGATAGTATATAATACAGTATATCGCGGCATTGGATCGAACCTTGCCTCGAAGTTGCCAAACTAGTGCATCGAAGCCGACAACAAATGCATTGATCAGTGACCCAGTTTTGGCTCTCATATAAGGCGTCCCAAATACCACCAATCTAAGATTTTGTGGCAATAATGTTAACTGCTCTGTGTGGAGTAATTTCCTGTTATTGGAATTAGAATCGTAGAAATCATGTTGATTTTAAATGGCACCAGCGTTCAAGAATACACTAATCACGCCAAACAGCCCAAACACACGAGTGTAAAGAATGTGAAGGTCAATATGCGCTCAGGTGACTGAACCTTAAAACAAAAGGCAATGTTTGGACACCAATCACGGTAATTGGCATTTTTTATGCTATAAAAATGAGTCAAATTATGTAAACTACCGCGAATCCAACATTTGGTAACACAATAAGCTCCAGCAATCGATTTGCATACACGAATATGTGCATAATTTATATAACAATGTATTTTAATATTTTCTGACAGTATCCGCAAATGTTTCAACAGAAATATATGTCTTCCGGTGGGATGTTTGTTATGGTGAGGCTGCATGAGGTTTGTGTACATGTGTTATGATATGTTGAACATGATTAATAGCGAGTTTAACATACTCCGCAGTTGTATTATAACAATGTTGACAATGTAACACGCCGTATTTTATAGCACGAAGTTTAGCACATGACGCGTGGACCGTCACAAACATGTCGTACACAGTAAGTGTTGTTCGTTATGAGCTGTGATACGTCATTAGGCGATGCTTATGAGTGACAACTTGTTAACACAGTTGTAACATGCTGTTTAAAGGTATCTATTGGCATATTATCCATTCTTGTTTTGCGTCTGAATCTGTGGCTTAAATTAAATAATCATTGACGCACATTATTAATTTTGAATTAAGTTTTTTAAGATTGCGTTGCAGGACCTCAAAAGTTTCAACTGCATTTTCTGTATACGACACATTAGTAATACATGTATAAGGGCATTTCTAGTTTAAAGTTACTAGTAACCCGGTTTAAAGCCATACGATGCAGTGTTTTGTATGATACATTGGACAAAACTCTCCCTAAAATATTCCGTTAAAAGCTCCCAGTACCTTTAAATGAAACACCGTTTAATTACAGATAGCCACTATATAAATGCCCGCGGTTGTCAACGTAAATTAACACGTTAGTTGATGAACTAAACATCATATTTGTAATAAGTTGGCATTGGTTACTGAACCGCAATTTGCCGTATCACTGGCATTGCAAAATTGTGCGCATTGGAAATTAAATTTAGTCATTGGATTTGAATAAAAGTCAAGAAATCTAATGTAAGTTGTTCTTGAGTTTCAATTTTACAAGAACGAATTCTAAATTGAAACATGATAGCTTAGCAATGCAATGTATTGTTCTAAAGTTTTAAAAATAGACGTTCTTGAGTTTCAACTTCATGCGAACAACCGGCCAGTATATTACAAGTGTTTACTTTACAGGATGTTAAATAAGTTGATTCTCAAAATTTACTTCGTACATTTTTATCGGAGTCATATTCGCAGTGCAAAATTCTAATTTCTTCATCAAAACGCTTCATTTAATGCCAGAAGGATTAAAACGATAGTACTGTATAGAACCCTCGGGAATTTTAGATGTAGAATTAACATTATTCTGACGTCAAAAAATAAAATATCGAAACTTTGACATCTTCAATTGCATTAATTGTTGCCTACATATATTTAGTTAATTTATAGTTATACAGTGAAATTTAATAACTAAAATACAACTATGCATGATAGTCTGGCAGATAAACAGCAATATTTTGGATGACCGTGCAATACAGAGTTTCCGTGCAACATGTTATTGCATGTTCTTGTTGTCTTGACTATGCTCATGATAACAGAATCCTGAGGCCTTGTTCACCAACATCGTAAGTCTAAAATTCAGACTTAGACTTTAAATTACCAAATATTCTATTCACTCTTATGATCTTACAAATGTACCGATTTTGAAATAAATGGGTAAACATGTTCAGTAGGTAACAGCAAATAATCAGATAAAAGTTCACATGGCTAAATCTTATTCAGAAGAAATGACAGTGATTATAAATTTCGTCAATTTTGAGTCAAAGTCTGAATTTCAGTCTTACAACGTTGGTGAATAAAGTCCCTGATGAGCCTATCACTGGCAAATTAGGACATTGTTGATCAACATTTTGTAGAGTACAAAACATAGCTAGGCGAGTTTGACACGAACATGGCCTTCTTTCGATTAGCATAATTTAATAGTCGATATCTTGCCTGTATTTATAGTCGGAGAGTATAATGAAGACGTTCGAGATGTAATACAAACACAAATTTGAAATACAATGTACAAATATTGCACGATTTGTTGCGGAAATTGAACCTTGTAGTATGTACATGCATAAAGGTTAAAACCAAGTCAAATTCTTCAAGCTATACATATTATGTTTGTTTGGTACGTAACCGTACCTTTCGTAATCTAATGATTGGATGGGTTAACTCTCAAAAGCTAGCTACCTCTCGTAGTTTTATTGGAAATGGTGAAACCATCAGTTGCGACTTTTTTTTGTCAAGTCATGGGTCTACGAAATTGTATCACAAACTACAGTTTTTATTTCCAAAAGTGTTCACCCTGCCAGTCTGTGCTACAGTGTTCCCTCTCGTAACGACACCTCTCAGCAGCGACTCCCTCCTTAAAATGACATTCAAAATTCCTCCCATGCAATTTGAAGGTTTCAAACACCCTTCGAGGAGCGACCCCTCTCTACAACGACGAACGGCACTCTGAAAGTCGTACCCACACTATGATGTACCTCTCTTGACCGGTAAACTTGTAGTTTGTGACATATTAAATTGCGTAGGCCTGTGGTCACGCTGGCCAATTATTGTTAAATGATTATATAAATAAAAAAATTAATATAAATGTGTATAATGCGATACATGAAACTAGCTAACATTTCCATTCATCAAATAGGTGAATACATCAGTTCCAACTATTGGTCCTGGGCCGCAATAACCCCGTGTGTGACCTCACGTCGATTATGCAGGTGCATGCACCATGTGTGATATATTATCTACGCAAGTAACACTCTCTACATAGTCTAACATTAATCAAACATGTTCTCTGGCACAGATGGGCTGTTTCATGGCAGTTTTATTTCTATTTGATAAATCGCCATGGCACAAACATCGTCATTTCTCGTTTGTCAAATTCAAAATTCGCGTGAATATTATGTATAGGTATGTATGCGCTGTTTAAGGTGGACCGGGTGTTCGTAAGCTTCAGATTTTAATCATTTTAGTTCGGATTGGAGAGTGAGGTGTAAAGTTTTTTGCGCTGTTTTGGTCTAAATAGTAAGTTTAGCGTCATTAAAAGTACCACCTGGCGGGACGTGATGTTCCAGTAAAATATGCACTGTAGGAAGAACAGCAACTCATTTTTAAAAAAGGGTAGGGTACAAGGTTGCATCTAACATGTTTCCTCTAAAATTTAGAGATCAATATGAACGTATAATCAATGTAGCATGTTATACAGACAGAGCTTCGGGTTCCTAATGCAACTACATGTACGCAAAACATAGCTTATCTAGTCCTCTATATATAGTACCCATATGGCCAAACTCATGAAACTCTTCTCGAGAGTTTATTTTAGATAAATGAATGGTTGCTGTTCTTGTTGTTATTGTTTCAGGATTTCTGCCACCCGTTACTGCAATTAATTATCAGCATATCCACAAAAAAATGAAGACCACCGCTTATAAACATTACCATTGTCCACACACTAGAAATATGTATAGGAAATTATTTACGACCTTCCGAAGTTATAGACAACTGTTTTGCGTACATACTCACAACGCTTGGAATTCTTGACAGTTTAGTACTCAGATTTTTTCATTGCAGCTGATCCTGGCTTTCAAGATGAAGACAGCTATGATATCCACCGCTCTGTGTATGTTGTTGTTGATCCACGTGACCACAGCAATGTATGGACTGTGTTCAACACAATGGTTCCCTAAGACAAAGTATGATCTGTGTAATGATAATAATGATGAATGCAGGGAGGTAAGCAACATTGTGTCATAAATCTACCCAGGTCTAAACAAATACACTAAAACCTCGTTATCTCGAGGACAAATCGAGACGAGCAAGGCATCGAAATAAACCGGAAGCTCGACATATCGATGCACTCATTGGTATTCAAAATTTAAAGCAAATTTTCTCGAAATAAGTCGAGTGCTCGTAATATCGATGCTCGTCTTAACGAAGTTTAGCTGTATGTTCATTTCCTGTAACCCTACCAACCCTCTTAATTTACCCCCTGCCCAAACTTTTTTTATTGGTATCTCCACTATCAATTTGTCAAATTTGGAGATTTTTTGTTTGCAGACAACAAAAACATTACTTGTGTTTCAACATTTCATTAATAAGTATATGATAGAGGTTATGTCTGGTTGTTGGGATAAAAGGATGTACCATTTTAAAAAAACTATCCCTATTTACCGACCTATCTTTTTTAGCATGTTACAGGAAACAAACATATATTTTTTAGGCCTCACCAACGTCCATATTCTATACAAGACACTTGACCTTAAATACTTTGACAAATACAATCACCTTCAAACGTAACACACTGGCATTAAAATAAATCAAACTAGCCATTGGAACTACTTTGCACAACATGTATCGAATCGGCATTGCGACAAATGTACCCGATCGCCATCAAATACTTATAACAAATCGGCATCAAATGCAATTACGGCTCGTATATATACATCGGCATCCAATATAAGAACACGGTATCTCTATCGTTGTTATTAAGTCTATAAAATTAAATATAAGATCAATTTATCTAGCACCTGTGGTAGCAACAAAATGATTTTTTCATATGACGAGTTAATGTCCATAGTAGTGACGAGTTAAGGTTCCAAGAGTCCATAAGTCGGTAGGCTTACCCCAACCTTATTCTGAGGCCTATAATGACCAATGTGTAGGTGTTAGAAGCTTGTGGACTGTTTCAAAAGGAATCAAAAGGGTTCATGCATATTTTGGGACACCGAAAATACCCACATGATTAAATAGAATCCCATTGGAACCCCATTTATAGCAAAAAGTGACGATTTAAGGTTCCTTTACGTTACAAGTATAACAAGTTTGAATACATTGCAACAAATCGAAAATCTTTTTGCTCAACTGACTGCGAAAGTTGATTTTTAGAAGATTTTTTTATTTCTTTTCAGGCTGGTGGAAGCTGCTATCATCCTGGTGTCGGTGATAGCGGAGATGGATGTGTGTGCCTGAGAAATACTACGAATCGTGCCACTGGAAAATTAGAATACATACTCCTGAACAAGGACCATTTGCACGGAAAAGGAAAAAAGATTCCGAAGAATTTTAAGATCAAGAATGTTAATTAGTAACGTTTCTGTATTTCTGATATTTTTTTCTGATCAAATACGGGACATTTGTGCCTCGTATATTTACAATATTCATTTTTGTATATACACTATGTACATCGTTGATATTTTATTTAGATTTTCCCGTCTTGATCGTTTTATGATTTCATAATGTTTTGTTCACATTTCAGGTATCGATGATGAAATAATTATATAAAGCATTGTAATGAATATTTATAATGTTATATACATGTATGTATTAGTGTGTCTATGTTTAGCTAGGCCATTTTTCTGATTTATGTAAATTGCTTAGGGTAGATTTTCTTGTCGATTTGCTTGGAATAAATGGTAACTGGTAAATTGTTCTTCAATTGTTAATTGTTGCCATTCTTGTAGTTTGATGTCGTTAAATCAAATGACAAACAAATATGGTTGTCTATTATAATAAAAAAAGCATGAAAAAAAAACCGACAGGGAAGGTAGCACTTAACCTTACCAGCCGAGCACAGAAATCAGAAACACCTCGACACAACTACCCTGTATATCGGTAGTTTTGGACATACTTTCTTGCGAAAGCCAAGAACCAGCAGAAAACGACCGATCATTGGATATCTGATATATACGCCAGGATAACTACCCCACCCACTGGAATCTAACATACAACCTTACCACATCAACATGGCTCGAACAAAATAACATTATCAAATATTGAACATTTAAATATTTCTACGCTCATTGGTCCCAAACATATAACTTTTCAACGCCCATTGAGTTCGAACATTAAGCCTTACGACACCGATTGAGTGTCCAAAGGGATGTAACCTCAAAAGTCTGCAACGATTTTTTATTTAACGCTTCTCGGCATTTCTTAATTACATCCAAACAAAATAACCTGCTTGTACTGGCTTTCGGAAAGCGTTAAGGGGAAACAACTATCTTTATTTATCCAAGAAAATAATTGAAGTTTTACAATTGGCATAGGTAAAAGTTCTGCGTAGTTCAACAATGTCTACGTGCTGTTTCCAGTGAACATGATGTCGGAAAGTTCAAACAACCATGCATACATTTCATGATATGTTTAAATCCTGTAGATAAGATCTGACAGGCCAGGTAGAAGAACCAGAAATAAATTCCAGAATTCTCACAAAAAACATAAATCACAAAAATAATCTAGATCTCCTAGAATTCCTAGAACAGTTGGTGTGTTAAACTGGAACATAATACAGTGGTTCATAAATTGAATTATATATTCTGTTTACAACGCAGGTAAGATTTAATTGTGTTGTTAAAAATTCGATATTAATGTGTATTAGCCCCATATCGGTTTTCAAACGGTGGGTACTATAATTATTTTAAGTTTGTTCTCCGTCCGTCCGTCCGTCCGTCCGTCCGAAAGTTCGTGCATCAGTCCATTCGTCAAGAAAATCTGGATCCTGCTATAACTCAAACATTTTTCAAGCTTGGTTTATGAAACCCTTGTATGTGAATAGGGACCTATGAGGAGATTGTGCACGTTGATTCGGACACAAATCGTGGTTGCCATGGCAACAGAAACAATGACAACCTGGAAACCAGGTATAGAGCTTCTGTATTGCTTGCAATTCCTAATTAAATTGTATTGTTTCACGATACTTATAATATCGTATCATAATTATGGTAATTTACATTGATATTTGCAAATGAGGTGTGGCTTAATTCAATGGTAATTGAAGGGGCGTGTCTCAAATTTCAAACGAATGCTTGCAACCACTATATTACACTCCCGTTTAATAATGTCCCTACCGAGGACCAATAGAAACTTCAAGGATCAAAGCTTTAAACTGTTTTTTAATCGTAATATGAGTGTATGCCCATTAAATGTCTGAGGGCAAGTAAAAAAACAAACAAAAAAAAACGTACATTGATCTACAATATTAATGTTACAAATACGTGTTGTTGGAGGAGGACAAGTAACACATATTGATATTGTTTATTGTTGTTTGCATTATAGCTTAATAAAATCAAAGCTTTAAGCTGTTTTTAATCGTAATATGAGTGTATGCCCATTAAATGTCTGAGGAAAATTAAAAAAAAAAACAAAAAAAAAAACGTACATTGATCTACAATATTAATTTTACAAATACGTGTTGTTGCTGAATTCCAAATTATTGAGGACAAGTAACACATATTGATATTGTTTATTGTTGTTTCATTCGACTGAGTTAGTAAAAAGTGCTTGGTTACTTGGTCTATTTCCTGCAATATTAGCTTCAGATACATGTAAAAGCATCCATGACAAAGTGTCACATCGAGATTCAAAACAGTTCCCCCTTCGGTCCGGAGACAACATTGTTCTTTTCGACCAACTTGTCACCCATAAATACGATAATATGGTAGTCTAAATCTTCAATATCAAATGTATAGCATGTATTGCCTTAAAATTATATGTAGACATATATATAACGATTCTTTTATCGAAGTCATCAAGCTATTCATATAATACAGTTTCATCGTTTTAGTGTATGTTCGAAGTGGTCATCGTTGAAAGAACAATAACAGTTTCAAATTAGTGTGCCAAAATACCTTTTTTTAAATTTAAATATGCCAACTGCGCTCTTTTGGACAACATGGAAATATACAGTATATAATCAATTAATTAGCTTAAATGTCGATTCACCTTAAGTACATCTGTCTCACATGTGCCTATAGATGCTAAAACAGAGAACGTACCAACACAAATCTGAACTAAAAGTCTATTGTTCTACGTTTATTTTCAGATTTTGTTGCCTCCCCAGGATGAACCGAGCCCTGCTTCTAGCATTGTGTGTGTTGGGCGTCCTTCACCTGACGTCAGCTATGTATGGTCTGTGTTCAACAAATTGGTTTACGGATGACCAATGTTATGACTTTGGCGACGAATGCGCCGATGTAAGACTTTAGTGTTGTTTTATTGAAGCATTTTTTTATAATTAACTAAACAGTATTATGCAAATATTTAATTGTTCAGTTTAATAATGTTCTAACTTTGGGTATAGATTGTATGTTTGTAATCAGCCTCAGTTTTTGATATTCCAAAAACGACTAATGGATGAGGTAGGATATGCATTTTGGGATAGTCACATCAAGGGTTCACACCTACTTAACTTATTTGGCCAAACAATGACCCCATTCTGATCTGCGCTTTGTCTATCTTTATTTACCAAATTACCCACCAGTTATTCCGTACAACTTTTTATAAGTCTGTCAATTTTCTAACAGCTATCTTTAAATTATCAACCAAATTGAAGTTCCTATCATTTATCAGCCATGGCAGTAAAGTCTGAACAATGTTTTAAAAAAGTCGAAACTAATCAGAATGTTATAAAACTTCGTTAATTTGTACATTTTTCAGATGGGTGGTGGATGCTATCATCCGGGTCATGTCGGAGATCATGGCGAGGGCTGTATTTGTCTACGACGTGAAATGCATCGTGGTGTAGACCAGGTGGTGATTCTTACCAAGGACCATTTCAATATGCATAGATGGGATGTCCTACCACCGCGACGACCATAACTTGGCGAAAGACTTATCTGCCAAGATTGTTAAATCCAAAATTGGAGTGATAATGAAACCAATCAAAAGATGCACTTAAATGTGATTTTAAAGGGATTTAGATGCATAAACAAGGAATGTATTATTCTAGTGGTTATAAATATTGGACAGAACGAAATAAAATAAAAAAAATGTACTTTTTTCAAAGTTAGCGCTAAACTTGGAAAACCAGATATTCATAACGAAAATAGGATAACTCCACTTTAATAGGAGTACTTGGCAGGTGGTTAAAAGATTGCAGTACAACTAAGCGCGAACTGTTTAACCATCATTGTACTTTTGACGTTACTTTATTGAGCCGTTACATTGATGATTCATTCTCATCACTCTTGATAGACTACGTGGTACGTGTTTCAAAACATCTAGGTCTCGACCTCCTGAAGCAGCTCAATATCAGCTTAATCCCATATCAATTATTGTCAATTGTCGTTGGTGTAAATAATACGAGAGGCTGCATCCGCAACTGGCATCACGAAATGCAAACATTATTCTGAGTTGTTCACAGTACAAATTAAAGCGATTAAACTTAGAGTTATCTAAAACTCAGTCTCTGCTTTTAGCAAAATCTCAGTTTGAGATGAGATTTCTTTAAGAGTTGCATCTGGAGATTGGACCTAGGATTGTAGGGTCAGTGTCAATCAAACACATATCCAATGAACAGATTAGAACGGATTGAGATTTCGACGATGGACAAGTACTCAATACAAAAGTTGTCTTATCCCTTGTGTAGCACATCTTATCAAATATAATAAACATTTCTGTTCATCGTTTTATATTAACAATATACCCGCTTATAAGACGATGGTCTATGTTAACATCCAAATTTGCTGGTTCATTTTGTGCACTGCGACTTATAGCATGAATCGTCTTATAACTGCATATACATACGGTAAGACAATAATGGTCGCTGAAACGAAAATAGTGAATGGAACTAAATAACTCATGATCTAATCATGGATATTGAACGTTTTCATTGCCTATTGTATAACCCGAAGTGACGTTTGTGTCTTTAATGCTACCACTAGAGACTTCATAGACAGCACCATATCGTACCAGGAAGTTTTACATACATTAATTGATATAAAACGGTTTTGTTCCAGACTTGAATGGCTTTCCTCACCGAATTCATACGATTCATATAACATACATATAGTGGCTTAAATACCCTATGTGTTTTTACATGCATCTCCGCTGATTAATTATTTTCGTCTCAGTATATAGTGTCGCTTTAAGTGTTCATATAATAAGTGGTTATGATCAAAGTGCAATAAATCTTAGATAGAATGTAGTAGTGTGATTCAATTAATTACGGTTTTAGCGTACCTATCAAGCTACACAAGCATATTTATAGGTGATATTGAAAATAAAACTATTGACTACGAGTTGAAAGGCTGCTGGTCGATTTTCGGCCATCGGTCTTTTAAAAAAATAATTAATGTTTTTTAAGTCCCAACTTGAGTTGACCCGATTGCTAAAACGAAAGTATAGTCCCGTTTGAATCAGTTCTGTACACCAGACACGTTTTAATAAGTGCCAAGGAATCTTTTGCAGAAAGAGCTTGTATTCTACGTTCGGATTCCATGAAAAAAAATTCAATACAATCCAATCTCTCCTGGTGATATTGGCCAATCTTGTGGAGTTAAAACTTAAACCAGATGACCAAGCTTAAGCTATTTCTATCGATCATAAAGATAACATATTTTGTCTGTATTGACGTGTATATATGTTAAGAATGTAAATGGATGAGACAGAAATAAACTACTAAACTAAAGAAACAAACATACATCACATTAATGACGGGTGTGAACTCATATTTAGTCACAATTACAAGTGATCATAGGTCAACATAATTATCAATTTTGCATTTGTGATAGTAGTCTGCTTGAAAATAACGGTTAAAATTCATTAGTTAGTGCTTATTATACATTAGATAATGATATGTGTCCAGTAATGACGTAAACAACAGTACAATTAGTCACATTGTCCTGTTTGTAAGGCGACTTTTGAAGAGGTCAAAATATTGTTATAACTTCAAGGTAACTAACGTAACTATTTGCAGTCATGATCCGCTAATAAGAACACCGCAATTATTTTGAAACCATGCATTCATTTGCAATTGTTAAGAACTATAGTTTCATATTTACAGCAAAAATGGTTCGCTCTTAAACCAAGCGGTTATGCACAAGTTTCCGGAACTCCAGAAACATATCGCTGGCTTAGACTGAGAAGGTCGAAATTACATACTGGTACAGAATGCTCTTCTTATGAGCCTACTTTCATGAAATCCGAGATAGGGTGGTGGATAGCGTTTTTTGTGCAATTTCCTATGAAGGGTGGTGGATAGCGGGGACATTTGTTCGGGGTTATATAGCACACGTCCGTCACATTTCTCTGATTTAAGGCCGGCCAATGGGCGGGTGTAAAAACCCTTTGTATGGTCCTGGGGTTGATGGAATTTACCCGGAGATTGTAAAAACGGTGTTTGGGCTGGAAATCTAATTGACTGACGCATTAGTAAATCTCTTCGAGCCTTGTTGAAATAATGCCAGACGAATTCCTCCTATTCACACTCATCATCGCTGTTCCCCTTATCTTTTATTCAGATTTTTTAATGACAAGACGTAATTATGTCTGACATATTTTTCTCTATCAGCGACCTTGAACACGAGAAGTCAAACATTCCGTCATGAGTGCTATAGAGTGACATAGTAGACCAATCTCTATATACCATCTCTGTAGAAAGCGTTCACTCGATCTATCTATTGACCTCGTTATCATACTAATAATTTACACACCTTTCAAAACTACACAAATGTTATACGCCTGACAGAGAACTGTGTATTCACTTACCAGTCTGCAATTGTTTTTGGAAATTATTCTTTAAATATGAAGTCATTAGTTTTAGCGTTATTACTTTGCTTAGGTAAGTCAAAAATCAACTAAGCATAAGTCTCACTGAACATGTTGGCATCGGCGATGCTTCCCGATTTAATAAATGAGAATTGGAAGGAATCGGGAAAATGGTTCTCGTGGTATAGGGGAAGCTTTGGGGAAAAATTAGAAAAATTGTGAAATACCTGATCATCGATGCCTGTCGAAGCTTATTTCTTTCCATCGGGAGCACATTACCGAGGCTAAAATTGCTCAGTGGGACATATGCTTAACCCTTGCGCCTGTAAATAACAACATTAGTGACATCAAATACAATTATCTTTTGTTGACCGGACTGTGGTTTTACTGAACAGATAAAGGTGGTTTGAGAAAGCAAAATATCTTCAATTTTAATGCTTTTCAGTCCCTTTAATCCAGGGATGAATTAGTTCAAGGTTAACACAGTGGTAGTATCGTGCGTATCGGTACTGAACACCGGGTACGTTACTGAACCAAGGAGTTTGAATTTGAAATAAGCTTAAATGCCGAACATTTTGCTGAAATATGACAGATATAGGGGTCTCTCATCCGGATTTAAACAGGCGGAATGCGCGCTAACCACTTAGCTATGGAAACACAGTGGATTCCTTGGTGCCTATAAAAAGATACTATGAATTGAATGTGAATTTACTCAATTTAGTAAAAAGTGAATTGTCTAGCTGGAACATGGGTATTATGTTTTGGTTTTATTTCTAGCGTATTGTTATGCCGAGCAGTGTTACAATACAGACAGCTGTATTCACCAAGGGTTAACAGTGTGTAACTCACCTACGCACGTCGAATGTGTCGACCATAGGTGTTCCTGTGAAGATGGTGCACCAACTACGATGGGTAAAATTATTAATGATTTCGTTATTTTTTCAGTGAGTATATTCGGAATGACAGGGGCCTTATTCACACGAAGACTAAAATTCAGACTAAGACTGAAAATTTACGAAAAAATATAATCACTACCATTTCTTTGCAATTAGATATAAACATGTGACATTTTATCTGACTATTTGTTGTTACCCACTGAACATGTGTATCCATTTATATCAAAATCAGTTAATTTACAACATCATGAGAGCCAAAACAACATTTGGCAATATAAAGTCTAAGTCTGAATGTTAGACTTACGACGTAGGCGAATAATGCAACAGGACAGTTAACGGAATTACTTGGATCACATACATTTTCTATATCTTCTCTGGATGCTGGATTTCTAGGGATATAGTCGAATGGTCACGCACTACCACTGTTCTAGTCGAACACAAAATGGTTGTTTATTCTCTTTTCAAACCTGTAACTATGTCAACATACACTTAACCACCTTTCTAATTGGGTTTTCGGTTTTAAAGAGGAAATATGTAATTACGAAATTATTTTTTACTTGGTCTGATTAAGTTTGAATCTAAGTTATGCCGAAGTTTAGAAAACATGTTTGGTACTGATTATTGATTTGGTCTGTAAATGATGTTATCCATACATCAAAGTATTGTTGATGTAGTGTATACTTAGTTTCATTGGTACTGGTTAGTTGCTTAACTTATTTTGGTGTTTCTGTGTTAGCATATAAATCTGATGCTTTCGTCTTCTACATTACACGTTGTGATGACAACTAGTGTAGGTACGACCAGATGCAACCTATTCAAATTACTACTAACACGTCAATGAGCCAATCCCCAGGAAACCTTTTCTTATGACAAAGATATTGATTTTAAGATTTACCATAGTTTAAAAAGAATAATGTTACTGCAAAAGAACTTCTTGTTATCTTGGGTTTTAAGTAAGTTAAAGTTGTTTATTGTAAGTAGCTTTTGTAGAGTCTATATTCCAAATGTGTGTGTGTGATTTGGCACTGTTTTCTGCTTGCAGGATCTCAATGTAAAGTTATCGCCGACTGCAGATTGTATTGTGACGGCATATTCTACATACCACATTGTGAAAACGGAACTTGTCGCTGTATTGCTCATTGAAATGAATATTGTGACCAATGTAGCCAGATCTATTTACCAGAATTATAAATATAACGTTCAATAATGGATTCAATTTGTTAGTAATAAATTTCTCATATTTCTCAACTTAGATATACTATGAGGTCATTGGAAGTAAATGTTAGGTCTGTTCTTCATTCGTTTTAATTTTCGCTCATGCGTACAAGGTTGCTCGGTCCTCCTTCATTACGCAAATATAAGCCTATATTTATATCCACGAAATACATCAATAAAACTAAACTAAAAGTGTTCCGTTGGACACGGTATATATCTAATCAAATACAAATGGTTTCTCATTGTCAGTAATATATATTTATACGGACACACTCTTACACTCCATAGATACCCCGATCATTGAAGATAACGAATACAGTAAAGTTCCGCTAATAAGACCACTTTGGGTTTTTTTGAAATCATGCAGATTTTTGCCAGTTTCAGGTCCCAACGTATAAAATTTTGAACAAAAAAGGTCCGCTAATAAGACCGATTCGCTATTAAGACTAGCTTTTGACTGGCCTTATTAGCGGAACTTCACTGTATATAATATTCTTAAATATACTGGTCTGATATTTACAAAGCATCGTAAAAGAAAACAAGACATCTTTCTTTACCTTCAAAGTTTTCTGTCTTAAGAGTATCAGCTAAACAAGAAAAGCTGTATTAATATTATTTTTGCATCGAATTAAAACATTCTGTGAAAAGCTATGTAGTACAACATTTATTTCAGAAGCAAATTTATCATTACCGTATTCAGTGTGCAAATAATATGTGCTGCTCATTGTGTAAGTATTTATGATAAAGTTTTTCACACATCTGCTTTCTTTGTAAATACCACCCCTGGGCACAGGTAACTGTATCGTTGAAAACGAAAAAAAAAATTTGTTGAAAATTCATATTTTTCTAGATAGAAAAATATAAATTTTCCAAAAAAAACACTTTTATTTTCGTTTTTGTTTTCTTTTTCAACATTACAGTTACCTGTGCCTCTGGGGTGGTATTTACAAAGCATCTTAAGAGAAAACTTAGAATTTTCTGAAAATATTTCAATTTCCTCAAGTGTAACAGGAAAGATTATCAACATTACATTGCATGGTGTAAAGCGCTACAATAATTACCGAGAAAATAATAGCTTTTGTTAGTTTCTTGCAAAATATGTGCCGTTCGACTTTTAACACAAGTAAAAATATTTCAGTTTTCTCTTAAAACGCTTTGTGAATACCAGCTCTGACCTAGACACACCGAAACAACTCAGTGAGCTTAATTACATCTAAAATTGTGTCATGAACCTTAATGTCAAATTTCCATGTTATGCTGGACTCAAAATTAGCACCACCAAAAACAGAAATATCGCTCTATTTGTCTAGGTTATTGCAGTTACATTTCACGAGCTCGAACTTCAGATTTATCTCAAATTTAGACTATGATTTGGACGAAGTCTTACTAGCTGTGGTTCCTACATAAAATGCTTCTGGATGATCGGGGCCAGGTTACTTCCCTGCATTCAATAAATTTTAAATCCCGAGAAGTCAAATGTAGCGTCCAGGTTAACATTTGTGTAATGGTGTAATTCTAGCCACATCATTTCTACTGCATTTGCGTGGGTTATTACACTTTTTGATGAACTAATAGCTGACACGTTATTATGAGGGAGCGGTACCCCTGTGTCCGCTACTATAACACCATCTTTCATAAGAACTGCAGTTCCGTATCCTCTTATCCGATATGCATCTATTGAGAAGAAATATGTGCCGGTGGTAGGAACTGTAAATATGCCAGTATGCACATTATATCCATTACCGTCATTAACATAAACATGGTCGAACTTCATCAACAATTTTGCGTTCATTCGATACTCATTTTCATAATGCGCGATGGCCATATACAATGTGAAAGCAACGTGCATTGACGCTGTAACATCTAAACGTTTGTGAAGTTGTTTTGTTGAACGTTTGCGCCCAAACTGTCCTGCAAGGACAAATCTCGAAGTTGACACACTTTGCGTATCACCAATATTTCTTTTAACTATACTATCAGGAGCATTGTTGTTAATATTATTATTTGAATTGTCCGGTGCCCCATATTGGTTTTGCTTTTCCAAATGGTCCAGTACTTTATATTTCGGTTTATAAATACCAGAATCATCAATGAAGCTCTTGTCTGTTGACTGTTCCATTTCTGTTACACCAAACGCGAGTTTCTCTTCGTGTCGTTTAATTTTACTCTCCGTGTAAATATTGCGCACATTCTGTTGTTGAATCGCCATGGCCGTCGTTTCCGTTTTCTTATTAAGTAAGTGTGTGACTACCAGTAACGAATCTATCACAGTTTGTTGTTGAAGCTTCGATTCCAGTTCAGTAAATCTGTCATTTTGCTGTTTTTGAAGTTTCGATTCTAGTTCAGTAAATCTGTCATTTTGTTGTTTTTGAAGCTTCGATTCCAGTTCAGTAAATCTGTCATTTTGCTGTTTTTGAAGCTTCGATTCCAGTTCAGTAAATCTGTCATTTTGCTGTTTTTGAAGCTTCGATTCCAGTTCAGTAAATCTGTCATTTTGCTGTTTTTGAAGCTTCGATTCCAGTTCAGTAAATCTGTCAGTTTGCTGTTTTTGAAGCTTCGATTCCAGTTCAGTAAATCTGTTATTTTGTTGTTTTTGAAGCTTCGATTCTAGTTCAGTTATTCTGTCATTTTGCTGTTTTTGAAGCTTTGATTCCAGTTCAGTTATTCTGTCATTTTGCTGTTTTTGAAGTTTTGAATCCAGTTCAGAAAATCTTTCATTTTGCTGTTTTTGAAGCTTCAATTCCAGTTCAGTTATTCTGTCATTTTGAAGTTTAGATTCTAACTCAGCCAATCTGACACTTTGATGTCTAACCACATATTTCAGCGCATTATAAATTTCCTTATTGCATTGTTCACATACTTTAGTGATCGGACCTTTAGGAACAACTAGATTTCCAATGTCTCTAGTCACAGAGCTCCCAGAAAGTAGTCCGTCTAGGTCTAAATTCCTTAGAACTACTTGAAAACAAGCTGTAAACAGAACGAACAGCGAACCCATCGTTGCCGCTAAAGGACAACAGCACTAAATGATATCACTGATGTTAAATAAAAAGAATCAATGTTCTGTATTATAGTCAAACAGATAAGACTCATATCGACATATGTGTACATGTGTACCGATTTCTTACATGCGGACATTTATTTTTAAAGATTACATTTAGAACTAAAGTGTTCGGCAGTCACGATCTCACTGTATTTCAATATGTCCATTACCTCATATCTCAATCGAATGTTTTTTTTTCTATACTTTAAATTGGCCAAAACTGCAATATCCACTATACAAATTAAACAGTGGTTTAAGCCCATACGTACGCACGCCTATCTGAGTATCAGCCCGGTAAACCGCAAAGTAAATTCCGATTCGTTGCCTGGTTAGGACATATACTGAGATTCTTTGACTATGACTAATATTGTATATTATGAATAATATCTCTTTTAAGCCTTGACAACTGGCCTTGTGTTACGCACCTTTCTATTTCAGTATAATTATAAAATACATGTACAGTTTAAAGGTGCTTAAAGGTATTACCCTTTTACAAAAATATGACAAAATTGTCGACTATTTCCGTAATTTTGGTATAATATGCTATAAACTAGCATGCTGACGTGTAACATAATAACATAAATTGCGAAACGGCGGCATTTGGTGGTTGTTTTTACATCCAAAATGGATATAGCGATGGCTTAGAACCAGAAGGTCGTAACTACTACTTACGACCTTATAAGACTCATACATATTTGAAATCGGCTTCACAAGGCGCTTCGTATGAGCCTATTTTCATGAAAATCTGAATGTTGACCAAAATGAAGTTTTAAAAACGTGTTTTCCCATAGGTAAAGAGTAAATTACAGAAAGTTTTCTCTTGTTTTCTCACTATATCGATTTTATAGTTACGACCTTCTGGTTCTAAGCCAGCGATATGGTAGCCAATAGCCGTTCATCCAGACTGTCAATATAGCAGCGACATGTCATGAGATAGGGGCGTTGTGCTCGTTGATTAAGCAGCGCCATTCTATGTTATTAAATAATTATTTCAGAATTAAATCTTTGTTTAGAATGTCCATTTTTAAATATGTTGTTCAAGGCCAGTAAAAACACTTAACTTTTCCGTCAAGAGAAGTGTTTGCATTTCCGGAACACATTTACATTCACTTTGTAAACTTCACATCGATATAATCAATTTTCAGAGTGTACAGGGTGTTGCATTAAATCTGTCTCCATTGCACACGAATGCCATGAGAATGTGCATTATCTCATCTAATATCATTATTATACCAATGGAAAGCCAACATTTCAAAATTTTATTCAGTATATAACGTAAAAATGTTACAATCAAAGCAACCTAGAAAATAAAAGTGTTGCAAAATGTCACTTTTTCGATAATTGTTAAAAATGACGTTATTATTTTTGTCCTAAATGGATAGCATAGCATGCAAAGCATTGAATGATATAACACGTTTAATAATGTTTATTGACCAAGAAATATATTGATTTCAAAGATAAGATTATATATACAACAAATTCGATATAGTCATTATTTCACAAGGGTACTTCATTTTTATCCGTCAGATTGACCGAATTCGTGCTGCATTCGGAGTAACATACGTGCCGTAGATAGTTTTTAATGCTAGACAATTCTGATCAGGGATTGAACAGGTTCATGCAAAGAGAGCGCCTTATCCATTTTGCCCAAGTAGCTTGTGCCAAAGATTATCAAGCGAATCCATTGGAAATGCAAACATTTGTAGTTTTCTTGTGGTCAACTCAATTTTCGATGCGCATATATGTTTGTGTAACGCGTCGGCATATTTGTTTTATTTAAGATACTTACAAGCGATTAACGATGACAGATCTCGAAATATAATAAAATAATTATGATGACTTTATTTGGAGAGGCAATACTGTTAGATTTTTGCCCAATCTTCTCCACGAGCCTCTATAATTAACACGTTTAGATAATGTATAATTATGTAAATGTCTCAATGTTGTTAGCACAGAGTCTCCATTGTAACTATTTGTGGTCATGTATGTGTCAATAATTTATTTACTAAATATATCTATTGCTTTGAACTATTGTACCGGTATTTTAAACGGTCACATTAGGACTTCTTATTGGCGTCTGCCAACCGAGTTGGACGTTTATAGTTTCATCACAGACACTGACTTGTGTCATCGGAACATGCGAGGAAAGTTTTCTTGACACTGCTCTACCCTGTTGCAAGGTAAAACAGCAGAGCTGAGTATGGTATTATTCAACAAAATGAAACTAACACAAACATTTCGTCTTATCCCATTTGGTCTAAAACATTCAGTTTCCATTTCGTTTAAAGTTTTAAAATCTTCATAAAATTAAAGAAAGAAAAAGCATGTATATTAAATGAAACTAAGATACATGGAACAACATTAAATACTGTACTAGTAAGGTGTGAAATATTAGTAGACGAAATGGGATTTTTTGGTATAGTAACCATATAGTTTACGAAATGTGATCAGACGCAATGGACAAACAAAACAATCAGTATGTCCTAAATAAGGCTACATAACACATACTGTATACACGAGCCTTCCTGCAGCGTTATAATTAATTATACACGCCTATGATTCATACTATGACAACAAGATAAACACAAAAGAAGTTACTGTTCACATATAAAATAATATACATTTTTGCAATTTATAGTATCCAAAGAAAAGTTCTGAGACTGGTCCATTCTAATACAATGTTCGTAATATTTCTCCGTTGAGACAGGATACGCCCATAAAGGACTTTCTATAGAGATGTCGATTCCAGATGTCATTGTATAAGCCACGCTAGAAATCTAACCGGTGACATTTCTGTTTGACCCGTCAACCCAAATATCTGCCCCTGTTTCTGAAACAAATAAACCACAGGTAACAGCACTATCGAAAAAGAAATTTAAAAAAATAGAATTGAAAAAAAAATCTTTTTTTTTGTTTCAATTTCATTTTTTTTAAATTTCTTTTTCAATGACACTGTTACCTGCGAAAAAAATTGTACCAAATGTAACGTGGCCAAGACTGCGTTCAATAAACGCTTATGCCTCGTGGGAGCCATTTCAATAAGTCTAAGTCCAAAATTAGGTCAAGGTGAAGGTCAAAATGGAGTCAGGTGATACAGGCGTGTGGAGAGTGGTCATATACAACATCCATGCAAGTTTGAAAGCTGTGTAGCAAGCCATATAAATGCAAGAATAAACGTTCAATTTGGGTTAACCAGGCTGGACGGACGAACGGACGGCTAGACGAACGAACAGACGGACAGGTGAATCACTATATGCCTCCCGATCTATCGATACGGGGGCATAAAATGTCGGGCTTATGGGTTATAATCAAATATAAGTGAGTGGCGTAAGTGTCCATTTATCTGCATCTAAAGGTGATAGTATGCATCCGTAGCTCATTGGTTAGCCTAATACGGCGACCCTGGTTCGAATCCGGATGGGGTACTTTGCCATATTATGAATATAGTGACAGGCAAATTAAAATTATGGTAGGCATGTTCTGCTATGATATGATAGCCTAGACTCGAGTTTTGGCCAGGATAGAGATGTCCCAGGTCATATCTCAGTCTGTGACACTGCTTTATTTCTCTGTGCAGTTTAACACAAACCGTTCCACTCGAGCTACATGTAGGTATGAATTGTCACCTTTTTGTCATTTATTTGTGAAACTAGGTAGTCTTGTAGCGGGGACTTTGGGAACTCATTAGGGTCTTTGCTGCGTTCCATTCGGCCTCTTGGAATCACCGTAATTTTGTAATTTCTTTGTAAAACTGGGTCATCCTGCATTTTTGCGGCGGGATCTTATGTGTTGGCTTATAAATGTGTGAGCATTGCTTAGCGTAGTCGTGTTGTAGTATTACTGATTTATGTGTGCTCTGCTGGTAAAGTTGAGTGCTGCCTATCCGATTTCCCCATACTTTTTTGTACAATGGTACCAATAACGTACGATGGGCTAGGATTTTTACGTTTGGGTTGTCAAACCCCGCCCTTCCAAGGCCCTGCGGGGGATAGCTGAAGGTAAAGTCTCTGGTATTTCCCCGTCCCCTGACAACTAAAAATTGTCCCCGGGGTATTGGTTCTGGGAAAGAATCTCAACATTTCACCGGCATTGCGGGATACGCTGGAAGGTAAAAACACGACCATTTCCCCGGCTATGCACCGAGTATCACCGGGGTGTGGGGCGTGGATGCAACTGACTGGTGCATTGCATGCAATCACTTATTACATTTTACATACAACACAAACTAGTACAAATGACGATATTGCGCGAATATTTTTTGCAGCCAATTACAATAAAAAAAACTTCGACGATGTTTAGCAAATGCAAAATTGTCCGTCAAGTTGCTCTATTCTTGACAGACTATAGTGCGGCGGAAAATGATACAGATATTTATAATACAAAGCGAATGGTGCTGTTAATTAGTTGGTGTTTTGTATGGAAATTGTAGCACCAAACTACGTACCAATATCAATACCAAGTGTTGTCAGGTAGTACTGCTGTCTGATATTGGACAAACTGAAATACATAACATTGTATTATCAACCAAAATGGCGTCATAACCGTATTACCAATAACAAATGCAGTATAAATTTGTTATCTCGAGGAGACATCGGGACAGGTACAAATGCTCGATATAAACCATGTGTTTGTTATATGTTATACTGATGCTCATCATAAAGGTGCAATTCGCAGGGACTTAAACATTTGCTCAACATAGACCAAGTGCTCGTATTAATTATCGATGCTCGTCATATCGAAAGTTTACTGTATGTAGATAAATGGTTAACTGAGAGTCCAATAAAAGCTCGTACTGACCGCCAATGGTATTAGACATCAGGAGAAAATGCTTTGGAATACTATCTTTATGGCATTTCAAGAAGTATGCATTTGTTAAACATAATTGTATTACTTGTCGCACAGTGTGCTGATATATTCCACATTCCACTCGTCAGGCATGTTATATACCCTTTATCAGGCGGTTTGAGCGAGTATCCATTATCACAGGCCATACGTAACTGACTTCCCACTGTGTACATATTACCATAAATCGTCGTACCAGTAAACTTCATATTGTTTCCACATGCTTCAAGAAATAAAATAGTTTATACAAATATTTTATACAACAAATTATCCATAGTAAAGTCAAACGTTTTTGTACCATTTTAAAGATTGGTACATAACATAAAGACATAGTTCTGTTAACAGAATTGAAAATTGTTGCCAAGTAATTGGCAGATTTCATACGTGTATATATATATTAGGACGTTGTACCGTTAACACAGGTTGACAGTTGTTGTCAAGGCATTGGTATATTCCATATGTGTATATATTAGGACGTTGTACCGTTAACACAGGTTGACAGTTGTTGTCAAGGCATTGGTCTATTCCATATGTGTATATATTAGGACGTTGTACCGTTAACACAGGTTGACAGTTGTTGTCAAGGCATTGGTATATTCCATATGTGTATATATTAGGACGTTGTACCGTTAACACAGGTTGACAGTTGTTGTCAAGGCATTGGTATATTCCATATGTGTATATATATGACGGTGGATTGATTCGAACTTAACAAACACACACTACATACAAACTTACCTTCGACACTGCATGGCGTGCTGGATGAACCTTCCATACATCTCTCGTTCCAGTTACACGATGAACATGTGACGTCACCAGTCTGCAATAAATATGACGTCAACAAGTTCAGATTCTTTTATTTAAGATAAGAAATTACTTCCCAGACAACTCATTAACAATGAAGTGATGTATGAATATTTTATGTATCAAAAAATGCACATTCTTCAAATTTTATTATTGGGGAAAGTATTCTATCCCCATTTCTAAAACGAACTTGCCCCTGACGTCCTTCACATATTTTACGAGATCTATTTACATATTGATCGGGGTAGTTTATGAGAAAAAGAGGGGGTGGGTTAACAATGAAACTCTAGTTATCTGTTTAGACAGTTTTCATAGTTATCACCCTTTCGTGCGCATTAAAGTCACATGCTTTTAAACTGTCTCAGACACAAAAAGTCTTTAAAAACTGTCCCAGACAGTAGTTAAGACATTCCCATTATGTGTCATATCGGGCTAGTCAGCTTGGTGTGCTGCAGAAATTAGGTTAACATTCAAGAACCGGTTCGATTCCATAGCGCTGCTGGCCATGTTCATTAATAGTGGTGTTTATTCATCAAAATTTCGTTGTTTTACATTTGAAAGTTTCAAAGTAGTCAGATGTTTGCTCATTAGAAACAGATTAAGTAATTTTAGTCAGCAAACTATATGCTCCTGATGTTCTGTAGGAGAATGTCGATTGGAATAAATCAGTACAAAATATCTCACCATTGTCCATTCTGATTTGTTTCCATACACGTACCCCTGTTTAACCAAAACTTCGGTGACTACGTATCCCATAATCACGAGACACAGTCTAAATCTCACGTGATAGTTTATAAATGTACACGCGCTTATAGTCTTACATTCCTCCAGACAAGTGCGTAATGAAAACTCGGTATGTTCCATAAACATTGAAACATTTTGTGTAGTTTCCATGGTAATAACAAACCTGTTAAAATGAACTCTTCCCACAACAACCCCGTGAAAAAGAAATGCTATTCAAGATATCAAAACACATCTAAACATATTGACTAGAAGTCTACAATGTAGTTAAATATATATAGCTTATTCTCATTCATTTGTGTGTGTGTGTGTCTTTCAATGTCTCTACGTTGTCGCCAACAAATTTCAAACTTGTAAGCGTATATATTAAACCAGATTAAGAGCATTCCGACAATTTAAATTAACACCAACAAATGTAGATTACAAAAATAGTTCTTGCTCAACAAACTCGTTCTAAATATCCAACGGAAGAAGTAATAAAGCTTCTAAAACATACCGAACCCATTCGATCGAATCAGAAAACATTTCTTGATTACTGAAGCTTCCCCGGTTGCCAAAAAAAAAACAGGCAACAAAAGGCAGACAAATGGATTCGTATCTCCGCCTACACATACGCTTTGCTTCGCAAGCGAATTTAAATTGCAACTGTAATGTTTTGTGCTACATGTTCGCTAGTTGCATAGTAAAATGATTATAAGTAAACAAAAATGCATTTCCGGTTTTGACCGTATTCTTGTATTTCAGCTTTTAGTAATCAAGTATTGGCATATACGTATAAAGCCTGAATTTACAATGAAATACGCATAGCAAACACGAATTTACAGGGGAAATGTCACGGAAGAACATGGATACATTCAAAAACAAAACTGTATGAAACTGCATTAGTTAAAGCAGACATGGAATATATAATACCATAAAAGATATACAGAAACAAAGTCATAAAATGTAATAAAAACAATAGAAATGTCATACCACATACCCTTGCCAAACCTTAGGGCCTTGCTTTAAATGTTAAATGTTTCAGCAAAATCAAACACGATTTGACCGAGCTATTGGTAAATATATACATATACATATATAGCATTTGGTAAATGGATGCTAGACATCATTCTGTAGTCTGGTAAATAGAGCATTCTAACACGATTCGCGGATTAATCCAATACACAAAGAACGAACCGAACCATGTTTTATTGCCCCCATAAAACATACCTATCAAATTGGCTGTTTCTATTTACGCCCAGTATCACTTGACATATTTATGAATGAATGAACGTAAACTTTATAGTAAAATTTACTACGAGTCACGATGACAAGGCGAGTTGCACGAGAATCCAGTGTTACATCTATGACGCATCTATTTTTAGAAACTCCAATATACTCTAGAAACCAAGTTTTATTAAAGCTCCTGATAATCAATCCATTTATATTTTTAATTTTATAAAATAGATACCATATACTCGTGTTATTAAAATTGTTTTAATGTTTAAATTGTGGTATTTCCTTCAGAAAATTACGAAGGTCGTTTTCACTAACGAGGGAGGTAATTGTACCAGCTAATAAGCCACTCAATTTCAGCGTGGAATTATGTTCAATGTCAAATGGGTGAAAATGGAATGCGCGCAGTTAAATAGTGCGGGATATTATCGTATTTAGAATCGAAATAAAAAATCTGTTCTTGTATATTGTCGGTGAATAAAACACGGGCACTCGTTCGGATGCGGAAAATTAAATCACTCGTGCTACGCACTCGTGATTTAATTTTTCCGCATCCGAACTTCTGCCCGTGTTTATTCACCGACAATAAACGCGAACAGATTTTTGTTTCTTAAATACATATCGGTTGTACGTACACTCTTGCATTATTGGAACAAATTATATCAAACTGCCATTTCTATGACCGCTAAAAGCTTCAATATTATCAGTTAGAAAACCGGAAAAGGTGTGTTTGAAATTACATCACTTTCCCCACTAGTCAAATAGTATTAATACCACTGATGACGCCTATGTACCTAAACAAAGCCAATGCATTACTAATATAAACATTTGTAATTTTGAAATAATTGTTGAAGGAAATTTAGCATTAATTCTAGTTCACTCTGACATTATTTGGGTTTGTTTGTTGCAAGTCGGTCTTTACTGGCTTTATGTGTCACCAACATTATGCTGGTCGATCACCAATACCTCTGGACATTTTCATGATTGATAAGTGCTGTGTTTTACGTTATTTTACGTTCGTGTTATGTTGTTTCGGCTGAATGCTGCCTTCCATGATCGAGTTGATACCACATTTGTTACCTTACTAAGTAGTTGAAAAAGTATCTATATGGATTCACAAACAGTTGAAAATCGACGTAAGTTCTTCCAAAGGAACTGCGTAAGAATTATAATAACTTGTGATGTTAAGGGGTGTTTTACTATGTTGGATAGCATTATGTGCGTGGGACTGGGTGGATGCAATGGAAAACGTTCATTTTAACAAGTTTGTAGTTACCATGGAAAATACACAAAATGTTTCAATATTTATGGAACATACCGAGTTTTCATTACGTGCTTGTCTGGAGGAATGTAAGACTATAAGCGCGTGTACATTTATAAACTATCACATGAGATTTAAACTATGTCATGTGATTATGGGAGATGTGGTCACCGAGGTTTTGATTAAACCGGGATATCTATACGGAAACAAATCAGAATGGACTATGGTGAGATATTTTATACATGTACTTGTTTACTTAACTGGGACTTCCTCATGGGACTTGTCCTTTCCTTATGGCTTATCAGGAACTATGCTGCGAAACTAACTGACTTGTTATCAGAAAATATTGTCTCGTGAACTAAATGAAGAAGACATTTCGCTGGCTTAGAGTGAGAGGTCGTATAACAATATTTTGAGAAATCAATCTGCCAATCACTCTTTACTTATGGTAAAACAAGCGTTTTCAACTTCAGTTTGGTCAACATCAAAAGTTCCGATATTCTTGAAAATAGGCTTATAAGAAGCGCATTACGACCTTCTCATTCCAATCCACAGATTTGTCGGTCAGTAAATGCCACCATGATGGTCATGACCAATGGCTACCACTGCAACTGTATAATCAGGCAAGGATGGCAACATCTGGGTCTGAACCTTTTCAAGAAAACGGTTCATGATGTTTAACTAATTTACTTTGGGCGGACAAGCATGATGTATTCAGGCAACATCGGTGGTGCAATCCATTAGCGTATATAAACTATACCAATAAATTACAGGTACTATTATGCTCAATATACGAACCGTGTAACCATTAAAATGATTAAGCAAGATTTCATATATCTTATAATAGTTTTAGAACTCATATTACTGTTTTGTAGACAAATGACGTTGCGTGTGCGTGGTGTGCCTGGAACGAGAGATGTATGGGTAGTTCATCCAGCACGCCATGTATTGTGGAAGGTAAGTTTACAAGGTACCAAATGTTGGTCAATTGTGGATGCATCAACCATCCGTCCTAGTATCTAATGCATTCAATGGATTTGACAACAAAACCGCTTCTATGATACTTTCTGTCTCAAAAGCAATGTAATATCTTAATTATTAATTAATTTATCCGATTTAACAATGTTACCATTTCTAGAACAACAGTCTGGTCTATGGAGAGTGTGTCAATGGTTGGCAGCGGATCAGCAAGTCAGAATAACTGTGTACAAAGGTTTGATGGTATTTAGACATTGGCTTGTTCAGTAATATCTATTATCCGGGTGCCAAGTGAACATCCCTCGTATTTGCAATAAACTTATTTATATGTTTTCGTCAAATGGAATATTGAAGTAGAAGGTATCTGCATAGAAAATATACAGACTTTGTTAAGATATAACAAGTAGTTGTTGGGTCAAGAAACGCGGTAAAGTAAAGGGTTTGCAAGAAAAAAATACATCGCATTTACCACTATGACAGTACGAACTAATTGTGACTTAATTACGAAGGACTTACTCTATAAACTGCTAAATATGAGTTGTTTTATTTTCTGTTGTCTTGAAGCATGTGGAAACAATCTGGAGTTTACTGGCATGACGATTTATGGTAATATGTACACAGTGGGAAGTCAGTTACGTATAACCTGTGATAATGGATACGCACTCACACCGCCTGACCTATGGTATATAACATGTCTGCCGGATGGAACATGGGATATACCAGCGCATTGTGAATCAAGTAAATGCGATTATATACGATAATGCTTAAAATACTACATTATTTACTGTAGACCTTAATCAATCAGTGGTTTTACATAAATGGAGTCAATGAGTTACCGAAGCGAAACCTCTCCTTAGGGAATTTTGTACACTGCATTTTTCTGAAAGTATAAGGTAAGAACAGTGGTTGTCCGAAAGTATATACTTCAGTTGTTTGGGCGTTGCGTTTTGGTGTTGGGTGGGGAAAAAGCGTTACAAAATGCGAACTTTTGGAATAGGTTAGCAATAATGTCATATTTGTTATTGTTTTTTTAATAAAGGTTGTATTTTAATTTTACTATATTGTTAAGTTAATAATTTTAATTAATCTAGTAAAAAACATAATTACTGTCATATTACACAGAAGCTGTTTACTTTGGAATAATCAGTTAGATATCTATTTCAGCCTGTCCATTGACAACCGACTACCAGACCGCCGTGCTACCGGATACCACTTCATTCAAATATTGGTACGTAGTTTGGCATCTTAAAACACACAACAATATTTAGTCATCTATTAAGAAACAACTACATGCATGTATAATTTTTGTATAACACTTTTCAAATACCTAAAAATCAACTCATACGCAGTAATATTCATACAAATGTATATCTAAAAATCAACACATACGCAGTAATATTCATACAAATGTATATCTAAAAATCAGCACATACGCAGTAATATTCATACAAATGTATATCTAAAAATCAACACATACGCAGTAATATTCATACAAATGTATATCTAAAAATCAGCACATACGCAGTAATATTCATACAAATGTATATCTAAAAATCAACACATACGCAGTAATATTCATACAAATGTATATTAAAAAAGCAACACATACGCAGTAATATTCATACAAATGTATATCTAAAAAGCAACACATACGCAGTAATATTCATACAAATGTATATCTACAAAGCAACACATACGCAGTAATATTCATACAAATGTATATCTAAAAATGAACACATACGCAGTAATATTCATACAAATGTATATCTAAAAATCAACACATACGCAGTAATATTCTTTATTTATATACTGTAATTATGTTTTTCTGTAAATATGTATGCACAAGTCACGTTAATAAACAATTTACTTACTTAATTATTCATACAAATGTGAAATAAAAATTAACAATTTTGACAAAAAGTTTCAGTTTACAAATGTAGCTCTAGTCTATTGATGACACTCAGCAGTCAGCACATCTAATTACATGTAGTGCAGAAGGTTGACATTATATTTGTTATGTGTTTTTGCCACACTTAGCTTTTACGATCAAACCAGTGCAGCCAAAGGGTAAATTGATTTGACGAACTATTTGTAATTACATCTATGCCAAAATAATCGAGGGTTATAATTGGCTGGCAATTACAGCGTTGTATTCATATAAACACATGTACTGTATGTTGAATGTGAATATTGTTTCTGTTGTACCATTTATCCTACAGGTTGATCACCACAAAGACGGCTACACAAACTCAAGCACACTATGTATGTAACCAATGTGCTGGTAGTCTTATAGAGGTTACAACAATGCAAAAACTCGACTTCTTTCGCAACCTCTTAAACGGTAAGTGATGGACATTTGTCTGTTTGTTTTAATTTATATTTTGGGGGATGAAACTATACTGGAAATATACATTGTATAAATACATGTACTTGCTTCATTAGTAGACAGGGCAAATACATTTGTAAATGAAATAAAGCAACTTACGACAAAGTCAAGTCATCCATACACGTATACATGTATTCAGCGAAGCAATACCGATCTCTGACGTCACTAAAAGCATCAAAATTTCAACATAAATCAGTTGTCAACCTTGGAAAACGTTAAGTTTAAGGGACATGTACAAGCTTTCCAATCATATTGGATCAGTAAATGGGTCATTTGTCCTGGACAGTCCAAGGAAACTTGGAACAACAAGAAAGATCGGAGCTGTCAGTCTGTTCACAAACAATCAACATACAATGTGTTCTGGGACAACTTCTTGTTTTTACATGGCACTGAAAACATTTCCACATTGACCATGTGTAATGCAACATCATCGATGCTCATTGCCTGGTATGACCTAAGCATAATTCTACTAGGCCGTTGATTTATTCTCATTGGAATCTAGGTATTACTAGTATTTGTTCAATTTTTGTTTCAGGAATAGATAAAGGTGTATGGGTTGACGGAACAAATTATGTTTCACCTGATACTTACGTGACAGCTTCCGGCGTTGGCATACTTATCACCAGTCCTCTAATGGCTGGCATTGTAGCTGGGGAGAATGAGCAACATATCGAACACTGTATAAGAATAGATCAGTCGCAAAACCTTTACTTAAATAATAGGCAATGCACAACTCGATTTTATTTTATGTGTGAAAAATACCTATAAATTGTTGTGTTCGTTTGTTAGAAATTGGTTTCTTTTTCATTATATCCTATTAGTATAAATGGAAACTATCACTTATCTCTCAAATGCATTAAGTTGGTCCAACGAAATTTCGTACCTACCTACGTTATCCTTGTCGGACTTGTTTGCATCTAAGGAAATCTTAATATAATGTCAATCAATGCAGATGCTCAAGTTTATACTAATTTATTTAAGGTCGATTATGAATCAAGTTTTTCCAACTTATATTAATCACTATCGACACCGCATTCCTGATGTTATCCATCGTCACTTGGGTATGAGAGAAGAGAAGCCATTTTCCCTTATACATTGTATGCTGAGCGTCTAGCAAGGGAAATTCTGGTACCTTTTTTATGTCGTCTTTGGTATAAGCACAGGCTTAAGAAATGATACCGGAAAATACAGAGTTTTGACATCCCCAAATTTTCATCCATTCATTAGAAAAAGAAGAAGGCACGAAACGGACACTTCAGTTATATTTGCTGGTATGTTCGCTGATTAGTCGATCAAGTTGGATTCCGTCGTTGCCCTTTGTTTACGAAATGTTCATACCGTCGACTGATTCAGTGTTTCTTTACCAGAGCTGGTCGATACACGACAAAAATGGAACACGATTTGACCGATCTCATGGTAAATATACACATATACAGATATAGCATTTGGTTAGTGGATGCTAGACACCATTCTGTAGTCGTTAAGTAGACCAGTACACGAAGGTTATACGTACCCTATTACATTATTGGAACAAATTAGACCAAACTGACAATTCCCTGACCGCTAAAAGCTTTTACTAATTTTGCAAAGAGTGGGTCATACATGCAGCTAGAAAACCGGAAAAGGTGTGTTTGATATAACATCACTGTCCCATTATTCAAATAGTATTAATAACACCGATGACGCCAATGTACCTAAACAATGCCAATGTCATTACTAACATAAACATTTCGAGGGCTCGGCGCAAAACTATTGTATCTACATTTTGCAAAAATATTCAGGAGAGTGAAAAAACTGCGCTTCTTTCTTGAGACATGTTTTATTCAACTTTTCTTTTGTATGTTGACATTCTATCACATATGAAGTACATATTAAATGCTTTGGCCGCAATGAAATAGCATATTATGCTTTTATTGGCATTTTTGGACTTACAATAGTTTTGCACTGAAATCAACGCAATTTTACATTAAATTAATATTGCAAAACTATTGTAAGTGGACTTACAATAGTTTTGCAATATATAATTTCAAAACTGTGATTATTTTGTATTGCAAAACTATTGTAACTACAGTAAACAAATATTTCCATTCATGATAAATTCTTTAAAAACCTTGTAAACTATCTAATTAACCATGATTTCTCAAGTAAATCACTTTTTGTAATGTTATATTAAATTATCACATTAAAAGATGGTATTTTGAAGAGATTTTAAAATTTTCCACAATGCATATCCAGAAACTTAGATGTTATAGAAATATGTAAGTTTTTAAACATTTACAGTCAACAACTAGTATAAATTTGAATTAGATTATACCAATATTATAAAAAGGCAGGGTTCCCACAAATATTCTAAGACAATAATCTCTGACCACAAATAAGTTTTCACTTACTTCTAAAAGCATTCAGGAATTTCAGGCAGTATCATAGTCTAGTTTATGTTAGAGTAAAACATGGCAATGCCCCTGCCAAATGTTAAGGCACATACTTCACGAATCATTCATGGAAGAAGACTTCATGACAAACATGTGAGCAGCAAATGAGACTTATTCATGCAAAGTTAATGAAATCAAGCACTTCATGAAATGTGCATATTTTATGTCTCATTTGCTGTTCTCTGGTATTTTCTTCACACACAATTGAATAAGTATAATTATTCTTGATAACTTCATGAACAACACATGAAATACACTAATTGTATTACAAAATGTTATATTCTTGAAGAAAGATGAACAGTTCATAAGACAGAGTTCAACCTTGATATTCATCTTGAATTTTATTCTTCAAGCTCATTGTGTCCATGCTCGCAAAGGTTGCAAATTTTGCCAAAAGTCATCTTTCTTCAATAATAGATTTAAGTTTTTTTATGAAGTAAATTAATGAATAGTTAAGGCATGGTTAAAAAGATTTTATTTCATGCTTACCGATGGTTTACGGCGGAATAACGGTGGATTATTCCCCGATAATTTCACTGTTCATAATTTCACTGTTCATAATTTCACGGCAAACAGACTATTTTTTAAAATCAAATTTCCTCGCCGTCAAAAATAAAATGATAAGCATTTTCACTAAAGTCTTGCTCTCTTAATCTTTAACAAATAACACAACATTATATATACATAAATGTAAAACAAATGGACGAAATTAAAGCCATAGCAGAAGAACTATTTGATTGCAACTCGACGCGTGCATGGCGGGAAACGACGTCACGCAAAACATTTGACGTATATAGTGGAGTATTACCATCATTTAAGCTATTTGAAGCATGAAATAAATAGAAAATTAGTATTTTACCGTGTATGACCGTTTGATAATTCACCTCGTGAGCAGCTGACTTATATTTTACTCGTGGCTACGCCACTCGTGAAAATATTACATCAGCTGCTCACTCGGTGAATTATCATCCGATCATACACGGAAAAATACAAATATCCTCTATTTATTCATGATATATTCCTGACTTATTCTTAAATCATTTTATGAATGGTTTCGGGTGGTTCAAGAATATTGGATTCATAAATAATTGCTGAGTTACTCTTTAATAATTTTATGAATAATACACTAATTTTGTGAATACTTGATGTATTCTTGACAATTTCATGAATTAGGACGCACAACAGTTCATTAAGTTTCCTTAAGAAATAGATTAGATAGATTTTATTCAGTATTGGAATACATAAGATTTTATTCAGTATTGGAATACGTACCTGAATATATATAAACATGTATACATAATAAAACAAGTTATATGTATAATCAAGAAGTGTTCGTGAACAATTCTTAAACATTACACAGGGGAAACGATAGAGAAAAGCAGACTTTATTTGCATAATTTGGAATAAAAAATGTTTAAGTTAGCAGTTTTCTGACTGTAGAACGGTGTCTTTTGTTTTATCATCATAGGAAATGACACAAATTTATCCAAAGCTATAAATGAAGAATTCCCTGAGTTTTCAAAAATGTATTTCAAAATACGCCCACCTTAATCTTGAAAAATTAATGTTTTTCCTGACTGAAAGGATACTTCATAGATTTTCAATTATTCTTTTATTCTTAATTGTTTTTTAGTCATACAGAAGTAGATTGACCTAACAAGTTTTCATGACTGTATCTTAACCTGTAAAAATGTAACATTCCACAAGAAACCAGAAACTTCTCCACATGTGGAGGAAAATCAAAATTGTTGTTACATTTTCTTTGACTGGTGTAACTAGCTGTTGTGACCGGGAATATAACCATTGGACCACGGCCATGGCTACATATTTTTAGATAAGTGTACATTTCATAGACATAACATGATTGGTTACTTATATTGATTCAAAGTACATGTAGCTATTTAATACTTAACCAGGCTACCATATCTTCTGTCTTCAGTACATTTTACAGAAGCCATTCTAGTACTCAGGCTATAATGTAATAGTAACCTTTCACGTACTGAGTCTATGATATAACAGTAGCCATTCAAGTACTGAGGCTATAATGTTATAGTAGCCATTCAAGTACTGAGGCTATAATGTTATAGTAGCCATTAAAGTACTGAGGCTATAATGTTATAGTAGCCATTCAAGTACTGAGGCTATAATGTTATAGTAGCCATTAAAGTACTCAGGCTATAATGTTATAGTAACCATTCAAGTACTGAGTCTATGATATAACAGTAGCCATTCAAGTACTGAGTCTATAATATAACAGTAGCCATTCAAGTACTGGATGCTATAATGTTATAGTAACCATTCAAGTACTGAGGCTATAATGTTATAGTAATCATTCAAGTACTGAGTCTATGATATAACAGTACCCATTCAAGTACTGAGTCTATGATATAACAGTAGCCATTCAAGTACTGAGGCTATAATGTTATAGTAACCATTCAAGTACTGAGTCTATGATATAACAGTAACCATTCAAGTACTGAGTCTATGATATAACAGTAGCCATTCAAGTACTGATGCTATGATATAACAGCAGCCATTCAAGTACTGAGGCTATAATGTTACAGTAGCCATTTAAGTATCCATGTTATATATGATACAACAGTAACCATTCAAGTACCAAGGCTATGATATGACAGGTCTTTGTCACTGCACGTCTCCAACTTCCAATGTACTACTATTTTAAGTTTCAAGTCAATATCCTAAATGGTTTGCAAGATATGCTCCGGACATAAGAATTATTACGAAAATACTAAAGAGGGGATAATTCAATATGTAAGACAGCTACAGTTATTGTTCTTGGTCACTGCTCTTCTCAAAGTTACCATCTATCCATATTTCAAGTTTCAAGTTAATATGTTAAAATCTAATAGTTTTGAAGATACGCTCCGGACAAAATTTTATTATAAAAATACTTCTTATTTTTCAAGTTTCTAGTCAATATCTTGCATAGTTTTCAATCAAATGCTAATATTTGATAGATATGCTAAGCACCCTAGCTTTAACATTTGAGTCAACATGTCAAAAACCCTAGCAATAATATTTTAGTAGACATGTCAAGGACCATAGCTATAATATTAAGGTAGGCATGTCAAGGACCATAGCCGTAATATGAAGGTAGACAGGTCAAGGACCCTAGCTATAATATTTGAGTAGACGTGTCAAGGACCCTAGCAATAATATGAAGGCAGACATGTCAAGGACCCTAGCAATGATATTAAGGTAGACATGTCAAGAACCATAGCTATGATATGAAGGTAGACATGTAAAGGACCATAGCTATGATATTAAGGTAGACATGTCAAGGACCCTAGCTATAATATTAAGGTAGACATTTTAAGGACCCTAGCTGTAATATGAAGCTAGACAGGTCAAGGACCATAGCTATGATATGAAGGAAGACATGTCAAGGTCCCTAGTTATAAAATTAAGGTAGACATGTCAAGGACCCTAGCTATAATATGACGCTAGACATGTAAATGACACTAGCTATAATATTAAAGTAGATATGTCAAGGACCATAGCAATATTATGGGAGTGCACTTATTAGACCTTAAAATATATGTTTGCATACCTTTAAAATAAATAGCTTATTTATAGATATTCAAGAACTTTAGCTATCAATGTAGTACAATGTTGATAGATATTCAAGAATAGGTTGTTTGTAGTACTTAGACATTGTATAAATTTTAAATTTGTTTAAATTAAAATATAAGATGTCAGTCACAATTAACGTAGAACGGTGAACTTAATCAGCATTTTCTATTCACTTTTCTAGTTTTCAAGTTGTAAGTTAAAATTTATTTCCCCATCCAAATAGAGTGTCCCCATAGAGAGGATTATAGTGTATGAATGTTGGTTTATTATTGAATTTATGGAACAAGTTAAATAAAATGATATAAAAGTGAGCTTTGGCAACCTTCATTTTGTTTTATTTTTAAATGAGCTTGAATAAATTCAATAACTCAACACAAATTGAGTTTACATTATACAAGGTGCTTATACATCAGTGTGCCAGGTATTCAAAAACACTAATTAAATATTTTGGCGACAAAAATATCTTCTCATGAATGTCAAGGTCATAACACAGAAAAGCAGCTTTCTATCTGAATAAATGCTATATTTTATGTTTTTATACCCTGTTTTCATAATATTTTTCTTATTTCAAGTCAAATTCTGTGTAACTATACTTTATAGAATAAAACAAACAACATAGCTTCCTATCATCTGAAAATTGAACTTATTTAAGTGTACTTACAATAGTTTTCCAATAACTTTTTTTCTATATCATATCAACTTAGTATTGCAAAACTATTGTAAGTGTAGTTACAATAGTTTTGCAATAATAATGTTCAACATCTGAGATACCATATTTTTTTATAAAATGAATAATTATATTAATCCATGGAATAAACCCACAATATTTCAGCAGTTAATGTATTTCATACTTTGGAACATAAAAATGCCAAAAAGTGGATTTCTGAAAAATATGTAGTTACAATAGTTTTGCGCCGAGCCCTCGATTTGTAATTTTGAAATAATTGTTGAAGGAAATATAGCATTAATTTTAGTTCACTTTAACATTATTTGGGTATGTTTGTTGTATGCCGGTCTTTATTGGCCTTTTTTTCACCAACATTATGCTGTTCAATTACCAATACCTCTGTACATTTTGTTGTATGTAACGTTATTTTACGTTCGTGTTATGTTGTTTCGGCTGAATGCTGCCTTCCATGATCGAGTTGATACCACATTTGTTACCTTACTAAGTAGTTGAAAAAGTATCTATATGGATTTACAAACAGTTGTGATGTTCAGGGGTGGTTTGATATCTTGGATAGCACTATGCACGTTTCACGGGTGGATACAATGGAAAAGGTTCATTTCAACAAGTTTGTTGTTACCACAGAGAATGCACATAATGTTTCTATATTTATGGAACATGCAGATTTTTCATTACCCGCTTGTCTGGAGGAATGTACAGCTATCAGCGCGTGTACATTTATAAACTACCACGTGAGATTTAGAATGTGTCAGATGATTATGGTAGATGTTGTCATGGAAGTTTCGATAAAACCGGGATACGTTTATGGAAACAAATCAGAATGGACAATGGTGAGATGTTTTATACTCATTTACTTAATTGGGACTTCCTCAATATAATCTCAGGGTATTGTCCTTTATGCTGTGAAACTGATATTTGTATCACACAATATCGTCGCTTTAACGAAATGGAGAAGATATTATACTAGTCGTCACTTAATGACATTCTGATGGTCATGACCAATGATGGCCATCGCCACTGAATACTCGAACAGGATGGCAATCAAACTTTCTTTACCAAGTTAACACATGCATAGGCAAAGACCGAACATTATGTTTTAGTCCGTTTGGTGCAAAACAGTGGCTTATAATGATCAATTTATAGGATAAAAGTATGGTAAATTTGTAAAAAAACGAAACCATTAAAACTGATTCAGCAATACATCTTAATGACCTTATATTTCTTACAGTATCATAGATGCTTCTGAGAACTGACATTACTGTTTTGCAGATAAATGATGTTGCATGTTCGTGGTGTACCTGGAACGAGAGATGTATGGGTAGTTCATCCAGCACACCGTGTAGTGTGGAAGGTAGGTTACCTTTGTACTTCACGGAGCTCTGTTTTGGTTGAATCAATCCATCGTTCAAGTATGTAATGTATTCCAAGGATTAAATTTTGACAACAAAGTCGCTACTATGATACTTTCGGTTCCAATTACAATGCAATATCTCAATAATTAATTAATGTATCCAGTTTAACAAAGTTGCCATTTCTGGAACAACAATTAATAATTTATTGGAGAGTTAGTCTATGGTTGGTGCTGAAGGACAGGTTAGAATCACTGTGTACAAAGTTTGATTGTATTTAGCCATTGGCTAGTTCAGTAATATCTATTATCAGGGTGCCAAGTGAACATCCCTCGTATTTGCAATAAACCTATTTATATGTTTTCATCAAATAAAATATTGAAGTTGAGGGTATCTGCATGGAAAATATACAGACTTTGTTAAGATATATACGCAGTTGTTGGGTCAAGAAACGCGGTAAAGTAAAGGGTTTTCAAGAAAAAACTATATTGCATTTACCACTGTGACAGTACGAACTAATTGTGACTTAATTACGAAGGACTTACTCTATAAACTGCTAAATATTTTGTAGAAATACACATGTGTTGTTTTATTTTCTGTTGTCTTGAAGCATGTGGAAACAATCTGGAGTTTACTGGCACGACGATTTACGGTTATATGTACACAGTGGGAAGTCAGTTACGTATGACCTGTGTTAATGGATACGCACTCACACCACCTGACCAAGGATACTATATGACGTGCCTGCCGGATGGAACATGGGATATACCGGCAAATTGTGAATCAAGTAAATGCAATTACATACGATAATGCTTAAAATACTACATTATTTACTGTAGTATTAATATTTAATTTTCATGAAAAGAAAGCAATCACAAAGCATGAGTAGGACCCTAAAAACCTGTAAAATGTCACAAATGTGAAATGGTGCCCTCTATTATTTTACACATGTGAAAATTGTTTTCAATCGGGGTTTTTCATACATGAAGTCAATAAGCTTCAGTAGCCAAACCTCACTTATAGGGGAGTTTTGATCACGATATTTTTCTGAAAGTCTAAGGTGAGAACAGTGGAAGGTAGGGATTGAACGTAACAAAATATAAATGCAAACTTTTGGGATCGGTGAGCCGCAATGTCCGTTTTGTTCTTGTTTTATAAAACAGACTGTATGTTAATGGTATTATATTGTTAAGTTCGTAATTTAAATTAATATGTCAAAAATACACAATACATGTAAATGATTACACAGTAGCTTTGTATACTTTGTATGACTCCTTTCCAAATGGCGAGGCTTAGTCATCTAATTTATGCAGCTACTGTGTGTTTCAATGTACATGTACTAGTAATGTAGTTTAAACAAGTCACTAGAACTCCACAGAATACTTGCAATTAATAATCCATTCCAACGGCAGTTCATAGATGGAGGAACACAGTACTATTCCAAGCAAATTACAATGCAAATATTTTAAAGGTCAAATATTATTCAGGATAAAAACAGTATATGATCAGCAAAACAGGAGTTTGTCTTGTATTTTATTATACTTGTCAAATATTATAATATACTATATTATTGGCAATGATACATGTATGCTATATTTAATTTGTGTTATCAATTTCAGCCTGTCCCTTGACGACAAACTACCGGACAGCCGTGCTACCAGATACCACTTCATTCAAATAATTCATTGGTACGTAGTTTGGCACCTTAAAACACACAACAATATTTAGTCATCTATTTAGAAACAACTAATAGTCTACATACATGTATAATTTTTATATAACACTTTTCAAATACCTAAAAATCAACTCATACGCAGTAATATTCATACAAATGTATATCCAAAAATCAGCACATACGCAGTAATATTCATACAAATGTGGAATAAAAATTAACAATTTTGACAAAAAGTTTCAGTTTACAAATGTAGCTCTAATCTATGGATAACACTCAGCAGTCAGCACATCTAATTACATGTAGTGCAGAAGTTTGACATTATATGTGTTCTGTGTTTTTGCCACACTTAGCTTTTACGATCAAGCCAGTGCAACCAAAGGGTAACGTGATTTGACGAACTATTTGTAATTACATCTATGCCAAAATAATCGAGGGTTATAATTGGCTGGTAATTACAGCGTTGTATTCATATAAACACATGCATGTACCATTGTACTGTATGTTGAATGTAAATATTGTTTCTGTTTTATCATTTATCCTACAGGTTGGTCACCACAAGGACGGCTACACAAACTCAAGCACAAGTACTATGCACACTATCTATGTAACCAATGTTCGGGTACTCTTATAGAAGTTACAACAATGCAAAAACTTGACTTCTTTCGCAACCTCTTAAACGGTTAGTGATTGACATATTTCTGTTTGTTTTAATTTATCTATTGGGGGATGAAGCTATACTACACATTGTATAAATACATGTATTTACCTCATTAGAAGACAGGGCAAATACATTTGTAAATGAAATAAAGCAACTTACGACAAATTCATCCATACACGAATTGTATTCAGCCAAGCAAACAAATCTCTGACGTCACTAAAAGCATCAACATTTTCAACATAACTTATTTGTCAACCTTGGAAAACGAAAGAAGTATTTTTGTTCACCATAGTTTAAGGGGAATATACAAGCTTTCCATTCATATTGGATCAGTAAAATGGCCATTTGTCCTAGACTGTCCAGGAAAACGTGAAACAACAAGATAGATTGGAGCTGACAGTCTTTGCGCATACAATCATCAACCTACAATGTGTTCTGGGACAGCGTCTTGTTTTTACAGGGCACTGGAAACATTTCCACATTGACCATGCGTAATGCAACATCACCGATGCTCATTACCTGGTATGACCTAAGCATAATTCCACTAGGCCGATGATTTTTCTCATTGGAATCTAGGCATTTTACTAGTAATCGTTTAATTTTTGTTTCAGGAATAGACAAAGGTGTATGGGTTGACGGAACAAATAAGAATGCTACTAGTTTCTTTACCCCTGAAACTTACGTGACAGCATCCGGCGTTGGCATACCTATCACCAGTCCTCTAATGGCTGGCCTTGTTGCTGAGGAGAATGAGCAACATATCGAACACTGTATAAGAATAGATCACTCGCAGAACTGTTACTTTAATAACAAGCAATGCACAGCTCGATTTTATTTCATGTGTGAAAAATAACTACAAAAGCTTGTGTTCGTTTGAGAAACCCCTAGCTACCAAATAATCCTGTTCGAACTGGTTTGGCCCTAAGGCCATCACAAATAACCGTAAATTAAAGCGTTCTGTCTGCAGTCATTCACAGTCGTTCACCGACAGTACTCGGTTTGTGGATCTTCGCCAAGTTTCCTTCAGTCTTTTCCTAGTTCTCTTTTCTGTTGGTATCCATTTCACTGCCACCCGTGGGATGGAATCTGATTTCATTTGTTGTGACTTGACCTGTCAATCTCCGTTTTCGTCTCTGGATATCTGTAGAGATCCGAATTGTGTTTGTTCTCGGGTAAAGGTCTTTGGTCAAACGAATCATATACATGTAATACTCATTTGGTAACTTATTGGAAGATGCGCCCACACTTTGGTTTCTGGAACTTCCCTGGAGTCCGGATGATATAACCCTCGTATCTGCCGCAATATTCTTAGTTTGTTATCGGTGTTCATTTGGGTGAGTTTCGAATGTTCTTCTGTGATGCAAAGCTTCTTTTGACTTTGATGATAGGGACCTGAATGTCTTCTTCAAAATTTCCATTTAATCTCTTTTTTAGTTCATAAATACTGCCACTAATTTGTAATTGATATTGTTTTGAATGTTTAGAAAAACAAATTATAATCATGAATCATCTCTGATCCAATCCAATCGACTTCATCTTCTCATTCGTTTGTAAGTATGCTGCAATGGTAAACACCTGTTTTTATTAAAATTTCTTCATAGTTTTCCTTGCCTTTGTCCGTATCTCTATATAAGATTGACCCTTTACACGCCCTCGTCAACTTTGACAACATCAACCTAGGTCGATATTGAACATAGAAAACTTATTTTTGTTGCCGGTTTATTCATGAATAAAGCGTTGTTACATACCACACGTTTGGGTTTTTTTTGACTGTATGTGTTAATATCTGTAAATATATGTACATGTATTTCGGTATGACTCGAGCACAGTATACCAGGTTTTCAGCGAATTAATGGCTTGGTCAATTTACAACATGATAGAGGTACAAAATTACTGATATACACACGAATGGCAAGGCATTGCACGCAGATACAGGGAAACACATTTATAAATGAATAATCCGATTGTTATTTTGGCTTTCTGAATAGATTCAACGGAATCGAAAAAAAAAATCATTAGTTCCTATCACGGATACACTTAATGTCTCGCTGATGCATTCATATATGAACAACCCACGTGACATGTTCTTTCAAGGTAAATATCGATAGTCCATTCATCTATCGTTAACTTCTACTACCTATAAGCACGCAATTATAAAAGTCAACAACCTTGATTATACTTGTTGCATATAGTCATTAACTCGCACGAATTATACAGTGTGATCGTGAGAACATAATTATCCTAGCGTGTTTTTTACACAGCATGCCAATATATCCCATGGGTTGGTGTTGATTGCTTTCCTAACGTTCCTAATACTATAGTAACACATAACACTAAGAACCTTTAAATTAAGTGTTGAAAAGGAAAGCCATAATGTGGAATAATCGACCTAAGCGCACCAAAAAGAATATTCCGACGAATTCAATAGAATTACTGAACCTATTCAAAATAATTGTTTATTCCGACTTTATTATATTGACAAGTACTCGCTATCTGACCCGGTGATTATTAACGCTTTCTCATTCCCGTACGTAACCACAGGTAACTTTATCGTTGAATTGTTTTTGTTACCTGTGAACGCAATAACTTTTTAAAAAATTCACGTGTACATCAAAACCGACACCAACTTGTAGCAAATGGGCTAACTAAGAACATGAACCCCCACATAGCATGTTTCCATTCAGTAATAAAGAAGTTACAGCACATTTTAGTAACTAAGAACATGTTTCAACTGGAGAAAGGGGTATGAGTTTGAGCATGGAGTACATACTCCAGTGTTTATCATCAGAGGGCCTGGAAATAGGAGAGTTGAAGAAGTTTGCAAGATACCATAAGTCATTATCCGGAGGCCAACTAGTCGGACAGTTGCCATACACAAATTCTTAGAGCCCTTATCCATCACAACAGGAAATCGAAAACCGTCCCAACTCGAAACCATACAACGTGAGCACATAAGATTGCTTGTAGATGCATTTTGGTCTCATTGAAAGGAAGGTTTGACTGAATAGTTGGATTCCAATTCAAAAAGAACACCTTTTCAAATCGTTATATACGCCAATACGAGTATATGGCCAATTTTGAAAGACATATAATTAAACAAGGGGGCCCAAAGGGCTCTAGGTCGCTCACCTGTTGCACATAAGTCTATTTTTGGCCATATTTCATTACAATCTGGTCAAAACGGTAACCTCTGGAGTGAACACAAGTTTTTTTTAGATTTGACCTAGTGACATAGTTATTGACCACACAAGACGCTTTTCGAACTTGTCCTATATTTCATGGAGAACAACAATCTGACCAGGTTTCATGAAGATTGAATCACAACTGTGACATCTGGAGTGAACACAATGTTGTCTAAGACTAAACCTAGTGACCTAGTTTTTGACCCCGAATAACCCAGTTTCACACTTGGTCTAGATTTTATGAAGAAAAACATTTTAAGCGAGTTTTATGAAGATTGAATGAAAACGAAGATCTCGAGAGTGTACACAACGTTTCTCTAAGATTTGACCTAGTGACATAGTGTTTTACTCCACATGACCCAGTTTCAAACTAGGCCTATATTTCATGGAGAACAACATTCTGACCAAGTTTCATGAATATTGGATCAAATTGGTGACATCTAGAGTGTACAGAATGTTTTTTCTAAGATTTGACATAGTGACCTAGTTTTTGACCCCAAATGACCTAGTTTTGAACCTGGCCTAGATTTCATGAAGAACAAAATTTTGACGAAGTTTCATGAAGATTGGATCAAAACGGTGACCTCTGGAGTGTACACAATGTTTTTCTAAGACTCGACCTGGTGACCTAGTTCTGAACTTGGCCTAGATTTCATGGAGAACAACATTCTGACTCAGTTTCATGAAGATTGGATCAAAACTGTTGCCCATAGAGTGTACACAAGCAAATTGTTGACGGACGGACGACGGACGAAGAGTGATCACAAAAGCTCACATTATCACTATGTGACAGGTGAGCTTAAACATCGGACAGGGAGGGTAGCACAGAAGATAAACATCCGAGCACAGGACACAGAAAGAACACAATCACACGACACAATACAACATCCGTTTAATCTTACTGTGTGCAAACAAAGCTTTACGATTTGATTGTTTGTACCATTATCCTAAGATCGATATTGGGATAGAAATCAGTGACTGGGATTATCCAACTTGAAAGCACGTACGCATTGGATGTTTGACAATGGGACAATAGAACTTACGTGACTTCCACGGATGGAATGTGCCTTAACAGTAACTAGAAAATAGCGATTTACTTTGATGCGTTGTGTTGTAACAAAAACATGTGTGCTTCTCCAAATGCTTGGACATTTATTCCATGGCTTATTAGTAAAACAAGGGACGGATTAAGTTAAAACAGAAAACACCAAAATATCGAGTGTATGTCTGTCCCAGACAAAAGGAAAGTAGAACTATAATTCTCACAAGACGTGATTAAAAACTGTTTGGTACAGCCCTTGTTTGTTCAAAAAGTAAATCACAAATCGCCAAAACGTGAAAGTGTATTGGTCTACTATAGAAACAAGATGGTGCATTTGGCTGTAATATTTGTATCTGTGTATCTACTCTCTGCTATAGGTAAGTGTTTACTCTGTAAAACCCTATTTAGGTTTTAGTTCAGTCTGTAAGGCAGGTTGTGGGTTTTCAGATATTTACTCATCATTAATCAAGCAAGCAAGCCATTGTCGATTTTGTTTTAAATAAATGCCGAGCATAGCCTTCATTTGCTTTATTTCTACTGAAATATGACAAGCATATAATGTGCCACCAGCCGATTGGACCCGGGTCGCCATGTTAGACGACAAGCGCACTAACCACTGAGCTACGGATGTTTACGGGGTTAGTACTATATATATATATATATGTGTATCTTTATAAGATGATTGTGTAACAAGTTGTTCCAATATAAGTGATCTCTTTCGACACTTCATTTCTGATTATATCCATTACTATGATGGTTTGAGAATATGTACGATGTGAAATATACAGATAAATATGCGTATGAAATCCATAAATAAAAATGACTACTTTCAATTAAAAAAGGAAAAACAAGGTTTTGTTTTGCAAAATTTCGAATAAGTGCCAATATATTGTTAATAGAATATTGGGGGGAAATATTTTTATGTAATATGTGTGAAATGAATAAGGTTGAAGATGGAATATACTTTATGCTGGAATGCCCTAGGTATGATACGGGTATGTTAAGACAGGATTCCTTTAGAAATGTAAAAAATCAAATGCAAAAATCACATGGAATTGCTTATCCTTATTCTAGTATCATATTGTGTATGAACCAGACTACCAAACAAGTAAGCCAATGTAAACGAGCTGCATTGCGTTTTCTTAGATGCTTGAAAGTACCTAAGCATTTTAATGCCGTTGGGGATATCAGCACTACGACATAAAACTTTGAAGCAATCTTTATTTGATTATAAGGTATAACCGATGTAACATTGTGTTTCTGACAATTCCATCAGTCGTCTATCTAGTTCAATATGCAAAATGTTCACAAGGAAAATGTATTAAACTATATCAAATTTTAGTAGTACAGTTTAGTATACATTGTACTAGTACAAAAAATTTAAAACTAAAATGGAATCAATATTCTAGCCATTTTCTTTATCTAAAAGCTTTTTAAAGGTTAATTCCACAGTAAATACATTATAGTAACGGGTCAAGTTTGCATGGAGAATGGTTAAGTTGTATCGATTGTTTAAAATGTAAAATGTATTACAATAATTCGCTGGCTTAGGACGAGATGGTTGTAACTACAAAATCAATATTTTGAGAAAACAAGAAGACCTGTCTGACAATCACTCTTTACTTATGGTAAAACAAGCTGTTTCATCTTCAGTTTGGTCAACAGTTCCGAATCACATGAAAATAGTCTCATAAAATAAAAAGCCCCATGTGGTGTAGATTTCAAACCCTTACGATCACTTCATTCTAAGCCAGCGAATTATACAATAACATGTCAACATTTTAATAAAACATTTCAATATATTTTAGATGCGCAATGTGAACTTCAGACATGTCAGAATTGTGAAATTCACGATGCTTGTGAGGTTGCCAATATTCCTGACATACATAATGTAACCAGATGTATTGATATGATAGATAATGTCACAGTACTAGCGGTAGAATATCGGCCAGATGAGAGCAGATGTATAACTGCAAGTTGTGTAGAAATGAGTCATAGCTACAATGTTGCAAGGACATATTCCTACACATGCAAGCCAGGTCAGTTTTGTTATCCAAAAAAATACGATGCTAGTGCGCCCAGGATATCGAGAAAAGTGGGAAACTTTGGTACACGCCGCATAGGTACAAAATCAAGTGTGCCCAATTTATCAGTGTTATTTAAGTATACAATTGACCATATGTGTTTATTTAAGGCACCACTTTTGCAACAATAGACCAGTCCAGTGTATGCTTGTTAATAACGTTATCACATTATCCTGGGCACACTATACCAGTTGTTTGCACAATATGGGAGTGCTAGTTCCGAGTGATCGTCCTTTTAATAGCTTCGCCACAACGTCGTTCTGTATTTCTTAGGTTCAAATCCTTACATCTGGCTCCTTATTCACCGACACCGAAAGACTGCAATTCAGACTTAGGCTTAAAATTGACAACACTTAATTTGAACCATGTAAATTTACCAAATACCCACTGAACATGTATACAAATTTATATTAAAATCGGTACATTTATAACAACATGAGCGCGAATAGAAATTTAACTATTTAATGTCTGAATTGTAGTCTTAACGTGTTTGTAAATAAGGCCCCTGACATTAAAATATATTCGGTTTACCTAAGTTGGACTATGTGTACTTTGAACAACGGAGTTCGATGAAAGCGACTTTGGAGACCGCTGCACTTGTGTTACAATATCTACGTATGCAGAAATTCACATACGCTTAATGTAATATAATATAACAATAACGCCAACGACATTAATGCTGCCAAGCTGGTACAAGCGTTCGTACATAATGTGAACGAAACTTCAAATTCGATCCATTAGGGTTTCAATAAAATGCGGTTCCGATGCAAATGCACTTATTGAAATGAATTTAATTGCAAAGTAAGGGTACTATCGATCGTGTATAATTGTTTCATTTTCTATGACAAAACCATTTTTGTGACACTTTTATCGATAATTTAAAATTAAATAGAACTAAACTATAAGGTCTGCAACAAATCGAACCGGGTGGTGGTCTAAACAGATTGTGATTCGTGATATGTACTCATTATTTAATTTAATTGGATGTATCCCTCCAAAACAGTCTTATTATAATTATGTTTTTATTGTCTCACAATTAAAGCTTCTGAGATCGATCTAGAGTACAGACGGGGAATTTGAAAGAAGTCCTTTTCAGCGGAATTGTTATTATTTTGATGACTAAAGCCCGTCATGTAATAATTATCAGGCGCTAATTCATTGTTCAAAATGCAAAATATTTGATTCATAAATTAACAGTTTTCAGCTACTACTTCCGACCTGTTAAGACGGATACATATTTGAAATATGCATCATTAGGCGCTTCTCTGAGTCTATTTTCATGAAAATCGGAACTTGTCATGTCGACCAAACTGAAGTATATTAAGCTTGTTGTTTTACCATATGTAAAGAGTGATTGTCAGACAGTTTTTTCTTGTTTTCTCAAAATATTGATTTTGTAGATATGACCTTCTCATTCTAAGCCAGCGATTTGTACACATGCCTAAGAAATTACATTACAAACTAGTTTTTACTTCCCCAATTTTTTCATCCTTTCTATATAATAAATATTTGAATAAGTAAAAATGTGCAGATGTTAAAATCTGTTTTGTTTGTGATATAATTTCTTAGGCCTGTGATTGGTATTTACAGGTTGTCGGTCATTTTCTGTATCCATTAAGACATTCAGTGAGATAGTTGGCACGCCATCTAGCGTTCATCAAGTCTCAACAATAGGCACGTGTTTAACTGTATGTTTGGAGGAAGAAGAGTCATGTTGGATGTATGACGTCGGTTTAATAACATGTATAATGTACTCAATGTGTGGACCTACTCACAACTGTACCACAAAAGGCAGCTATTTCCGCTCCACGTTGTACAGAAAGTGTATCACAGGTTAGTTGGTCGACTTATTGACTTCTTTTGATATAACAGTTTGTACTTTGTGTACACTTAAATACTGAGTTTTGCTGTGCCGTCACATAGCGAATGGTAATGTTGAAATCTCGTTGTAATAATTAAATAACCAAACCGTACTTTTTGTACCACATGCCAGGAGTCTTAGATGATATAAGCTTTGACTCAAATGTGCTCAGAATGCGAGTCTTTTAGGTACCCAAAAACAAATGGACTGGCTCGGTTAACTAGACTTGACACTAAAATAAATAATTATATTATAATGGGCTAGACAGTCATGTGGCAAGTAACGAGCACTTATGATCGATATTTGATTTTACCATTTATATTTCACAGATTGTGGTGCTCCCATTGATTTAACAAATGGACTGGTATCGTATAAAGGAACACTTGTTGATGACGTGGCAATCTATACCTGTAACTCTGGGTTCCTTCTCCTCGGGGAGAGCATCAGTATTTGTCAAAACAACAGTCACTGGTCTGTGGCTGATACAATTTGTGAACTGACCTCTACCTTGTCGACAACCAATGCTACGACAACTTCTACAGAAACACAAAATACTGAACAAACAACAACGGTTGAAAATAGTGGAAGCATACCAACTACAACCATCACTGAAACAATCGCTACAACACAGTCTTCAACAGATGGGTCAACAACCTCCACGACAAACCTATCAACTGATCCCACAACATATATACCAGCGTCAGAAACGAGTTTAATCACACAAACAACAACAACGACCCGCAGCGTTAACGAACTACTCACTGGTTCTAGATATAGAAACATAAAGGCGCTGTACATATGGCCTTGTTACTGCAAATCAAACCTGTTTGCAGATAACATGACTATTGCGGATGTTGTTATGCAACTGATCGCAGAAAATACGATTGATAGAAAGTCGACATCAGTAGCCATAAATAAACTTGTTAGCAAACAAGACAACCGTACGTCTGCTCATGCGATTGGCGTAGTTGGAATTGTAATTCTATCGTTATTACTTTGTATTCTAATTGTATTTGATGTTGCCAAAGTATGCATACATTCCAAAGCACACAAAGGGAAGAATAAGAACATGTAAAGTGCTGCTAGAAAAACAGGTTAGAACTGGTTGATTATTGGTTAAAGAAACACTTGTCAGGTCACCACTGTATGGCGTATAGATCTAGTACATTTGAACCTGGATACGAGTTGAAAAACTGAGCCAATCCCAATTTAAAATATGGAACAAATCAATACTTAACAAATTGTCATTACGCGTGTGTAGTTGTAACTACGCCTTATTGTTTGTCTAAGGTTACATGCCGAAGGGTTTCGTGTTTTTAGATTTATATGTTAAAATTTGGCAATAGCCGAACCATTACATTGTTTATAATAATCACTTGATATCCAACACGTGGAATATCAATACTTGTCAACTAGCCACAGACATTTCACCAGGTGACCGTTTCGTAACCAAAGCGCTATCTCGAGCGATTACCACCCGTAGAAAGCGCTATCTCGAGCGATTACCACCCGTAGAAAGCGCTATCTCGAGCGATTACCACCCGTAGAAAGCGCTATCTCGAGCAATTACCACCCGTAGAAAGCGCTATCTCGAGCGATTACCACCCGTAGAAAGCGCTACGTAGCGCCTTGCATAGACAACGGACACCGGGGTTGTGTTGTCCATCCACACACGTCAGAAGATTGGTATGACGTTACGCACGATGTTGCCGTACCGGTTTGTAACATGACGTTAACGTTATTTTAGTGCAAAATGTACGTCAACGCAATTGCTGCATGTTGTAGTTTTAGCTGCTATCTAGATTATTGATTGGGTGTGAGGATAATAAAATTTATTATTAAATGATTTCCGTGATGATTGTGCTTTATATGGTATATTGATAACAACACACAAAGTTATTACTAGTACATGTACATTGTAGTGGATTAATTTCACTCTGCACATTTCTAGACAAAGGCGTCAAACAGTATGGTTTTGAATAAAGGTCTGAGAAAATCAGACAGAAAGATAGCACTCAAACCAATCAGTCGAGTACAGAAATCAGAAACACCACAACACAACTACACTGAGCAATACCAAGACATAAGCCAAATCCAAGTCCCCGCTGAAAAATTGAAGGATGGCTCAATTTCACAAAGAAATCATAGAAAAGCGGTTGGCATAGTTTAAAACAATAGGCAAGGTAGGAATGGGGTGGGGTGGGAAATAACATTACATATTTATAGCCACTACACTAAGCAATGTCCACACATAAGCCAAAGAAACAATTAAAAGTCCAAGTCCCTGCCGAAAAAAATCAGGACGACCCAATTTCACAAAGAAATTAAAGAATATCGGTTATTGCATGAGACCGAAGGAAACGCAGTCTAGACCCGACCTAGTTTAGTGTAAGTGCAAATTACAAATGTATACATACTTGTAAGACATTCACATTTATCCAAGGACACAGTAATTTTATCATTGAGCTTTGTACACATTTTGAACCACAAACGACCTTCTATTTGTTTCCATATAAGGTCGCTGATATTTGTATAATATGTCTATATCTATTTGTCTCCTTTGATACACGTAAGTGTATTGACTGTTTAGTTAAACATGCAGTGTGGCGATAATAACTAAGATAAATAAATAGTTCTAACTTCGAGCTACTGCGAACGTGCCTATTTCTTAATAATCAATTCATTTTGATAATGATATAACCATAAATTTATTTCTATATATAAAGGTAACATGTGGTCTACATTTGGCCGTATGTCATACACGCGTGAAACCTACATTTTGTGCCAACTTTTTGTTTCGCATATCTCGACAATCAACACCAACAATAGCTTGTAAGTCCTAATACATACGGTCGTGCTCGTTCATATCATGCACATCAAAGAGACTGTTTAGTTTATTGGTTTTACATATCATTGCCACCGGATAATCCATATGGGCGAGGCCCACCCAGAAATAGTTTTGTCATTTCAGGATTCGGGGGATAGTGCAGATACAGGAGGTGTAGTCGTTCCAGAGACATCCCTGGTTATTTTACATGCCAGATGTATAGCACCCATACATCGGACCTAGGTTAAAAGTCTCATCCGAAATATTTTTGCGACTTGACGTGTTGTATTTAAAGACCCGCGACTGCGAGGAAGTAACGGGTTTTAGCAAACCTTCTCCATGTTTTACCTCATAGAGATCTTCTCATAATTATTGTATTACGAAACGAGTTTTATAGCTTACATAAATCACCTTCAATCTCATTTCTGATATTATATCGACACGAGTATCCTTCTTTTATCCTGTGAGCGCCAGTCATGAAAACAAAATCATCTTTATTTTGTCCTTGGTAAAACGCCACCAAACCTCCAAACCAAAAGCGGACATTTTAGATAGTTCAAGGTCATCGAACGGACGATTATACGCCAATCGCTGAAGCATAATCATGTGATAATCCAACACCGAAAGCGGACGTTCTTAATAGGCCAAGGCCATCGAGCCGACGGTTATATAACTATAAAATTTTAATTTGCTGTCGTAGGAAAATTTTACACATGTCTTGCGTCGTGATCTTTTTAAAGTTTAAAGTCCCAATGAATCAGCATTTTATGAATCATCTAATTATTAGTATTATGTCAATAATTGATTAATACTAACACCCATGGTGTTCCATTTAACTATCTCACTAGGTTATAATTGGTGGATTTCAAGACATTAGTCCATGAGCATATACTTGTGGTGTTGAACTAACACTTATGCAATCAGCAGAGACTAGGGTACCCATACTTAAAGTTGACACCATGCTGCTAGTGACCTATTGAAACCAAGTAAGAATCCAAATACTTGCCTCAATTCAAATATTGACATTAAGTTTATATAAGCCGCATAATCAGATGGTCACCGACCATGGTCGGTGTTGTCTAAAGGAATTTGCCATCGATTGCAGCTGTTATTGTTTACAAGTTGTATAGCTTGAGATATTAAGTAATGAATTAATAATTAACTTGCGTGGCTAGATAGTTTAAAAAAAAAAGTCGGTACTTGTGAACCTACCGTACCCACGCTTTCAATGCATTTGATATAATATTCTAGAAAATAGTAAAAAGGGGCCGTTCCATAAGCATTCTAATGTTGACCGATTTAAGGTTGCAGTTATGTTTATATTTCCTTAATCATGATGAAATACAAATGCATTGTTCGTAGTTTCCATTCTGTAAAAGCATGTCATTATAAATGATACGTGTAAAAAGGTTTGATTTTGTTTTTGTCTATAGGCTACCTCTATAAAATATACCTGACAAAGAACTTCTACTTTATTGTATGGGTTACGTTTATAACGTGTCCACTTAGGAAAAGAAAGATTCCCGACTAGACCAAAGCCTGTGTCATGCCAAATACTAGTAGCCCTGGTAAAGCTGGGCTGCCTTGCTTGTATGGTAGTCAGTTGGTTCAAGAATTGCTGATCTACGAGTATAAATAGGGTAAGATTACTGGAAAACCTATTTGTAACTCAAAATAGTGTCCAACACCACGCAAAGTTAGTACTAATTTCAACAAAGATGTACCAATTGAAACATAAATACATGTACATGTATTATAAAACTATAAAACACCATACTATGAGTGCCCCCTAAACAACACAGACCAGATTCATTTACAATGTCCAATCTTAGGAAAGATTGTCCGATTGTTCTTAAGTTAAGTAATTCAAACGAGAGTGTAAAAACCTTGCAATATATTGATAAACTATTACTTTTGTAACTACCCTGAAAATATGGGTGAAGTGACTGAAGAATAAGAAGCGGACGTGACTAGGAAGAAACAGACATACACGAAGAAACGGCACAAGTAACAACGGGAGAAGATAATGGGAGTTAAACTCATCTTCGCCATTTTGACGCTTGTGGCGTTGACTCAATGTATTAATGCTGGGGATGTTGAAATTTTGAAAAATTTGTTCAACCATTCGTTATTCGGGTAAGTTGATATAAACTCATTTACAATTGTTGTTGTTCGTCGATTCGAAATCCCGATTTGACTCGTTTGTTTTCTGTAATGTGTTTTCGGAAGATGGTACATCCACAATTAATGGTTCTCAATTTTGAAACATGTATTTTATAGAGAGGCTGATGTGATAGTGGAGTACTTAATCTAGTAATTTACAAATTCTAAAACCCAGACTTACATTTTTCAAAAACTATTTATAAGCTTTCGTTTTCCGTTTAGACTAAACGATTGAAATTATGTATGCGTTGGTACCAATTGTACCCTTACTCCAAAATGTATTACATTCAATACATTAATGATAATATAAGTTACCATGCAAGTATTTGCGTTGCTGCTACTTTTTACAGCATTTTCCAAACGTTTCGATTAAAAAGAATTTGTGCGACTGCATTTACAGTGATTCTTAAATTAATTCATCAAAATTCACTTGTGCTACTGCAATGGTTTGCCATTCACAGCGTTTTTCAAACTTTTCCATTAAAATTATGCGTGCGACTGTAGTAGTTTACCATTTAAAGCGATTCTTAAATTGGTACATAAATTCATTTGAGCGGCTAAAGGGGTTTACCTTTTACAGTGATTCTGAAACGTTTTCATGAAAACTTGTTCGTGTAGCTGCATGGTTTATCTTTTACAAAGATTCTTAAACTGATCCATCAAAATTTATTCGTGCGGCTACAAGGTTTTACCTTTTACAGGGATTCGTAAACGTTTCCATTAAAATTGTGCGACTGCAGAGTTTCATCATTCACATTGCTTTTAAACGTTTCCATTAAAATTAATTTGTGTGGCTGCATGATTTTACCTTTAACAGGGATTCATAAATTAATTCATCAAAAATTATTTGTGCGGCTGTTTAGTGTTCCATTTACAGCGACTTTCGAATTTTTCCATAAAAAATCATTTGTGCGGCTTGTTTTACCATTTACAGTGATTCCCATAATCCTCACATTAAAATTCATGAGGTTGGTTGCATTGTTTTACAATTAAAAGTGATTACTAAATTTCTACATAAAAACCATTTGTTTCGGCTGCTACGATTTACCATCTATGTAGCGTTTCTATTAAAATGTTTTGTGCGACTTCTGTGTTTACCTTTTACAGGAATTCTTAAACTGATCCGTCCACATTTATTTGTGCGTCTCTTGGGTTTTACCTTTTAAATTGATCCATCAATAATTATTTATCCGATTGTATTATTTAACCAGTTACACTGATTATTAAATTGATCCATCAAAAGTTATTTGTGCGGCTGCTGTATTGTTCCATTTACAGCGATTCTGAAATTAATTCATCCAAACTTATTTGTGCGACTGCTGTTTTTTATTTACAGCGATTCTCACACCTTTTATCAAAAAGTATTTGTGCGGATGCATGGTTTTCCAATTACAGTGATTCTAAAAATGTTTTGGATCATTTTTGTTTATGTTAGACATGTGCTTTTAACTTTTTGCCACTCAGAGGTTTATTTTCAGTTTCCCGTTCAATTTAGAATTGGCCATTGTATTCGTGTTATCACGGTATGTGTACGTTTTGTTTTCTGTGTCTAGCTGTTTCAACTCAGTGCTACCTTCCCTGACCAATTTTACGTTATTACTATTATTATCATCATCGTTATTATAGCTACGACACAAGAATACGACCACGTGACGACCAATCAGTATCAGTAGAACTGGTAACCAAGTTTGTTCCTCAGAGTTTACTCGAGTTTGACACGGCTGAACAGAAATTCTCAATTCTGGGTTATTTTACAATCACATGGGATGATGAAGTTATCACGTGGGATCCGACTTCCTTCGCGAACACAGAATCTATCAAAGTTCCGGTGAATCAAATATGGCGGCCGAGTTTAATCATCCTAAAGGTATGTATTCACTATATTGATTTATTTTAACAATTTGAAAATAAATTAACGCCTCGTCGCCAGTGTAGTTTCGTAACTAATGGAGATGAGTTGGTTACACAACCAGTTCTATGAGCTTAAGGGGATAAGTTAGTTACAGTAGCTTACATAACCTTGATAGTGGGCTTATAAGTAAGTCTAACATCAAGAAATGTCGTTATACTAGTACATATACCATAATGAAGGACCCTGACATTCCGTAAATCCCAAAATAGTTTTTAATTCAGGAGAGTTTAGTATGTACACATTGTTGTCCGACGTGATGGTGGCATCCGACCAAGTATGTTATATAATGCATTGTTCAAAGAAGAACATATGGTAGAACAATAACAATTGGTTGTGAGCTTTAGAAAAATGAAATACAGTTTTGTATAAACAATTATTATCTTTTGGAGTTGTTGCATGAAAGCAAAAAATGTTCAACACTGTTCAAAAACGAACTGGAACACCTCTAGTATTTCAAAGCTGGTAGTAAGACCCACATTGGAAAGACTGTGGTGCGAGTATAAAGGCTTGCTTCAAACATTTTGGGGTTATTCTTGATTGCCCACGGTGTATACCCGTATCGGCCCCCTCTCTGTGCAAAACGCTGTATCGGCACCCTCTCTGTACTGGCAACGGCCCCCTCTCTGTGCAAAACGCTGTATCGGCACCCTCTCTGTACTGGCAACGGCACCCTCTCTGTGCAAAACGCTGTATCGGCACCCTCTCTGTACTGGCAACGGCACCCTCTCTGTGCAAAACAATGTTTTTGGAGGAAGGAGAGGGAAAAAAATGATTGATGTTGTCAAAGATGCAGATTTGTGCTTAAAAACGATAGCCCACGGAACAACCCAATGATTTACCACTGCATTCATGTTGTTCCATTTGTTTTATCAGTTGCCACAAGTTCAGACTATGATTGAATGTTGACATGGGTACTTGTTCAAATGTACACGAAGTCAAATTTATTACACTTAAATGCGGTGTTCGTCAATATAGGAAATATCTCGCACCTCAGATGGAAAGTCCTTGAAACAATATGGCCTCTGAATGCTTTTAACATGGTTACTTTAATCAAGTAACGTAAAATCAGCCTAGTTTCGGTTTCGTTGAGGCACCGACACCCTCTCTGTGTGTTGCAGATGACAGGAAAAATAACTAACAATAACTATAGCACAGAGAGGGTGCCGGTGCCAGAACAGAAAGGGTAACTTTGCCACAAATAAACCGAACGTAAGCTGTTATTTGCGTAATATGATGGAAGTTGCCATCTAAAGGATTTAGAAGCTAGATCGGTTCAAAGACTTTCCATATAAGGTGAAAGATATTTCCTATATTGACAAAAGATCGTATTAAAGTGTCAGAATCAGGACTGTCGTGTTCATTTGAACAAGTACCCCGGTCAGCATTCCATCTTAGTCTGACCTTGTGCAACTAATATAACAACATGAGGACAGTGGTTATTCATTGGGTTGTTCGGTGGGCTATTTTTTTTTTTAAGCACACATCTGTATTTATGGCAAAATCAAAGATTTTAAACCTCTCCTGTCGATCGGTGTCCTCGAAAACCATTGTTTGCACAGAGAGGGTGCCGATACAGCGTTTTACACAGAGAGGGTTCGGATACGGGTATACACCGTGATAGCTGTCTCTTGTCTCGATGACTAGGTGATGTCTCTACTGTTAAAATGTGGCTTCAGATAGTATGTGCACTGCAGTAATTGCCTATGTGGAGGGAGAATTTGTTTTTAATATTTATTATAATTTGTTTCTGCAGGAGTTTGATGGTGAAGGTGTTGTAGGCAATGCTGACTCAGATATCGCTAAGATCACCAATACTGGTCATGTACATTGGGTACCTGAGGGAATATACAGGTAACTATATTTTCACCCTCATCGCTTTTGTGTTTTCGATTTTTATGTTATCACATTTTCTGATATGTTCATAGAAATGATAATTATTTTAGTGTGGGTTAACAAAAAAGTGGTAAAAAGCTGATTTTAAAAATGTACGTAGAAAACTAATTCTCTCCAAAAAGTGTAGCTGACGATAGAATATAACTGTACATATAAGATATACATTCATTTTATTATGAATTATAAAATGGCATCTTCAGGAATAAGCGAATAAACACTTATATTACATTATACTCCTCTTATATTGCAAGAGCCTTGTATATACATTCAAAAAGCTCAACATCGTGTCAAATTCTCCAAGCTATATCAATAACTTTACGACTGTTTGGTATATTTTCAGTGTTGTGTGTCATGTTGACATCAAGTATTACCCATTTGATGAACAGAGATGTACCATAACGTACTACGTTTCTGACGAGACCATGAAAACGGTCAAACTATTCCACGATGGTAAGGTTAACCTAGATGAATTCACTGAGAACTCTGCATGGGTAATATCAAGCGTCGATACTCATAGATACGAAAACTATGGCACTTACTTCATCGACGTCGCATTTCATCTCCAGCGTCGTGCTAACTTCACAACCTTCACCCTTATTATGCCGTTGTTGATGTTGGCTTTCCTAAACATCTGTATCTTCTTAGTCCCCATTGGTTCCGGTGAAAAAGGATCCTTTGCTATCACGATCTTCTTATCTTATGGTATCTTCGTCACTATCGTCAGTGATACCCTCCCAGATAACTCTCTCCAAGTCTCCCTCTTCTTGCTATTCATCATCGTGCTCCTCTTTCTCAGCGTTCTCTCGGTCTTCTACACCATCATACAGGCCAAGGTCGTGGCTAGTATCGGTGACAAGGAATGCAGTGTCTCATGTTTTCGTCCCAAGAAAAAATCCAAAATTCCACAAAGCAACAACCAAGTGGTGCCCTTTGTACTTGAAGATCTAGAAGGGAGTCCTGCGTCTAATAAAGTCGAAATGATGGACTTAAAAGATAAGCAGAAGAAGGCAGAATTTGAGCAAGCCATTATGATGGAACCCGGACTCGAAGATGAAGATGAAGAAGAGATATACACTTGGACAATGTTCCTTGAGAAACTCGACACAATTCTTTTTGTCGTTTTCTTTTTCCTTATCCTTTTGTTTTCCATCACTTTCTTCAGCCTCATGATGAAACGAGTCAGTGAAACCACATTCGAATAAACGTTCTAACAATTGGTTTGCTTAAATTTTATCTAGCAATATCACTTGGTATACCTTTTATCGTGATACAATTCAGCCACCAGTTCGGACATGACACTTAGTAAGTAGATCAAACATCTGTATCATCAGAACGAAAACGTTGTTATATACCGAAACCTGACGTATCAGTTGTTGTATCATTCGTTTGAAGAACGCTTAGTGATGTATTTACTGATGTGATGGACGATATGTTTTGGCATAGGACTATAGAACGAATAGTAGAGTTACGCCAGTATACCTACAGCTGAACTTTTCATACCAAGTAAATTACGATGTTAGTATTAACTTTGAGTTATATTATTTAACAATTATTTTGTAATACTCGTAGTTTGCTACAACATCATACTTTTACAAGTAGTTCATGCACTTCAAACGTGTCAATGTATTGATATGTAGATTGTTACATATAGTTGTAATGATATATCGCTGGCTTAGAATAAGTAGGTCGTAACTACTACTACTACTACGACCTTATAAAACTCATACATATTTGAAATCTGCATCATAAGGCGCTTCTTATGAGCTAATTTCATGACAATCTTGTCATGTTGTAAAAGCTTGTTTTTTCCATAAGTAAAGAGTTATTTTCAGACAGCATTTGCTTGTTTTCTCAAAATATCGATTTTGTACTTATGACTTACTCATTCTAAGCCAGCGGTACTGGGACCATCATCCTTGTCTTGTGTTTTGGATCCTTACATTGCAACAAGTCCCGTTCACACAAAAATATTTCAGAATCAAACTCTAGCTCAATCATATTTTTGAATTTTATGAAAAGAATTGTTATGTAAATCTATTTTCCTTAGCATGTACAGGATACGTCAACATGTTCTGGATTGCGAGTTGAAAACATCCGGTACGTTCATTTTCTAATCAAAAAGTTGTATTGTGTTTGATACTTTGACTTGTCTCAAATAGTCTGGATCAATACCTACAGTATAGTAAGAAAGCAGAACATGTTGAAAACCATGCGTAATGCCTTATTCGTTTGTCTTGTTAATTGAAGGAAATTCAACATTGCTGCCTCTTTGTACAATAAGTGATTTTTCTCCCATATTAACACATCTTCTGAACTAGTAATAAAACAATTTTGAGCTTGAGTTTGATACTGAAAACAAATTGTTTTTGAGAACGGAACCATAAGTATTGTATTGGATATGTTCTTCTCTGTAAACGATATTCGCAATAAATCGACTTCATTAGAACTAATCTTGCACTATGTATGTTTTAGGCATTACTTCGGCGGGGACTTCGATCTTTAATTGTTTCTTTGGCTTATGGTGGGCATTGCTCATTGTAGTTGCTAGGAATATCTATTATTATTTCCCACCCCATTCCTACCATGCCCATATTTTAACTAGGTAAAGTCGTAGTTGTGCATCTTTAGGTCGCATAACGTTAGGTCACTGTCCTTAGTGTTTTGACTTAGGTCACGCCCCGGGGTTGTTGAGCCTCATTTGGCCGCCGTTTTGGCATGGGTTTCTGTGTGCACTGCTCGGGGTAGTTGTGTCGCGGTGTTTCTGATTTCTGTGCTCGGCTGGTTGGGTTGGATTTTCCCATACCATTGTTAGGTACATGCGTGTTACCTAGTAAACATTTATGAGTATACCATTAGAGAAAGTAACATTAAATTGGACAAATGCTGTAACATAAATGGCTGCTAAAACATGCGTGACATTTTGTTCAATTCATAGCTGAGCCGACTTTCATTTTGACAATATGTAATAAGTATATACGTAATTTGGGTTTTAAAGGTCCCAAACTAAGTTAGTTAACTATACAGTATTATAGTTATCATGAATACTACTGAAACCTCTTACTACGATATTATGAACAGATTGTTATGATTACCAATTTCTGAAAAGTGCCCCGAGTGAGAAAAAGAGGTAACCTATAGGTGGTAAAACCGTTCTTATTAAAGTTATTTCTCTAAAACATATTTATACAAACGGTCCATTGCTAGTATCATAGTTTAAATGTTTTTGTGTATACTTTTGAAATGCTAGTTTTAGAAAAGGTTTTGGCAACATTTTATTAAATTCAACACTCTACAGTCCCGTAAACGTATTAATAATTATTATTTAATAATATGGCTATAATATAAAAAAAGAATTATTTTGGCTTTCAAATGTCTCTCGGGATATTAGAGAAAACCAAATTGCACTCATTCATTAAAACATTGTATTTACTGGAAAGAAACTATCGAAAACAAGCAGATTTCCTGTGCAGTACATTTTTGTATTTCAAAGGAACCAAAAGACACAATATTTCCCAATTTGCAACAAATACTTCTTTGTAATTCGTATGGATTTAAAGAACGTCATTGTGGTAGTTATCGTTAGGGTTGTCTGAAATGTTGTTTCTTGTTGTTTTGTTAAGTTTAACACCATCGTTGTTTGTTATGTTAAATTGTAGTCATTGGATGATAATATATTCGAGTATTAAATCAGTTTTAGCTCTGAAATAATTGTTTCATTTCTTAAAAGTCCATGTATCTTTGTCATCCATATGTTATTTACCGTCCTAAATTAGCACCATCATACTTGCCAAGCACTCTTATTAAAGTGGAGTTACCCATATTTTCTTTGTTAATTTCTTTGCAAAAAGGTACAGTTGATTCATTTTATTATCTTCTATCACATATTCATAACCACTAAAATTAATAAATTTCTTGTTAATGCATCTAAATCCCTTTTAAAACACATTTAAGTGCATCGTAAGACATGTTTTGCTTTATCACTCCCATTTTGGATTTAACTAGCTTGGCAGGTATGACTTCATATATATCCATCTGTAAATTTCACCCATGTACTATATTTAATCAGTACTAATTAGTGGACAACTGACATTACGCCAGAGCAGAGATCGCTCCGCCTGATTGTTTGTCGAAGGTTGCTTGGCGAAGGTTTTTTTAAGTTAATCCATTGGACCATGTAATTATAATTTACCGTTAAAATGGATTTAAGGGTATTGATTGGCCACTGGCTTTATGTCAATTAATTTAATGAAACATGGCAAACCTAAAGTTATGATAATTTAGAACTATATGTTGATGACCACAGTATTAATTCCATATAATTATGAAATAGCTGTGTTTCGTACATTAAAATAAACAAAATGTACACAAATCACAATATAAAACCTTTGCATTTTATTTATAATAATATCATAAACTAATTATGGATACACTATCTACAACAATAACATCCATCCACAGTATAATAACATAATGCGCAATTTAGGGCAATTAGCGAACAACAAAATTGCGGTAAGTAAATACGAATATACATGTACAATTAATGTAGATACATTTCAGTCTCATCCATATACACGTACACAATACAGTTTAATATAAAAACGTTCATTCACATATAAATAAATACATAATATTATTTATTTTTGTTTAATTAATGACATATCCGGAAATAATAGTCTACGATTGGCGTATAGAATATCGAGGTATTACAAAGTGCGGTAAGCGAGGACCATGTCATAGTCTAGAAAGCATTTCAGTAAGTAAAACAATTGCCAAAGTATTTTCAAAACCAAAGTCTCCAAGTGCATTCCTACATAATGTAAATACAAGAATTTGAGTTACATGATTATAAAAAGCAAGGCAAAGTTTAATTATAGGCGACAAATTTGATGATATTGATTATTAACCGCCTGTATCCGTAATTGTCATACACTTTGGTTCAAATAGGAAAGCGGAAGGACCAGTTAAGTTTTATTGATCTTCGGTAAATTGATGAAATATTGCTACTTGGCATTTGCAGTAATTACATCAACATTTCACAAAGTGTCCGAATAACAACCTGAAAGGAAAACCTCTATGACATACACCAATCAAAACTGGTACACCCAGCTTGGTCATGCCTCTTGAACACCATCAACAGTTCCTTACCCATCTCCTCTCTCCTCACCTATGTAAACCAGTTGCTTGTCAGTACCATAGATACTAGTCTGTCCACCGACTACATAATATAGTTTATCAATCAAGTAGCATAACTTTTTTTCAATGTAAGCTATATTTATTCTGGGCTTGATTATAGTCTGTCTAACATATCCTATGTTTAGAAAGACAACTCCTCAATCTTCTCTTTTTTCATGTAACATTTCCGTTTGCACCCTCAAACATAGATAACCAAGCTAGTTAGAACAGTATCAGCATGGTTAAGAAACGACTTCTGGTCAATCGCCAACGTTGAAACAGTTGCTTAAATGACATCAACGGTCAAACCTACAGCCAACGTATTGTGTCGCCAGATCTCTTACACTTTCGTCGGTACATCGTTGACCGGTTGATCGGCACATCGGTGTTTGAGGTATAAAACTATCTCCAGTAGTAGTTGCAAGACTTCAAACAAGCTCAGTAACGACGTCCCTAAAAACAAGCCCACCGTACCTCCGATGTCAGAGATGAATCGTACAGGCTGAAAAAGAAAACATGAAGCGAGAATTAATTATCTTTTTAGATTTTCTGTCATGTCAGCTATATATTACTGGTATTATTAGACATGTCTTGTCCTCCTTTCTTGGAATGTTGCATATCATATCGGTGTGTTTCAGATAAAGCATCCTCCTCGAGTTCAAGAGGTCTTTGGTGCTCTCGTCGTAACAAAGACACAATAAAATTGGTACAATTTTCTCCGGTACTTGACGATCGGCACAAAATGTAGAATCTTTGTTTCCCTTTTCTAATGCCCTCATGGTAATTAAAACAATCAGTAATATGGTGTCGAGAGTGGTTTAATGATATGATTGGTAAAACCATTTAACTTTAACAATCGACCACAATTAAACGAGAGAACATATAAGTTAATAAATGAAATAGGATACCCTTTGATCGAGATAAATTGTCAAAGAATGTGCGCTTATACACACCATGTAGCCAAATACTTAACAAACTCAGCTCTAATTAAGTATTGAACAGGTCAAATTGTTGATTGTGGTAATGCGAAATAATAGTTTCAAAATCGATATGATATAAAGTTATAAGGTTTACATACCAAAGGTAATTACGCCACTCCCGACAGAGAGACACCGATCGTTGAAAGTACATTAAATCCAATATTGAAATTTCAAAAGTTTCTATATTCATACCTATAAGGTACATACTTGAATTGAAGTGAAAGCAAATAAAAACCATTATATCTAGTACTAGGTCATTTAAACAAATTAGACCAAATAACGGGATTCAGTATTGGTGGTGCTGGACAAGTCGATAAAAAAGGTAAACACGTAGAACAATTGTTATTTGTGTAGAAAGTGTGAACCCTATTGTCGCCAGGACAAAATGTGTTTTGGTATATACTTTGGTCAAGTTTTAATAATTCGCACCACAGCATGACCCTTTCTATGCCATGCTGGGCAAACCATCAGACGTCTAGATATTTAGAGCACCATTAATAACAGAGGTAAACATATGTGACAATAGCTGAACCCTATTGTCGCCGGAAAGAATTGTTTTTGAAAACATCCCGATCAAGTTTAAATATTCCGCGTCACCGTGTACGCCTCACACAATGGTGAATAAACCACGCGACTTCTAGATTTTTAGGACACCAGTGGACGCCAGGATAAACATTAGTTTGTCTATTAGCTTACAAATATATTAGGGCCATCAATCATGGGCGTGGCAACCGACCTTTGGTGTTGTACATACGAAATACAATGTAATGCGATATTGCAATGATTTCAGAACCAAGTTGAAATGAGCTCCCTACAGGGTGTTAAAAAAGTTCGTAGACACTTGATTTTGTTCAATAAATCCAAAACCATTCAATATACAGTTTTAAAACTTGGTAGTAATGTAGAACTAATCATTATCCTCATGCTGTGTGAATTAAATGATATTGTTTGCAAGAATATTTGCACGTGACGTCATGACGTCATCCTTGGTAATTTTGTAAACAGCAATTACACATGCAGGTTTATTGAAAGGTGGTGGTGTGGAAAAATTATAAATTTCGCCACAAGGGCTTAATGTTGTTTTATACTGCGTTGCGGGTTATTTAATAAAAGAAGTATCCAGCATTCTCGGTGGTTCTTGTGGTTTGATTGTTAAGCGAAAGGCTAAATATAGGCAAGAGGATAGCGCATCGGGAGGTACGCACTCCGGACGTCCTAACGAGATCTGAGCAAGGGGTATAGGATAACTAACAGTATTAAATATGAGCGATGTAAAAGATATCAGAAATGTTGTAAAAGCACCGACAAATGCCGGAAACGAATAAGGTCATGTTATTGAATCGATTTACCTTCACAAAGACACAGAATACCCCACCCACCCGTGTCTGACTGTGAGATACTATAAGAAAAAACTGGCTTTTGCTCGAAGATTTAAGAACCTTTTTGAAAATGACTGGTCTTAGGTAAGTGTATTGAATATTGGTTCCAATAGCTAAACAAACAAAATTATTTAGTATGGGGATCGTCGGAAGATAACGTTCCATAAGTTATCGACGCCAATAAGAGTTCAAAACGCTGGTTTTGGTGAGCAATTGTCATATGTGACATAAAATAGTTCAATATCAGTTCTGTTGGTAAAATCGTTACATCTGACTATAGTGAGGACTAATACTTTCGAAATACCGCTAAAACTTCCCTGACCAGAAGAGGTTACCATGGTGATATTTAAAAAATGCATCTTCTCCGGAACCAAAATTGGACTTATTTTGTGCAGAATGTTGCCTGTTGTGTACCCCTGCCAGTACCCGGTAATACACTTGTGAAACTATTTACTACCTTATACCCAAAGAAGAAAGACCAGGCAACTCACTCGACCGAAATAAAATTAAAAACCTCATAAGTATAATGGACTCTCACATTTGCAAACATCGAGTACCTAAAACTGTGACGTCATTTTGACGTCTTCCACATTTTGCGTCGTCACGTGGGTCTATTAAACCCTTGCATATCTCATACATCACATGGATCGACTTAAATAGATTAAAATAAACAAAGGAGGTCATTGTAGTTACTAATGTGTCATAAAAATGTTAAAATGTTATTTGAAAATAAAATGACAGATAAAATACAAATGTCTACGAACTTTTTTAACACCCTGTACATGTACAAGCAGGTCTCGATACAAAACGTCATTTGCTCCCAAGGAAAGTGTCGTTGAGTATAACAATAATTTCAGTTTAAAGTTCTAGTTATTTTAAAATTACTGTAGAGAACAAATTTTGTCCCCATACTATGAATATGTCTGCTTATCTGATATCGTTGTATCGAAATGTTACGGGGTTGTTTTTTTTGGAATGTATTATAAAGGTTCCTTACAGAATAAGACGGTTCTTCCGTAATTGTCTCGTAGTTCAGGTCTTCAAAGTAGATGAGTACCCTCGCGAAGTTGTTCTTGTATCTGCAATGAATGGGTTGTACACATGACAGAAAACATCGAAAATCAATCATAGGTTACCCAATGATAGGAACATAATTATTTTGAATTCAACTACATGATAATTTTGAACAAAGTTTTTTACGTGTCTGAACTATCCTTTGTTGTTTATTTCTTCTGATAACTTGTAAACTCTCGATATGTATAGCATGCCCGTTGATAGTGTTATGGTGACAAAGCAAGAATGAAACAAATGGAACATTGTATACATTACTAGCAATGCATGAACGTGTACCCTGTCTAAATGAACAATAATGGAATTTGATGACGTTTTAATAATTTTTTTAAGTTTATAAACTTGAGAACAGTCAATAAACATTTTCCAAACAAAAACGACGTACGGGGACCCACCGAAGGTCGCTCCGTAGGATTTAATTTTGATTATGATCAACCAATCGTTCTGTGGTATCATGAAACGAAGATATCCTCCTCCGTTCATTCAATAAACAACAAAATATTACTTCAACGAAATATAAAATAACCTTCAACGTTTATTACCCTTCCCTGTTACTAGCGAACTGACTTTGCAAAGTGCCATCTATAGCATTTCGTGAATTGCCCCATTCCTGTCGCGTGTAAACTGACTTTGTAATGTGCCATCTGTAGCATTTCGTGATTGCCCCATTCCTGTCGCGTGTAAACTGGCTTTGCAATGTGCCATCTATAGCATTTTGTGATTGCCACATTCCTGTCGCGTGTAAACTGACTTTGCAATGTGCCATCTATAGCATTTTGTGATTGCCACATTCCTGTCGCGTGTAAACTGGCTTTGCAATGTGCCATCTATAGCATTTTGTGATTGCCACATTCCTGTCGCGTGCAAACTGACTTTGCAATGTGCCATCTATAGCATTTCGTGATTGCCCCATTCCTGTCGCGTGTAAACTGACTTTGCAATGTGCAATTCATTTCGCGAGACAACTTGTAATGAATATGTATAAAACAACAATTACTCACCTTTCATAATTAAACGCTTCACTTTCATTTTTGACCTGAAAACAGGCTTTTTCTGAAGACGATATTCCTTGTGCACATAAGTCTCTCATCAATACTTTCTCCTTTTAAGAAAAATATCAGAATATTTTAAATGGTTTAAAATCTATATTTATTTGCGATATTTTAACATAGGATGGAATAAATCCTGATAAAATTATTTCTGATTATGGGAACAATTGCTGTAGTTTGCACTTTCATATATTACACTATTCTAAGTTCTAGCACATTAGACTATTGCGCATAGAGGACAGGTGCGTAGCTCGATCGTTCATCGAACTTTCAGCTAATTCAACTTACATAATGCTTTAAATCATAAAAATGAGATCGACCGATAGTAATTTGCACCAACACATGGCGCCATGTCTGGTAAAAGCAAAATCTAATATTAATGACCGAATTAACGTAATATTACTAAATAATGTAACGGTAAATTACTAAATTTTTGATATTTCAAATCATGTAACGGTAAATTACTAAATTAGATGATATTACTAAATCATGTAATGGTAAATTACTAAATTTACGTGATATTGATAAGCATGTAAAAATAAATTACTAAATTTACGTGATATTACAAATTATTTAACGGTAAATTACTAAATTAACGTAATATTACTAAATCATGTAACGGTAAATTTACGTGATATTTCAAATCATGTTATGGTAAATTACTAACTTTACGAGAAATTACTAAATCATGTAACGGTAAATTACTAAATTTACGAGATATTGCTAAATCATGTAACGGTACACACCAGATATCCCTTGTTAGGCCATGAACGTCCTGATATCGTCATTTGGTACTTGAATTCACTGTAATACAATAGTTAAAACTGATGCAGCTGTTTGTTTGGTGTCTTTTTGTCATTGAAATAAATCATAACCAATCAATTGAACTGAATCTTCTACAATGCCAGCCATCACATCGAAAGACGTCGTTGTCCCACTAAAACTGCTGTTTCTTTTTTAATGGGCAGCACAATTCGATGGCTTAGAACCAGAAAGTCGTAACTACCTCTTACGACCTTATAAGACTCATACATATTTGAAATCTGCTTCACAAGGCGCTTCTTATGAGCATATTTTCATAAAAATCTGAAATTGTCATGTTGACCAAAATGAAGTTTTAAAAACTTGTTTTCCTATAGGTAAAGAGTAAATTACAGACAGTTTTCTTTTGTTTTCTCAATATATCGATTTGGTAGTTACGACCTTCTTGTTCTAAGCCAGCGACATCATTAGAACTTATTATTGACTGATCTGCCAATATCACAATATTTACAGAAAGAGAAATATTTAATTCAATATGTCCATTACATTTTAAGATACATTTAGTTGATGTATGCCTGGAAAAAAATGTTAGAAAAGACAGGCGAGCTTAATAATGTTCACTGAATGAGTTGAATATAAAGATATAAATTAACAACGAAAGATAGATTCTTTATATCATATAACACTAAAAACGCAAAATACGCATCGTTTTATTGGAAAAACACGAGAAGTTTTAACTTTATACTTCACGTGGTACGTATAAGATAATACGTACACGCTTTACTAACCCAGATACATGGAAAGTCATGTGATATATAAATCTACTTACGTACAAGGGTTGTCACAATCACAATGTGACTTGTCTTCCTGCAATCGTCTACTCACAAAATACATGCAATACTCCTCTACAAAACAGAATCAAGTATAAAGTTATTATTTCCAAGTAGGCCTACATACTGTAACATCAACTGTCTAGATCAACTGTATTGTTGATAGTAAATTATTACCACAGAAAAATGAATAGTGTTTTATTAGAGAGTGCCTTAGCCAAATAAATTGGCTAATTACAAATGTAAAACTATGACAAAAAGTTGAGTCAAATTAATCATTTAGTTGGTAAAATAGTAAGTTCAAGTATATTCATAAATAAGTTTTCTACTGGAACTATTTGAACAGTTTTTCTTATATTAGTAGATGCTTTGGTGATATCTTAAGCCTGTGTCTCAATGAGCACTTTTACTTCGGTGATGTACTCCCTTTTTATAAACAAGCGCCGGAAGGCACCGGAAAGCACCGGAAAAAGTGTCCACGTGGTCTAAGGGAAGCTTCAGGGGAGGTCATTAGAAACGTGTTCCCGATGCCCCCACCCACCCTCCGGAAGCTCATTTATTTCAATCGGGAGTACATCGCCAAAGAAAAAGGTATCCAGTGTGGCCTAGGCCTTACCCATTTCATTCCAGTCCCGGCATACAGACACATTAGCTGCAAACTTGTTCAGTAAGTCCGGTGTATTGTATGGCATACAACCACAGTAGGCGATGATGTGATCAATTAGACAAAATTCCAAACAAGCCTGAAAAATGTACCAAAAGGAAATAATCGTATCCATAATAATATCATATAACCTACACATCGGTGGCTTAGAACCAGAAGGTCGTAACTACCTCTTACGACTTTATTAGACTCATACATATTTGAAATCTGCTTCACAAGGCACTTCTTATGAGCATATTTTCAGGAGAATCTGAAATTGTCATGTTGACCAAAATGAAGTTTTAAAAACGCGTTTTCCCATAGGTAAATACTAAATTACAGACAGTTTACTCTTGTTTTCTCTCAAGATATCGATTTGGTAGTTACGACCTTCTTGTTCTAAGCCAGCGGCATGTAATGATCAAACATGTAACATAATAAACTTACACGTAGACTGATAGTGCACGAGTATGTTGACTAGTGGACAAATATATCGCCCAACGGACAGATATGTAATCCAAGAGGATTAATAATTATGTGTTCCGAATGGATATGTAACAGAATGGGTGGATATGTGAATTAATGGACGAACATGCAACCCCATGTACAATCAGGTAGCCCATTGGAAAACCATTTAGTCCAACAGACAGTATTATAACATAAATGTAAATAAATGTAAAAGTAACTTGAAGGAAATACCTTAACTCCTAACAAAAAACAATATATATCTATTCACATACATGCATATGCCATATCAAATGCAAATACGAAGCAAATGATCAGATACATAGGCAGGATCGTAATTCGGACCATCTCGACATTACAATATGCGTAGTTTGTTTAACAGAGTAAACAGATATAACCGGTGTGTTATGGTTGTTTTACTCACATGTAAATGTATCATAGATAAAGACTAATTGAAAAGGGGTAAAATATAACATTTATATGTTTCTATAACTAAAAATACAACTTTAACAAAAAAGTAAGGTTTTTTGTCCGGTTTTTTTTGGGGGGGGGGGGGGGGGTTCGTTATCATTGATACAGTTACCTGTGGTTTTACTTTAAACAAAGGTTAAATCCTTAGAATTCATTGAATGAGACACAAACATAGAATGGAGCATACTTACTGACTTGCTGTAGGCAACATTATATTTCTCAGTGAAAGCATGTCCATGACTGCACCCGCCATATGGCTGTCCGAGTCTGGTTACATTTATCTACAAACAAGCGCACATGGAAATATAATTACAAGACAAACTTGTTTCAAACGAATCACAAACACACTAGAAAAATAAAATATTTACCGATCACACTGAGGAAAATAGTTTGACATACGATTACCATTCTCGTTTAAGCAGCGTATTGTTCAGCTAACCACTGATTTATGAGGATGAAGATTACATTTACAATCAGAAATGAGATTCAAACAATATTTTGGTCAGAATATATTTAAATAAACAGTTACATGGGTTTACTTATTTAACCACTTGCAGTGGTTTTAACTAAATAACTTTAACTTTGGTGCACATTGGTATGAGGGTTAGCATCTTCAATGAAAACATTTAAAATTTCTGAATTGTGGGTATTTTGGAACTAGCTCTCCTATGGATACAATCATTTCCATGTTTATATGCTTGGTTTTCTCATGTAGCATTGTACCAACACGTAGTTTGAATTTGTATATACAGTTTATTTTCAAGAATTCAGGCAAATGGCCTGTGTATCACATTTGTATACATATTCTACATACCGCTCTGAGTCCTATGCTTGTTTCAAACCCTGGATTGAGTGTCAGTCCTTCTTGTACTGGTAATGGAAAGGTTCCTGGTTCATGGAATACCATACGGACTCCAAATCCCGAGGAATGATTCTCAATATACTCATCTACCTCCAGGTATAAGGTTAGCCGTACACCTGAGTAAAACGTCAATAAATAAATAAACTAAAATGAATAATGGTAAGGAAGTAATTTTCACAGCAGGGACTTGGGTAACTAGGTCAAGTCGCATCAACGCCTCATTTGGCAACATGAGGTCGCCGTTTTCGGCATATAAAACCATGTTGTTCAGCTCTTTTAAGGCATGAACTTTTTTCGTTAGGTTATGTATGAACATTGTTCCGTGTAATTGTGTTATATGCTGTTTTCTGTTCTCGACCGTTTAAGTTGAATGTTATCGTCCCTGTTAGCGACCGTTCAACCGACTTTACATCTTCCCCCGGTCCTTGAGTTGAAAGTCGTCTGTTAACACGGCGCCAGCAGGTAGCCAAAGCACATTGGCTCTTCAATCTCTCAGGTACCTATTCACTAACCATTCATACGTATTCTTCCTCCGAGAAATGGACCAGTGTCGTAGGCGGAAATAAACCCGGGACCTCTAGACGACAAAGCGCTTGTCGTACCTCTAGACCATTGCTCACCTACCGAAAAAACATATTAGCCTAGCCACGGTGCACAATCACGTGGTTTGTGACGTCACATTTTGGTATCGCGAACAGCAATTTTGGTAAATAAACGCTCGATTCAACCAAGAAAAATCGCCGTAAGTATTTATTTACGCATATTTAGAAATTATCATTTGTATGTTGCAATTCCTTATATCAATGCATACCCCCGACAACCACGATAATGTCCCGGTCTGCTCTAGTTTTAACGGAGTTGCGGCCAAACTGATCAAAAATCTCAAAATTGGTGTTGGTATTGCTGACAGCAGATTCAAGAACACCATAAAACCCGGTTTTCCTTGCCAGAGTCTTCGAAAGGCATTATCTGTTGGTACTTTATGCCTACAAACAGCTGATGACTGATTGTTTTGTTCATTAAAGCCGCTATTTCCAACGTAAAATGGGATTTAAAATAATGCTATTGCAGCACGTTATGAAAGTTAAATGATATTGCAACCAGCGGAAAAGTATGCCCCAATATGGTTCTGAACCAAGTGTTATTATGGTCAATTAGCCATCCGTATTGTGGTCATTTCCATAAAAAATAAACGATGGCTGTAGGCCATACCAAATCATTTCTTCGTTAAGCGTCGGGTAGGTTAAGGCATCTTGGGAAGGAAAAAACAACAAAGTTTATAACGTCTTATATTTTCAAACTCCATTGATATATTGATTTTTAATTTCATACTTATCATTCGTGTTCACCATCATGTCCCCAACCCCTACACAGCAGTAGGATTCACACCAAAAAGTTTTCAGTTATTGCAGTAGGTTATTATGATTGGTAATGCTTGGGTGTTTGTTAGCTATATAATAATGAACAAAGAAGTCGTTTAATTTCTTGGTGTTTTTCGAGTGTTTTGTTTTATTCTCAGTATAGCTAGTTAGGTTTCCGAACTAAGGGTGGACGCTTAACGAAAATACAATTTGGTATGGCCTTACTATCAGTACACTGTACTTTAATTTGAAGTTCGATTCTTACAGGAACCACGACTTCGACCTCACTAAGTGAACCCGGGTTGTATACAGGAAAAAGGTCGCTACCATGAGCATTGACAGGAATGCGGTAAAAAGGGTTCCCTTGGTGTTCGGAGGGACAGCAGTGCCCGTCGAAATGGATGCAAGATCCTCCCGACGATGAGAATGGGGCTTGACAATGATACACGACACATATATGCGTCTACATGAACACTGTAATATGACAGCAAATTGTCTCAAAACAGACAAAACCAGAACGAACTTTCAAGACGTTCTTTTGTTATAAGACAAAACAATTAGTGCCAGAATTGTGTCATCGATACTATCTTGGTGTTCATCAATACACGCCAATACACGATTAAGAGATCAGTTTAGCCAATTATTTCAAGTTTAACCAGAACTTTAGTTTTTAATAATGCTGTAATTAATTACATTAATATATGTTTGATTTCACAAATGATCTTATTCATAGTTTTAAGGTTTGCTACATATATGATTTAGCAAGTTTAAGTTGAAGGTGTATTGGACCGAGGATCGGTTTCTGATAGATTATGCCATGTGTTGCATCATTTTGGTTGTGACATAAAATACATAATGGTGTAAGATTTGACTGTACATTCGTGAACAACTAAATTTGTATTGTACAATATGCAATTCTGGTATTAATTAAATCACAGATTGTTGTAAGTCACAGACAAACTATAAATAGTGATTAAAGTTACAAAAAATATTATTTTGTATTTTGTCGACCGCTCATATATCTAGTTATATGCCATACTGCGATCTTCTGCATGGCTATGTATATGTTCAGTCAGTTAAAAACGTGGAAGTGCGTGATGGTTACAAATGTCACAACATAATGTCCGCTGATTCTTCTCCCTTTTCTCATGGGCCTTTAGGTCGGAGTCAGTAGAAAACGTCTTACCACAGGTCGGACAGACATGCATTTGTGTTGCAGCATGTTCATTGCACCTGAAAGATAATGGAATTAATGCAGATAATAGTATGATCTTCATTATGTACATGTATGGGATCGTGCCAGGCGTAAGTTAAGCCATTTCAGAGTTTATACATGTGGTTAACGGTAGTTTTATGTTTTGTGTTGCTGTAATTAAAATAGTGTTCCTCGTATAGTACCACGGGCCCAAGTGGCAATTAATACTAGTTCGTAATAAACAATATAGTGTTTAGCTTCTCATAATGTACCGATATGTGGAGGAAACCTGAAACTCACTCGAACCCGAAGCTTTTCAAACCACCTGCATTTCATATATATATTCAGATATTCTTCAGCTAACTAATTGAGATAATACTATACTGGTTGCAATATCATTTAACTTTCGTAACGTGTCGCAATAGCATATTTTAAATCCTATTTTACGTTGGAAATAGTGACTTAATGTACAAAACAATCAATCATCAGCTGTTTGTAGGCATAAAGTACCAACAGAAGATTCCTTTCGAAGACTCCATCAAGGAAAACAGTGTTTTATGGTGTTCTTGAATCTGCTGTCAGCAATACCAACACCAATTTTGAGATTTTTGGTCAGTTTGGCCGCAACACCGTTAAAACTAGAGCGGACAGGGACATATTCGTGGTTGTCGGGGTTATGCATTGATATAAGGACTTGCAACATACAAATGATAATTTCCAAAAATGCGTAAATAAATACTTACGACGATTTTTCTTGGTTGCATCGAGCGTTTATTTACCAAAATTACTGTTCGCGATACCAAAATGTGACGTCACAAACCACGTGATTGTGCACCGTGTAGCCAGCAGAGGAAAGAAGGATGGTATTTACCGTTATCATTTCCACTCTGTAGCGCTCGATATTTGGGATGATCCATTGTAAAACAGTTACCATAATCTGTAGTTGTGAACTCCTTAAAGTACTTGCTGAAATATAAACAATAAATGTGTGTTGGCAGGGACGTAGCTGGCCATACGCAAATACGCACGTGCGTACGCTGTTTGAAAAAACGGGCACAATTTAAGTGATACAAAAATGAAATAAAATGCAATGCCAAATCCGGGTGAGGCATATTTTCCATGTGATAAAATATAATTTATATAAAAAGCTATTAAAACATCTTCGGTAAATAATGCATTTTTTCTTGCTCGCTTCGCTCGCACAATGCATTTATTGCTGTATAGTATAAAGTAGAGACCAAACGCACATGTGTCTATGGATACATATAGCCGAGTCAGCACTACAGGACATTGTATAACTTTAGTGTTAACGTTTGTGTGCGCTAATCTACTCAGGTATATTGTGATTTTACCACACTCTTACGTGTGAGCACTGAGTCACATCCTCCGTTAGAAGTATGGGTAGCTCTAAATGTCCCCTCTATTAAACCCTTTCATCCCCTTCACTATTGCGACAATCGACACGGGCGAGCTTATGACGAAAAAAAAACGATAACAACACACAATCTACAAGGCTCCCATTTGGGATGATCAAGGCATGTCCCGGATGGGCACTTCAGAGCAACGGAATAACTACGACTAGAGACAGGGATAATCTCGGAAACTACTCCAGAATGCACGTACGGCTTCGTAGAAATAAAAAAGTCCCCAGGGGAGCATGCCCCCGGACCCCAAATGCAATTCTGCATTCATTACGTGCGTACACTGAAAATTTGCCCAGCTACGCCCCTGCAAGTTGGTATCACATGTAAATGGTAAATAAACCAATTCACAACTGTCGTACGACCGACATACGACGGATCTTTCAAAAATCACCACAAAGTATCTTGGAGACGCCATAATACAGCAGACATACAACAAGAGTAATCGCATCACAAAATACCTATACATGTAGTTCCTGTCAAACATCAGTACATTTCAACATACTTAACCACATCTTAATAACGTGGATGTATTTTCAATAAAAACGTCGTAAATCATGCTCACTTTGTGTTTTAAAACGAAAGTCTAAGCGAAATTTTCCTTTTAAAAGTTTCCAAAGTGTATATTGTGTTCCATACCATAGTTAAATAAAGGCAATACGTTTCCTAACATGAGGGTTATATAACTTACGATACATTCTGTTGACGATTGTAGAACAATGCTCGTTGAATAAAATCTCCTTTCTGATGCCCCATCTTTTGTCGAGTGTGCCTGTTGAAAAATGAAGATAATGACTGGAGTGGCATTTTATTAGAAACTTAGTCATACGTACGATACAATTCTATTTTTTGTCAAATGAATATTGTGTATACTATGGCATGACAATGGTCCTGAACTATGTGCCTCCCTGTCATTTTGAAAGAATATTCCCACTTGAAAATTACATGTCACTTAATCAGAGCGTTGTTATATGTTCGATGGATCAGGGCAGTGCGTTTGGCAAAAGACAACCTGTTCAAAGATATGCCACATGTACGCTGCAACAACACATCTGTGCAGAACGCAGGATTTGATTTCGTTCAATATCATTAAAGATGTCTACAATTCCAAATAGGATTCTTACAGATAAAAAGCTAGAGAAATGCCAATACTGCAAAACCTCTAAAAAGACCACTTCAACAATAACGTTATGGCAACTAAGATTCCATTAATTATCAGGTCCATTTTCACGTATGTACTTATTATTAAGCTTCAATATTAAAATCAACTAAATAATTAGGTCATTATTTACAGGTCACGTGGTTGTCTAATTACTGAGGTTTTACTTTATATGACATGTCGCCATAGTTACTGTGTCTTACAACGACTCATTCCTGTAGTATGTATGGATTTTGGAAGCCAGCGCTTCCCACTTGTCTTTAGGGTCCTGGAAATGTTCCGAGCTGCTAACAACACCATGGATTTCATCACGTAACCTACATGTATAAAGAGAGTCATGGTTCACCACTGCTATGGATTGAATGAAATACAATTACAATATACTGTAATCAAAGCGCTGATAGCACTACGAAAACAGGGGTTTATTCTTTCCAATATGTAGGATCAAAAGAATCTACAATATACAGCATATCCTTTATATTTCGTACACGAAGTATTTCAACCATAAAGGAGAATTTTTCTACTAAATGGTATAGAGTAACATATTTTACAAATACATGAAGAAAATAATCCGACACGCACTGGTAAAATTGATATCATATATATGTACAGAAGGTCGTTCAATAAACATGTGTCAATTAGATAATACAACACATTTTCATGGTTGACTGGATTTAAGCTAAAGACAAAATTAATGTTTTGTAACGTACTCTTCGACGTATTACACGTATGTCACACACAAGGATTGACATAGTGTTCACGGGCTGACAAAACTGCACCATACGGACGAGATAATACACACAAGGATTGACAACATCTTATACCATAAAGGTCAGGAACCGAAACGAGTACAACATAAAGGATGGAGAAAGTAAGTAAGTAAGTAAAGACATTATTTAAAGAGGCTACACAGTTGGTTACCCAATCTTCCATGTGGGCATCAACGAAAAGAAAATAAGAAACGATGCCAGGCCAAAGAGGGAAAGTTAGAATCAGAAATTTTAATATGCTTTAAAACAAAGACATAATTCAATATTCTACTTACACAGTCCTTTCAGTAACAACATCATCTGTAGAATTGTCCTCCTCGTATTCATCAATATAATCGAAATAATGATAATTCCATTCATCATATTCATATTCGTATTCTTCAAGATCTATGTAGTTATCTATATCTGGTATCCCTTCTCTGATTGTATCTATAACGTCCTCTATAGAACGGTTACTTATAGCATCTAGTAGTGAACTGTTATCTATGACTGTCGCTCCTATGTTTAATACCGTACCCATCATACCGGGAAAGTTCATTGTATCTAATCCCGTGTTATTTAACAAATCAACCGATCGCTTCACTTTCGATGTCTTTTGTTTACGTTTCTTCTTCTGAATAAACAAAAACACTAAAACACTACATTGTAGTTATTAATAATTACTTTTGTGTGTTTTATTTCAGGAAAACACTCATGTTGTCTGATATAATAAATAGTTTAATTAGATAAGCAGCCACCACATACACAATTTGCCCAAATGGTGATACAGTCAAAGAGCTCTGAAAGAAACCTTGGATTGGCTGGAAATGATGGTATGCATTGACATAAGTGCCACTTACGACCTTTTAAGATTCATACATATTTATATAATAAGCATCACAAGGCGCTTCTTATAATCCCATTTTCATAAAAATCTGAACTTGTCATGTTGACCAAAATGAAGTTGTAAAAGTTTGTTTTACCATAAGTAAAGAGTAAATGTTAGACAGTTTTTCCGGTTTTCTCAAAATATCGATTTGGTAGTTACGACCTTCTAATTCTAAGCCATCTATATATGAAGTGTTTGATTTGTATTTAAATTCGCTTTCATCACATGCGAGTAAATTATAGGCAATTTAAATGAGAGTAGGTTAAAATTCTATACCGTATAAATGCGATATAGAATTTTGGAGGTAAAATACTTAAATAATTACAAAATCCTGATGTTCCATTAATCCAGCTTGTTTATGGGATATACAGGCATCTATGCCTAAAGATAGTGAATGCTTAACAATTGTATTTGATTTTGCTATACGCTCAAACGTGACACAGTCCCTTTAAAGTCACTGTGCACATGTATGTGATGAAATAAAACTTTTAATATTGAATATGTTGACATTTTGACTGGAAAATGAAAGTTAAAGTAAATCGGGGGTTAACCAGTCTGTAATCAATCCTCGCGATTGCAAAAATATGCTCTCCATTTTTAAAGACCAAATTGTTTCTTAGAAGATACATAATCCACATTTATTCTATTATTTTGATGCTCAAATATCCTTCTTAAAGATGATGTGTTTGCCAGCTGGCCATGGATTTTAACTTGTTGGAATTTGGGGCCACTGTCACTTTACATCGAACTAAAGAACAAATATATTTGGTGGTTTCTAACGTAATTATTATGGGTTTTTTTAACGAAATACGAGTACATGTAGATTGAGCAACATTTTAGTCTATATTAGCCATCTCCTTAGATAAGGCATACCTTATACTGTGTATAAATACTATATGTATAATAAAGAACTATTACGTGTAAAAGTTATATTAATAATTGACCTTACGCTAGAGCAATGACTGATCCACCTGGATGCTGTTCGAATGTTGCTCGACGAATGTTTTCAAACTAATTAACTGGACCATGTACTATATTTACAGTTAGAATACTTGATTGGCACAAAGACCTCAAATCTTTGATTTGAATCAGTCTGTTGTAATGTAAATACGGTGTGAACCGGTCGAACATAAAGTTAATACAATGTACATACCTTCGGATAAATGGTTTCCTTCAGTAGAGGGGACATATGGATCTGTGATTTCCGTACAGGATTCATGTTGCAGAATGAAATGGCGGGAAATTGTAGCTCACTAAATTCAAGAGATACCTTTGTTTGTATTGGATATGATCGGTAAGTCCTGAAATAAAACAGTTTACATGGTACGTGGTGGTCGGGATCGAAAGGTCTCTTGTTCAAATATTGACTACGTCAAGATGATTTAGGCAGTGCCAATATTAAACATGAAATATAGCTTGCCCACATTGACATGAGCTTGACCTATGGATTAGCATAATTTAACAGTCGATATATTGTCTACGTTTATAACACCGATTGCATGTTTTCATAATCGTGGAGTATCACGCAGACGCTCGATTTGTTATATAAACACAAATCTGAAATACCGATATTGCACGATTTGCTTGCGGAAATTGATATATTCAAAGCAAGAACCTTGAAATATATTCTTGCATAAAGGTCAGGCTCAGGTCAAAATAGCCAAGCTGTACTAAATATTATACAGACTGTTATTATTTAAAAAAAAGATAATAATAAAAAAAAAACATTTTATATAGATCTAATCAGTCGAGTAGCTAAAAGATAAAGTACAAGTGGAACAGGAGAAACAGCTTTAAAATAAAACCGACGTTAACAGTCATGATAACCCAGGACATCTTCAATGGAAAGAAAAGTTGGCGGTTAGGCGATGTCGCCGTAACTGTCAGTGTGTAGTTTTCGAGTGTATGTGTAGCACCATATTAACATGCTACATCTTCTGAGAATTAATACCATTTATATTCCATTAACTTTGGAAGTTCTATATTAAGCAGTTATTTAACTTTTTGTCCTGTGTTTAAACTTTATAATATAGCCATGCCGTCAGCATAAATCCGTGTTTGTTGTCAAAGCTGCAAAAGTTCTGCGAAGCTATGCATATATTGACAGGTCTTAAACCACTGCGAATTGATCAATAAAATTTATTCAATAATTAACCGGCAATAAACCTGTATAAAACGACCATTCGATTCTACAGCATCTCTGATATTTCTAAAAAACAACAACATTGTATGGTGTCAAATAAAGGTTAATAAACTTACTGAATTAGCTCAAATAGTTGAATCGAGACCGCACAAGATGCGATAATAAATAATATACACCAGAGTATTTTAACGGCAAGTTGGCGGGATGAAGCTATCTTTGGTATTCCATGCCATGTGCTTGAATCCGCGAATTCTTTCAAAACATCAGAAAATCCAACACTCGGTTTCGACTCCATTGCTGTTCAGCGGCTACCAAGAGCACTTGATACCGCCGACTGCCTTGCAATTCACACAGTCCAGCTAACTGCGACTAAGAACACATGATACGAAATGTATCGCCGACAACCTTACAATACACACTGTGATGTGGCTAAATGCTAAATTTGGTGTTTCGTAGGGAGTATCATCGTAGTATCGTTAAACAATCAGCCGGTCATTTAGGCTGATTGGAATACAAATGTCGACCAATTCCCCCAACGGCAAAACCATCATGAATACTAATGTATTATTAAATTCACCGTGTATTATAGATTCACAATTTGCGCGTGAACATAATCTGCTAACATGGTTAATATCGTTATATCATAATATCATAATGTATTGGAATGGCAAATGATCTATAAGTGGAACATATAAGGCAATTATCAATTAATTGGTAGTTTGTTAGCCATATGCCTTGAAAAAGCAATCTACGGTCAGATACATTGTAGTTTCATCACCATATTCAAAACTGAATATAGGCCATATTTTAACATTTTATGCTTTAGATCTGGAAATTTTGTTACCGTCAATTGATGAAACTTTTAGACCGACTTTACGAGAAACATGGGTACCCTTGTACAGAGAGCAAATAGAAATGTTTGAAAACTTGGGTGCCCAGACCATATGAATTGTTTTATTCTTGCCTATGAAATAAGGTTAATGTACCAAACAATTATGTTACAAGTGATCTTGTTGTGATACCCCTTTAATCTTATATCTGTTGAATTATTGCAAACGTTTTATAACCAAATTCGTTTATAGAGATTTCTCTCGGGTGCAATTCTGATTCAATAAAATGTTTTGGCAACTTGAAATGTCACGTCGCTTGGCATTACGTCAGAGCAGAGATCATACACCCTCACGCCCTCATCCCGTCCTTATTTGAAGGGAGACAAAGTTCAGTTTCCACATATATAGGCGAAGATCATATCAGGAAAATGGTTGAATCGGAACAGGGAGTAGGGGAAATGTACATCTAAGTTGTAATAAAAGGAAATTATACATGTTCTCAACCTGTCTGGCCCTGGTTCCGTGACAAGATTAACTGTATGACACTTCGTAGATCGACGCTGTGTATATATATGTATAACCCCCGTGGAGAATTATTTTATGAGTGTGCTTTATATTTGACCCACTATTACATAATAGCACATGTATTTCATCTAACTTTAATGCATTTAAACCGAACATATTCAATAGAGATCAAGATTTATGCGAATATACACTAATATTATATAGCCTCTGTGTTAATCAGAAGTTCCAAAAACACGTCACAAGCTAAGGGAAGTAACTCGGGTTAGTCTATTCACGAAATAAGATAATCGAAATAAGAGATGACGTTTATTGTGTGTTATAATCATATCTGAAGTGTAGAGATTGATGTAATCCTATATTTATACCATAAACTTATTAAAACAGCAAAAAAATAATCTTGCGTATATGACCTTTAATATTAGAATGAATAACATAATCCATGCCCATACACATGTTTTTTAATTACAAAAGCAGCTGTAACTTCTTTACTACTAAATTGAAGCATATTGTATTGGGTTTAGTTTCTTAATTAGGTCATTGGCTACAAGTGGGAATTTCTAAAAGTAGATGTAACAGTTTGAGCATGGAGTATAGAGTATACCGCTGGCTTAGAATGAGAAGGTCGTAACTACTATTTACGACCTTATAATACTCATACATATTTGAAATCTGCTTCACAAGGCGCTTCTTATGAGCCTATTTTCATGAAAATCCGAAATTGTCATGTTGACCAAAATGATGTTTTAAAAACGTGTTTTCCATGGGTAAAGAGTAAATAACAGTTTTCTCTTGTTTTCTCAATATATGCGATTTTGTAGTTACGACCTTCTCATTTTAAGGCATCGATATGTCAATAGTGCTTCTTTAAATCATGAAATGAAAGAGATTCTCTTCTGTAACACGATGTGCTTAATATGCATTTTATGCATTAATCCAAACTTTTCGGCTTAGTCATGTACGTTCTTAATTCATATAATATACATAATACTTAGCCTCAGATTTGATTATTTGGTTTGACTGATAATGTAAAGGTGTTGTACCATTCACTCTCATCACTTGATATTCTTGATATATCTGCATGTAAATTGTTTGTATGTATTATGTGTAATGGTGAGTCTTCGTTTAGCGTCCGTGGACGGATACGTTTGACACCTTCGGAAAGAAAAACAACAAAATGTGTACCCTCTTGTATCTTCTAAATCCATTGATGTATTGCTTTCATACGTATCTTACTTGTTCACCATGGATAAATAAATGATTTACTTAACCCATACACAGCTGCAGGTTTCACACAAACAGGTTTTTAGTTATTTCTTTAAGTTATTATGAATGCCAATGTCAGAATGTTTTATTTGTTAGCCATCAGACCTAATGATGAGCATAGAAGTCGTCATGACTTGTTTCTTTTCAAGGGCTACGGCTTTTTCTCAGGATTGCTAGATATGTTTTTGAAACTAGGGAGAACACAAATAGAAACTACCAATTTGGTATGGCCTTATTGTGTAGGGTCGTGCACATACAGGCGATAAATAAACAGTTCATAAAACAAAGTTTATTAAATAGAATGCACTGATTAAACATACACCAGGTACGAGATGGTACATATGGATATAGTTTATCTTATCACATGTGTACACATAATCATGATTGACAGGGTACATGTGTCCGTTGCCTTACACGACCCGCTACTGAGCGCTTTCATTCAGTTACCTCCCGTTCAATTAAATATGAAAGGCATGGATTACCTCTCATGGAAAGCGCTACGAAGCGCTTCACCTTGGCTACGACCACCTGGTATAATAATATTCAGGGTCAATTAAATCAGCCCACACATAAAGTTGGTGGTTATTGTGGTAAAGTTTTAAGTAAGAGGATTGGTTGGTTTGGATTGGATTGATTCAATTTGGATTTTAGAATAACTTTATAGGAATATGAATCAATTTCCTTGTCAAATAACAGTCAGTGATTAGAAAAGAGAGAATTATTTGAAGGCTTTCATAGGCAAATGTTATATATAAAGTCTAAAATGTAATTTGAACTGATTACTTTCATATAATCAAAAAATATTCAAAATGGCAGAGAGTATTAACCAGGAAATTGACGGACGTGTCAAAAGAATGTGCAAACCATGTTTAAACAAGGACATTAATCGTGCTGCGGACATCTTCTGTTCAACATGTAACGAATTTCAGTGCAACGAGTGTTCAAAGGGTCATAACCTTTACGCTTTCATGAAAAATCACAAAGTTCTTAGTGTAAGCGAGGGTCAGGTCGCATTTGTTGACAAAGGCGTAGATGAAGTCGACATGGAGGGGCTTGATATTTGTAAGAAACATAACAAGCGTTATAAATTCTTCTGTGAAGAAGACAAAGCATTACTTTGCAGTACATGTGCCATCATAGATCACAGGGCTTGTCAGAAAGTTGCCGAGTTAGAAAGTGTCGCTGGTGAAAGCCGATGCCAAGTATTGAGCGCAACCTTGCAGAAAGCCATAAGGAAGACGAATCAAGTTCTCGAAAACTTAAAGGAAGCAGAATCGATTTTATTTGACGACGTTCAGAAGATACACGATACACTTTCTGAATTGCGGACAAATGTAATTCAGATGTTTGACGAGTTTGCCATGCGGGTGACTGGAGAAGTGAACTCGTATCGAGACCAAACTACTGCAGACTGGGCAAAAAGAAAGCTTGATTGTGAAACCAAACTTAATGCTATGGAAAAAACTTTGAAAACGATTGATAACGTAACGACAAATGGAACAAAAGCTCAGCAATTCATCAGAGCCCATAGTGTGACAGAGACCATACAAACTGACGTTAAAAATGTCGACACGTTATACGCAGATTCTGGGACATTAGATGTGTCGTGTAATTTTAACAGTCATTTTGAAACACTGAAATCGAATCTTGTTTCTACAATTTCACCTGGTGAGTTCGAGATGAAATACAGTGTACCTAAGAAGACAAAGCTGGAGACGATCGCTTCCATAAATTTAAAACAGACGAGTTATGATGATAGAAAACCATACTACTCAGGTTTAGCTTTTTTAAGTGATGGAAGACTAGTGGCTGTAGATCATCAGAATGATCGATGTTTGATTTATGACGCGAATCTACACATGAAGTCGACATACAAGCTACCGTATCATCCTTTAGATGTAGTCGCTGTGTCTGACAATGAGGTAGCCATAACAACGTACAATGGCTACAGATTGGATTTTCTGCAAGTGAGTAAATCAAATGAAATTACAATGAATAGAACATGTAAGGTCAGTGTTAAATACGATTCTATATGCATGAAAGATGATGAGAACTTTGTTGTGAGTACTTACGACCACGACACACCAGTACGTATCGTATCAATGTCTGGTGAAGAGAAGGATTTCGATATTGTGTTTCCACCCAAGCGATATGAAGTGGACACAAGTTCATGTGCCTACATACGCGGTCTGGATAAACTAGTGTGGGTAGATACAGCTGCGGATACTGTATACATATATGACATTAAGACAGGTGATGTGAAAGTGATAGTTGATGAGCTGATCAAGGCACCATATGGTGTAACTGTTGGTGCAGATGATCATTTATTTATTGGCAGTAAAGTCACACGTTCGGTAGTAGAGATAACTCCTGCAGGTCGTGTATTGTCAGCACACACCGTAGACATGGAACATCCTCGTTTTATTGCCGTGTCTAAGGACAATAAAATACTTGCTGTGTCGAATTCGAAATCAGGATCCCGTAAACTTGCCCTGTACAAAATAATATCTGAATAAAGTTAGATAGGATAGTATCTAGATAGCATGAAGATAAGTAACTCTATTACAAATGGATTTGCAAGTGTGATGTAAACTTTTCCAAGTTTTGGTATTCCGTGTAAGCTTAATAATTGGTATAACATAATAATTGGTATAAATGTGTCATAGCTATCAGTGCAGTGGTGTTACTTTGCACATTTCTTGGAAGGGTGTGTTGAATGTTACAAAAATGTATTATGATGAAAAATTAACTGAATTATCTTGATCTAGATACTTGTTGAATGAATATATCTGTTCACACAATGACCCTAATGTACCATTTGATTTTATACAGTTTTATTGGCATAATCGGCATGTGTAATACCTTTATATTATGTTATAACATTCATGTTTTATAAAAATCAGTGTCTGGCCTCCGCTATAGTGAGGTCATATTCAAAACAACCGCCTCTCATAATACTGTCGTTGTGGGGGGGGTAAATATACTACTTCACCACTGACCTGCCTTCAAGATTGCTGCTTCAAATCATTAGGATATTATGAGACCAATGAAATGTATAAATATGTAGAAATGTATAAGACTTATTATGAGTAACTTTAGTATCAAATGTAATAAAACCTTATTAGCCGTATTGTATATTTGTGTTGTGCTTCATTATAGGTTTGTAATCATGAGCCATTTGTTATGACCGTATTTCATTGAACCATACTTAACCAGTGTGTAGACTTAACACGACAACCAACATGTAACATTACATATTACTGCTAGACAACTTCTCCTACAGAGAACTCATTTCTAAACATTAAGTAAAAGTTGTGTCCAAAATGTGTGCAGATTTACCAGACAATGCTTTGCCCTTTCCAAGGATTCACGCAAAATAATCACGAAATCTCTCAATTTCAAAACTCGACCTTGATTTAGCAGAGATACATATTATGACTTCTGGGGATGTTTTCGTTGAAATTACCTTGTAACCTAGTTTTTGACACTAAGGCCGGTATTCACAAAGTATTTTAATAGAAAACTTTTTAAAATATTTTGACTTAGTTAAAAAAATAGAACTGCACATATTTTGCAAGAAACTAAGAATTTAATTCATATGCTCTTAGTGATAATTGTGGTGCTTCACATAACGTTTGAAATCAAAGCAAAACGTTGATAATCTTGATTTTCCTGTTTAGCTGAAACACTTAAGATAATTATAGGATTTTGAGAAAATTCTTAGCTTTCCCTTAAGATTCTTTGTGAATACGATCCCAGATGACCAAGTGGTTGTTGTTTTTGTATTCGACTGAGACCGTCATAGTGTATGGCCATTCTGTTTGATTCTTTCCTAATTGTTAGTACTATGTACAACAACATACAGTTTTTGCGGTGCAAGGAATAAAAAGAGACCAATTTTCGAGGGCTCTTTTCAGCTGTTAAGCCTTTCAAGCCCTCTTTGACATTTATACTTCCCCTGGTCATTGGACTGGGCTACATATGGAAACGAAACCTACGTTCGTTTCTCCCTGTGGATACTATTTCTCTCCAGTGACTGTGGCAGTCAACATCGATGTGTGGAGCTTATGGATTAGTTTTACTCAGACAAATTAACCAGTGGGCCAAACGGGGGTTGACCCCAGGATCTCTCAATCCTGAAGCTCGCGTCCTTCCACTAGGCTCCCTTCTCCTCGCAAGGATCTGGGTGGGCTGGGTGAACTCAACATGGAACAAACAACAGAACACGCATAGATGATAAATTATACTTTAATCATAGAAAAAAATTGCAGTACCCATACCATGTAATGTTTTCTATTGAATTACAAAGTATGAACTTAAAAATAGAAGTAACAGTAAAACAAAATAAATAGCTCATTCAATCCATTCCTGGGTCAGTTCGTCTATACACATAGCTCATTTAATATAAGACAAACTTTACTAAGTTATTCATAGATTATTCAAGCTTTTTAATACATGGGCTTGAACTCATATCTCAATTTTTTCAGGGAGGTATATGTAATTCCTTGATTATTTTGATTAGGTAATTTTAAACAAACTCCAGCTAATAATATTTAAGTATACTGTTATGTGCTCATTAACAAAACACTGTAGAACAGTATATTAAAATACTAGAAGGAGTTATGAGACAAAGAGTGCTTCTGTTTAGTGGTAGACATAAATGATTTACAGACTGATTTACAGGATGAAGTGTGTTTTCTGACGGAAAAGACTTGCAACAACAATGAAATGGCCTTATGTTGCATAATTAATGTCAGAATATGTTTTTTTTTAGTTTTTGTTTACAGTACTGAATTTAGTGGTTTGCGACCTTGTACGGCTTTAGGTAGAATACAACAGTTTTCGGCACGATCATGATGCATGGGTGAAAGATGCAACTTTTCAAAATACTGAAAACTACTTGTCAACATACTGAACTAGATGATTTTCATACAAATTATATAGTGAAATTTTTTCTAAGAATACTGAAATCAGTATTTAGACTGAGAACTTTTAGCCCTGATCATGTCACATCCGTGCATGGAGTGTTTTCTGTCATAGAAACAAACATTGGAAAGAAGGTACTGTTGTGGTTCTTTATAAGAATCAATGTTATATATAAGATGAATTCAATAGTTATTACTGTTTTGGGAAACAATTGAACCCATACTTTACTGGTTCCCGGTCTCATTCTGAAATTGGTGATCCCCAAAAACTTCTGGATACAGAAATAGTGAGAAATATGTCTAGATTAACGTGACTGGTCAAAATACTTGTGAAAAGTGGGCTCAGCCATTGGTCCAATTAGGCGTTTTGGGTTTGTATGTGATGTATTGAAACTGTTTTGTCTTACATATTTCGAGATTTTGGCCAAAACACCGAAGCGAAAGTAGGGTAGGGTAAAACCTATTATTAGGCCGGACCACGCAACTGTGAAAATATGTTCACCGCGTTTGCCGAACAAAATGTTTCTTAATGATACGTGAAGATCTGTATGTTTTGTATTATCTTATTTCTATTCATTGATATATGTCTGCCACCTATACAGAATTGTTACTGGGCTCAGCGCTTATATAGAACATTTAGCGAAAATAACTGGGGTCTGAGGCCATAATGCCAAGATGCATTAAATGAGCTTTTGACTGCATAGGGAGGTAACTCGAAATAACAGTGGCGCAATGTGTTCATAACAGAGTTGCATCCCTTGATTTATCAAATATAACAAATGGAAAAGCATTAAATGAGCTATTTATTTTGGACATAACATAATCTCTTAAAACTTGAATTATACGTAATTTAATATGCACATCCACTCACATGCCTTCTTCTGTAAATGAACATTATTAGAAGACTAATCTATCAGACAGAAGAATTACAGAAACTCCATACAGTATTATAGTGGAAGTCTATTTCATTCAAGCTGCATACTAAACCACTTATTTATTCGTACCGGTATATTGTTTGACATATAAAATAGCACCTGAAGACGTGTATCAGCTGTCTCGAGGTTGACTTACTGATGCCAAAATTCTGTCCCATTGGCGTAACAACCACACAACATAGTATATAGAGAGATACAACTGTTGCGCCAAAGGAATGAGATACCCCGACGTGTAAGATCAGCAATAGGACGTGTCGTGTACTCTGAGGTTAAAAGTTTGAATCAGTTAAACTGTTTTAATCCCAATTGTCATTACGCCAGTCATCAATCAATAACAAAACGTTAAATTATAATGACATGGTCCAATGGATTAACTTGAAAACCTTCACCAAGCAACCTTTAACACACAATCAGTAGGTGGAGCGATCTCTCCTCTGGCACAATGTCAATTAAATTGCAAGTGTTGTAGGTTAAGACAGGTGTGTAGCAAGTCTGGGAATCTATTACCTGGCAATACACAGAGCCAAATCTGCCAAAAAAACATCTCAAGAAAGAGTCTCAACAATATTTGAGATTTTACTCAAGTCCAAGTTTACCCTTGACAATGAATGTTTCCAACTTATAGAAGGAAGTTGTCAAAGAGAAAACTGGCAGTGTACTTGGTAAATTTAAACGACTGAATGTTACAGCAGACTGGAAGATCTCAGCTAGAGTCCTGGGCGATGGGAAATGATGCATTCAAGATACATATACTATAAAACATGTACCAAGAAAAAAAAAGAAATTGAATATTATAACACGTGATACTTTTGTTGTAGAATATCATTTCAAGACTTGACTAACACTCTGATAGAAGGTGCAATGATTTAGTACGCAACTTGAAGCTAGACACACCCTCTTCTTCTCAACAGCATAACAGTGTCTATATATACTAGATGGCAACAACAATATGTATGTAATATACCCTCCTGATCTCTGTATATCAGAAATTAATGCAAGATTAAGAATTAATGTAACAACAAAATTGTCTGAATTTATGAACTGTTTTAATACCTCGGCTGTGTTATACTAATGTGACTGTCTCAGAATACTGATTGATTTTACAGTACTAGAGAGGTAAGATAAGTGAAACAATATATCCCTCTTCAACCATTTTCACACCCGTTAAATGTAAATGTACTTCTACCTCCAACTTATAAGGCTCCCAATGATGAGCTGACTTATAATAAGTTTTACTGAACTCTTATCATTTTTGAAGTTTTACTTCAAACAAGAGAAATAAGAAAAACCAGTCGGCTAAATCGCTTGTCTGTGTAACAATTCAGGGCGGTCAACAGGGCCAAATTAATAATCAGGAAAATTGTATACGGCCAAACATGTTTGCCAAACAACAGCCTTATGTTTCAATACACTTTACATTATATATTTCCAGCTCAACTTTTTCAAAGTAATCTTGTCAAATTTCATGTTTTAAACCTTTAAGCTTGATACATTTTTATATAGGAGAGACAAATTATGATACATGTATTTTAAGACCAATGTCACAAAAGGGTTTAATCCTCAGATAACTGAAAGTAACAAGACACCTTATTATAACGCAACCAAGGTATACCTAATACGTATAATGTGGTTCCATTAAAACAGTATGGGGCCAGGTGGCATAAGTCGTACATCATACATGTAAACAGAGTATTTCGTACAAAAGCCTGTTACAGCTGTTCTCCAACTGTTTGGTCAACAATGTAATTATTGTGTTATAATTCATCAAATTGTCTCATCTAAATAGTGTCAATTCTGAAGTAAGACTTCAATACTTACTGATACTTATAGCTCCTTAATTAACTAATTTAGTAGTTAATCATCATAACCCTACAATTTCTATAACATGTCATATCACTAATTATTAATACATATATTCAAATACTTTAAATACTTTTGGCTCAATTCTTGTAAGACAGACTTGATAAAAGATAAAAATGTCTCCGCAATTGTAGGAATTAAATGTCATAGATTTACAATAAAATTAGAAATGTTTGCAAGGGATCCATTTTCATTATGTTCGCAAATTACATATTTCTCTAAAGAATTATATTTGTCATCAGGAATTATACTAGAAAATCGCAGGATATACATTATACTTCTTTCTAAAGTGTATATGTTTGTTAAAATTTAACCCTCCTAAATACTTCCGAGTAACAAGTTCGCAAAAATTTATCCCTCATGATATTACTGATTCTACAGTATTTTAGATTAAAGATTGAACAAGCCTGCAGTAAGATATTCGATCCAAGAAAAATATACAATAATACTTAACATTACATACAAGTTCTCTGGGATGAATAAACAGTAAATAGTTTATGAAAAAGAAGCACAACAGTGAATGCATGTTTTGATATAAAACACAGGTAAATATCACACAGGTGTTTATTGTTGTATAAGAATCAATGCATTGCACATCTGCTGCTAAGCAGTATATGTTACTATAATAATTCAAATGCTTGTAAAGTGCTCTCAGGCCGTTGAGGATTCTAAAATAAAATGAAAATTTAACCGTCCTGAAATTGTCAACCATCTAATGAAAGAAGGACAATTTACTCACAGAAAAAATAAATGCAGCTATGGTTTCAATTTCCGTTTTCTGCTGGTATGTCACAGTGTGACCACTTTCATTATCAAATCTTACATAACATGGTAGAAAAAAATTACATTAATTTGTATTTTATCCAAAAATGAAATGAGCACTTTTGAAACGGCCTGTTAACACGTTACATAGTAGCATTCATACCTGATTATAAATATATAAGAGATTCTGATTTATAAAACTCCAGCCGTTCCGAGACTTACCAACGGAGGTAAATAATGACACACTGCCCTGCAGGAAGGGAGATAACTCATATAATGAATAACGCTGCTCTGCAGAGTTTTCACACAAAATTCATAAAAAATCACAACATTATGAAACAATGAATGAATAAATCAAAACTAATTATACAGGCAAAAACACAGAAAAAATCCCTTTTGCCAAAAACCTACATAGGTTCAGCTTTCAATAAATAATATATATATTTATATATATTATCAGTTCATGACAACAGAAAGTGTCCAACAACCTTCTAACATAAGTTCAACACTTACACTAATATAGAACAAGTACTAAATTCACATACATTTAATTAGCATTCAATCAATCAATTTATCAATCAACCAATCAATTAATCAAATTTGTTCTCCTACTTGTTTACAAAACAATTGTTTCCAAATTGATGACTAGATAATTTATCAATATACTATGAGGAAGAATTGCCAGATCAAACACTCAATCAAGCATCCATAAAAATCTGATGGACCATAAACGGTCGTCCTAACCAATACCCTTGGACAAGATGATTGGACCGGATGAACCATAAACGGTCGTTCTAACCAATACCCTTGGACAAGATGATTGGACCGGATGAACCATAAATGGTCATCCTAACCAATACCCTTGGACAAGATGATTGGACCGGATGAACCATAAACGGTCGTCCTAACCAATACCCTTGGACAAGATGATTGGACCGGATGAACCATAAACGGTCGTTCTAACCAATACCTTTGGACAAGATGATTGGACTGGATGAACCATAAACGGTCGTTCTAACCAATACCCTTGGACAAGATGATTGGACCGGATGAACCATAAACAGTCATCCTAATCAATACCTTGGACTGGATGAACCATAAACGGTTATCCTAACCAATACCTTGGACCGGATGAACCGTTAAATGTTGTCCTTACCAATACCTTGGACCGGATGAACCGTAAACGGTCGTCCTAACCAATACCTTGGACCGGATGAACCATAAACGGTAGTCCTAACCAATACCTTGGACCGGATGGACCGTAAACGGTAGTCCTAACCAATACCTTGGACCGGATGGACCGTAAACGGTAGTCCTAACCAATACCTTGGACCGGATGAACCGTAAACGGTCGTCCTAACCAATACCTTGGACCGGATGAACCGTAAACGGTCGTCCTAACCAATACCTTTGACGGGATGGACTGTAAATGGTCGTACTAACCAATACCTTGGACCGGATGAACTGTTAACGGTCGTCCTAACCAATACCTTGGACCGAATGAACCGTAAACGGTCGTCCTAACCAATACCTTGGACATGTATATATCTTACCCTGTGACCAAACACCAGTACATGTAAATTATAAGAAGAGACCCCCAACTATCTTGCTCTTGCTGGGTGAAGAAGTAACTTGATATGGTGGAACTTTAGTACCCTGAAAAGTAACTCGGTCAGGAAAACTAGTTTAAGCCCTAGAGTACATGAGAATCTAGTGCAGTGGACATGTTTACATGCAATGTTTATGGCTTTGTGGAAATCTGACCAATATGAGAGACAATGATTGTGTATAGGGATATTCATAAGCAAATATGCCCACCAGTTAGCTGTTAGTAAATAACAGTTTCATATTTTTTTATCGTCTTATGGACTAACATTTAGCATATCCCAGTAGATAAGAAACTATATCTAAACAGAGATAAGATATACCCTACAAAAGACCTATCTATGAAATAAGGTGAGTACAGCAAGACTTACAAAACGCATAGCCAGAGAAATACCATTACACGTTAGCTAGTAAGGAACTGTGAGGTTCCAACAATTATGAGATTCAAGCTTAAGAATAATGTGGTTTCAACAATAAACATAAATGAACAACTCTTGAGTAAATCATAGAAATAGACCAAAATACTTAGTCAATTAAATATTATCATTTTAAATTATGTATAATATAGACTTTAAAAAAATAAAAGATGAACAAAAATCACAACCAATACCAAATATGGTAAAATGTAACAAATAAAGTGTTAATCTACAAACTGATGTTTAAAAATTATAAATATATATGAACTTATGCAATAACACACATGCCCCGACCATGCAATGTTCACATTGACCTCAAAATAAAAAGGGATCATTTACTGGTCATTACAAAAATACAATCAATCCACTGCGTGATCAATCCATCAATCAAATCAATCATGGTTGCTTTGACCTCAAAATAAATATAGGTCAATAAATCTATCATAGTTGCTTTGGCCTCAAGAATTACAAAAGATCAATCAATCAATCAATCAGTCATACAGTCACGATTGATTTGTCCCTCAAAATAAATACAGGTCAATCAATCAGTCACTACAACCATGACCTGTAACATAAAGATCGGGAGGAATGTTCTTAGAATACACATTACAATTAGATATTCTCTGCTTAGGTCTACTGACAGATATATGGGATATGTCATGCGTTGTCTTTGGAGATCAACATTCCCTAAAAGAGTCCACTAACGTCTATGGCAAGATAAATGCTGTGCTTTTAGACGAGTTTAAGAAGGCTTAGGTTCTGCTCGAATGAGTATAAATGGTACATAGTTTGGTATACTGGCAGACAGAGCAACTGACCAACATGTGTAAAGCTTAATATCCCCACTTCATTGATAGAAGGGGACTTCATTGATTGAAGAGGCAAAAAATAAATACACAAGTCTACCTATCTTATACAAAATAATTCTGTAAACTACAAATTCTACATAGAGTTATAAATGAGTTATGCATTGAATGAATAGATTCACACCTGAGAAATAAAATAACAGAGACAGATAGAGTTTACAGGCAGTAAATGTTTTAACTGAATTTATACAAGATACAGTAAAATCATTAATTTTTGTGGGGGTTAAATTTCGTGGATTTCGTGGTTCACCTTCAACCATGAAATCAAATCCCACAGAACAATAATTTTGACCCTTGTTTTTATTACATGAAATGCAAAATCCATAATTTAACGTCCCGACGAAATGGTATTTTTACCAAAACCACAAAATTTCATCCCATCGAAATTAAATGATTTTACAGTAAATGGATGCTTTCCCGCCAGAATGGAAAATATCACCGAACTGAATATGTACAGACAGCATGTGAATCTCTTATAGATAATGAAGCCACTCTTAACATTGAAACAAAACAAAAAACTTGGCTGCCTGAGCCAAACCATTTGTTGAACTTAATAAATCAATTCTATCATGAATTTAAACTAAATATTAACAAAATATGTATGCTCAATAAAAGATTAATAATATTAATAATAACATGAAAACAATAACAATATACTGTGCCCTTCTCTATCTAAAACAAACAAATATTGCACATTTAGTAAATAAATCGTTCAAGTCATGTAAGCATACAGAAATACTGTAAATTATAATTTCACAAAGCAGTATATTTAGGCCTGGTAATTAGTACTAATTCCCTATCATTGTTAAGCCTGAAAATATCAATGTAAAGCCAGATATCCCAGTTTGCTACAAACAAAGGAAGGAAAAAACATGAAATCAGGCAAAGGCCTAAAATACCAGGCCTGGTAATTAGCAATAATTCTCAAGCCAGAAAATTCTGGTTTCAAAGCCTGACTTTCCACTTTTTAAAACAGACAACGAAGGAAATTTCAGGATTCAAAACCCTGAAATCAGACACAAGCCTGAAAAATACCTGACCTGATATCTGCACTTCTATTTTGAAAATATGCCAAGAATAGACGTTATTTGCCAATCAGCTTTCGACTGAAATATGGCATGCATATACGAGGGCCCATCAATAATTTCGTGAACTAATTTTATGTTGCAAATATAACTGGCCTAGCACACTATTAGACTCTAGTCATTTTTAAAGTAACACTCCGTGCACAGTTTGCATTTATTCCATTGCTGGACCCATAACCGGGTCACGTGCTCCATGCCGTCACGTGACATCCCGCGTGTCATCCCGTTCGTTTACGACGCACTCAACTCCTCTCGGGGCTTGTATTTCTAACCATGCTGCCTATTTTTGAGTATTTGGAAATGGCCAGAAGTTGCTAATGTCCTATTCTAGGTTATTTGATGGGTGCAGTAACAGTTATATATATAGTTCCATGATTGTGTCCAAAACAACATTGATGCTGTGGGTTGGCGAATTATCATGGTATAACAGAATCTGAAACATTTGAATTTGTTTGTGAGTTCTTTTCATAATCGATAGAAACTGAAATTTAATTATTGCTGCAAAAGTTTCTAATAACAGTAGGCTTTCGAAGCAACACATTAATTACAAGTTATCCCATGTATGCCGCAAAATAATATGGTCAATACACTTTACTGACCGCCAATTGTAATGGAAAATGGCCGGCGAATATGCTTATCATCTTTGTATGCTCCTCTATTGCCCTTAAAGCAATTCTTCAACAATGAAAATGCACTATACGATTGCCAAGAGTCCCTATAAACTGCATGCCAATTTTCATGAATGTAGAAGACATATTTCCTGAGTAATGTATAAATCATTGACACAAAACGTTACTCGGTCCGACTAGGCGACGCCATTTTTTATTACGTACGCCAATGACATGACGTTCGAATGTTGCTATGACGTCATAAATCGTGACGTCAGCAATCATTTTTCATGCTGAATTAATTTGAGAATAAGTTATCTTTGACCATGCAAACTTTCAATATGCTATGTCAAAGGGTTATGAAACTGTGGAATTAGTTCACGAAATTATTGATGGGCCCACGTATGTGTGCCTCCACCAGGATTTGAACACGGGTTGCCAGATTAGACAGCAAGCGTACTAATCACTGAGCTACAGAGACACTTGGTAAACTTATTGAACAATGAGCAGTAAAGAATTACATGAATGTCGAACTTGGAACATAAATCAATACATATAACAGGGGCGTCAATAGAGTTAAATTAAATATCCTTAATATCAGTTGGAACAAGCATTAATGCTCAATAAGAGGCCTTCAACCTTACTGTTGCCTCAATAAATAAGTTTGTAATACAGAAAATATATCAGAGCAAATTGACTCAAACATTACTTTGCCATTTTTTATATGTTTCGATCAAGTTTATATTTTAACATTTATTTTGGTCGGAAAGCATAGCTGTTTCAGGATAGACATATCAGGATTAGTTTCAACCCCTGTTTTACGGTCTCAGCATAATTTAACATATTATCAAGCGTCACACACTTCTAACAACTATTTTATACAAAAATAAGCCTGACAAAAAATAATATGCAAAATAAATATGAAACTTCTCATAAAAAATATCAATATATTTTGTTTTCTATTTAACATAATATAAAATCATTCATTTTGGTAGGGATTAAATTTCGTGGATTTCATGGTTCGCCTTCAACCTCTAAATCAAATCCCATCAAACAATTATTTTTAGTCATATGTATCACCTGAAATGACAAATCCACAAATTAACAAATGACAAATCCACAAATTAACGTCCCATTAAAATGGTATTTTTTACCAAAACCACAAAATTTGTCCCAGCGAAATTTAATGATTTTACATTTGTTAATGTGAGTATCTTATGTTGGCATGCTGGCATATAATAAATAGCAAGGCCTAAAAAAACATGTTTTTTATGATAATGATGAAATAAATAGGAAAGACAGGCGCTTTGCAGGTACTTTAAAATAAAATCACAAATGTCCTTTGCAGATACTATAAGAATTTAATCATAAATGCTTAACCATGATAAGCAGATATTTAGATAGACCCATACAGGCTCACAGGTAACTGTATCATTGAAAAAGAAAAAAAAAATGGGAAAAAATAAATCTATATCAATTTTTTATTTTTTTATTTTGTCGTTTTCAACGATACAGTTACCTGTGTAAAAGCTTAGCTGATTCATTAATTTGCAGAGCATATATCCAATGAAAATATCGAAAAAAAGGAGTTTGCCCAACACATAAAGGGGCCAAGGGCTCAGTTCAACAGTAACAAGATGAGTTTTAGGCCTTGAGAAGAAATTTATACATTGCCACAGAGGTCATGATAAATACAAAATGTTTTCAAAGTGCCATTGGTATACATCTGGAAGAGCATGGGTGTTATATAAGTAAAGTTAAAACAAGAGCACCGCCTACGAGTGCTTGATGCTCGACTTTCTCTGGTTTTTAATAGAAACAAGGGCAGATAACTCAACAATACTTGTCAATATGGACTTCTCTTATGAAGGGCAATAACTAGGCTAAGTTTTATGTGGAAACCTTTCTTTAAGAAAATGACGCACAAACACATGCAAACGATACCGTCAAGACAATAGCTCAATTTTTTCATCAATAAATAATTGGATTAGAACTTTTATCAATATGAATAAATAGTTGGACTAGAGCTTTATATAGGACTAGAGCTTTAAGCTTATAAATAAATAGTTGTAGGACTTAAGCTTTATACACAATGAATAAATAGTTGGACTTGTGTTTTATGCATATTACTAAATAGAAATAGGACTAGAGCTTTATGCATATAAATAAATAGGACCAGAGCTTTAAGCATTTGAAAAATACTCCATCAGACGGTTTCTCATTCTATATTGTTACAATGTATGAAAGCAAAAGAAAGCTATACTTTAAACTACAATATTTCATGAATTCAAATACCAAATCTCTGATTCAAACATTGCTCTAATGTCAGCATTTAGCCATATCGAATTTCAAAGGTCCAACCGAGCTCTAGGAGGCATAGGTAACAGGGATTTTAAAGATTTCTAATGACTTCCCCGAAGCTTCCCCTACACCACAAGTATCCTTTCCCCGATGCCTTCCAATGCCTCTTTTATCAAATCGGGAGTACATTAGCTGAGGCAAAAATGCTCAGTTGGACCTAGACATTAGTCAAATGTTTTGATTCCTATCAACATTTAACTTTATTTTCTTCATATAGTCATTCTCATGCAGGAATCAAGGAACTTGAGCTTATTGAGGAAAATTATATGACTGTCGTTGAAAAACATTTACAGTACATTGACGCAGAATTCGAGCTTATTAAGGAAAATAATATAAATGTCATAGAACAACATTTACAGCACATGATGCAGAATCATATAGACTTAAAACACATTCAGCCTGGAGATTTTCTGGTTCAGAGGGACAAGTCCAAAACATGTAACTTATCACCACTTGTACAATAGCAAGCAATTAGCATATACCGAGGTGATTGTAGTTTCATGCCCTTTCTAATTGGAGATAGATCTGTTTCGTCCAGCAGTATATAATATAATTGAGGATAATTGCCTGGGTATATATATAAAGGATTCCTAACACTCTACAAACAAATCATAAAGTTAACTTTGATTAGTAAGTATTCTTTGAAATTGATTTTTCTTTGAAATCTACATGTTGGTTTTCCGAGTAAACATTAGTGGAAATGTCACTCAACTAAATCAACCACTTAAAGACTAATCATAACTAAGTAAGAAAACAACAAACCAATTGGCAATTTGGCACAAGGATTATCTCGCCAAATAGTACCATAAATACTCAGCCATAAGTCGCATGCAGCCTTAAGTCGCAGGGAGACTTCTGAATAAAAATTCAAGGTTTTTGTCTAAACCCTTTCACTGGTCGCATGTATAGTTTTCAATTTTAGTGAAAGCTGAAATCATGTTCCCAGTGTCAAAGTCGGTGGAAATGTGGTGATTTTCAGATTATGTCGGGAGGAGTGTAATAAACTCTTCCATAAGTCGTGGGGTGACTTTTAAATTATTTTCGGGACCACTTATGGCTGAGTATTTACAATACATAATAAAGTATAACCTTGTGGTGCTAAAGGGACATAATCAGAATACTCTAATGACATGTCAATGGCTTAGAACAAGAAGGTCGTAACTACAAAATCGATATACTGTGAAAACAAGAGAAAACTGTCTGTAATTTACTCTTTACCTATGGAAAAACAAGTTTTTAAAACTTCATTTTGGTCAACATGACAATTTCCGATTTTCATGAAAATAGGCTCATAAGAAGCGCCTTGTAAAGCAGATTTCAAATATGTATGAGTCTTATAAGGACGTAAGTAGTAGTTACGACCTTCTCATTCTAAGCCAGCGATATTAGCTAATGTTTCTACTATTTATAGTAAGAATAAATATGAGAATCCATGAATAGAGTACAGAGTGCAAGTAAAGGTTATATTCCCAGGCAATAATTTAATAATTCTATACAAAACATGGATTTCAATGTAAGGATCAGTCACACGTTTTTCAGTTTCACAAGAAAAATTGCCAAGCTTCACAGACGTCTATTTTAACTTTATGAAAATGTATAGGTTAATCTAAGAATGCTCAAAAACAATCTACAGAAAATTACAATCATAGCTGTGAAACAGGAACAAGAGCTGATGCACACCAACTCACCTATCTAATAAAAAGAAATGAGAATTCTAGCTGCAAGGTACTCTGGATGATAGCAAAGTAACTATGGATAAAGAAGATGGGGCTTTTTGATTTCACAACAGATCCATAAAACTCATATTAGAGGAGACAGTAGCTTTGATTTCTAACAGATTAATACAATAATCATAGTACAGAGTATGTAAACATATTGCACATATCCCGAATTACTGAAATGATAAACGTCACATGACTCCGGTCACCTGACGCTGGTCACCTGACTCTCACATAATCGGAGGTAGAACGTACAATAAAAACTCTCTCATAAAGAATTTATCTTAACTTGTCTACCACTCGCTATGTAGAATCTATCATGCACACAAAAACTGGTCACATTTCATCACACGGCTTAGTTTATTAAATTAAACATATAAGAAGACAACATCCTTCCCAGGATACTCTGGTTAACGTACGCTCCTCGGATACTCCGCTACTCCACATCTCCCCACATCATACAAACATAGTTGATAAGTAACTCATTTATTCGACACACTTCATAACGACGTATTACACTTGTATGCTGTTCAAAATCTAATGATCACATTATCAGTATCTTCATTTACTTATATACATGTGTACAAAGTTTACACATATGAAATTAATAGTGAAATATACCTGAAATAGAGAAGAAGAATTAGGGTTAATACATAGCTCATGGGTAAACCGTTCAAAATATTCAAAATACCGGTACTGAAAACTGCTTATCACCATACAGAACAGGGACATTTGGTAATAGATTGCTATCACCATATAGAACAAGGCAATTTGGTAATAGATTGCTATCACCATACAGAACAAGGACAACTGGTAATAGATTGCTATCACCATACAGAACAAGGACATCTGGTAATAGATTGCTATCACCATACAGAACAAGGACATTTGGTAATAGATTGCTATCACCATACAGAACAAGGACATTTGGTAATAGATTGCTATCACCATACAGAACAAGGACATTTGGTAATAGATTGCTATCACCATACAGAACAAGGACATTTGGTAATAGATTGCTATCACCATACAGAACAAGGACATCTGGTAATAGATTGCTATCACCATACAGAACAGGGACATTTGGTAATAGATTGCTATCACCATACAGAACAGGACATTTGGTAATAGATTGCTATCACCATACAGAACAAGGACATCTGGTAATAGATTGCTATCACCATACAGAACAGGACATTTGGTAATAGATCGCTATCACCATACAGAACAAGGACATCTGGTAATAGATTGCTATCACCATACAGAACAAGGACATCTGGTAATAGATTGCTATCACCATACAGAACAGGACATTTGGTAATAGATTGCTATCACCATATAGAACAAGGACATTTGGTAATAGATTGCTATCACCATACAGAACAGGACATTTGATAATAGATTGCTATCACCATACAGAACAAGGCAATTTGGTAATAGATTGCTATCACCATACAGAACAAGACATTTGGTTATAGATTGCTATCACCATACAGAACAAGGACATTTGGTAATATATTGCTATCACCATACAGAACAAGGCAATTTGGTAATAGATTGCTATCACCATACAGAACAAGGACATTTGGTAATAGATTGCTATCACCATACAGAACAAGGACATTTGGTAATAGATTGCTATCACCATACAGAACAGGACATTTGGTAATAGATTGCTATCACCATACAGAACAAGGCAATTCGGTAATAGATTGCTATCACCATACAGAACAGGACATTTGGTTATAGATTGCTATCACCATACAGAACAAGGCAATTTGGTAATAGATTGCTATCACCATACAGAACAAGGACATTTGGTTATAGATTGCTATCACCATACAGAACAAGGACATTTGGTAATAGATTGCTATCACCATACAGAACAAGGACATTTGGTAATAGATTGCTATCACCATACAGAACAAGGACATTTGGTAATAGATTGCTATCACCATACAGAACAAGGCAATTTGGTAATAGATTGCTATCACCATACAGAACAAGGCAATTTGGTAATAGATTGCTATCACCATACAGAACAAGGAAATTTGGTTATAGATTGCTATCACCATACAGAACAGGGACATTTGGTAATAGATTGCTATCACCATACAGAACAGGGACATTTGGTAATAGATTGCTATCACCATACAGAACAGGGACATTTGGTAATAGATTGCTATCACCATACAGAACAAGGACATCTGGTAATAGATTGCATAGAACAGTTATTTATTGAAATACTGAAATCAGTATTGAGACTGAACCCTTTTACTCATGACAGCTTGATTTGACAAGGTCTAGACAAATCAATATTGCAGATCTGGTAGCCCAACCTACTATATTTTAGCCTCCTACCCAAAATAAATTTTAAAAACATTTTGTAGTAAGTCACTGCATTATGTTGATTTCCATTACGTGTAAGAACTATAGCAATAAACATCCTGAGATTCTTTGTTATGATTTATTTTATTACTGAATGGTGTTTTGTGACAGACAGACATGTGCAAAGCGATATACCCCCAATTTTTAATTGGGTCAAGGACATTGAAAGGTCAACTTGTCTAAACAATAAGGCCTTACCATTGTTAGGGTAATGACTGTGAATGCCCAAACAAGTACATAAAGAAAACTGTGTTCAATAAATGCTCATGCCCCAGTGGAAGCCTCGTCTATAATAATAACTAGCCAAGTCAATTAGGAGCCATAATTCTGTTGAAATGTTAGATGTTGTTACATGACTTTGACGATGTAATGTGTTCATGATGGTAAACAAGTGTGCTTGACAGCAATGCATCTATTGACGTCAATTTTTTTTGAGTTTTAACACTATTTAACAGACAAATGAACGAACAAACATACGAACGAGCGTAGGAACGAAGGGACAGGACAATCACTATGTGCCTCCTGCATCAGTAGATGCCAGGGCATAAAAAAATTAATGACCAAAAAAGAAAAATATTATAATCAATACCATGACATACTATGTTAAAGGGGTCCAGTGCTATTTTCATCACTTGGGGACTGTGCTTTTAAGCTGTCATTTTCTGGAAAAAATATACTAGGTTCTGTATTGCGCCTTCTTATTTTATTCTTACTTTTCTTCAACATTGTTGCCTGAAATTAGAGAATAAAACACATATATAGATATTCATAAGTTCAACATACTGACATATTCATTGCAACAAAATTTTGTTTGGCTCCAAACACTTTTTTCTTTTAATAAATACAGAACATTTCAAATAACACACTATTAATTTTAACAGATTGGGGCAGTGAGACAATTAGTGGACAGAGAGAAAGGGTCCTACTGAAGCAAAATACTCAATCCTGTTTCAGGGGGCTATCAGCACACAGCCTTACACACAAATCTTTTAAACATAATACAACACGATTATGTATGATTGTTGCTTGTGCAGCAAAACAGACATTGGGGTTGTTCAAAAACAGTTAAACTGTAGGGCATCCAATACATTCATTTATTAAAATAAGCTAAGACTTAAATTTCCCACAGATCAAAAATCTACATTATATCCTTCAGAATCCTGACATAAACGACACTTTTCTGTTAAATAGTCTGCATTTTTGTCTATAAAGTGGAAAAATCTCGTACAAAATCCTCAAAATTACCCCTGGTATTCAATGAAACCTATAAAAGGCTAACACAGTTATCAAATTAGTTGGTGTGTACCTTTAAAGCTGAGCGTAGTACTACAACTTGACCCGCAGGCTGTATCCATGGCTCACCATCTACTTGCACAGGTAAATCTGTTAATAAGGTGATCCTTAACTGTAAACATAAACAAAAGCTTTGTTAGAATTATACACCAGTTTTAAACATTTTACAGAACTGATGACATTAAATAGCACATATACATATGTTTTGTTTGTTCATTCAGGTCGGTGTTTTTCAAGTTTTCAACAATTTTTCAGTTTTTAATGTAGGAGGATCAACCTAACCTGTTTTTCTGGACTGTATCCTTTTCAGTACTAACTTAACTGTCCGCAAGGAATCAACAACTTGGAAAATTGGCATTGTCAAATTTTGGTGGAATGGTATGATCTAACTCAAAAATACATGGTGCCGATATTTCCTCAAATTTTAAGAAACTTCAATAAATCATATTGGTAACTGAACTAAAGATTTTAATCTCGTAAAAAATAATTTAACTGGAATATTTGATTTCACAGAATACCTGGGGCCTTATTCACCAACGTTGTAAGTCTAAAACTGAGACTTAGGCTTCATGTTGCCAAAATGTTCTATTTGCTCTAATGGTATTATTAATGCAACGATTTAGATATAAATTGGTATACATGTTCAGTTGACAAATAATAAGACAAAATTTCAAATGGTTCAATTCAGTAGCAAAGAAATAGCAGAGTTATATATATTGTCAATTCTAAGTCTAAGTCTGAGTTTCAGACTTACAATATTGGTGAATAAGGGCCCTGTAAGGGGAGAGAACTATGTAAAAGCAATATAACTTACATGACCACCTTGAGCTACCCTGATGCCTGTTCTTAGGCCGCTATGTATCTGTGCCATATGCACGACACCTGTAATACCCACTACCTCAAGGTTTCCATCATAATGAGTAGGCTTCTGAAATTGGTCCTCTTTCTCAGGGCCCCATGGATTAGCCCCAGACCCCCAACTGAAACGTGAAATAAATAATTACTGTAAAATCCTTTATTTTCTTGGGGGATTAAATTTCGTTGATTTGGTGGTTCACCTTCAACAACGAAATCAAATCCCATCGAACAATAATTTTGACACTTGTATTCATTACCTGAAATGCAAATCCACGAATGATCGTCCCATCGAAATGATCTTATTTACCAAAACCACAAAATTTTGTCCCATCCAAGTTCAATGATTACAGAATAGTGAAAATAATTTCTATCCATTGTATTTTGGAACCAGCTGGTCACAAAATAAATTTGAGATTTCAAATCGCAATCATTTTGTGGTGCATGTAAGTATTAGCTGTCAATAGGTTGTGAATATTTTTTTCAATTAAGGTAAAAAGCAATAATAGTTTATGTTTTAAATGACTATAAAATGTAATTTTTAACACAAATGTGACTTGAAGCAAATAACAACATTCATTATGTAAAGGGAAACAACTCTTGTCCAACTTAAGTTTATTCTTCAAGAGTTCTCTTTCTTTTAATGTTTATAGAAATGGGGCTAGTTACCTAACAGTGACACGTCCAAATAATGCTATCTAACGCTTTACTATGTCTATGTAAGGATGCCCAATCAGCGAGCAGTGCTCACCAACGCAGTGCTGGCCAATAGCATACCATTTCTCAGCAATCAGCTAGATGAGCGCAACCGAGTGTTTTCTTGCAACAGACTGCTTCAATACTGCTTGACACAACAGTTAGCTATCAAACAAGCAGGTAGAAGATACAATTTTGCCTCCAAGCACTTTTTGAAGTCTTGAACTGTTTTCTAGCATAGCGCTTTGAGTTTGGCTACTGGCATTGATAAAGTGAAACAAGGGAAACAACTCCGTACTCACCTTAATATATTCAGTATAATAATTCCCTCACATGGAGGAAGATCTACTAGTTTACCGTCTACTTCCAGTCGTATACATCGATGTAAATCTTTACATGTATGCTTGTTTACCATTTTTCGTAAACTCATTTGCACATATACTTTCTTGTTATGTAAACTGAAATTGTAATGAAAATGGAAGTAAATAAGAATGCATTTAATAACCGCAGTGAAATCATCGAGATTTGTTTGTGTTTGACTGTGTCAGTTATAAATGAGGCCAAAAATAAAATATTGCTGGTTTCCCCTTCCCCTACGTACCCAGCAAAATGTCTCCTACCCAAAATTGTTTTGACCTGCAAAAAAATAATTTTATTTTATAAAAGACTGTGTTCGTTAAGCACTTATGTCCCAGGGGAAGCCTTAAGCCTAGCCCATAATAACGAACTGAGTCAATCAGGGGCTATATTTCTATTGAAATATTGAATAGTGCTACATGGCATTGACAATATAACATGTTTATGAGAGTAAACAAGTATGCCAAGTAAGAAAGCAATGCCTTGAAGGACAGACAGGACAATCACTCTGTGCCTCTTGCATCAGTACACTCCCATCTCCAGAATTGACTCAATCTGAGCTAAATTTCAGCTCAAATATTTACCGGTGTTTTTAACCTATTTTCCTATAACAATAATGTAGCAGCAATAAGTGTAATCAGAGCATTGTAACAACTTACCGACTATTAAATTTATCTGGTTTTTCCTCTCGAGCCTGGTGAAAATCCAGTGATATGTCTGCATCGATACCAATACCAAAATAATTATTCATAACAAATATAGTGGTAGTATCCTCGTTCGTATTGGCTGAGTTTGTATCGTTAGCGATGGCCACTTTAGTTTCATCTTGTTCCTTCTCATTGGGGTGAAATATCACTGTCCACCTGAAATTGTAATCTCTTTATGCAGTAAACATTTCCATAATTAGAGCAGAGTAAAGACAGATAATTGTCTACAGCTGTCTACTATCTTAACTTCCCGATTCACCAAATTGCTTCCAAAATTTCCATGAATAAATTTCGGAAGCAGGCTCATTCAACCCCGAGCTTATTCAACCCCAAGCGATTTTCAGTATTATTCAACCCCGAGCTTATTCAACCCCAACCCTTGGCTCATTCAACCCCAGATATGTAAGGCTCATTCAACCCCAATGAAAAAAAATTGTTTGGTAGGGGTATTCTGTATGTTAAAAGATAAATGTGTTTTTATTTAGATATAGATAGTTATTAATAAAATCAATGATTATAGAAATACTTAGAAAAAGTATGTTTTACATTGAATTTGAATACATAAGTTGGGTTTTATTTATAATAATTATAGATAATTGTTTACAATTAGATATATAGATAGTTATTAATAAAATCAATGATTATAGAAATACTTAGAAAAAGTATGTTTTACATTGAATTTGAATACATATTTTAACAATCATAAGTTGGGTTTATTTATAATAATTATAGATAATTATATACAATTATAGAAAGACTTTAAAAATCAAATCATTAACAGATCAAACTGTTAATTTAAGGTATATGTTAAATCACAGATTATCACACTATTGATTGCAGATTATAACCTATTGTTTAAATATGCAGTAATTATATAATTAACAAGATCAAAAGAAATATAACAATATCAGGAGCACATAATTAGTTAAAGGGGGACTTTGGTTTACCAGGAAAAAAATTAGTGGATCAGCAGGCTGTTCATTAATGACAATGTGTGAAAACTGGTATCTGTGAGGGTCAGTCATAACATGTGTTATATCTTTCCTTATCATCATCTACCAGCATGTGTCCTATGGTCAGGATAACTTGGACAATATAACATGCGAATGATAGCATATTGTTTTACACTCAGAAACTGCATTAATTTTATATCATAAATAATATGATAACATTGAAGAAATTAGAAATGGATAAACTGTACACACATTCACATAAATTGTTTGTACATGATGGTTTATTCCAACTAATACACTCATACTGTACATTACTTTAAATGTAACATCTGACCAATACGAAATAATTCAATCAAGCTAATATGAAATAATCAAAAGACGCTATTGTTCTTTCACAATGCATTGTATTGAAACAGATGCTAGATAAGTTTAAAACTAGACTAGATTTTTGTTTAAATTGAAATATTGCAGTTGAAACATTTGATTTTAAATTATATGTATACCCTGGGTTGAACTGTAACAAACTTTTCAATTAAATTGCAAAAAAGTAAATGAATTTTTGTTTAATGTTTAAAATGTTATTGCTCTATAAGGAGGGGATGGCCACAATAAGCTTTAACTTTGAAGTTTACCATGTGTACATCAATATTGAGGAATTGTTTTAGAACTACAGCATAATAATGAATGTTTTAATATGATGATAAAAAAATTATGTGAAAGCGTGGATGTTATATTAGAAACATTTTATTCTAAGTTTTCAAAGTTCAAAATAATAGAAAGTTCCTTTATAACTAACACTCCTCATCACCAAAATTGTCTAGCATAAATACAGAGACTTGTATAATTCACGAGATTACAAGTATAAGTGGAGCTACAAACCATTAATGTATAGAATGGTAACATATCAAGCAGTGCCCCATGCAGTGATATTGTAACATCGTCAGTATAGTATGCTAGATACCCAGATGGTCAAAGATAGAAATACATCCCAATCATTTCCAGTAATTGCTGTGTAATATATTACATGAAATAATTATTATCAATGACATGAAAATACGGTCCATGCTGTGCCCCCTACTGCTGGCAAAGTCCCCCTTTAAGGGTTGAATAATAGATTATCACACTGCAATACTGTAAATAGTAACACAAAACACTATAAGTAAATATCTAGGTTCGGTAATTTATATCTATTTAAACTATAAACTACATACATGTATATAACAATGATTTTTTTACTTCTTTTGAAAAAAACCGCATTTGACTACATGTATGCATAGTTTATACTTTCAATGCATGTCAATATCACTTACCCAGAAATTTACTTATAATTAATTTAACAAACCAAAAAAACAAGATAAATACTCGGAACATTTCACACTCTGTTTAATTTCATACAGAATGGTATTTATCACACAATTTATCAACCCCCGTGTTCACACCTGCTTGACAATGTACATGCCTATCACAAAGTCAGTTTATAAATATCAACATGATTTCATGAAATTACTTAACAAACAACAAATAAACAAAAAAAAAACATTAAATTAACTACATTTTAAAAAAAAATTAGTTGGGGTTGAATGAGCCTCAATATCTCTGGGGTTGAATGAGCCTTGGGGTTGAATGAGCCTAGGGTTGGGGTTGAATGAGCCTGGCTTTTCTGGGGTTGAATGAGCCTGGGGTTGAATAAGCTGACATTCATAAATTTCTCCCCTTACTTTCCCAAACTGTGTGAAGCCGGAACTTTACTACATGATTCCTCAAAATTGTGAAAATCTGGTTAACTTCAAAATAATTGAAATGGTTTAAGTATACAGGGGTAGATAATAATTATTTTGGTCACTGGTCAGACAAAAAATAAGCGTAAAATTTGTAAACAGAATAGTCCTTCAAGACATTCACTGGTCCTTCTTAGTGTTAAGGTTAGCTATAGACTCACCTATCTAGCTTGATATCTTCTGCATCTATAACGTCCCTCAAGTAATTAAGAGGATCTTCTCCACCCGTATATCCTGGTCCCCAACGTAAAACTCGTGCTAAATCATTACCTGAAAGTAATTAAAGCATGAAACCCCCCAATGTAAATCCTGATTCTGAATGTAAGCATGAACTTCCGTAACTGAAAGGAATCATAATCGAAACTGTTATCTTCATTGTGATAAGAAGTAGGGAAAATAGTCACACTGAACTTCAACAAATCTCAAATTAAAATATCTGATCAGTTTGATTCATTTTTGTGACAAAATCTACTAAAAGGGTGTATGTAACAAAAATATGCATCCAACTAAAGGCCACACATCTGTCAAAACTCTGGGTTTAAATTCTCAACAATATGCGCAGACAGACACGAATCTTTACTTATAAGTTATAATTATACAATTCAATCTTTACTTATAAGTTATAATTATACAGTACATACCATTAATTTAAGTATAATATTTCATTTTCACCAGACTAGTGTTTCACATATAAGACAATAATTCACTCTAATAAATCACATCATTATACAACTGTGTGTGACCTACTTTGTCTTTCACTAGTTACCTATGATAATAACTTAAATCCGCACAACTAGGTACAACTCAACTAGGTACCAATTATTTATAGTTTCATTGAAATAGCACTAGTGGATACATGGAGAAGTAACACAGAGACTTTGTGACATAAACCCAGACATTCCGCACAAAAATCAATACTCCTCCAACACTATAAATAATGTGGGAGATTAAAGTACCCCTAGAATGACTAGAATATAAAAATAGAAATATAAGGTACCTACCAGTGCCTAAAGGAAGAATGGATAGAGGGGGTGACTGGCAGATAGCGTCCTGACCTACATTATCAAGACAAGAGAGGACCCAGCCTACAGTACCGTCCCCACCACAAGCTAAAATCTTGTAATAAGGGACATTTCGGAACACATATAAACTGAAAACATAAAAAAGACATCTCTAATTATACAAAACTAGGGAACATAGATAATTAATACATACAACATTATTAGTGACAAATTTTATGTAATTGAATTATACAGAATTAGTCCAGTTTTTCACATAAAATACGCTTTCTCAAAGTCCCTAACAGTTAAAAACTTTAGTCGATGTAAGTCATTGACGTCACCAGACCAAACATTTGTTCTTTAAGTTAATCTTCAGACTATGTACTTGTAAGTATACTTACCCTGGAAGCGGGCCACCATTTTCCAGATTGAAGACTTGATGAGGATTCAATAACTTTCTGAAGGAAGTGATTAGGTTTAAACCCTGACATCCACCGCTTTTAACATTTACAAATACTAGCAATGGGTTGGTATTCTCAGGAATCATGTGTGGCTGCAAAATCAAATTGATCAATGTAGTATTGGATCACAGAAAGGGAAAGAACTCTTGTGACAATAAACTTTGATCCAGAGATATTATCTAGAGTTTTCTCCCTTGAGCTATATTTTATTCACCAAACAAATGATTTCTCAGGAAAATTGTTAATAATTATCTTATTTATGCTATAATGATACCAAATATTATCATATAATCAAATTAAATACTCTTAGCAACTTAGCACATACCTGTAGGCTGTATTCCGGGCCTTCCATTAATTATAATGTAAGCAGTGGTTACAACAAAGAAGTCGGTGCTACTTTGGTGAATACTAGCAGTTTGTTTGTTAATGTGTCATTCAAACCTTGAATTCTTATTATTTTAAAAATTGAACTATTTCAACAGAGTCCAGTTTGAGAAAAGTAGCTGGTGTACTCCTGGGGCCTTATTCACCAACGTTGTAGGTCTAAAACTGAGACTTAGACTTTATGTTGCCAAAATGTACTATTCGCTCTAATGTTCTTACTAATGTAATGATTTGGATATAGATTGGTATACATTTTCAGTTGGTAACAACAAAAAGTAAGACAAAATTTCACATGGCTCAATTCAGTAGCAAATAAAAAGCAGCGATTATAAATTATGTCAATTCTAAGTCTAAGTCTGAATTTTTGACTTGCAACGTTGGTAAATAAGGCCCCTGAGGCTTGTTGAGAATTCTGGGGCCTTGTTCACCAACGTTGTAAGTGTAAAATTCAGACTTAGACTTTATATTGACAAATGTTATATTCACTCTCAACTTGTAATAAATGTACCGATTTTGATATAAATGGGTATACAGGTTAAGTGGGTAATGACAAATAATCAGATAAAATTTCACATGGTTCAATCTAATTGCTAAGAAATGGAAGTGCTTGTAAATATTGTCAATTTTACGTGTTGGTGAATAAGGCCCCTGCTGTCATTTTAAGAAGTTCGAAATCTTGATAATAAAACTCAAAATATGAAATCCTCAAAAAAAAAAGTGAAATTATCCTTTGACTAATATTCATGTTGAAAACCTCCTAATGTAGACATACCTGTATATTAGGTAACAAAAGCACTAAGAGTTGTTTATCATCGAATACAGCATCTTTTAGAATATTAAACACACGTGTAGCTTTTTCGGCCTGTGAGAAGTCTAAAACCAGAGCACCATACTCGTAATATATCACATCAAAACGAACCCATTTATTTGCTGAAATATGAAAATATAAACCAGATAAGTTATAATATCACATCAAAACAAACCCTTTTATTTGCAGAAATATAAAATTATAAACCAGATAAGTTAACAGTTCAAGAAATCAAGGAAGATAAATAGATATTGGATGGGTGAACAAATGTGCTACGTTTCCAGACAGCAATTCACAATTTTAAAATACTTTTGCTATAGTCCTTTATTGAGTAGAAGCAAAATTGTTCCCAAACAATAGCAAACACACAAAATATGGCAATTCAGAAGAAAAGACATGTTCACAATCATGGCCATTAACTCTGCGGAAATTTGGTTCCAGCCAAAACATGTACATGTGCACATTTTTCACTACCTGACCAACAGGGGTCCCAATCATTGGGAAATGAATGTTTTCAGAGAAATATGCAACAAAAAATATCAAAACCAGTTCATTTCCAACTCAAGTTACATGCAAATTCATCATCATTTTGGAACCTAAAAAGCATATTTTATACTGGAAACTTTTACAGAGAGAGTGAAAGTACTGTTTACTTACGTTTGCCAACAATATCTAATAATATTTTCTCATACTGTCGTTGTGACAATCCTGTGGGTAAATTTCCTACAAATAACGATATACTAGGTCCGTGTGGATCTTCTTTCTGCTGAAGGTAGTATCGAGTCATCTGATTTTGCCGCAATGACTCCTGAAATAGGATAGTTTTATTGTTAGCATGAAACAAAATCGTCACTTTATTGTCATAGGGGAAAACCAGCCCAAATAGGATTTTAGCCCAAGTAGGTAAAACTGGAATTTTCAGAATTTTCACACTTTTCACTTCTTGGTATAAAACGCTGTCTCAAAGATCCAAACTCCTTCATTGGTTGCCAACAGATATTTACTAGGGCTGTAACGGTACGCTTACCTCTCGATATGATACGTACCGTCATTTCTTCTAACGGTTCGGTATATTTCGGTATGATACAATATTCTCTAACAGTAGCTTAAATATTATAATTTTTAGTGACAATGAATTCGTTGATTCAATAACAGCCTTTATTGGGTGGCCATCAACTATTTTAAATGAATTTCGACAATATGAGGCATATCGTAATACAATTAAAACGAGTGATGCATGGTAATTATACATACTCAGAGGGCTTTCAGACATTTTCGTTCTCTGAATATTTTTTTGCTCATAAAAAAGCATATACCGAACCATACCGAAATTTGCAACTCTTGTACCGTGAACCGTGTGGGACTGAAGTCTGCGGTCTTTCGTGTACCTCGGTATACCGTAACAGCCCTAATATTTACCATTATCTGTGTTGCTGAGTTGGAAATAAGTATTTAACAATTGTTCTGACTTCAGTAATACTAGCAGTCTTAAATAGGATGTTCACCAGTGCAAAACACTAGCTAAAATAAACATTTTTCAAGGAGCAAAACATGAATCTTACTTTTCTACTATTTTTGATAACTTCCCATGGTTTGTCTGTATGTTCTAATGTTCTCTCAGCTACACCTTTATCTAATAAAACTTCAATCAAACTGAATCTAGCTGGATCTGTATCCTACAAAATATACAACACAATTCATACTATATGATTCGCAACATTTAAAGCGGTCTGCAAAATTGGCAGTTGTCCGATTGCCCTTGACAACCATTTTTCACATTGGACAACCATCTCAGAGCAGATCATTTGTCCAGCGGACAAGTAAAAAATCGCAAGGGTAAGCACAAAATCCCAACAACTGACACCGATATGTCTAAGGGCAACCATTTCTAAATCCTTATTTCGCTGACTGTGAAAGTAGAAAATCATCATTGGGATTTATACAAATTTAACCTTATTTTGTATTTTCATATTAAATCAAAGTTGCTATGCATTTTTGGCTTTGGATTTTTTGTAGCCACTAATTGATATAAATTCATAAATGACCATCCAAAATTTCACTGACACTCGATCACCTAATGGTCAAAATTCATGCTGAAACACATCAAAATCCCACCATACGTGAAGAGTAAATAGACAGAATAAAATTGATTAACATATACCTCAATGCCAAATTTTTTCAGAGCAGTTCTGATAATATCCTCTGTGGTCGATTCACTATTCACTGTGATATTCTTGTGCCCTGATGACACTCTGAAAACATAACCACACATCATATAATTACACAGCCAGGGGCCTTATTCACCAATAGACTTAGACTAAACATTGTCAAATGTTCTATTCGCTCTCATGTTGTTATAAATGTACCGATTTTGATATAAATTGGCATACATGTTCAGTGGGTAACAACAAATAGATTAAATTTCACTTGGTTACATCTAATTTCAAAGAAATGGCAGTGATTATGAGTAATGCCAATTTTAAGTCTAAGTCTGAGTTTTAGACTTACAACGTTGGTGAATAAGGCCCCAGGACAACTTAGTACCATTGTGGTAAAGGTACAGGTCTCAAGGTCAACATATAATTGTTCATGTTTAAAAATGTGGGAATCAGTAGCCCTATAGTTAGGGCGTGCGTTTCAGGATTGAAAGGCCCATGTTCAACCCCCATCTGGACCACAGCTGAATTTATCTGAGCAAGAACAACCCATATATTCCACTCTACCAAGGTGTAAATTGGTACCTGTGAGGGCAGTGTCTGTACATGTTTGATATCCCTGGGCGCCATACCTCGATGTTGGCAGCACACCAACCAGGAAAGAAATAGTCTTGCCAGTGAGGCTCATACACATGTTTCCTTAGGTATACTTAGATAGCCCAATGACCAGGGGAATCAAAATGTCAAAGGGTGGCTCAACTGTTGAAATCAGTTGTAGGACAAATCTGGTGCAAAACAGTAATTGAGCTCTAATGGTGATACAAGTTGTGTGCACTTTGTTTCTATTAACATATGATAATACTATATGTGGACTAACCAGTATGAAAATGGAATAGCGGCTCAATACGCAAGAAGTGTACATATAAAATAAACAAAAAACGTTTATGCCCAGGGTGGTAGTCTTGTCCATAATAAACAGCTTAGTCAATCAACTTGAAAGTGTGTAAGGAGTGAATGACGAATGAACAGACAAACAAACAAATGAACAGGTGCATCACTATAATAATGCCTCCGCATCAGTAGAAGCCAGGTCATAAAAAATAAATCTCATTAAAGAATTTGAATAGTTTAGGGGGTATGTAGTAAAGGTCTAATGCTTACTTCAGTCCACCAGGATAAACTTTTATATGTCCTCGATCAGGGTCCTGCTCTTTGTAACGCAGAAATATGGATGGGCGTTTGCCGTCGGGTGTTTTGAGCTGGGCACGAATAGGTTTGTTTTCGTCGAGATGTTTCTCACCTACAAACATAGCTGAAATATCAATACAAGGAGGTGAATGGACGAAACAACAACGCAATCAAAACAACAAGGGTATAAGGCACATTTAACACATATACAGTAAATCTTCGATATGACGAGCATCAATGTCACGAGCATCCAGCCTTTCTTGAGCAAGTTTTAAACCAGATCCATTTTTGTTATCAACACATGTCCTTTGGCTATTTCGAGCACCTGGTTTATCTCAAGCATTTTACCTGTCCCAATCACTCCTCGAGATAACGAAGTTTTACTGTATGTATATACTAAACATATGCAAAACTCTTCACTCAGGCTTCATTACTAAGCTTCTAATTGAGTTTGCAAGTGATGAGATTATTACTTTGATATCAATTTTAAGATTTTAAGAATTTTAAGGTAATGTGTTTTTAAAGCAAATCAAGAATTGATAAAATTACGGAATAAGAAAATTCATGCATTGAGGATAAATGAAAATATTTATTTAAGCCAACAAAAAAAGCTTAGCGAGCATGTCTAGAAAACAGTTCTTGCACCATTATGCTTTAATACTACAAATCAATTATTGCCATGTTGTATGCTCTAAATAACCAATACAGATTGTACAGTACACAATATCATTCTTGATAGTCTTTTATTTGTCCTCTGCAGCTCAATTAAGTAAAGTGTTCAAATAAATAAATTGAACCAGTTTCTAAATAAGCTTAAGCTTTCTACTCAATCTGCGATTTGTAAAAGTGAATGTTTATTTTACACCGAGTACATAAAGCAATGCACATTAGGGCTGTAACGGTATACCACGGTTCACGAAAGACTGCGGACTTCAGTTCCACACGGTTCACGGTACAAGAGTTGCGAATTTCGGTACGGTTCGGTATAAGCTTTTTCATGAGCAAAATAGTATTCACAGATAAAAAATGTCTGATAGTCCTCTGATTATGTAAAATTACCATGCTTCACTCCTTTTAATTGTATTAATATATATTCATTTAAAATAGTTGATAGCCGCATCATAATTGCTGTTATAGAATCAACAAATTCATTGTCACTTAAAAATTGTAGTTTTTAAGCTGCTGTTAGAGAATATTGTATCATACCGAAATATACCGAAACGTTAGAAAAATTGACGGTACGTATCATATCGTGAGATGAGCGTACCGTTACAGCCCTAATGCACATGTTACATTTTCAGGGGTACATGTAAGCCAAGTATAACTTTTTTATATACACAGGAAAAATTTCTGCATAGCCATTTGCTTGAAAAGGGTACATTTTTCGTACGCCATTTGGCTTTTGCCTGTCCACAAGTCCATGGCGTATGCAACACATGCAAGTTTTTACTCAAACTGCTTATACATTGCGCAAAACCTAACATGCGCCTGGGGTACCTTTAATTTTTTCCTTTTCCTGTGTTGAGATTAGAACATAGAATAAGCCCATATTTTGTTGGTGTTTACTAGGAAACAAGTTTATATACCAGAACATTTACACATATGAAGCAAAGGGAAAGGAACAATAATTTGTCAGACGAGACATATACAGGAAATGGGTGGGGTATGACAGGAAGTGGGTGGGGTATGACACTTACCGAATTCAGAAGCTTCAGCAACATAATAATTTTTTGGATCATCGGATATGTGGAATGTTTTCAAAGCTGCCTCCTGTAGGAATAAAAACAGAAAGATCATTTATTTCAGCATTTATAAAACCCTATCGGAAAGGGACCAGCATTTTCTGAATAACAAAACATTTCTGAACATATGGTTACTACCTGATTAATATTATTTATGAACCAGATACACATACGGTACCATCTATTTACCTAGCTACAAGGCTCCTACTATGCAAGTCCAGTTCAGGTACTATAAGTATGCATCCCTACACCAAAACTGACTGTTTTTCAAACAGTATTCGATCATAAAATTCAGTATATCAAATTTCAAATGACCATTATTTTGTCAATACTGGGAATGTTTTCATTCCTTTTGATGCACATTTTTGCCAACAAGGATATTGTTTATTTTTATTTACTATATTAATTAGTCAAAAATTGTTAATTTATACAACTTACCAATCAAATTTGAGAAAAGAAACAGTAATAAGACGAAATTTACATTTAATTTGGACAAAAATTGTCATTAAATCGACCTGGGCTTTTGGACTACAAGTTAATACTTGATGTTTTAAGGGGTTAATATATAAATTGAATACGTACCAGTATTGCCTGGGCTGGGGCATTTTTGGGAACAGATATTGTTCGGTATAAACGCCTCTTCATGGAAGCATTGCCATCAAACACACGTATTATCTCCCCTGTAAACACATGTCATACAGTATTATCATTATTACCTCCCCTTAAACTATACAAATAAAGTATAATTTTTGCATGAAACAAACTTTTCCCACAAAAAATCAGTTTTCTAAGACTTATGTTGTTTTGGATACTGAACAACCACACTAAGTTTTGTACCAACAACCTATGTAATGTACTTGTCTCCTTATAAATAGAAGTTTCCTTATATAACTCACTGATCTCCACAGGGGTTCAAATAGCGTCTATAGAATCATTTCAATACTTGGCTTAAGTTGGTAAATTGCCACAAAATACCCATGAGTTAAGAGAAAATGACCCACCAAACCAAAATTATTAACAGTCAAAATGTAGCTTTTTTTAAATTCAAAATCCCTGCTCATCAAGTCAAGTAGAACCTCTTAATGCCATTCTAGGTTTCTGAAAAACAGCACAGATGTATTTACCTGTCAGATTGACCAACAAAGCAGCAGCTTTAATGTTTTCTATTAAAATGTTTTCATAAAAATTGTGCATTTATAAACATAAAGGCTATGCTCAGCATACAATTTCCCTTGAGTAAACAAATTAACAAGAGCAACTTATATCCTGTTTCTAATTTTTATGCCAGTGGTAGGGTAAACAAGAAATGTGTCCATTGGCATGGTCGCCCCCATAGGGGTATATAGTAAAAGTAACAAAGGGCCATTACTTGGGTAAAAATTGCCTCAACAAAATATTCCATCCTTTCAACAGTCAACTACACATCCAGGTTGTTAATCTGTGAAAGTATTAAGAAATTCCGCCCAACAGTTTGTGAGGAGTTCAACACACAAGATTTGTGTTACTTATGGACAGACAGCACCAATGCTATATGCCCCAAGTGAGGGGCACAAAAAGAAGGGAGGGAAGTTGATTAAAGTAAATGATATTTACATTCAGTATCTTTGTCTTTTTCTTTACCATCACGATCACGTGGGGAGCGTCGCTCTCTCTCTTGTTGCTCTTCATCATTTCTTGAGTCTCCGCTACTTGACCAATCTTCCGATATTGTTCGTGCTGTAACAAGGTAATCAAAATCATCCATTTCAGAAATATTGCAAAAAAATTTAGATTTCAGAAATATTGCATAAAAATTATTGGAAAACTTATGTGGGTCTATAAAACCTAGAGTAGTATGATAACCTAAAGCAAATGTATGTTTTATTTTAGCTCAACAGAAGTTTTTTAAAGTATGTATATACAGTCGAGTATCAACAATGTTCATTCTCAAGTAAAGATTTTTGTTACAAATGTCAGCAAGTTTTGCCCCAAACTAATTTTATCTGCATGTGAAAAATATATTGAGTATATTGGGCATTGCTCTATGGATACCAGGCCTGGATCCCCAAACATCTCAAATAGTAATTTATCACAGCTCAAATTGAATTTTTTTTTCAGTTTTTTTATGCTAATTTTAAGTATAAATTCTCAAAAAATTATTTCATAGATGCATGGCAATTTGAAATGAGGTTTCGCGCATATTGAGGTGCTTCGGGAGATCAGGGTCGGACAGTAAATGACAATGCAATATATAATACATGTACAACAACTTACTTGGGATGTCTACATCGGAAGCAAGATAAGAGAAAACAGTAAAATCAATCTACATGTCATCAAAAACAACAGCTTTCAAAATACATTTTAATTAGGTTAAAATTTCAATGAGTTAAGTCACAAAATGATACAAATGGGATAGTTGGCAGTCAATTCTCCTGGCCATTATTTTTAACCAGTACTCACTAACTCAGTACTGCAGACTCAGAGTGGATGTATTCCTCTGGCCCTCCTAAACTAAATTAACATAATTTAACAGTTGATTTCTGGTCTGTATTTTACTGAGTTTGTTTCACAAACGGAAAGTATAATACACACAATTCCACTGGTGAAAACCCAGGTCAACCAGCAGTTCCATGGAACGAGCTTTGCTTAGCATCAGGAGTTGTACATACATCATTTTGAATTAATGTGAGTAACCATAGTAACAGACTCACTTGTTTTTTTACTCATCCCCATCATGGTTTCCACACTGAGGTCCATACGTGGCATTGACATACAACTTGACGGCATCATAATTTCTCGTAAACTACCGAAGTTGCATTCTGCTGGAAGTAAACGGTAGCAACTTGCATGTGCCTGAAATATGTATACAATATTCTGATCATGGTACATACAATATTCTCACACCTAAATTCATGGGTAAAAGTTCAAAAAAAAATAAAATGCTGAAAAGAGCTTGTCAATATACTGAACTACATGATTTTTGTAAAAATCATATAAGTGATTTAAGATATTAAAATCAGAATTTGGACTGAAATATTTAATTCATGTAAATTCAAGGATGTTTCAAGAACATTTCAAGGTAGAATCAGCAAAACTAAAATCTTTTCCTACATACTCTATGCACAATTACTGCAGAAGTTACTTGTCTGTATCAACACTTACCTGCAAGTGCTAATTTCGCAGACTGATAATTTATGCATTAATACTGCAGTCGTTACCTACCTGAATCAACAATTACATGTCCCGGACAACTGGACAAGTGCTAATTTCACAGACAGCCATAATAATGACCTGAACATATGTTATCACAAATGTGACCCAGACCAGGGTCTCAAACAAGCCAAACATGGCAGCTGGAGCCCCGGAACATCTCATATTTCTATACACCAGGTGTGTCAACAAAGCCAAATTAAAAATCAGGAAATTTGTATGCAGCCGAACATCTTTGCCAAACATTATTTTTATAATTAACTCCATTTTATCAAAGAAAATCCTTCAGAGCAGCCTAAATTGACCATAATTTGGCCATTTCGCAAGATATTTTCATCAAATAACTTTTATTTTGGTCAGAGGTCATGGCTCTTTCAGGAATGATAATTCCAGAAAATTCAGGAAAATTGACACCCCGTTTACACTGAACTACTTACAGTAAGACCGCACCATTCACATCTCATTCCGGCCAGACACTCAGACGACCAACACGTCTTCTTGCAAGCCAGACATTTTGAGTTAGCAGGCAGGTTTCCCTCTCTCCAATGGTGAAAATGTACAATTAACGACTGAAAGAAAGGGGGACAATTTGAAAGTTCAGTCAGTTACCTCCCATGGAAACTTGGAACAAATTAAAGAATTGTAATTGATAGAGTTTTAGATAAAGTATTTGTGATACGAATATGAACAATCAGATCACCTCTTGCCTACCAGAGGTAAATGATCCTAATGAAGCAGGTTATTATCCGATCAGGCAAATTTTGGAGACCAATAATACAGCCTTTGTAGTGATTTTTTTACATTGAAATTTAATGAACTTGCAAATCTACGAGTCCAAAAATTGAAGAACGAGTCCAGAGTCAAAATATTTCTTTAAAAATTAGACATTAAAGTAACCTGTGAAAGAAATGGGGAAAACTGGCTTCTTTTAACACTATTAGTAGTTGAAAACCAGAGTACTGATTGTAATAAAGGTATGAAACAATCTTCAAAATTATTTTTTTAGAAATCACAATGCATTATTGGGACTCACATAATCTTAAACTTTGCATCCTCACTGAGTCCTGGACTTGGGACTTGCAGGTAAAAAAATTCACTGCCAATGAGATTCATTCCTAAACTCCAAACAATTGAATAACAGTCGTTATACACAATTGGGTACTTTTAACAATAACCAATTGTATGGTTCATACTCTCATTTAATTAACGTTTCGGCATAAGCCTTTCTCGAAAAACACAATTTTTTTTAAATGTGTTTTTCGAGACAGGCTTATGCCGAAATGTTAATTAAATATGAGTATGAACCATACTAGTGTTATATGGAATTAAATCAGAAATAACCAATTGTATGTTGAACACTTACCTGTGTAATATTTGGAGAGTAGATTGCACATTCTTTGCAGTCACTGACAACAAAATCATGGCAGTCCAAATGTGCATAATATTCACAGACTGAAAATATATGTGCATATACAACCATTAGTTTATAACAGTTAAGATTCCAAGATCCAGGCCCTGATCTCCCTAAACATCTCAATCTGAGCTAGATCTCAAATCATATATTTTGCCATGTGTCATTTAGATAATTGCCTTTGTAGGTTGGAGTTGTTAAAGTTTACATCATAAAACCAAAAGAAATATTCTTAGTTTCTTGCAGTAAAATTTAAAGATCTAGAACTACAGATTTATCTCTAATTCAGACTCTGATTCGGACAAAATCTCAATTTGAGATGAGAATGAGATACTTGAGATGCTTTGGGAGATCGGGGCAGGTACACATATACCAGAAAATATACATAATTTATACGCATCAAGCATCAACACCATGAAATACATTAATAAACACATTGAAAATTGATATAATATTTGTATTCACACTGTGACATTTCTTTTATTCCCTATTGTAGAAGCAAGACTACTTTCAATAAGTGCTTAATTGACAGTTTGAAGAATTTTCCATACTAAATAGCATGAAATAGCTGTTGAAACCTTGGATAGCATTAGTACATGCTGTTGACAATCGCAGAATGGTCATTAGGAGACAGCAGGAGGCCAATTTGACTGCCTAAAATGATATTTGGGCCGCCTCAAATTTACCCCCAGCTGCCTTCCACCTTCAGTGCTCAGGCACCTTGGCCTCCTCAAAGGTACAAAAAGCCTCTTACATGAAATCCTAGTGAAAACTCTGCAATGTAAGGCACTTATAAATAGTGATAGTAAACAAGTATGCAATGTTTGAAAGTGATGTCTTGACGGACAAAAGTGTGTGAGTTTAGTTAGTTACATAGAGGTAGTCTAAGGCATATTGGTGTTGTACACCTGACCAGGCAGGTTAAACGACAAAGGAGTTTGTTCTGAAAGATCACAAGGTATCACAACAGTCATTGAAATCAGCTTTTGAACATAACATGCCATTCAGGCAAGTTATCCTACATAAAAGATACTTGCTTGAACAGAAAATCAGCCAAAAGTTACTTGTCATGGCCTTCGGGCGAGTGCTTATTTCGATGACTGTCACAACCAGATAAAAATCATAAATCCTACTTACTTTCACATCTAACAGCTAATGAATCCTCCAAACGCTTGCGACACACATTGCAGAATTTTCTCTTAAACTGACTTGGTTCTGACCAACAATGGGCCACTGGATTCTTTATCAACGTAGCAGCAATACTTGAACATGCCGACACCACAGTCCGTAAACATTTCTCGTGTACAACAAAATTACACACTGAAATAGAAATACAAATATTTTTTGTATTTTACTACAAATTTATTCTGTTTTCATGTATTTCAAAGTTAGCTGGTGACACTTTTACTTACAAATTCTGCAGCAAAAAATTAAAGGTAACACAATCACCTCACATGCATTTATTCAAACATAGTTTGGAGCAACTAGTCTTTTCGTCAGACCACCTGTACGTTTGAATTTGATACATTGTCCTAGATACAATTTCATCACACTGCAAGGGCCATAAGAAGTTTTTCTTGAATCTTTGTAAGACATCTTCAAATTTCTAACTCAGCATTTTTGTTGCTTTTTGTGTTTTCCTGGATTGAGTAAATTGAGTCTTCGGGCAAGTGGATTTTTCAGTCCAACTAGCAAGAGAAAAATTGAAGGATTTCCACGCCCCTGAATTATACTCTTACAAAACTGAGAAGGGGGTTATTGGGATTTCGACCTTGATAAAGAATTTGAAGTCACATAACCTGTGCATTTAATAAGATGTTTGTAAAATAGTATTTCAACTTGTGTTCTCAGTTAACCAGAGTTCCCACAAATATTCTAAGACAAAATTCCCTGACTTTCCCCTGATTTTTCCCTGACCAGACAGCAGTTTTGCCTGACTTTTTCGAGCGACTGGGCCTTTTTGTTGGAATAAAATAGCGCAATAGAAACAGCGTTAAAGAAGATTACATTTTCTTTATATGGAACCATAACGTTTCAGGTAGTAGTTTTACAGCTATTGATGGACAAAAAGTAATCATAATTCAAAATTATTCCGAGCGAGCATAGCGAGCGAGGATTTTTTTATTTTGGGGTATTTTCTTCATAGGAAATGACACTTCTCGAGATTGTTAATGAAGAATTCCCTGACTTTTCCCTGACTTTTGCTCAATATCCAAATTTCCCTGACTAATCTAAAAATTCCCTGACTTTTCCCTGACCTTGAAAAAATTATGTTTTTCCATGACTTTTCCCTGACCGTGGGAACCCTGTAATAACGGGTCCACTGTTTACATCAGTTCTATGCATGGTTCTCAAAGGCTGCTGGCATGAATTCAATTATGCTCCATGGTTTACTTACAAATATTTTGCTATTAGCCACAAAAGAGAAGATTTAGCTTTAGATCTATATAACTTATAAGATCGGTTGACTCCCTACTACAGTTATTCTTTGATACAAAAGTTGAAATCAAAGACAGTTGCATGTCACTTTGTAGCCAATAATTAACATTGTCACTGATGTACAGTAAATCACCAACTTCCCAATATCACAGATCAAATAGAATCATCATCAAAGAGTTAAATGAAAGAATCAGGATAGATATGCAGTAGATATTATGTGCATTGAAACTGTCCTGTCATACATAACATAACACTAGCATAGCTAACTTACAAAGGGCTTGTAGGTATCAGTGCGTAGACAGAACATGAAGTGGCTAATGGACCCGTTTTAATTATTGTTCATTTCAACATAAATGTATTCATTGGACATATACAAGCTACAAGTAATTTGTAACAATACTGGATATATTGTGGATGCAAGGTAATTCTATTTTCTTGATTTTGTAAACAAAAAAATGATTTATCATTTAAAATTTGAGGTACAGTCGTCTCTTGCCATCTAGAATTCTGTGACTTCGAAAAGTCTAAATAAGTTTAAGAGCCATTTTGCTCCGGCCAAAGTCACTGTACAGTGTTAAACCGGTTGTATTCTCATTCTTTACAAGATTTTCCCATATTTTTAAAATTTCCACAAATGTTAGTTCTTACAACATTTGGCCTTGCTACACTACAGTTGAAATCATGATACAGGTTACAATTCTTGTTCTAGTTTGATCAAATCTCTAAACGGTCTGACATAATCACATATCGATGGCTTAGAACAAGAAGGTCGTAACTACCAAATCGATATATTGAGAAAACAAGAGAAAACTGTCTGTAATTTACTCTTTACCTATGGGAAAACACGTTTTTAAACTTTATTTTGGTCAACATGACAATTTCAGATTTTTATGAAAATGGGCTCATAAGAAGCGCCTTGTGATGCTTATTCTAAATATGTATGAATCTTAAAAGGTCGTAAGTGGCACTTACGACCTTCTAATTCTAAGCCATCGATATGTCAAAGCTCGGAACTATCACTGGTCACCTGGCAAAGCCAGTGAAAATCTTGAATGACCAGTGAAAATCATGAAGGGCCAGTAGCTGCTTTCTTTACAAGTTTAATGCTTCTTTACTGCAGGACGAGTGTTGCTTGACATGGACTTGTCCGATGTGAATTTCTACTCGTTATTACAAGCGGACAAGTGGATTTGTCGAGCCCTGACTTTGAAGGATATTCAAGGCTGTATGCTTAAATTCAAGGATTTTCAGTTAAATTTAAGTACCATTGTTGCATTTTTTCAAGGTAGCACTGAAAACAAGGACTTTTCCAGGACCAAACACTAACACTGGTCTGCTGGCCTCGTGAAAATCAAGCAGGACCAGTGAAAGTCTTAAAGGACCAGTAATTGTCTTGTTTACAAATATCACACAAGTTTCTTTTTCTTTCTGACCAGAGACCAAAATAGTTAACGTTGAGTCTAGCCCTTCTTTTCAAGTCCTATGCAGACCTTGTAGTTCTACTCTAATTTGATTGATACGATAGGTATTTCGAAAACATACATGATTGCATATTGTGATCTATGTCAAAGGGTTACTGCCAGAGCCTGTCTGAAAATTCCAACAGACATTGTGTATGGTAACTTCTCACAGTACAAGTTAGAGTGAGGCTCATTTTTCACAAAATAAATTATTTTTGTTGGATGGCTTATAAAGTGTTTGGGGAAGGAGATTTTTTGCTGGAGTACAAAGTAAACACGGAAGGGGCATAGTGATAGGTTTCAACTCTGCACAAATAATGATTTGTCCTAATCACAAATAGCCCCGTTACATACCCTTAAAGATATAAGACGATTGGGAGGCATCTATTTTTTCAGCAACAGAACTTCCTAAGTGACTGTAGTATAAAAATCGTGAGCTCTATTAAAACAGTCAGCGCACATGCGCGGGAAAGGTGAAGGTTACGGTGTAAATGTTTTCAGCTCTGGACGATCAAAGTGGTCTTAAATGGTAAGTATTTTTACTCTTAACTTCCGAATTGACAAATAGTTTGGGATGATAACTCATAGCCGTTGATTTTTCATATTATACTTTTGGCCCAGTAACCAAGTTCTCTAAGACCCAAACAATTTACATTAGGGAATTGTCATCTCGACATCTTAGTGTCCAAGCACAAACTTTTTTGTATAAGTATTACCTTATTTGTATTTTATTTGCATGATCGAGAGGACAGACGGTCAGATTGATTTGGCAATGTCTGAAAAAACAAAAAACTTCAATACTAAAATTCACTTGCCCAGCAGGCAATATTCTTTTAACAACGACTTGCCCGCGACAATTTTAACACAGCAATCGGGTGTCCGGTTAAAAAAAACTGTGGTTTTGCCACAATAATCCTGTGGTTACAAAACAACTTTTACTGTTGTCCAAGTTTTTGTTTGATAAATATTCATATATGAACCATTGAAATGAGCAATGCTTATTTAAATCACAAAAGCATAAATTAGGAAAGGATTAAGGAATCACCATTTTCAATATGGCGGCCCATTAACCCATTCATTCAGTTTTATACTGACGATTAACTGGTTTCAAAATTTGAAATTGTTCCGGTCCTAATCAGAACCACAAATTTATTTTGGCCTCACACTCCAATTTCTACCCCCAAATTCTGGAAAAGGACTGTGATTATAAATTACTTTTTTAATCTCATTATCTGGCAAAATCCCAGCCCCCTTCATGGGCCATACGGATGGTAAAAATAACAAATTAACCATGCACTATGGTACCATTAAAAATTCATATGATTAAAATCTGGACAAAATCATGTTTACAGACATGGCTATATATTGGCTATGTATCTGTATCATTTTTTTTCCCTCTATTTTAAGGGCCAAACAAAGGCCCTGTAATCGCACGGTAATGCGAGGACACCGGAAAGGTAAAAACACAGGACAGTTTCCCCCATAAGGCCATATCACCTGCCCTTCTGCATGGTTGGAAGGGGGGGGGGCATGGTTTCAATTAACTGCTGCACAAGATCATCTTGTAGAATGCCAGGAAATCTAGTTACTTGTAAATGTTTTTGATTGATCATAAATTATTTTATTATTAAATTGAAATAGACAAAAGTAGAAAAGTAGAAAACACAGACAAGACAGGTCAAGTTATTATATCTTTTATTTGATAAATAACCAACATTTCGACTATTCAATAGTCTTCATCAGGGTTAATTGAAATGGAAGGAATCTGGTAAAAGAATGATATTCTGATACGGAGGCAATTTAATCTTGGGGACAGTAATTTGTGACTATTAAAAGTGGACTTGGGTGAAGTACATAAATTATAACAACATTATTTGAACTAATAATTAGGACTCAAGGGAGAGAATGGGGCCTAATTTTACCCCAAAATAGTTTTGTGCCAACAGATGTAAATCTTAAGACTTAGAGAAGACATCTGCATCTAATGACTATGTCGAAAAATTAACAGGAAATCCATCACGATTTGTTACTGAAATTTTAACCAAGTACAGTAATGTAGACAGATAATTTAATTCTATTTTTATTGTATTGTGTATTCAGAATCCAGTTTCATGAATTATAGACGCAAGCCATACCTGTCACACCCACAGGTGGCAGTATCAGTGTTTGGTCCGCAAACGATTAAATAAAATAATAAAAACATATATAAAAATGTCCGTACTGAACTAATATACTAACATTATCAAGGTATAAAGCGTACTATATGTCTATATGCGAAAGATTGTGGAACATTTCATCTCGTTGTTTCAACATAAAATACGGGCGCTGAAGAAAAATTGCTATACAAGTCATTCAAATAAACTATAAGATATTAATTCTTACCGAAAATCTCGTTCAATTGTGTCTTATAACTGCGAAACAGTGTTACTTTCGTTATTCAACTTCGCTCAATGTCATTTTATTTATGCACTGGTTACCCGCTGCGCTCACAGTATCGTAATAATTGTTGGGAACCAAGCCTATTGTAAGATGCAATGTTCCACAATCTTTGGACATATACATATACTACGCTTTATACCTTCATAATGTACAGGGAGTTAGATAGACAATCGATATATATACGGTCCATGTAATGTATTAGCTCAGTGGCGGATTTGTTCTTTTTCTTTTCCAAACACTGATACTACCACCTGTGGTCACACCGTCACTGTAGTATTAACTTCCATCAATGATAGAATAAAACTCTAATATTGATCTACCCTTTCATTTATCTGACACTATCGTTTATACACATTTGCCAGTTAAGCATTCCCCCATTGAAAAATCCAATACTGGGGAAATAATAGCTCGAGTGTTTTAAATACATTTTCTATGTCTGCCATTCTGTGTAATAGTTTGAATCGATAATAAAGGATGACATTTTTGTAGATTCAAAAAAACAATTCATCATTATTTTATTCAATAAATACTAAGTTGACCTGTTTTCAGAATATCCACATAAATTAACAACTATCATACAGGGAGAAGTCATTGTAGCTTGATATAACCAGTACAAATCATGTATACAAGATCAACATATTCAACATTAAGTGGTTATACAATGACATATATGTGGCTGGTGTATTTTAAGTAAAATATACGATAGTCAAGACTCAAGTCAAGTTACAAACTCAAGTCTATTTTTAGACTAAACCTGACACAGCCAAGGCCACCTGGTAGCGAAAATCAATAGCAAAGAAATTCGGCCCAACATTGCATAAATCCTTTAACAAATAATCAACACGATAGAAAATGAATAACAATAACGTTAGAATACATTCCACTGCTGTTAACTAGCTAGTCATCATTATAAAATTGTCCAAATTGCACATGAATCTCGAGCAGTGAAACACGATTTTCCTCTGTAACAAAATTCATACCTACCTTCACAAACTAGCCCTTGGCCTATCAAACCCCATAACATGTCGGTGCAGTGATGACAATAAGTCGGCTTGTGAAATGTCTTTTTAACGAAAGAATGGCCGTGTCCACGATCGTCATAGTCCGAGCTGACCGCCGGACTGTCGGATCGCTCGCCAGCTTCCTCGCAATCCGCCATTTTAGTTACTGAATCTGGATAAGTGGAATCACCGTGACATTTCATCGATAGTTGTATTTCGAGCGCACACAATGGCCGCTAGACTATATCGAAAAAAGAGGAAAAAGTGTATGTAAGATGTCTAAATCGCAATAAGTTCCTCAAGTCCATCTTTATCCAAGCTATTCCATAGTTAAACAAAGTATCACTCTGTCGATGCCGATTGCGGAAATAAGCATCTTGTAGTGACGAAAACGAGGCTCCGAAGCTGGGGAGCATGATTTATGCAAATTATGCCGAATACGTCATCGACTGCAACGGCCGCGTTCGCGGTAACTCTTTTGACTATTAATTAATATAATATAAATTACCGTTTATGTATAAATGTGTTAAACGATGATTTCATTATTCAGAAATCTAAATAATCAGCTATTCCTGTTTTATATCTACTTTAAATTATTGCAAACGTTGCGTAATTAGATCTCCACTTATTTACTTAATTGATGAATAAAATGAAGTAGACTCTATTAATCGAACGGAATAATACATATCTAGACTAAGAGGTTCCGGCACATATACATGGTTCCGGTCTAGATATTAGCTTGGTATCATTATGTCTTTATAAATATAGATCTAAGATCTAAAGTAGATCTAGATCTATAAATGTATTAGGGTACCGATGTATTATATAACTTTAGATCCACGATCGATCTAGATATCGTATTTAAAAGCTAGAGATCTATAAAGATATATACTTGTTTATTTGTCGATATATCTACCAAATAACAAAGCCTAGGCCTACGAATTATTTTTTTAAGTTTAAGCTTATATAACTCCATCTAGATACTTATTCGACTTAATCAAATTCATTGCTTTGTAATTGCAGGTAACGTTACAAAGCTATTTAGATAACACTTTTAAAATACAGGTTAGACTACGATGATAGTTTGAGACGAAAAATAACTTTTCTTAAACCGACTTTGGGTAATCTTGATCAATGCTACAGAAATGAGATCTAGATCATCTATAGATCTAGACACCAGTCAATATTTTGTCAACCCGGGGGGGGGGGCGGCCGCGCTGTGGACCAAAGGGGGACCGCATTTTCGGGATTCTAAAGACAATTTCATTTTACGTCTATAAATCCCCACCCTGGAGACAATGCTTACTAATCCCCGGGGTCGGGACACGTAATCACATATAGTAATTCCCGGCCAGGTCTTGGAACCGACCAGAGTCTAATCCCCGGGACTAGGAGTGGATGGGGTTGGCACATTCCCGCCGGTCAGGTAGATTCGTCTGTCTAATGCACCAGTCAATATTTTGCCCGCCCGGGGCTGCAGCGGTGGCGGACCCAGGGGGAATTAGACATTTTCATTTTTACGTCTAAAACACCACCCTGAAGATGATGCTTACAGTCTAAATCTCCGGGGTCGTGACACGTAATCTCGTAGTAATTCCCGGGTCTTGGAACCGACCAGAGTCTATTCCCCGAGACTAGGAGTCGATAAGGTTTCACATTCCCGCCGGTCAGGATGGTTTGTCTGTAAGTAATTACTAGATCTTCATATACACTGATACATATTTGAAATCCGCATCATAAAACGATTCTTATGAGCCTATATCGTCATGGAAATCAGAACTTGTCATGTTGAACAAACAGTAGTTGAAAAAGCTTGTTTTCCAATAAGAAGCCTAAAGAGTAACTGTCAGACAGTCTTTAAAATGCTTATTTCAAAATATTTATTTTGTTCTTACGACCTTCTCATTCTAAGCCAGATTGTTCAACTTGAATAGCCCATGCATGAACGGTCAAGCATAGAAAAATCAGGATCTTCTCTATATATAGAATCCATGGAAACATCGAGAAATTATAAATATTTTAACATATTTTCGGAGGAAAGAAAAACACATAAGAGCCCTAAAAATAACATCGGTGCTTTTCTTGCGTCTCTAATTAAGTGAAATTTCAATCTAAATTTTATATCAATTTTACACATAGATAATGTCTGAAGATCTTGGATAGTCTTCCTCCACTTCACTCTGTAGACATGAGTATACTGTTTATGATTAATATTAGTTGACAGTTTGTTGTATATCATCACGCATGTATATGTATGTATAGTAGCTCTATGATATCAGTAAGCTTTTGTATAAATTATTATCATTATTTCACAGTAATGCAGCCATCTTACTTATTGATTTGTAAACGATTCCATAGATTTTTAACAATATGGCCATTTTCATTAATAAATGTGGGATAGAAGATAGGAAAGTCTCTGTCTACTAACCCAGAATACATGTTCTATGGGTTCTTCATGACAATTACAGAAATCTTACCAGGCAATATTTTTTATATCTTGGCTATTTTGACGTGAGCCTGACCTTTATGCGAGAATACATTACAAGGTTCTTGCTTTGAATATATCAATTTCCGCAAGCAAATCGTGCGATATCGGTATTTCAAAGTTGTGTTTGTATTGCATCTCGAGCGTTTTCGTGATATTCCCCGATTGTGAAAACATACACTCGGTGTTGTAAACGTTGGCAATATATCGACTATTAAATTATGCTAATCAATAGGTCAGAGTCGTGTCAAATTGGCCAAGCTATACTAAATTTCTATCAAATGTTGCCGATCGACCGTCACAACGATCGCGATGCCGTCTGAGGACCAAAACTACCCTAGACGAAAGTGGGTATTATTTTAAATTTAATTGCAGCGATGTCGACCGACATGTATATCTAATTTTTATGTTCGATGCCTAAACATCGGTTACACATTTGACTACAGTAACACCACAAACACGGACTTCGCTCGACACCTCGGACCAGAGTGAACATTTGTAACCCAGGTATTAACACTAAAATGTTGACTACATACTATAGTTTTGTATTTTCACACTCCAACGCCAAACCTATTTGATTACGTACACATGCGAAAAAAAACTAAGATAATGTGTATTACACAAGCCGATCATGGTTCACAAACCTTTTTCTCAAAACTTATCTGCTTGTATTAAAATGTAAAAGCCAGAATAATCTATTCCTTCAACAGTACGGATCTTTAATGTATATACTTAAATAACATCACGTTCGTAAGGGTGATCAGGAAGCATTCCGTTCGAACGAACATTGGTAGGGACAATGTAATTCTTACCGGGTTAGAATTATATTGTTCCTGACATTGGTCAGAAGTTCTGAACTCTTCGTATGATGAAGTCCCTGGTAGAACTAGAGATGACCCTGGTAGGAAACTCAGGGGTTAGTCTCGCGTGTATCGGTGCTTTACACCGGACACGTTAAAGAACCAAGGAATCTATTCGAAACGAGATAGGGTATCGCACCCGGATTCCTTGTATCTCACCTATGTCTATATACATTTGCGATAATGCCCTACAAATTACATGGAAGAAAGAAAGAACGAACGCGGATTGACACATTATACCCTCAAGGGAAGTAACTGTGATGCTAATGTTACCATATTTTGTTATTCCCCTTAGACCGTTAGTCAGGGCAGATGTTTGATCAGAGCACTGAACGTAGTGCATGACTCGTAAACATAGATCGATACAACCATGCTAATAAATTGACATACAACTCATTAGAAAATGATATCGGTAATAAACTACGTGAATTTATTTTTAGGTCCTGTCTATAACACAATTCAAACTACGATTTATATATGCTATAAATATGATTTTGTACGTATGAAGTCAACAGCTGTGTGTACATATACATTGTTACAAATGTTGACCCCCGTATAACACGACAGTATGTATCAGGGTTGTAACAGCTCGGGGGTAAAACACTCGGCAACATGACCCATAGCTCTGTATTCAGTACAATAAATTATTCTAATAATTACTCGTATGTATAATAGAGCGTATTTCTCCTGCGAGTAGGTACATGCATCCTTTATGAAGGTTGTAAGTCACGAACGGTTAAAAATTAATACAATGTACCCCGATATTAGTGCTGGTGTTTTAAAAGTTTTCAGCAAACAGCTAAAACAAACCAGATATCTATCAGTTGGATATAGCATGACACGAATCTACTTCCTGGTATGTTTTGAATATTCAGAGTAATGTCCTAATTGTCCACTGAACGCACCTGCTATGAAACAATTAAATTCTGATCAAACAGGTGCTCATGATGACGTCATTGTAACGTCATAAGTTGCGCCATTCAATTCAAGATGGCGCATGCAGCAGTTTATGAGTTAGTACGTTTATTCACAACACTTGTGGTATTTATGATATTTTCTTGTGATAACGTTTATTGTTACACAGTAAAAGTGGTGACAACAGAAGACGATTCCAAAGAAAATGTTGAGTTCTTCAAAATTGTCGATCGAGAAGTCCCGCCATTTTCTTTACAAGAGGAGGATGATTCGGATGTACCATTCCTTCGTACAGAATCGTATGATATGAATGTAGCGCATGGTGTAAAGGTGTCGGGTATTTTCGGAAATGTCCGCCACAAACGCTCACTGGACCGGTTAACACACGAGTGCATCCATCTAGAAAACGTATCAAGGTTAGTGACGGTTGACGTTGATGACGTCATTCATTTACCATGTCATAGTTGTCTGGAGGATCCCCGTAATGTGTATAGATCCAAGCAATGGTATAAACTAGACATGTTCCCTTCAGCTGAAGGTCTGTATCATATCGAGGAGCTTGTTACGGATACCCATGACGATGAACACATGAATAGAATAACTACATCATTAGACCATACACTGGTTATAAAAGATGCTCAGCTAACTGACTCCGGGTCCTATATATGTAAGCAAACTGGCGAGGGTGATAGTTTCCTTAACTTACGTTTGGAATGGGAAGAACTTTCAGACTTCATTTCTAAAGAGTCTAAACTGAGTTTTTATTATCACGTGGATGTTCTAGATCTTGAGCATACAGCAGTTGTAGACACGTCGGATTACTCCTCTGTGCAAACTCAAATACCACAAACTAAGCCCAAACTGAATATTGAGATCGTCACTAACTGGTACCCATGGAGTACTTGTACTGTTTGTGATGAGGCGAGTACTAGGAAAAGGTTTGGACTTTGTAGTGTTAGAAGGATGAACAACAACAAGCGTGTACCAGACAAACATTTGGAGCATATTTTAAAACTAAGCGCCGACGGTATTCCATGTCATTCGGAGCTACTTGGAGATTACCCGCAAGAAATGTGGCTATCGCGGCCGAATGAGGTGCAAATTACAGGGTGTTATGAACGGTGTAAGAACACAAACAAGCGTGTTAGACGAGGAGTTCCACTTTTCATGCCAAAGGTCAAAGATCAGAAGGTCAATGCCAACACCAGACTTGTTGATGAGGATGATTCGATAACCAAAACAGTCAAAGTGACCATCGGTAAATATTTCATCCTAAAATGCCCGGATGTGAAGTTGAGAAGCACGGTTCTTTGGGTCAATGGATCAAAACTCATATCTTTAGATGATATAATCAGATACAATAACAAGGGTACGACAATCGATATGTTTGGTCACATTCATTTCAAAGAGGCGGACATGTTAGATAGCGGGGTTTACTCTTGTTGGGTCAAGGGCGATTTGAAGCGGAAGTATGTGGTCGAAGTGGAGGAAGACGCTCGTACTGTGACAAAAAGATATACATCCTATCTGTTTTATTCTTTTCTCGGAGATTTTGTGGTTTTTGTTATTCTTGCTATCGTCAAACGATTACAACGATCGGTTCAGCGAAGAAGACAGAATAAGCCGAAATCAGCGTCTCTGGCTGATGATGACTCGGACGATGACACAGAAGAGAGTGAAAGCCGTGAAGCTAATGTACAAGCAGACGGTAAAATTAAGACAAACGAGAGGATTTCAGACTCTTCAGACACGAGTGGAGATAGATCTACTACAAGTGACAGCGATTGAGATTATTTTTTCAAATGTATGCAAATGTCCTAACTAACTAGTATATAATTATGTTTTATTTCAAATTTTGACTCGAAGTTAGGTAAATGGACATAATTTTTAAACGTCTACATGTATATCTGCTAATAAAACTAGAGCACAACAAGAACATGTTTTCTTAACATCTAGATCCTGTCTCGGTTTTTTTCTTAGTTATTTCAATTTGAAATCGTCGGCTACCGTTTTAGTCTGATCAGTGATTCATCGCTTTACTTGTAACTGGGCTGGACTAAACTGCATTATTCGCCATACTTATGTCTCCTTGGAGAAACCCGCTATCTACAAATGAAAAACCCAGCGACTCAACATGAGTTGGCATTCCAGAAATCAGCAATACTTAGTATGTATCTGCATGGTGTAGATTAAAATATATGTAAATGAAACCACTTCATAGTTCTTATATTGCCACTTATACTCGGTATGTTACTAGTACTCCAAACAGGGTCAGCAGTGGCACCGGAATCAGATGGAAAGTACTGATAGGTATGAAAGCAACTGGTAACTCTTTTCTGGAGACTACACAACTGTCATCAACGTCAGGGAACGAACGTAACCTATCCAAATCAGGTACCGACACAATATAATTTATATTATATTAGCTAAGCATGCCTTATATGACAAACGTTTGAACTAAGAACTGGTACTTGATTTGCTATGAAATGAAGGTCAGTTATTAGACTCTTCCATGCGAATTATAATACCTGTATTTGCATGAATTGCCAACTTCAGATCAGAAGAACTTTCTGGGATCACACATGTGTAATGTAAACACCCCGATATTTCGGGGATATTGCACACACTGATACCGAGCACAGCCTTTTTTGTCGAGCATAGCCTTTATTTGCCAGTAAGCTTTCTGTTGAAATATGACAAACATATAAGTGCCTCCATCCGGATTCAAACCGGGTTTCCGGATTTGACGACAAGCGCTAAAACCATTAATAATCGACCATCTCTATCAATGTTCACGAAGCCGAAAGTCGTTTACCCACTGGAGAATAATTGCATAGCCACAGACTTATGACCGGCTCAGTCGAACACACACAAAACAACAAACAATAATCTCACGATAAAGAAAAGGCTTTCGCGATAGTTGCATTCCCGGTCGATCATATACAACAATGACCAAAATATCGGTGATGTTATTCCTTAATAATCAGGTCAAAAATGAACTATAAATAAAAGACTATTAAAGTTCGTTCATTGACGGCCAAAAGTGGCTATCATTCTTCTTTGATTCGGCTGTCAACGTCGATGTTTTTCTCATGGATTACCGTTGTTAACATAACTAAGGTCGCTTAATGACATTTTATGATCGATATGTCAATAACATCATAGGTAGTTATGTAATACATAATTATTGAATACATTTTATTACGTGGTCACCATTCACGCGTACTTGCGTACTTGCATGTAAATGTGTATAATTATCAACATGCATTTCATCTGTGTTGTTTCATGGTCGCATTCATTGTCAAGTCGATGATCAAGCATATTTGCATGTATAGTTAAAGAATAAAAAATCTTACACACATACTACTAACACGTTTACCTTGCTAGACGCCCAGTATATAAGAAGGAAACTGGCTCATTTTCTCTCAGAACCTCGGGCGATATATAACATCGGGAAAGAGAATTCAATAACGATTAACGTGTTGATATAACGGTTGGAAAATCGTGTTTCGCAATCGCGCTAAATAAATTACCAATAACTGAATTATGTATAGCCATTGACTTATTTTGGTCGTCATACGCGGTAATAATACATTTCAGTTCAAACACTTGCAATGATACTGGAAATTAACCTTATAAATTCACACAAACTGATTCAGTTTGAGTAGACTATGAACTACGGTATATACCTTATACACTTAATAAATAAAGAAACGCACATGTTACATTTGTAGCAAATAGCTTTCTTTGAATGCCACACATAATCAAATCTTCTCATTTTCAGACAATAATTGTTGGATGAAAGATTCAGGAAAAAGTCTAACTTAACAACTTGCATTTAAATATTTCAAATCAAAGTCAGACGCGAACATAGTTTACGAATGCGAGTATACTATAAGGGACACGTATAGTAAATAACTAAAACACAAACAAGACTTATACACGCAGTACTAACGTTACAGTAAGAGTGACCGAAACATCTAACATGTTTAACATATTCAGACCACATTGAGCTATTGTGACATGTGCGTTTCTTTAATTATGTATTCTTTGTATTAATCACTCGCCAAACCCACAGATAACTGTTATTGATACAGACTCAAACGCAAAAAAAATGTTTTGTACAATTTTTATTTTCCCCGTTTTTGAACAGGGAGCTTTAGATCCCTGGTCAGTGTAAGCGTTAAAAATATACTGAATAAGATTGCGAGCTAAAAATAGATCCAAAAATAAAAAAATAGATCCAATTGCGCATTCCGCAGGATAACTTCGGACTTTATCGCCTAAGCTTTAGCCGAGACAGTGTTTATAATGTTGCATGATGACTTAGCACTTTATTGCAGGAAGCTTGGTAAATATATCGAGACAGCGATTGTATTATGTTATGTAAGCTAGGTTACCATCCGGTCAGTGATTTACGTTTAAATACTGCGAGTTGTATAGGCAGTAGAGGTAATAATGTATTTACTAGATGCTGGAACATACATATGGCGTTGGGGTGGCATATGCCCTAATATGCTTTGTGACTGGAAAAATATTTTTCTGACGACAGGAACAATCCCTGTTCTTCCAGTGCCATCGGCGCTTTGATTTATAAGTGATACAGTTACCTGCAGTTAAACCATGATACGGGAAGGTAACATCAGCGACAATATCATTGTTATGTGACAAGAATGGAAGCCAGGTCTTCTCAAGGACGATGTCATAGTTGTAAAATGTATAAAGTGTAACGTTACCGGGTATTCGGTACCTCAAAGTTTATGAAATGGGACTGGGAAAATACTGAAAAATGTGCTTATGACTCAAAGAAGTGGACGTTCTAACGCTAGTTCTAAGAGCTACACAGGAGACTGGACGTATATTAAACCCCGATATTGAAACCCATACAAGCCGTTATAATTCTAGCCATAAAATGATTTAAATAAGAGAACACAAATATTGTATTTGACACCGCAGTTTTCTAACAATATCATAGTTTTTGTTTTGTGTTCTTTGATTTTAATTTTTGACCCACATACAAAATGTACATAATTATACACCAAATTAGTTGTATAACAAATTATCGCCCTGGAGTAAAATAAGCTGTTTTCTGCATAAACAAAAACATCACGCGCGTTTATTACATAGTAATTACTTTGTGCACATATCGCTGGCTTAAAATGAGAAGGTCGTATCTACTACTTACGACCTTATAAGACTGATACATATTTGAAATCTGCATCATAAGGCACTTCCAACGAGTCTATTTTCATGAAAATCGGAGCTTGTCATGTTGACCAAAATGAAGTTGTAAAAGCTTGTTTTTCCATTAATAATGAGTAAATTTCCGACAACAGTTTTTCTTGTTTTCTTAATATGTTGATTCATTTGTGATTTTGTACTTACGGCCTTCTCATTGTAAGCCAGCGAGATGTATTTATTCATAGTGGACCACGACAATCTGACAACTGGATAATAAACCTGACATCACAAGATAATAAGCGTATCAATACTTAGAATAAGGTTTATTACATGTTATGTACTATACGTATTTATGGGAATTATTCATTTGTAATTAACAGAATTAATACACTCTGACAATTAGTACATTATACAGTTTACCGCATATGAAGAAATACTTAATAGGATTGGACACGGATTTCGGGTAAGTGGAATTATTATCTGCATTTTAGAGTAATTATTATATACATTTATTTTTTAATTGCATTTCAACCTTCTGACCATCTCCGCCTATATGCATTGTGATAGTATGATGTATATTTTCTTGAGACAAACGGGTATTTATGATCAAGCTTGAATTCATCACGATTTGAATTTCAAATTCATCTCTTTGGCTATTTCTTTTATATTAGTAGAATGGTACACTGCTCTCTACATACATGTCCTCAACTCGTGCTGTGGTGAAATATTTTACTACCCTCCAGAGTGTAATATTCTGATTTTTTTCAAAAAAGAAACTCGATGGAAACTATTTTCATGATTATATCTTAGCATCCCTCCAGATAGATGACATATTCGTTATTTTTATACAATGAATTTCAATGTTATACAAAAAGAGTAGTTGTGTGTATATTAATGAACGTGTCATTAATTGCTAAAGTATTATAAAATTGATGTTAACAAAACACACTTCTTGGTTGTACTTAATACAAAACCGCACTGCCCAAATTTTATTTGCGTCAAGGCTAGCAAAGGCCTACGAAATTATATTACAAACTACAAGCTTGACTTCACCAAATATTCACCCAGTCAATAGAGCAGACTGTGTTAGTATGTTATATTGAATGTATGAACATTATGGGGAGTCCTATCAAAACTGTAGTTTGTGATTTAATTTGGTAGGCTTATGGTCTGAAATTCTGAATAAGACCTACATGTATTAAGAAAACGTTGTGTATGTAGATATTCTGCTGCTACTAGTAGGTTTTATGAAAACTCATGATAGGCATTTGGTATGCATTGTTATAATGTCGTCTTTTCCATGTAACGTAACTGATGAGCCCTTTTCGCAGGGATTGATGTGACAAGAGTAAAATGTAATTTTCGTTGTCCCTTTCTAATCGCATATTGCGATTGTACAAACCGAAAATGCCAAAAATAAAAACAACAGACAGCAACTATGTTGACACAGAGGCTAGGTATCAGTATAACAATTTGAGTGAAGGACTCATCAGCACTTCAACATCAAAGGTTGAAGCAATTTTTATTCGTTTACAACTCTGAAAATGTTAAATTCCATTTTCTGAAAAAGCCAGCAAACATGTTTTGAACTTTAATTTCAACATTAAACGCGCATAGTGTCAACATTTAATTCTGACTAAAATTCTGATCGAGCTCTGGTGGGGAGCGATGGCCTAGAGGTAGGATGCGCGATTCGGGACCCAGAGGTTCCGGGTTCGATCCCCTCTGGACCACTGGTTAATTTCTCTGAGCAAGACCCACATGCTGCACTCCACTATGGTGTAAAATGGTACCTATGAGGGCAGTGTCTCTTCCTGGGCGCCGCAGATCGATTTTGGCTGCCACACTACAGGAGAGAAATAGTATCACCAGGGAGAAACGAGTGTAGGTTTCCATAGGTAGCCCAATGACCAGGGGAAGTTGAAGTGTCAAAGGGTGATTGAGCGGCCTAACAACTGAAAACAGCCCTAGAAAATTGGTAACTGAACTTATAATGTCGCGTCTATGCTCGTTATGTTCGATACATAGCAAACCATGACAATGAGGTTGTCACTGATGATGATGATGGCTAATGATAGTCCTATATAATTATTTTAATGTGTTTCTACCATTTGACTGAAATTCTTCGAGTGGAAATACTTCAAATATCAATTGTATCTCAAATTCAATTGTCTGTCATCATACATGCATTGTTTTTGGGGTCGGGGATAACATATATAAAACACTGCCACACTTTGTTCAGCACAAATCCGTTTGCGAACGTCGAAGCACAACTCCATCTTTCCATTGCTCTTTGAACAATGGTATTGTCTTAAATGACAACACTGAACATCATCATTCTAGCATCTTTGAAAATTATGTTGTTTATCTATTTCCAGCCCGCCATGTTGAATCGTTTCAATCTGAGCGTGCGCAGACGAAGTTCCGCATTCGCTGGTTCCTACCATTACACGGTCTACGTGAAAACGGGAGACAGACCTAACGCCGGAACTGACGCAAACGTTTACCTGATGCTCCATGGAGAAAATGGCATCAAATCTAAAGACATAAAACTGGATGTGTTGTTTCACGACGATTTCGAGCGAGGAAATCTTGATAAATTCAAGCTCAAGCATCAGTCGGTAAGTTGAAGTGCTTTTTTATCACACAACCTGCAGTTCAGCAGTGCCGTAAATATCGTTCAGTACTCCCAGCTAGACCACGTGCATTAATTATTTAAATTTGCTTGACGTCAGCCAATCCCTGCATTGTTCGTCCCAATACAAGGCGTCAGGATACAATACCAATGTCGTTAAAACGCTCATTGCACGGCTTCATTTTAGCTGAAACTTATATAAAACAGAATGCGTCATTATTTTGAACGATAATGAGAGTTCTCTAATGTTATGTGATTAATAATCTTACATGCGTGTTCAATACACTGATACGGATTTTGTTTTATTAAACTCGACATAAGTCGACATAAACAATATATCAGTCGGCTAAGCGTCGTCATGATTATTATTATGAGCATCCGTGTAATTTCCAGTTAATGAATACACAAATTTGAAACGTGTCACACATTACTTTGACGTTTATATTCTACATTTTACAATGCAAGTCAACTTTTCTTTTTTTGCTGGTCCATAGTGATATTTGGATATGATACTCCCGAAATGCTTAACGCATGGGTTACGGTATTACTACAACAGGTGTTTTTTGCCTTCCGGGGGCTGTGCATTTTCTTCTCGTACATTAATTTCAGTGTAGTTACCTCATTGTGTAAATATGCATGTGGATATAATTTGGAAAAGTTAGCAAACATTGAGCAGACAACCGTTTCTGTATGATTTCGAGTCGTATGTGCTTATCCAGTATTTTATCACTAAATGAATTACATACTCAAGGGGTATAACCTAAAGCATGGAGAATGGTGGTTTAAGTAAGACTTTCCATGGAGATTGGTACCAATGGCCGATATTTTGATGTTTTTTGTCACTTGACGGACACCAAAGTAAGTTCATTGTCTTGTTTTATATGCGGTAACCACCTAGCCATAAGTGTAAGCCACCTATCGGCGGTTTGTTTTAGTCCGTCAGTGCAGCGATAAAAGCCTGAAAGATACAGTATACAGAGAATTCGCTGTCATATCAATGATACAGTTACCTGTGCCTTATACTGTAAAATCATTAATTTTCGTGGGGGATTAAATTTCGTGGATTTTGTGGTTCACCTAAACCACGAACTTTAATCCCAACGAACATTGACCCTTGTTTTATTACCTGAGATGCAAAATCCACGAATTAAAGTCCCAACGAAATTGTCTTTTTTACCTAAACCACGAACTTTAATCCCAACGAACATACATTTTGACCCTTGTTTTATTACCTGAGATGCAAAATCCACGAATTAAAGTCCCAACGAAATTGTCTTTTTTACCAAAACCACGAAAATTCGTCCGAACGAAATTAAATGATTTTACAATACTTGCCTATTTGTAATTCTTGCTGGTGTGTTGCAGTTTGCACTGCGGGTTTCAAAGAATGAATTAAAAAGTGAATTCTGTGAACTCTTTTTATAAAAATGACAATGTAAAAAAACACACAAGGTTCTACCGAGATTTGAACTCGGATCGCAGGATTCAGAGTCCTGAGTGCTAACCATTACACCATAGAACCTATTCGGAATTATAACACAAATTAATAGCATTATTCATAAATTTAAGTAGATTACCATTGGTTCACATACATACTTTCTTTCTTTTCTTTCTTCCATATAATTTGCAGGGCCCACTCTGGGGCATTATCGCAAATGTTTATTGATTCTTTAACGTGCCCGGTGTAAAGCACTGATACACGCGAGACTACCCCTGGTAGTTGGGTGGGAAACACTAAATAACGTTTCTGAAAGGACCAAGTGTCCCGGTCGAGAATCGAGCCCGGGATCACTCGATCAGGAGTCAAGCGTCTTACCACTCGACCACCGTGCCATCCTGACATTAATGAATATGATTGTGGTGATATGGCCTTAATTCAATGGTAATCTGTTATTGACTGAAGAGATGGAACTAAATGTAATGGAATACATACATTGAAAATTGTTGATCTTAAACCTTATAAAAGGAAGCCATGCAATTACTACCGTGTCGTCCGTCTGTAGCACGCTGATTGGTCTTCCTTAAGTCAAGAAAGATCAATATCTAATACCACCACAGATGACCATACTAGGAAAGTACCACAAGCATCTTTCTAGTTCTAAATGTAATGTACATGTAAGTGGAAGAATTCATGTTTTACTTCAGTTTTCAAGTATTCGATGTATAGAGTTGTGGAGGGATAAACACGGTTTCAACAGCGAGTGGTTTGTGGAGTCATTTACAGTGGTCAATCAGGAGACACGAATACAGACTGTGTTCCCAATATTCCGATGGATACGACCTAATTATAGATATACATTTTATCCACTAGATACCAGTCTACCACAGGAAGATGAACAAACAGGTACTTGTACATTCCTTTTAAAGTCAAATGAGAACGGTTTGTTAACATTAGCTTGTCCGTCAAGTAAACTATGTTTATCTAGGTGTAACTGTATATATCTGAGTTAACGGTTATCCCCGCTATTCTTCCGAATGTGAAAATTTCCTCATTGGTTATAACTTATTGAATCGACTATACCCAGTGAGGTTAGTCAACTTTTTCAGTCCATCTGAATGACCTCCACGCAATCTCTAATCCGACCACTTCTCCCGCAAAGTTATTGCTACATTTTGACACTCCTTTTTATTAGGACTTGTGTGGACCCATAACCTTCCAGGTAAATGACTGCTCCTGCTCCAGTTGGGCCGGGATTCTGAAGAGTGGACCCATCAGCGAAAAGTATCACCTCCTTATTTGTACTTGAACTTGAAGACAGTATTTCCTGTATGTTTGTTGCTTGGATGTTTTTATCTTCACTGAACCCTTTGAAACTTATATATTCTCTTTCTCTGGAAAGTCTCATTGATTTCTTGTTATACTCAAATTCTGTAGCTATGTTTTCTATCTGTGCATTATCCTTGAATTCGTTGAACCTGCTGAACAGTAGTGAGAATGTTGCCGGTTTGCTAGTTTGTTTTATGTCCCCTTTTATCCAGTTCTCAAGTTCCATCTTCAAAGGGTCTTTATTGGATTTTTGCAGGATTCTGACTGTCTCTTGTGCCTGTCTTAGTCTCATGTGCAAATGAAGAGGTTCGGTATTAGTTAGAATTTCTAGGCAGTCTGTGCTGGTTGATTGCAGACATCCACTGGCTTTCAGCATAGCGCTTCTTTGAATTTGATCGAATTTCTTGGCCATTTTCTCTGTAGCCGTGAGCAGCACTGAGACACCATAATCAAGGATTGGCAGAACTAGGGCTCTATACAGCTTCATGTAGGTTGATTGGGAGCCGTGTAATGCCGTCTAAAATAGCATTCGTTACAGTTGGGGATCTTTTCGCTCTCAAGTGTCTATGTGTTCCATGTGTGTGTTGATGGGGATTCAGAATATATCACAGACCCCGCCAGAATACGTTTGTTCTGACTTGTTGTTGTTGTTGTTTTACAACCTCTTTTATGTGATTACGAATTAGCTTTATGGTAAAGCTCCGTGGGTGTGTGTATAAGCTATAGAGTACAGCTTTAATGAAGTTACAAGTCCAATTGTGTTGTTTCCAGTATAAGTTCAATGACGATTAAAAGATCAGTGAGTCAATGTTAAATGAGTTGAAAATCAAACGTCCGTTTTACTATTTTTATTTTCTTCGTTTCATCCAGTAATTAACAAATAACAGATATATTTTAACACAAAAAGTTAGTAATTTAACACAGATAAGATATAGTGGAACTCCACTTCTTTTCCTAACTTAACTTTCGAAAATCCTGACCGTTCCCTTTAAACCCTAATTCATCACTCCTTTTTACCTATTTTTTTTAGCCACAGAAAAAGTATCTTATATATTAAAGCCAATCAAATTGCATGTTACAAAAAATCTTAATGCGTTCTTAGCCAATCAACACGCGGCTGTAAAATTATGTAATAATTTCCTTTCAATAATTACGAAACAAAGGTATAATTTTGACAATGCCCTAAGGTTCAATATAATGTTGGATAAAAATCAATTATGATGCTATCCCGACATATTATAGACAAGTTTACGAGTAAACATGAATTTTAAACAGCCCCTAGATAGAAAAATAGTTCGATACCTCGATTTTAAAATGCGTTACTAAAATATACCGCACGAAAGTATCCCCTCCCTCATTTTACTTCATTCCTATGAAGAGGTCATCAAATTTTAACCGTACATGAATGAAAAAATGTATATAATAACTTTCATAGTAACAATGTAACATCTACTAAAACATAGGGTAAACTAGACTGAAAATTATAAAAATTTAAATGTTCCGAGCATGTGTATTCATTTTAGTAACGCATTTTAAAATGCGTTACTAAAATATACCGCACGAAAGCAGCCTCTATTTTTGATGATGAAGTTGTCTAGACAACTTAATGCTCTGAAAGCTGTTGCACTTTTGTCGTTTAAGTGATCTTCAAATTTGAGTTTGTCATCTATTGTGATGCCCAGTAATTTCATTTTATTAACAATCTGTAATGACTCACTTCCATACTTTATGATGGGGGCTGGGATTACAGTATTGGTGTTTTTGGAGATTATCATTACTTTGGTCTTGTCAGGAGCTATGGACATGTTCCATCTACTGCACCAACTGTTCACTTCTTCTAGGTCCTTGTTCATCTGGGCCACTGCTTTGTCCATGGATGTATCCCTGTTCCAGATACTAGCATCATCTGCATATTCTAAGTGGGTTCCGGAGACATTCCTCATGCTGTCATTGGTATACAGGTTACACAGTAATGGGCTTAGTACAGACCCCTGTGGAATGCCAACTTTGGATATGTAATACGATGATGTGAACTCATTAACTTTTAAACAGTATCTCCTGTCTGTAAGGTATTCTTTGAGGTACATCCACAGCCTGCCTCTAACATTGTATTCTGCTGCCTTTGTTCGTATATTTCGACAGTCATGCTAACAACCCAATTTGCAATATCAGAGATAATGTCAAACTATCTAGGTTCGTTTTCAGGAGTGCACAGGTTGTTATACTTCCTTTATTTCCTTGACTATCACCAGGTACAACATCCGTCTTTGTTATGACACTCGCACAACTATATGTTTATATTAGTGTACTGAATGGCGACAGCTCTAGTTATTTGTGGCTTCACAAGTTTACGAAAGACAACTGCTGGTGGATTGTGTCGTATGACAGACACGAGTTGAGTTGAGAATGTCTGGATTCTTCAATGGTTGTTGTTGTCATTCACATCATTAATTCCATTCCAAGGTCCTATGACTGAGTTTAACGACTTCTATGGTAATTATATAAGGCCCGTAAAATATAATAATATGTATACTAATGTTTTTGTCTGAAGGTGTCTGAATAGGCATACGCATACTATATGAGGCTGTAACGAGCAACGACAAGCTTAAGCACTGAACTGTCATATACAATATCCAGAGGCCAAAACATTTCTTAAAAAACGTGCATATTTTGGTAGGTTTTACTCGATGTGCTTCAGTATGGTTACGGACCTGCAATGTAATAAGGATACGTGTTGAGGATGATTCATTATAGTTTGTGGTGTACATTTCATTTACTTACGTTTAGTTTTTTCATATCTTATTATTACCTAGATCAAAGAATGAAAGATTTGGATGATAAACGTTCCCTGTATGAGCTGAGGCCGAGGATGGCAGGATTGCCTCCACAGATTAAATCCGTGCCACATGACGAGGTCTCGTCCGTGGACTTCAGATGGGATATGACCAAAATGAGGAAGAAATTATCAGTGACCAGCAGAATAGTACAACTGACCACTAGTCATTGGTCAACTATGAACGATATCAAAAATGTATACACAAAGAAAGCATTCGCCAAACCAACTGATTTGAACAGGTGAGTTTGTCGTTGTACATATTGTTTAACCTATGTGTCGTCCTTAAGGGTCAACAATTCGCAAAACCATTAAAGAACTAGGTTTAAGGTCACTTCATAATTGTCATTATGCCGTTAAGTTAAACGATTTCTTTTCGTCATCTCTCGATATCTCTATATTCTGTATAGATCTATTTCTTTCCTATGTTTTCGTGAATTCCTATGGTTTCGTGAACCATGCTTTGACCTATTTTTGTCAAATGTGCAGGTCCATTTATCGTCAATTTTTTTAGCATTTTTCTCTTTATAGCATATTGTAATGGATAATTGATAAAATACCAAGTTATATATATTTCAACTTGACCGAAAAGTTGACAACCCCGTCTGTACTTTTATCATTTATGTGCGTCAGAATCAAAACAAAGCCACGATTTTACCCACACTTGATAATGGAACTCCCAATATAATTTCGTCGTGAACCAATAGAAACAGACATGGCCAGAATGCTATTTATTGACCAGCCAATGAAAATTCACGAAAAGATAGGAAACTTGCCACTAGTTTTAGAAATGAAGGCCACTATGTAAGATAGCTGCTTATTGGAAAATACGATAATTTCTCAATGTTTTGCATTCAACATGTAGGGAGGGGTTCATGCCTTTGGTTCATCGTAAAAATATTTTCTATTCTGCTAATAACTGGGTGATGCTTCAAATACAAGTCTTAAGTTCACGATACCACAGGTAAGCAGGCTACGGGCAGTTTAATGATGAAAGCTTTCAAGAAATAAGTGCAACTTAAATTCCAACTCAGAAAAATGTGCACTCGTAGTAACATATGCCTTTACCAAAGATGTAACAATTTTGTTTTCTTTCAATACCAGATGGAGTAGTGATTCAGCGTTCGGTCAGCAGAGACTTTCCGGTGTCAACAATGTATTCATTCGTACATGTCACACCATACCCGACAAGTTAGGAGTCACTGACGAAATGTTGGAACCATTCCTAGAGGGCCTCTCACTTCCGCTTGCGTTAAGTGACCGGAGAATTTTCATCATCGATTATGAAATCCTACAAGATTGTCCAACAAAAGAAGGTGTACATGTATGTGCACCGATTGCTCTGTTCTTTCAAATACACGATGGCACGCTGGTTCCCATAGCGATACAACTCTCACAGAAAGCAGCAGACGATAGTCCAGTTTTCTTACCGTCTGATTCTCAAAACACTTGGACGCTTGCAAAAATGTGGTTCAACAACGCGGACGCTTGCATACACCAATCTATTGTACATCTTGGTTTTACGCATATGACTATGGAAGGCATTGCAATTATCACGCATAGGCAACTTTCACAGTCGCACCCGGTGTTCAAACTTTTGGCGCCACATTTACTTTATCTCATTGGAATAAACGCTCATGCAGAAACAAAAATCTTAGGGCAAAATGGATGGATTGATGAAACAATGGCTATTGGTGTTGATGGATTTTACGAGTTGATCAGACGATATAAATCTAAGTGGCGTATGAATGTGGAAGGAACGCTGCCGTCTGACTTGTATGAACGCGGAGTCGACGAACCGGAAACGTTACCAACATACTACTATCGTACAGACGCTTTGTTGTTACACGAGGCGATCGTGAATTACGTCAGGAGTTATTTGAAACTATATTACGAGACCAATAAACATGTTTTGGCTGACTACGAAGTTCAAAACTGGCGACTGGAAATGGTGAAATCTCAGGAAGAACACGGGCTCGAGATTCAAGGCGTTCCCGGGGAATGTGGGAAATTCACCTGCCGAGAAAACGTGGTGAGCGTTTGTGTTTATATCATTTTTACTTGCAGTGTGGGTCATGCAACAAGTCTTAAGCAATATGACGAGTACGCTTTCCCGCCGAATTATCCAACAGTTCTGCGAGGTACCCCGCCCACTTCTAAAGAACCGTTGAATGAGGACGACATCATGCAAGCCTTGCCGGACAAAACCACGTCAATGAATGTGATGATTATCACTAAAATATTGAGTCAGAAAATATCAAACTCTCTCGGTGATTTTGACGTGAACTTTGTATATGACCCGCGAGCTATAGAAGTGATAAAGGGTTTCAGGGAGGAATTGAAGAAGGTCAGTGCAACAGTGAAGTTTCTGAACAAATCCAGATTTACATCCTACCTATATCTAGATCCGGTAAATGTTCCCAATGCTATCAGTATTTGACTAAAGGCATATAAAACATTAAAGCCATACCGACATGTTTGACAATAGAAAGATAGAGAGAAGACCAACGTATGTTACTAGTTATACTGTAAGATTCCGAGTATATATGTTATTCTTGTTGTTTAAATTGTGACGACGCACTCGGACGAAGGAGTATAAATAAAATTAATGTCAGGGGCTTTTATGACAACATAAGTAATTTGAAGACAACACCACTGGAATAGTTTTATGTTTAAACTGCACATAACATTTATTTGGCCCGAGGTCATAATCATTTATTATTATAATGTCATAAATGAGTACAGACATCAAAACATAAATGCAGACATTAAAGTAATGCAAATAATAAACAAATACATGATACTTATACTGATATTCATAAAACATACCATAACATAACTAGGCTAATACCTTGGCAGTTAGTGCTTGTCAAAGACAATCTGGCAGAAAACGGGAAGCTGAAACGTCAAGAACTTCACATGACAATATACAAGTGCTTGACCCAGCAAACATTAGTATTTAAAGCTATTGTACTCTAAACGTTCAATTATTGTATTCAAAGCTGCAAAGGTTATACATGCGGTAGTCATAACGAGCTCAAGTAGAACTAGAATATCTTACAACGAGTTCCGTTTTGAATGGTACTGTAGAAATGAATCGCCTTCCTCACTACTGCAGTCTTCTCGTCCATAATTACTTTTCCCGCCGCCGGATGATGTAAATAAATCTCCCCGACGACGGCTTTGTTCCGGTGTGTTGTGACTTCTATTTGACCTCCATTTATAACACGAGCACGAACAGACGGATATGATCTCACTGAACTCTGCTGCTGGACGTTCTTGAGCGTTTGAGACCACGTGCACATTTGTTACATTACCATTGGAAGTAATGACATCACCGTCTAAATATATCGCATTCCGTGCAGCAACAGCAGCCTCGAGTTCGTCTCTTCGTTCATCTTCGGTATTCATCGTTAAAAATCGTAAAACTAATAAATTCATGGCAGCCGATATGACAGTTAGACCGAATAGTATAAAGAACAAACTAAATACAACATACTCTGGCTGTTTCTGCAAAGCGTCTCCTTTTTGCAAAGCCACATAATCACCGAAGCCTATGGTAGTCAATGTGATAAAGCAGTAATAAAACGAATCAAAAATACCCCACTTTTCATAATGGTCAAACATCAACGCACCTGTTGACAGGACAATCAGTGACAGGTTCATAGTCACCAAGATCACGTGCGTCTCAGAGACGTCCTGGTTGGCTAATTTAAAACATTTTCGTATATGTTTTAAAGCGTAAGTTATAAAGACATTCAGACGTTCTCCCACGCTCTGGAACATGATAATACACAATGGAATACCAGCCACAGCATAAAAAATACAGAATATCTTCCCTTTTACTGTTTGTGGTGTACTATGTCCATAACCTGAAAGTATAAAGTAACTCTATTAATTAATTATTGTATACATCAATCTAAGTATTGTTTACATGTATTATAACCAGTAAGACTTAACAAGTCACAGACAAAACAAATTGAACTTTCCAGATAAGATATTGTGACAGCGACGTTGTCGTTCATGTATACACAGAAATTCTAAAATTGCCTATATAAACTAACGTACATCCGCCATTTTGATTTGACCACTGGCGTTATCTACTAATCATCTGCTACCAGACCCAAGCTACTGTAAGATTTGAGACAAGGAACCAGACTTAGATAATGGTAGGATTGGTCTTTCAGTGTACACGTATAACAGTGCACGGGCAGTGGTCGAAAAACTGGCCACACGTCAAGGCAATAAGGCATTCATGTTTATACATGAGCAACATATAGTCCAGATAGGATATTTTGACAGTGACGTCATCGTTTATGTGTACCCAAAAGATTAAAATCATTAAAGTTTAGTTTATTAGGTATTAAACTGTTGGTATACGCATTTATACTTGTTTACACTCTAATAGTGGATTGTTCCACTGCGTCACTGTATTTTACCTTAACTGGACTGTACCACAGGTAACAGTATCGTTGAAAAAACAAATATAAAAAAATGAAATTGAAAAAAAAAAGAAATTCTTGAAATTTAGATAAAAGATCTACCTAAATTTCGAGAATTTTTTTTTCAATTACATTTTTTTTATTTCTTTTTCAACGATACTGTTACGTGCGGACTGTATACGTAATTCGACATTACTTTCAGCCATGTGGATTTGATTGTTACAATGGAAGGCATACTGTTGACAGTAGTCATTGATCCATCTTTTGTTATACAGTGATTGAACAAACTGATCAGATTTGATTTGAATACACGTGTATTAAATTATTCATAATTTAGTGAAGTTAGCTTGAATATCAATATGGCCACTATCTGACAATGGAACAATTTCTAACAAGTTTATTTTGAAAACATGTAGCAGTAGTTTCACAACTTTCACCATGTTCAGATTATTCTAAGAGTTGGAAATGTGACATTTATGTTCGTCGCCGGAGTATTACTCTAAACTGTGTATGTCTATCAGAGCTAACGTAGCCTACTCTCCGAATAACAACTGACCACATCCCTATACGTGGAGGGTGTGTATTTGGTGTGGTGTTAAAAAAAGTTTTTTTAAAAAGTTAAGTTATCAATTTTCTAGGGCTCTTTTCAGCTGTTAGGCCGCTCAAGCACCCTTTGACATTTAAACTTCCCCTGTTCACTGAGCTACATTTGAAAACCTACATTCGTGTCTCCCTGGGGAGACTATTTCTCTCCTGTGGGTGTGGCAGCCAGCATCGATATGCGGCGCCCAGGAATAGACACTGCCCTCACATGTACCACGTGTATTTGGGTTGAACTACATAGTATATAGTAATTAAGTGGTGTTCAGAATATTATTTTGGTTCATCCTTATCCATGCAAGAGCAATTAGAACTGAAATCACCACAACAGATTAGAAATACAAAAAATAAGTTCAAATAATCCCTTAATGCTCAGACTCAACTAAGCTTGATATACATTTTCGTGTTAGTATTGCTTAAACGCATCCGTATTTGTTGAGCCAAATATATGGATCGGTTGGCTCAGTTTGACGTTTTTGCAATATTTGTAAAATTTAGATTTTTCTTTAAAGGTATATTTGTTCTTAAGTAGAATCTAACCAGAATTTCAACCAATTAAAAACAAAAATTGACTAACAGTATCTCCGTAAACTAATTATATTCATATACCGCAATGCTTAAACTACTTACAAGCCATATCTTATCAAAATTGGTCCAATAGATTTTCTCTATAGTGTGCAGATACGACATGAAGTTATGAACATTCCGTTCAAAGTTAAATAATAACGGGTTTAAACATATGCTCGTCCGTCATGTAAATCATGTTTTATGTAGGCTTAACTGGGTACATTTTTTATTGTATACAAGAGTTTACTGTGCCTTAACATACGACATAAGCAAGCTAAAATGCAGAAAACACAAACAAAAAAAAGATCACCTATAACTGTAACCACTGTTAGTGCGAAGTAAAACGATCCACTGAACTTCCACTGGACACCGGCGTAGTATGGCACAGTTTTCTCAACATTCCGTCTCAAGGTTTCAAAATCTGACACCGACATATTATACTTTTCTCTGTAAAACATTTCCTCCGTCAACAATTTATCTCTCTTTTCAACCTGAAAATATACACGGTCAGTGTTTCTTCTTTCTTTCTTCCATGTAGATTCGCAAGGTTTAGAGACAGGTGAGATACAAGGAATCTGGGTGCGTTATCCTAGCTCGTTTCGAATAGATTCCTTGGTTCTTTGACGTACCCGATAGCACCGATACAAGCGAGACGACCTATGGGTTTACTAGGGGTGTAACGATATGGTCACTTAACGATACGATACGTATCGCGATATAAGGGTGACGATACGATACATATCGCAATACAAACATACCTAATTTCTCTTATAAAATATTGATACTTTTCGGAATATAGTTGACATTTTACTTATTAATATGAACTATTTAACTTGATCATTTTAATTTAACTCGAAGAAATTGTACACTGAGCTTATTGAAACAACAGTGAACAATATTCTGCATTCAGTGTTTAAATTTTTCTTTTAATTGTCAGACATTTACAATATCATTCTAATATCACTTTAGGTACAAATCGTATCGTGATCTGCTTTCATGGGCGTAGGAGCGTTTTCAACATTGGGGGGCCAAACATTTGGCAACTTAGGGTTAAAAAATTTTTTTTCCTCGCTTCGCTCGCAAAGTAACTGCATTATGACCATTGGTTGCACAAAAATAAACTCGTACATATATTGTACTCTTAAACGTCGACAACCCTCCTATATCTATATAATATCTGTGACTTTATGGTTGTTTTGTAATTTGGTTTAGTAATTACGTGGTTATTGGAAGTTAATTAGTTCAAGTATACGGGTGCCGGGGGCATACCCCCGAGAAAATTTTCTAAACAATGGACCAATCTGGTGCATTCTAGTCGTTCCGAGTGCATTCTAGTCGTTCCGAGATACCTTATTTGGTATTAAAAAAAGACCGAAATACAGTGAATTTAAGTTCTTACATTAAAGTGCTAGCACAAAATTTAAATTTCTCGATTTTGATATTGTAGCTTAATGAGAAAACGTTTGTTTCAAAAGCTTTATATATTATTGACATCCTCTCAAAGACGTATATGAGGGCTTGGGGAGTGCAATCTATGTCACGAGTGTATTTTTTGCAATCAATGGTCGGTGAGATATTTTTAACACCAGGAAGTTATTTATGCGAGCGAAGCGAGCAAAAAAAATGTGTACGTTTTCACCAAGAACTGAAGGCAAATTGCCTATAACGAGATATATAAGGTCGAAAATTATACTTTTCGTCAGAATTATTGGGGGGCCAAAAGATATGTTGGCCCCCCCCCCCCTGTCCAGACATTGGGGGGGGGCCTGGCCCCCCTGGCCCCCCTTCTCCTACGCCCATGGCTTTATGTCACGATACGTATTGTATCGTGGGCTACGTATCACGATACGATAATATACGATATATCGTTGCACCCTTAGGGTTTACTACCAGTTCATCTCTAGTTGGATGAGACACTAAATAGCGTTTCTGAAGTCAAAGCAATGTTAGGGTGGGGCAGTGGTACATGCTTCTTATTCGATTCTCGGACGGATTTAATAGTGGAACCAGGCTTGACTTGGTGTTACGCACACAGAAGCCATGGAATTAGTGGTTATGATTGGGGTACTTATAATTCGATGGCTTAGAACCAAAAGGTCGTAACTACTAAATCGATATATTGAGAAAACAAGAGAAAACTGTCTGTAATTTACTCTTTACCAATGGGAAAACACGTTTTTAAAACTTCATTTTGGTCAACATGAAATTTTCAGATTTTCATGAAAATAGGCTCATAAGAAACGCCTTGTGAAGCAGATTTCAAATATGTATGAGTCTTATAAGGTTGTAAGTAGTAGTTACGACCTTCTGGTTCTAAGCCATCGAATTGTGAAAATCGTTTCGCTAGTACAACACACATACAAAAAATGCAAATTAGTGGCCGAGGGTATTAAGAATAAATAATTTAATATCTCGATTCTCGAACAATTTGACGACAGAACAAGACTGCATTCGACTGAAGTGTATCATATTTTTTAACACGAACAATGTTATAAGAACCTTACCTCAACCCTGGACTCAAAAGCATCGAACACAGCTGCTCCCACAAGCAGGTAGGTAAATGTACACACAATCAGTGACAATGTTCGTACATTCTGTCGCTTCATGATTGCTGATTTCATTAATGAAAGACGTCTTCACAAATCGCTGAATTTATCGATGAATTATGACGTCAAAAATAGTCGAATTCCTCAATGAATGTTGACGTCGTCAATTGCAGAATTCATCAATGAATGTTGACGTTGCCAATTGAAGAATTCATCAATGAATGGTATTTAATTGATGTCACAATTCTCAGATTTCATTTATGAATTATGACGTGATAAATTGCCGAATTCCTCAATGAATGTTCGCGTCGCCAATTACAGATTTCATTCACGGTTAATGGCATCACAAGGATGGGGTCACTTGTAAACGTTATTTGCTGCTGGTCAATGATACACGAGCTGAAACAAACAATAAAAATATTGCATACTCGAAACACACTGTCTGGCAACTAAAGACAGAGAGTAAAAGGTCCAAGTGCAATCGTGATAGTTCGGCCATTTCCTTTTGTCTCCGGTAGATAGACATTTCAAAAAGTGATCAGAATGGGTCGAAATGGTGACCTAATAGCATACGTCAGTGAATATCAAGGACCATAACTCATCATAACAATTCAATAGTACAAGCACACGAAAAATAGCTCTAGCGGATCATGAAAAGACTTGAACGTATAGAGGCGTAATGCACCAGTCAGTTGCATCCACGGCCCCCTACCACCGGGGATGGGTGGTGGATAGTCGGGGGGAACGGTCGTGTTTTTATCTTCCAGCTTCCCCCGCGCTGCCGGGAAATGTTAGATTTTTTATCCGAACCAATACCCCTAGGGCAATATTTAGTTGTCAGGAGGCAGGGGATATACCGGTGATTTACCATCAGCTGTCCTGCAGGCCGTGGAAGGGCGGGGGTTTTGACAACTCAAAAGTAAAAATCCCGGCCCATCGCCGGGGGTGGGGCCGTGGATTCAACTGACTAGTGCATAACGTCATACATACAAACTTTTATAACGTTATACATCTTGAGTCTTAACATATTTTTTATATAGCGCAATAATTAGTGTAGTGTTGTTCAAAAGTAGACCTACATGACACAGTAGGATTCTAGAGCTTCGATTTAATGCACTGGTCAGTAAATTTAGACTCCGACCCCCAACACCCGGGGAAGGACAGGGATTATGACTTTTGCATTTTTAAACCCCGGGTTCGGGACGTAATGGTGAACGAGTATCAAAAGTATGAAAGCAATATCTAAATGGATTTTGAAGATACACATGTATAAGAGTTTGCAAAAAATCTATTTCATGATGCCAAAACATATCCGTCCTTGGACGCTTAAACGAAGTTCTAAACGATTTTGTATGGCCGAATGGATAATAACTATACGTATATTTAGTTGCAAACGGGATTAACGGACAGGGTCAGAAAGGTATGGGACTTTTGAGAACAGCCTATGTATTAAATAGGATCATGATAACAAACATTTTAAAGCCAAAAGTGTCACGTTGATTCTAGTCATGCCAAACTCGGTAATAGCTTCGAAACGCGAAAGGAAATTTTGATACCTAATTTGGTGTGCCTGTCTCTATAATGACATTTGGCAAATGTGTTATTTTTGTTTCAAAAACGTGTCATGGTACAGAAACGTAACCTTCAAGGCTGATTAGACCAGAGTCGGGAAAAACTGACTTATGTATATAAGTAGAAATATACTGCTTTCTCGTGGAGTCGAGCCCCTTAGGGCTAAAAGCCTTACATGTACACTTCCTACATTCTATTCTTTAACCAATTTATTTTTACTGACAGAGAAATTACTTGACTTTATGAAATCAAAATAGTTTTGCAATTGAAAAGTTTTTGTCGTAAAATATTTGCCATAAAGCAAGTACCAGTCAAGAACCTACGTCATTCTGAAACTTTCTCATCGACTCGAGCCCTCTGATTGGTCAGCCTCTATTCAACCCAAAGACTGAAAAATCTTCACAAAACACAGTTGTGAAATAAAGTTAAATCATCTTAGATGATATTCACCGACTTTAATCAACGTGAACGAGCCTGTTGACAAATAAATTGTCAATAACCGAACCCCATGGTAAAAAGCTTAGGCATTGATGCTTACCAAAATGAATTTTCATGGTTGGTTGCTATTAGTGATCACAGAACGATTACAAGTTGTTTTCATTCACATGTGTTTTGCTGTTGTGACAGAAATAAGCCTTCCAGCAGATTTAAATATGTTTTGGAAAAGAACCATCTCCGCATGTGTGCATATTTGACCAAAACAATTTGGCGATGAGAAGGATCGAGTCAATGAGAATCAAGTAATACATAGAAAGTGCAAATGTAATTACTATTGTTTTAGTCAGATCTCTGTTTATATAATGTATATCTAATTTAGAATATTTGCGAAAGAATGGAGCTATCAGATACCAGAGTACGCGTGGAATGATAACATAAACACAACTGTGTTTACAGAACCGCCTACACAACCAGCAAATTATTACCGCGTTCGTAAAATGATAACACACCCATTAACAACACTATCAGATTTCGTTGAAATATTTGTCTAAACTAAGAAACGTTGAGTAAAAACATAAAAACCTCTTACTTTCAAATTAAGTTCATACCATACTCCAGTATGCCATTTTTACGATCAATCCTCCATATCCATTCTGAACCGATTTTACGGGCAACAATCGCTTCTATAGTTTTCCCATTACGTACACATATCTCCGCCCGCCATGTTAAATACTACAGAATTTCTCCTACTCCAGTGTATTTATAGGAAATCGATATCATCCTTTCAAACAGGCACAACTATTAATATTTTCACAGAAAATTCTTGGATCAATAAAACTCGAGGCAGATATATTCAATGCCTCACCATCATTTATCCATGGGAAACTAACCTGAATAGGCAGACGATATCGGGTAATTTTCCCGCCCGTCGGATTAACTTCCCTTGAATAGCAGGAAAAATGAACAGATAAAATTTGTATAATTATCTTTTGATATCAGATTTTTTATTCGGAGCAAACCGCTTAGAACTGGTGTTAAGCTCGAACGTATGTTATGATATAGAAATGTACTTTAGCATAATTCAAACTACGTGTATCACCACTGTGTGCCATCGAGATCGATTTAACTGCATTTAGATCGAGATCTAAACAGAATTTCTGGGTATGAAAAATTGCTCAACATCATTATAAAAATATTGAAAAAAATCTTGAAAGTTATTAAAAATATCGCCATAGACTAAAGTGAATCAAGCAGTATAACAAAGTGCAATCCATGTATTTAAACCTGTAAAACAAAGACTGCGAATATGACAACCAAACACCGAAAGGATTTAAAGGGATGTTTTAAGAAGAATCTTGAGAATACTATGCATTTATAGCAACAAGAGAATATTATGGTCACAAGATATGTCCAGCAATGAAAGAACTGACCCTAGAGATAGCATAGCAGAAACTAAGCTCAGATAGGAACAATCTAACCCGGGACGCCGGGTTTAGATAGTTCCTGGCTCAGACGATGGCTGGGATGCTAACAGACCATGGGTAATCGAGGAAACATCAAGCAAAATGATTTAGGTGTTGTTTTACCAAAGCAAAACAGATACCTTGATCTTACGTTCAGATTTAATTTATTTAAGATATTTATTAACGTCGGCGTATGTTTTTTTAAAGAAATAATGAATACGTAACTCTTAAACTGTGCTTTATCTGTGCAATAAAATATAGGCACGAGTTTGGATGCGTATTAATTAAATCACGAGTGCGTAGCAATGTGTAGTGTGGTCTGTCCCCAATAGGTTGGTTTCAATGAATGATAGGCATTATCCCCACTGAAAGCGATATGGTAAGGGCGAAAATCACAGAAACACTTGCTCCAGTGCATATTGTTAGGGTTTTGACAATATGAGCTATTGCCTTTTGTGTTGTACAAAAATGTAATGGAAATGTTGATACTCAACATTATTCGATCCACTACGTTATAAAGCATGCTACTTACTGTTATAACCGTGATTATCTGACAATGATAAAGCGACATGCACATACAGTATTTGAAATTTAGTGTGTGCAAAAGCATTGAACTAAATAAATCGTTTTTTAATAGTCGATGTTTTTTGTATTTCTTCTACAGGTGCAATCGCAAGGCTTCGGCGTAATTTATACTTCCATTTTGTGTTTAAAGCATCAACTGTCGTGATGTTTTCCATGTGTTGTCTCCAGAAAAGAGCAGTGGCAAACATTGCGTCCAAATGTTTTGAACCTCATAATGTACACTTGTTTTTGACTCTCGGTAACAAATATGAGTTCCGTTTAACCAGTAAAGCAAACAGTAGGCTAGCACGTGCCCTGCAACCGGTCGTGAACATACGATGCATACTGAATGTCAACTTATTGGTTACCTCGTAAACCGCATTAGAGACGGTTCATTTACCATATACAGCGTTGGTCATTTGTCTCGGGGTACCTTATGTTTTAATGGTACTTCTCGTGACGTCACAGAAATGGAATATCCTTGCTCAACGAACACCACGTGTGCTTCTAGTAGAGTAGTTGACCTTCAAAAAGCCTAACATCACATCCTCCAAATGAGTGTTGCTTTGAATTGTAACCATTTTGTACACATACACACCAGATGGTCATCATTGTGCAAAAATTGTTCTTAAAAATGAAGCCAAAATTATGACCTTTAGTGACTATACAAGGTTTTTCAATTATTTGGTTCAATGACCCAGTTTTTCACCATGGATGACCCAATGTCGAACTTGTAGATTGTGTTGATATAGTCATCGAGACCAAGTTTCCTAAATATTAGGCAAAAAGGTTGTTTCTAATATCTACACAAGCTATTAGTTGAGGGATGGACAAAGGTCAAAGAGTGACCACAAAAGCAAACTTTATCGATATAATTCTAACAACTAGAAATTTGTGCCCCCGGGCAAATTATGTCGAGCCTCGGCGCACATTGAAAAAATGCACTGACTTAAATGTGCTACATCTAATGCCAGCATGCATAAATAATAAATTATACCTACAACCTTCAATTTGACCTTTGACCTCTAACTGTGACCTTGACCTTTGAGAAAAGAACCAGGGGTTGCTCATGACACTCTGATTAATAGAGTTTGACATCCATGGCAATTTCAAGCAAGATTGGTCAATGCATGACAAAATTATGGTCCAGACAAGCTTCATCAGAAATTTGACCTGTAACGGTGACCTTGACCTTTGATATAGGAACCTGAGGGTTGAGCATGACACTCCAGCTTATGGAGGTGAATATTCATGCCAAATGTAAGCCATATTGGTCAATGCACGACAAAGTTATGGTCTGGACAAGCTTCAATTTGACCTTCAACTGTGACCTTGACCTTTGAGATATGAACATCGAGGTCTGTCATGAACCTCTGTCTCATGAAGGTGAACATCCATGCCAAATATAAGAAAGATTGGTCAATGCATGAGTGATATACAGCCCGGACAAGGTCTATAATGGTCATTTTTGAAGTTAGACTTCTGAGTGTGAACTTGACCTTTGAGCTAGAGACCTGTATCTTACGCACTGCACACCACCTCATGGTGTTTAACAAATTTGCCAAGTTATTTAAAAATGTGTCAATGTATGAGAGAGATACAGCCCGGACACGGTCTATAATGGTCATTGTTGATGCTTGACTTCTAAGTGTGACCTTGACCTTTGAGCTAGATACCTGCATCTTGCGCACTGCACACCGCCTTATGGTGTTTAACAATTATGCCAAGTTATTTAAAAAATCACCCAACAAATGTAGAACATATGGTCCGGACAAGCAGTATTATGCCCATTTTGGACTTTTGACCTCCAAGAGTGACCTTGACCTTCAAGCAAGGGGTACTGGTCTTGGGCGCAACACACCGCCTCAACACGGGGAACATTTGTGCCAATGTATTTCAAAATCACCCATTGAATGATGAAGAACCAGCCCAGACAAAATTGGACGGACGGACAGACATACACTGAACAGCCATTGTGACAACTATATCGAGCTCACCACCAGCGGGCTCGACAAAAATAATCCCAGCCCAAATTTGTTCATGCAGAGTTACGTGTCTTGGGTGGTCATCTTATGCAAATATCTTCTGTTGGTGATCAACCTCCATGTAAAGATTGACCATCTTAGGGCATAGTGTCTTGAGTTATTGAATGGGAATCATTTGGTCTTAAAAATGGTAAAGGTCACAGTAACCTTGACCTTTGACCTCAATCAATTAGGATCATCTACTGTTACTGACCAACCTCCATGTAGTTTGAAGATCCTTGGGCAAAGTGTTCTTCAGTTATTGAACAGAAACCATTTGGTCTACAGACCAACTGACAGACATAAGCAAAGCAATATATTCCCTCATCAAAGATTCGGGGCATAATAAGGGATAACAGAATGAATTCAATAGGGGTCTATTGTGTTAGGCTCCTACTCCAGCCTTCTCAAGTGTGTGCTGACGGACAGACAGAATCCAGTGTACTCTCTCATATAAAAAGAACAAAAATAAATAATAAAGTTAGTGTACTAAAATATTCAATATATTTTATTATACATTGTACTTTTATACTGTTATAGCTTAAAATTGATATAAATCATTAAACATATTAAATCTATATAAATGCACAATAAAGCGCAGCTGTAAGGCATATATGACTAGTCCTTTAGTTACCCAGTACTAAAATAAACAGGCTATTGTGACACAGAAGTCTGAGTGCATGAGTATCCTCAATAATAAAACCCTTCAAAAATAGTAAATGTTCACAAAAAATCATCACAGTCTATCGTAAGTATTCAGAACAATTTGCTATGAAAACAACAAATGTCTCTATTGCAAGGCTGTTTATAAATTTTAATGTAGCCAGTGATTGTGTAATTTAAAAAAGACAGTGGAAATGCTGTTTGTCTGTTTGTTTTATTTAACCATTAAATTCTATGTAATTACTTTAAACATTGAACTTAATGTTCAAACTGATTCAGTTTGAGAAAAATAGCGGATGGTGAAACAGATGATGATTGGGTAATGTGATTCCTGGGGCCTTATTCACTAACGTTGTAAGTCTAAAATTTCAACTTAAGACTTTTTATTGCCAAATGCTCTATTCTCTCTCACATTGTTATAAATGTACTGATTTTTATATAAATGTGTTCATAATTATGTTCAGTGGGTAACAACAAATAATCGGATAAAATTTCAAAAGTAAAATCTAATTGCTAAGTCTTAAAGAAATGGCAGTGATTACAAATGTTGCCAATTTTAAGTCTTAGTATGAGTTTCAGTCTTACAAAAATATTGGAGAAAAACGCCACTATAGTCTGAGAATTCATCCAATCATAATGTGTGGTTACAAGAAATTTGACACACACTGTTTTAAGCTTGATTATTATCATTGGAGCATGTGTCCTCTTTAAGAGAGTTCTGTGAATTATCCATATCTAGACAAGATGAGTCATTCATAGCCTGAGCAGCCTGCACCTCAGCGGAGACATCAGTGAATTCAGCTTCCATCTCCAGCTCAGTCTGCTCAGCGTCATACTTCTCCATAATGGCCCGAATCAGTGAACATCGACCAGCACCACAATCACAAGGTACCGGATGATTCTCCGCCTCTTCATCATCATCATCAAGGTCGGATTCTGACGAGGACGAAGTGAAGTCTTCTAACATCTGGATAGATATATTATAATGTCTCGTGTTACTTTCATCCTGGCTGAATCTTAACTTACAAACAATGCTGTCTGACTTATTCACTTGAAGAGCTGCTGGCAAGAAGCATATTGTCTGTTTCCAGTGAGTTTCTGGATCGTTTGGGGATGTTCCCAGTATAACATGTTTATCATTCACCTTAAAATCAGTTGATATGTTGTCAAGTTCTCCGTTCTCGGAGATCTTTTCCTGCTCTCTACTAGTTAGACCATACTGATTCACACTTAAATCTGGCGTGAAGCGTACATCAAACCATACAGCGATACCATGCAGATCAGCGTCTTGATTCATGACAAACTTCATTTGCTCTTCCAAGTCTTCAATCTCTGATAAAGTCATTGTCTTTAAATCAAACTTTGCAACAAGTTCACCTTTAGACAGTAACTGATTTTCTTTAAGCTGGACGACCGCAGGGGCCTGCATTTGAGCACCTAAACTATGCATGAGAAACGGAGAAAAATCAAAGTCATACACGTTTTCCCAGTAATTGAACTTTTCCGTACAATACTCTGTCATATTCACAGGACATGCATAAATCCCAGCATGTGATGGTAAAATAATTCCATCTTCTTTGAGCCACTTATCACGTGCGTACAACACAGACTCCAACATTGACTCGTGCAATAAATAAAAACCCATCCATTCTGATATGATGACGTCGACTTTTTCAGACAGATCCACCTCCTCCATCATACCGTGAATTACTGTTATAACATTATCATACTTATTGATTTTAACAATTTCCTCACACACATCAGCCATATCACTAGCTTCTACTGCATAAACTTTTCGTGCCCCAGATCTTGCTGCAAACAGTGACAAGATTCCAGAACCCGCTCCAACATCGAGGACAACTTTTCCTTTAATGGCAGGCGAGTTTTTCTCCAAGAAATCCTTATAGGCATCAGTTCTTGGTTTATCTTTTATCATTAAAGCATGCACTTCTAAATTAGCATAGCTTTTGAAGTACTCTTCGTTTACAGCACTCATGGTAGGTGTTTTAGAACAAGCCATCTCCTGAAAATAAAGAATTGAAAGAACTTTTGAATTAAAATACTTTAAATTTACGTATAACATAAAGAAAAATAAATACACCGATAGCATGGTTTGATAGTATTGTGTTGCGACTGCATCAAGACCAATGCTATGTGACAATTTCAAAAATGCAGTATAATATTGTCAATTGTTGAGTGTGCAGAACCACAGGTAACAGTATCGTTGAAAAAGAAATTTAAAAAAAAAATTTAAAAAAATTTTTTTCTCAAAATTTAGGTATTATACACAAGGTATATTTGCCCTAAAAACACAGATTTTCAAAGTATCACAAAACAAAAATTAGCTTTCGATACATTCAATAACTAATTATATTCTTACGCAACATTGTTAAAACTACTCGCATTCAAAATTCCATCGAAATTGATCAACTTATTAAAAAGTTATGCCATAAAGTTTAGATCCCTGTGTCCAGCCGGTTCGAAAGGTGCATTCCAATAAAACCAAAAATACAAATTTCGAGGATAAAAACCTTCATATTTTGTATTTATCGTCATGAATAAGCATAATAATGCGGTAGAATTGAAGGACGCAACAGTTTGAACAAATTTACCGTGGTTAAATATGTGAGCTTCCGTATTAGCCGCGAAAAAATCGTTTGCGCTTTTTATTTAGTCGAAATGTTTTTATTTTCACCATGTTTGTCCGAAAGTTGCGAATGATTTCCATTTTGTGACAACGACTTTCATTGGTTATAAAAATACATTCGGAATATCTCTAGTCGTCGGACACTCTAAAAACCACACCGGCCGTCCTTGCAGCGTAATTCGAATTACGCCACCGAGTGTTAAAATAAAAGTTAAACGATGCATTTGATCGTTTTGAGGTAAATGTAAAGCATGATTTCAAATGTTTGCAAGGCATTATGATGTTTTTGTCCCCCACACAGCCTTTTTGAACATGATCAACTCACGTAAATGCCGTAGTCTATGAAAACAAATTGCACCCTTTCGATTTTGCTCTCAATTTCCTTGCAAATATACCTTGTATATAATACCTAAATTTCGAGAAATTTTTTTTTTTCAATTTCTTTTTTAAATTTCTTTTTCAACGATACTGTTACCTGTGTGCAGAACAAGACGTACAACAATCTAATTAATTTATACATCAGCATTCCCAATTAACAGGTATTCGCTTCATCTACAACATCGTGACCATACCGTTTTGATATGATGCACAAAATTGACAATGAACACTGATGATGGTGAAATACATTTAACTTTCAACTTAATTACTTTAGTCTTTGCCTTCTAACCGAGTCTTTGGACAAAAAAAAGATAACGTTGTGATATCTGGACAAATGTCATATCCAATGTTGTATGGAGCTGTAGAAAAAATGTTATTGTGGTTAATAACCTCAATGTCATGCTAATTGCTACCTATCAGCAGCTATGTAACATTGACACCGATTGGTACAATGGTCATGCGAAATTTTATAGTCGCGAAAACATGTTACAATTCAAAATAACATACTTCCGGACATTGCATTGTGGTGTCTCTAATCAAATATCAGTAAGTTATGACTTATGGAAAACATGTAGTGACATTGTTGCCGATTCTTTTGAATGATTAGTAAATTATTCACTGAAAAATTCCGAAATTAGGATCATGCCGACATGCGATTAGTCCCACTAGATTGGAACTGGACATTAACCTAAGAACAATGTTATTCTTTTTGTGTTTGTATTTTTTAATAATAATGAGTACGCTCAATCATTTCATAATGATGAAGTGTTTATATAATAATGCGCAATTGTTATGCCTCAGATAAATCAAATGTCAAAAAATATATTAGATAATTTTAAGTTCGATTAAATTTGGTGTTACAAAATATTTAGAAAGATCAAGCAGATCTAAACTCGCGGAAAAGAAAAATGAGTGGCTCAGACGACGAAAATCCTCAGAATCTGCCTTCTGCGCAGGAATGTGATGAAAGATGCCGCACTTTTGCATCTGTAACAGGAACCGACACTGCATTAGCCATGTTCTATCTGCAGGATAGGGATTGGAATGTTGAGGTGACCAATGTTTACAAAAGTGTTTCGTACTAAAATATTTCGTACCAGTAGACTTCGTCATTCCATCTGCCAAACGTGTTTACATTAAAAAACACACTTAAATTGCATATTAACCATTTTAGCTCATCTGTCACATAATGACAAGGTGAGCTTTTGTGATTACTCTTCGTTCGTCTGTCAACACTGTTTTGCGTGAGGAAAAGGAAATAGAATTACGGAAACTTAACTGTATGTGTTTTGGAATACCCGAAAACAATGGTGAAACAAATGAGGAACGTCGTAGAATAGATATGAATACGTTGAAGGATATATTTGAATTTGATATGGAGTTGGATAGTGAAGATTACGAGAATGTGCAAGGGCCTTATAGGATAGGCAAACCACTAATTGAAAATGATAAGCCTAGGCCAATTAAGTTAGTGTTCAAATCAGGAGGGAATAAACAAAAGATTATGAAAAGAGCCAGAGAAACAGTAAACAAATCTGACAGTGAAAGGTTGAAAAATGTGTACTTCCAGCCTGACCTAACAAAAAATCAGCGTACTGCAGCATATAGAAAACGTGTTGAAAGGCGTAAAATAACGGCAGATAGAGAAGCTAGGGAGAGAGCAGCTAGGTCTACTCCGGAGAGGGTAGATCATGATTACATTAGAGTCAGAGCATCGAGTGTTGGAGCTAGACCCACATCCAGCACGCCAGCTAGACCCACATCCAGCACGCCAGACGCAAATGGAGGTACGTTAACACTCCATTCGCGTGGACTACATGACTATTGACAAAGCAATGTTGATAATGTAAATATGTTAAATGTTTCCTGTTACCGTGTTAAAAGTTCAAAGTTAAATGATGTTCAAAAATTTGAATTGAATACGTATGACAATCGTACACCTGTATTCGAAGTACAAACTGAATCTGTTACATGTAGTGTATCTGATGATAGTGAATTTGAAGTTGACAATATAGATACAGCGTTTTTGGCGTCTGAATGTTCTGAATCATCAGAAGATGAGAATAGCGTTGTGGTATCAGACACATCTTTAGAGGAGAGTCATAACTCTGGAATTACAGATATTTCTTCGTCTGATAGTGAAGGGAGTACAATAATTTATGACAAAACTGTGAATTTTGACAGCAAAGACTTGCAGGGTGTGATTTGTATTTTGTACACAAATGCAGACAGCTTACTGAACAAAAGAGATGAACTTGATATTGAAATTTCTCTGAAGAACCCAGATGTTATTGTTATAACTGAAGTGTTTCCAAAAACTGGGGATTCACGCGACATTGACAATAGTGAACTCAAAATTGAAGGCTTCATCTTGTTGAAGTGTATTACCAGAATGAGTAGCCGTGGTGTATGTATTTTTGTAAGACAGACCCTTGATGTTACTGAATGTGAACTGTTAAATAATCATGAGTTTGAAGAATCCTGCTGGTGTATCTTACAATTGAAATCAAAAAAGAAACTTCTACTGGGAGCTATATATAGAAGTCCGTCGAGCTCATTGTTGAATTCAAATAAACTGTTATCGCTCATAAATGCGATTGAAAATGTGAAAGTTGACTATAAGGTGTTGATTGGAGACTTTAACTTTCCTACCATATGTTGGGATGATTGGTCATCACCTCATGGAATTGAACACATTGTGTCAAAGTTTATTGAATGTCTTCGGAACAATTTCATGCATCAGCTGATTCTGCAACCTACTCGATACAGACCTGGTCAAACTGCAAACATTCTAGACTTGCTTCTTACGAATACGCCTGAGATTGTGAAATCTATTCAGTTCAGTAATAATCTGGGAGCCAGTGACCATATATCGCTATTTGTAACCCTTGAATGTAATGCGAACTTTGTGTCTCAAAATACAGGAAAGAGAAATTATCATAAAGGTGACTATACTGCCATTAGAGATGAATTATCAGTGGTGAATTGGGATATGTTGGATGAAATGTCAGCATCTGATGGGTATGAATTCTTTATGGAAAAAATTACGGAAAGTGTAGAAAAAAATGTTCCCCTGATAAGATCAAAGTCGGCACGACAAACTAAGAAAAAGAGATGGATGGACCAAAGTTGTTTGAAAAGTGTTAAGAAAAAGTATAAATGTTGGCAAACTTACACTCACACTCTGAAAAGGAGAGATTATGACAATTACTGCAAGGCTAGAAATGTATGCACGAAACTTGTTAGATGTGCTAAGAAGAGATTTGAAAAATCCATTGCGGATAAAGTGAATGTGGACTCTAAAGCGTTTTGGGGATATATTCGGGAAAAAACATCTAACAGAGATGGAATTTGTAACTTGAAGGACAGCAATGGTAAAACAATTGATAATGATAGTGGCAAGGCCAACTTATTAAACAACTTCTTCGCATCAGTGTTTGTAAATGAGCCTCCGGGTATTCTTCCAGTCTTTGATCTCAGATACAATGATACTCCGGTAACCAAATTAACAGTTGATCCATCTACCGTTTTGAAACAACTTCAAAATGTGAAAGTGAACAAATCCATGGGTCCAGATAATTGTCACCCACGTGTGTTAAACGAAGCATCACATCAACTTTACGATCCATTGTCGAGAATTTTCAATAAATCATTTGAAACTAGTATTGTCCCTCCAATATGGAAGGAAGCGAATGTAACTGCATTGTGTAAACAAAAGGGGCAGAAAACAGACCCATCCAATTACAGGCCTGTGTCATTGACCTGCATTACAAGTAAATTATGTGAAAAGGCAGTTCGAGACATCATCATGAAACATATGTCGGAAAACAAACTGTTCTCGGAGTCTCAGTTTGGATTCAGGGATAAACGTAGCTGTGTGCTTCAACTCTTGGACGTTTTTGATGATTTGGTGAAAAATTTTGACGACAGTGTTCAAACAGACACAGTTTATCTCGACATCAAAAAAGCCTTTGATACTGTACCTCACCAGAGACTTATGTTAAAGTTACAGGCATATGGCTTTTCCGATGAAATAATTCAGTGGATCAAAAACTTTTTAAGTGATCGACGTCAGAGAGTTGTGATAAATGGGACACATTCTGAATGGAAACCTGTGACATCAGGCATTCCACAGGGCTCTGTACTGGGGCCTGTGTTGTTTATAATATACATGAACGACCTCCCGGATGGACTACAATCTATGTGTAAACTCTTTGCAGATGACAGTAAAATCTACCGCCCAATCAGTTCTCGCACTGATCAAGAGATAATTCAGAAAGACTTGCTTAGTTTGTGTGACTGGAGTGACAAATGGCTGATGCAATTCTCAATCCCAAAGTGTAAATTCGTACAATATGGAAATGTTCAATTTGACAGCGCATATCATATGCGAGATAACCAGCGTCATAACATTGACCTCCCAAAGTGCACTGAAGAGAAAGATTTGGGCATAACTTTCGAGAAATCTTTGAAATTCAATAAACACGTAGCAAATGTCGTGAACCGCTGTAACAGACTTACTGGACTAATCAAGAGGACATTCCAGTACATGGATAAACGACTATTCTTGACTCTATACAAGAGTTTAATCAGATCCATTGTGGACTATGGATGTATTGTGTGGTACCCTAGTACTAAAAAGAACTGCCAGTTGATAGAAAATATACAAAGACGAGCGACACGAATTGTTCCTGAATTGAAAGGTCTTTCGTACTCGGAAAGATTAACCGCTTTGAACCTTCCAACATTACTTTACCGTAGACAGCGGTATGACATGATAGAAATGTTTAAGTTGATAAATGGGTATGAAAACTTTGACTGTGAAAAGCTAGTGAATTTCAATGTAAACAACACTCGCGGGCATGTATATCGCCTGGACAAAGCGCATGTCAAGAAATCTCTCCGCCTGAACGCCTTTCCTACAAGAGCTATAAATAATTGGAACAATCTAGATGAAAAGATCGTTTGTAGCTCCAGTGTGAATTCTTTTAAAACCAGCCTAGATACTGCGTGGAGAATGAGTCGATTTGATTTACAAGAGATATACAGCGTGTAAGTTGCACGGTTTTCGCATTCGATTGGAAGCGAAAACTCCCTATGTATAGATGACTGAACGAGGGAGTCAACAAGCGTGAATACGCTTACACTACTCCAACAGAACAGTAAGAACAGTAAGTAAGTAAGAACACTTTGCTTGCAACATTTTTTATCCAATATTCATGAAACTTGGTCAGAATGTTGCTCTTCTTGAAATCTAGGTTCAAAACTAGGTCAAGTCGGGTCAAAAATAAGGTCACTAGGTCAAATCTTAGAAAAACATTTTGTTCACTCCAGATGTCACAGTTTTGATACAATATTCATGAAACATGGTCAGAATGCTGCTTTCCATTAAATCTAGGCCAAGTTCTAAACTGGGTCATGCAGGGTCAAAAACTAGGTCACAAGGTAAAATCTTAGAAAAACCTTTGCACCCCAGATGTCACATTCCATGAAATCTAGGTTCAAAACTAAGACAAGTGGGGTCAAAAACAAGGTCACTAGGTCAAATCTTAGAAAAACATTTTGTTCACTCCAGATGTCACAGTTTTGATACAATATTCATGGAACTTTGTCAGGGTGTTGTTCTCCATAAAATCTAGGCCAATATCAAACTGGGTCATACGGGGTCAAAAACTAGGTCACATCTCAGAAAGACCTTGTGTTCACTCTAGAGGTCACAGTTTTTATCCAATTTTCATGACAGGTCTGAATGTTTATCTTTCTGATATCTAGGTAAAGAACCACCAAATGCCTCCGCGGACCAAGTGGTGATACACTCAAGTAGTCCTTAAAAAAGCTTTGGTTTGCCTGTAAATGGTGATATTTCTTGACAAATGTGGATTTGAATGATATAATTGAGCTTAAATGGTAGGTAAATAAGCATGTGATGTAGTAAAACTGTAATATTTGTATTATTCCACTATTTTGGTCTTGATACCAAAGTGAAAGTAGACTAGGGTAAAACCCGGAACTTATAAATCCGGACATGTGTGAAAACGGATAAACCATGTTTGAAGGACAAAAACTTTCTTAGAAGATACATGACCCCCCTTTTTTATTGCATTATTTTGAAGCTTAAATGCCCCTCTTTACCATGATATATATATGTGGTCCAGGTGGCCATAGACTAAAAACAGTTCAAAATTTGGGCCTAATACGGCCACTTTACATTGAGCTATAGAGCAAATTTATTTGGTGGTTTCTTACCTCTAGGACAATGTTCAAACCGAGTCTGACATGGTGGGTCAAAAACTAGGTCACTTGGTCTAATCTTAGAATAAGCTTGTATGCACTTACATATGCCTCAGTTTTGATCCAGTATTCAAGACACTTATCTCTTAGAAGTTGTAAGACATAAGATGCATTCTTAGACAGGAGAGCGACCAAGTAAAATTTCTGTATTTAAACAGCATGCTTGGGTCAAAAGGGACTAGGTAATATATATAGCTTGTTCAGTTGTTGGACCCCCCCCTAAAGCCCTATGCAAAATCAATTAATTTATGACTTTAACCAGTCACTGTTCTGTGTTAATTAAAGGTTTGACTAGTCACTTGTCGGCCAAAATTAAAAAGGGGCCAGTATGACAGCCATTCTCAACCATCAGGTGACACATGAATGTCGATAGATGTGTTCTTGGATTCTGATGCTTGTATTTCAAGTGAGAAGTTTAAATTACTAATTATAATTGTCTTGCCACCTAGGTTTGTCATTTCTCCAGAAAAATGAATAGTTAAACAATACATTAAATAATTGACCATTGGTCAAATGCAACCATTAGTCCCAGGGTGACTCACGACTAAAAATCTAGTTTTTTACTAAACCCTTTCACTAGTTGCCAATAGAATTTTCAATTTTGTTAAAGCTGAATTTCTGATTTTTTTCGGCTGATCAATCTATGTATGAGTGATTATGTGTGGTAAGTGCATTCTCAACTACATAATTTAATCAATTAGTACAATGTACCTTTTGCGTTTACTGACACTTTGTATGTTTGGATGTTTATCTATATATGTTACAGAGATCATTGAATGCATTCTTTGAAGAGAGTGGAGCAAGTCAACCAGTGGCTTCCAGGTCTGATGATGGTGCAAATACAAGGTAAATCTTATAGTTTAGCCATAAACATAAATTAACCTATTTTGTTAACTTAAATGTACTGTTTCTGTGCAACCAAGACAGTTGTGTGGCCTTTTTCTATTTTTTCCTGCCCGATAAAAACTTTTTTTCAAGGAATGAGACAGCTGTGTGAAACAGTTGCAATACTCTATCTCTTTGTGGGAAAAAAGGGTAACCAGGATCTCAATATCAGTAAAATTAAGAGCACCGCCCACAATTGCTGGGCACTTGACTTTCATTTTGATAGTAACAAGGGCAGATAACTCAAGAAATATAGATCACAGGGTTATCAGCCTTGTCAGTATGGACTCCTATTGTGATGGTGAATAACTGCTAATCTTCAAGAGAACACTTTTAATAGTCTTTGAGATAATGACTCAGGGTTTTCCCTAAGAATTTTTATACGAGGGTCCCAGGACCCTTAAGTCTTTTATTTAGGGAGTCCCTGGCCTGAGAAATTTTTGGGGTCCCTTCATTATACGGTAATGCATTTCAAGTTCATTATTAGTGAGTATCAAATTTACGAATAAATAAAACAGCAAATTCAGATTGCTCAATGCACCACAAGACTTAGTGCAATAAATAGCAGAAAGAAAAAAATATTCTAGCTGAAATGAAAATGTCTATTCGAGGGATCCTATTGGGGTCCCAAGGATGCACAGTAATGCAGAAATGAGGGTCCCAAGCCATGAAGTTGCATCAGGGACGCAGAAAACCTGCATCAGGGAAATCCCTGATGACTGGTCACTCTGACAATAAACTTAACCATCATAGCAATCACATCACAACAACAGCTCAACTTGATTTCTTCAAAAAGTCTAGCTTAAAATTGTTGTGGCCCAAATTTAAACGATAAGAATATTATATGACCCTAATACTGTAAAAAAACTAAAATCGCTAATTTTAGTGGGGTGGGGGTAAATTTCGTGGATTTCGTTGTTCACCTTCTACCACGAAATTAAATCCCATTGATTAATTAACGTCACATCGAAATGTTCTTCTTTACCAAAAGTTTGTCCTTTCGAAATTAAATGATTTTTTAGTAGCACTAATATGGTTGTACAATTTTGTATTCTAACAGTGATGTTACGACTGACATGTTGGATGAGGAACCATTCAGGATACGTTTGATATCGTGGAATATTGATGGATTGGATCTGAAAAACCTGCAATCTCGTACAGAAGGAGTTTGTGATACTATCAATAAGTAAGTTAATGTATCTTTTGTACCTTACCTAAACAGTCCAGGGAACTGATGTACCACCGTGGTTACAGTCAGATCTCTTACCTATTTTGCACTTATGCTCAAATTTGTATTTTTTTGTAATTCTTTAATAACTTTCAATTTGAGACTGATAAATTGATAATATATCTGGTATGGTGACTAGGTATTTGTTACATGTAACTGAACTATTATATTGATATTCTCAGAAAATCCTTTACTGAAGTTTTAGAACTAAGACAGTGATACATGGGGACACACTTGTTTTTGTGATCACGGTTTGTTTTTGCGTCAGTAAGTCATTGAGTGAGTGATGAGTGAGCAAGTGATTCGAGTGGTTGGCCTGGTCATGTGGATCCCCTGTATCTAAAATATTGTAAAAAGTTGCTAACGTTTTACCTCCACAGAGAAGGTCCACACGTTGTATTTCTACAAGAATTGATTCCTGATGCTGAACGTATCATAGAACAAAGATGTCCACTATATAATATAATACCAGGTGGTAGTGAGGGATACTATACAGCTATCATGTTCAAATCTGGACCTAACTTTAAAGTCGAGGAAACTAAAATTCTACCATTCCCAAACACAATGATGACAAGAAACCTATTGACTGTCAAGGTTGGTTTCTGCTAGTTTTAGTTTAGCCTTATTTATGTTGGGTCACTAAAAATTATGTATTTTTACAACTTATCAATATTACAGACATATACTGGTACTTAAAGTGACCATCAATTGTGATAGCCAATCTGCACATCCAGGCCATCGGTCTAATGTGCTGAGTATGACAATACTCTCAAGTAAATTCAAATCAATTTACCAGTACTTTGGGTAAGAGATACAGAGCGTGCATGAAAAGTGGACCAAATGACAGACTGATAGATAAATGCACATGAAGCATATATAAATAAGAAACAAATCTAACCAAACTACAAATGTACTGTAAAATCATTCCATTTCGATTGGACGTAATTTTGTGGTGTTAGTAAATTCAACAATTACGATAGGACGTTAATTAGTGGAATTTGTGTTTCATGTAATAAATACAAGGGGCAAAATTATTGTTCAATGGGTTTTAATTTTGTGGTTGAAGATGAACCACGAAAATCACCAAATGTATTCCCCCCTCTTGAACATTAATGATTTTACAGTATCTAATTTTTCCTATTATAGTGCACAGTTAAGGGAGAGAAGTTTTATATGATGACATCACATCTAGAAAGCACGAAGGATTACAGTAAAGCCAGGAAGGAACAGTTAAAGAAATGTTTCTCACATATGTTGAAACCAGATAAAGATAGGACAGTTATATTTGGTGGTGATCTAAATCTCAGAGACACTGAAGTAAGTATATTAATGGCCTATGGGTGGTGTTCACAAGGTATCGTAGTGAAACGCTTGATAGTTTGACTTAAATCTGTAACTGTTTGGCAACTTGCAATAAAATTGCACATGAATATGCATGATATCAAGCTTATTCATCTACATAATATATCCCTATTGTCAGGAATTTTAGGTCTTATGCTTTTAAATTGAATAATGGTCTTTTCTGGCCGCCTTTGTGTAAAAAAACCTTCTAGTTTCTTTGTCAATGCAAAAGTTTGGCAAATTGTTGTGGGAACTGATATGTAGATATAAATGCATTATTAGGTCAGTGTCACAATAACTTCAAAATACAAATATATTCTATTCTTATCAGAAACCGTACTGTCTTGAGCTTGATAATGTGTTTTGTACTTAAGTACCTGTATTGTCTGATTATGATCCAGCTAGCACAAGGTCACAGTTCAAGATTTACGCTTAACTTTCATGTCTGCTCAGTAACTTTTATACACCATGGGCATGATCACATGAAACTAATGGAACAGTGTAACTAACAAACCTATGAATACGACGAGCAGAATCCATGTTTCAACCAAACTGGCCAATAAAAGGTCTATAATGTAGCAGTGATTTAAGCAATCGTTTAGACTGCCATGTTAGTCCCTTACCTGTTTTGAACTGGCAGTGGCTATAGGTTTGCCCTTCGTCCATCAGTCTATTCGTCTGTCAAGAAATCAGGATCCTTCATTAATTCAAACAGTTTTATGAAGGTAGGTTTATGATACTTGGTATGTGGATAGGGACCCATCAGGAGAATTATGCACATCTAATCTTTTTTTATTTCGAAAAAAAGTTCGAAAATTTTAAAACCAGGTAGGGGACTTCTGTATTACTTTCAATTCCTAATAACTGGTTTCAGCAGCATAAGAAGAATTTTTACATTTACAGATTAAGGAGGTAGGTGGAATACCTGAAGGTCTGTACGACGTATGGGAGGTCACAGGTCAGCGTAAAGATGCTAAGTTTACCTGGGATACAATGCGTAATGATAACCTCGAATTTGGCGGCAAATTTAAGCCAAGATGTAGATTCGATCGTATGTACCTACGACATAGTGAGCCGAAAGTTGTGAAACCGGAATATTTTGAACTTGTTGGAATTAAGAGACTTACATCATGCCAGAGATTCTGTAGCGACCATTGGGGATTGCTTACACATTTCAATATATTGTCCAAACTACCAAAATGAAGCATTGTTGTATCATGAATCCGACTGTGAGCTTTTCGACATGATCGCTTTCATGATCAGCTTCAAAACTTTAGTCAGATCCGATCATTAGGTCAAAAGTGTTGTAAAAAAGCCACTTGACCTCAGTATGGTCTGTGCTTCAAAGTTCGACATGAAGTACTGTTAACAAATTTACTTTTGCAAATTTTAATTTTAAATTTGTGGATTGTTGGCATATTCAAGACTGTAAATTTTTGCATTTTTAAGTCACCCGAGATGTCCATATTAATGTTTTGAACTCTTTTGCAGCTTCTAAATTTTGCACTTTTAACACTTGCAAACTCAAAAATTAAGTTGTGAGAAATAATGTTATATTTACAGTTAGTGGTTGTGTGAGTTATTTTGAAGACATAAATATCGCAATCTTACTAAAACTTTGTTTACTGAATAGAAGTAGACTACCACTACCAGACTACAACTAACCAGACATAATAAATATGTGCTTCTGATCGGGGGTATGTTGGTGAAACTTGATTGCTAATTTACATAATACTGGACAGGTAACTTTGAAATTTCCCTACAGTACCCTGCAGGTTTGACCCAAAAGCGTAAGAAAAAAAATATAATGACCTGTCTGCAAAGCTTCTTGTCTTAGTGTAAGCTTAGTAAAGTTTCTTCAAAAATATGTATTTTAAAGCCTTATTTTCTGGTATAACTAGGTGCTATGTACGATTTTGTTGCAATGTATGTTTATGTTTACCGTAAGTTTCTGTATTTAGCAGAATGTTGTCATATTGATGGTTGTTATGCTTTTATTTCATTGTTGAGATGGTTGAAATAAACAATGTTTTTAATGTGTAGTTGTTTTGATTAATTATTTTATTCAGATGTGATTTTAACATGTTTTTTTATGAGGGAAGGTGACACTTAGAAGGAGAATGCTGCACACTGGTGTCAACAGTGTTTATGCCACATGTTTTTCCTGATGAATTTTAGTTGTGGTCATGAAAGTTCACATTATGTCCAACTACTTTTACTATGGCACATAATGCGTCCCAACCTGAGATTAACCCCTTGATTTTTAAAATGGACGCTCAACCTCTATAAGCCAAATGGAAGTGAGAATTTCATTATGTCACCGCCCTGGTATTTCAGAGGGGACACTAAAACCTAGAATCTGGCCGTGGTAGTCATGAGGTTCTACAGGGACCATCTTGTCCCTACTTCGATCAAATTCTGGTACTGTAAAATCATTAATTATCGTGGAGGATTAAATTTTGTGGATTTCGTGATTCACCTTCAACCACAAAGCTAATCCCATCGAACAAGAACTTTGACCCTTGTATTTATTACCGCATTACATTGAAATGATCTCTTACCAAAACCACGAAATTTCGTCCAATCGAAATTGAATGATTTTACAATATTCCGTTTACTTCTAATACATTTTGTATTATCACAGTGACGAACATGAAAAGAAGCCATTATCTGACCACCTTAAACATTAAGACTCGAAGCCTAAACCTTCACTCAAGTCTGATGAGTCTCAATAGTTGATATCCGGAACTCTGTGCAAGGTGGTTTTCCCATTAATTTACATGTAGGTACAAATAAATCTGGCCTAGTTAGACTGGTTTTGTATTCATATGCAAACACAACTGACCCCCACTCTATTGTCCAGATATGAATATTCATGACTCAAAAGGATTATAACGGTAAAACTTTATTTGTACCTACAGATTAGTGGAGATCCGGAGTAGGTCTATTTAATATGGGCTACTAATACAAAGACAATAAAAAACTACTATTGAATGTCATTTGAGGATTTTACCATGATGTATGCGTGACTGATTTTCTCAAGTCAATCAATTATTTACTACGTGTGAACTGTTATATATAATGATGTGTCAATATTGATCTGTAGCATCTTTCAATGACTTAGTTTTTCTACAGTCTGACAGAAAAATGTGAAATTTTGAAAAAATGCTTTAGTTTGGTGTATTAACGATTCTGGAAGCTGTGAACTATTGATCAACATGGTAGAAAGGAATGGAATACTTGTATTAACTGATAGTTACAATGATAGGGTAAAACTTGCAGTTCTGAGTTTTGTTTTTCTTCAGCTAACTATGCATAAGGCTACTGTATACTGCATCCAGCATAACTTGTTAAGCTGAGCTGCCTCATCCAATCATTCAAGCATATCAGCAATACTTATAAATTGAATGACAAGTTTTACACTATATAATTATATAATTCGGTGTTTGACAATGACTGTTTTTATATGAGTTTAGACTTGACACATTCTGAGTTTTTGAGAATTTAAACCTTTGACTGCCTTCCTAACCAAGAGAAGTTTTGTGAAGAAAAAAAATGAGCTAAAATATTGCTTATATGTGCCTATCCTATCGATGACAGCACTTTTCTAAAGAAGCAGCGTTGATCTATCCTCATGTATTATATACAAGTATTATCTTAATTTGTATTACATTTTCTTCAAGAAAATTGTTTCAAAATTAAGTAAAATTATGTTCTCAATGACCGCTCTATTCTAACGAAGCAGTTGTGATCTGTCCTCATGTATAATATATACAGTAATCTTTAATTACACTTTCTTCAAGTCAATTGTTTCAAAATTAAGTAAAAATAATGTTGATTACCTTTTTAAATCCTGACAATTGTAAAATCCTTACTTGAACACCAGCAAATACTGCCCGGAAAGATCTTTTTGAACTATTGGTATAAAACTCTCTTAACTTCTCTAGGAGAGACACCTGTCTTATAATGACTCATACATACAGTTATGTCTCAAATGATTGTGTTTTATTCGGTTCAATAATAATTTCTATTACAACTTTCAACATTGTTCAGTTATGGCCCCTGATTGATTTAGCTAGTTACTTATAATTCACAAGGCTTCCATTGGGGCATAAGCCTTTACTGAACTCATTTTTGTTCAGTATCTATTTTTAAAAGTAATAAAAAGAGAGGATTTTAATCAGCCAAACTTGTATCCTAGAACATGTGTTGAATAATTTAGATAATTGCTGATTTTGCAAGTTAATGAGCAAATTAGTGATACTGCTTGTCCATAATTATTCCTCAAAATTGGTAAAGATCAATTGTCTACCCTGAAGTTTGGAGGAAATGTTTTGCACACACCCTGTATAATAATTATGATTGCTTTTACTGAATTATTAATTTTGTTGCTTATAATTGTTTAATTAGTATAATTATTCAAATTATACTGTTGAGTATTGTATCTGTGATCAATATTAACAGTCCAATGATTGATTTTTGTGATCATTATTGGAAAAGAATATCTTTGACAGTTAACTGTCATGTATAATACATTCTACTATTCGATCTGTGTTCAAGATTTTACACTGAATTTCATTATTGGAAGCCTTGTGCCAACTTGGAGATTTTACTGTTCCGTTTTACTGCCTCTGGAGATTAAGTAACCAGTTTCTTGAGGAAGTGTTAGTTAGTACTGGTTATAAATAAATCAAGGATAACTGGGTTATCTTCAGTCGTGTCAATTGTAGCTGCTTCACATCATGTATCTGGGAGCTCAGTAATGTCTGAGGGGGTCCCAATTGCCACCATATCAGAACAGTCCATTGCCTAAGCAAAGCACTACCAAGCCCTTCATTCAGTTACCTCCAGTTCAGTTAAAACTAGAAGGCATGGATTACCTCCCGTGGAAAGCATGCTATGCATGGAGTACACTGTTATTTGATAGGTGTCCAACGATGAGTTCATATAAGCACAAAAAAAACAAGCAACATCTTTTTAACAATTTAATTTGAGTAAATAGTCCATAATTATATATACAAACAAATGAAATCTAAAACACAAACAACATGCAACAGCATTAATAACAAATGTTCAGTCACAGTAACATTATCATACAGAAAATATAACTACAGGATTGTATCCGGAGTTCTCCCCCTTTGTATGTTTGTTCTGTATAGTACTATAGTCAAATTCCATGTTAAGGGGTCACCTGAATAAAACAACAACCCGTCAAAGTTCATTAAAAATTAGAGCTGTATTCTGAGGCAAATTCACCAAGTCAAGTGCCTTTATTTGCCTCGACATGTCCACAGGCCTAAAATTATTTGGTAAAATTGTTATGTATTTTTTAAAAATACACTTGTATTTAACAACCCCCTGATTTAAGCAACCATGTTGGTTGTATCACTTAATTGACTGGTTTCATACAGCAGGTACTGGTTGCTTTAGACTGTATGTACATGTAAACAGAAAGAAGGAGAATTCCTGACACTATCTCGTGTATGATATAAAACATGTTTTCAAAGCACATACAAAGATATAGAATACAGCATATAAAATCCCCTTGTCATTCATGGATGCAATGACACACATCCTTGAAAACCCAGGCAACTTTCTGATCCTGCACGAGGAATATTAATGTCGATGTAGTGAGTTCGGGAGTGGAGTCACTGCTGGGTATTCGAGGATGGATGACACAGAGCTAGACGCAATGTAAATTACTCTCCGAATGACATATAAAAATAACATGTAATTTAGTATACTATCATATATATATATATAAAGGAATGAATATTGCTTAATAACTGGCACACATTCTAGGTTAAGATTAGGTCTCATACACAGTTTATCAACAATAATAATAGTGTTTTACTCATTTCAAACAAAATATTATAACACAAAGCTTACTCTTACTGTAAAATCATTTAATTTCGATGGGACAAAATTTCATGGTTTTGGTAAAAAAGATCCTTTCAATGGGTTTTAATTCGTGAATTTTTCATGTTAGGTAATAAACAAATGGGCCATAATTATTGTTTGATTGGGTTTGATCTTTCGTGGTTAAAGGTGAACAACGAAATCCACCCCCCCCCCATGAAAAATTATGATTTTACAGTACTTTCAAAACTTTGCCATCAACACATAGGCCAGCCTCATTGAATGCTGTTGTCAAACTGGTTCTTAATGCCCTGTTACATGATAACATATACTAACATATTGATAGAACTATACTAATAACATACTGTCATTTAGCATTCAATAACACAACTAGCAAACATGACTTAATAACACTAGTCTTATCTAATAACATATTGGTTGAATATTGTTTAATAACATAATAGAAAATCTATTTTATAACACACTACTGAAACTTGTTTAATAACACAATGTCCTATCTTTATTGATAACATACTGTCAATATTAATTTTAATAACATACAGTTGGGTCTAGAAAAGCTCTAATTCAATAACAAAATGCCAATCTTATTTAATACCATACTTTCAATTCTGATAAAAACTACTAAATTAACTCAACTGTCAAATTTCTCCTATTACCTAAAAACAAACTGGCATAACCTATTCAATAACACAATTTGAAATATCTCATCTTATACTTTCAAACCTAATGCAATAATGTATTAAACCTGAATTGATACTACATGCTAATGAAATGTAATACAAATGTAATACTAAATACGTTTTGTTAGTATAGGCCAATGGTTCAATAACAGATGTTTTAGATGAGTACGATATAAATGACTACCGAACCAAATCTATAAACTTTGCAGAGAGAAATATAATTATAGTTACCATCGACTGTTAGGGATAAACAGTGGAGCAAGGGCCTTATTCACCAACATTGTAAGACTGAAACTTAGACTTAAAATTGACAAAATATAATCACTGCCATTTCTTGCAATTACATTTAACCATGTGGAATTTTATCTGATTATTTGTTGTTACCCACGGAACATGTATACCAATTAATATCAAGATCTATACATTTATAACAACACGAGAGTGAATGGAACATTTGACAATTTAAAGTCTAAGTCTGTGTTTTAGACTTACAATGTTGGTGAATAAGGCCCCTGAACCCTCAATTCAAATGAAAACTGGTGAATGTTAACAGGATGATCAAATATGATATGATAAGTTTCATTTTTGTGTCGAAAAAAAAAGGATTGTCAAAAATTGTGTAACTCTACTTACTTAGATAATACCATACATGTACATTGAGTTTCAGCAAACTGCTGAGTTATAAAGTCCCTCATTTGATCAATTGTCCCCCTTGTCGACTCAGCTGCTTTTAAAGATATAAATCTTGAAAAATGTGTACTAAGCATTGTCATATACATGTATGTTTCAAGGTCTATTTTTCGAAAATATACGAAAATTGCTGAGATTACGTTATAGATTATGATGGTCAGTTATATAGTCTCTTGGACAGATTTCACTAATGTGTGATGCATCTCTGATTACCGTATTCTTTTCTTCATTTCATCAAAGTCTATACAGGCATTATTGACCAAAGATTATATCATGTGCCCTTGGTAAGATAAGGTTGTATCTTACTGTAGGCCTGTACTTCGTAGACAGATACAAGCTTGATGCCACAAGGGTACACTAAGTGACAAGGGAGATAATTCTATCAGGAAACAAATATTAAAACAGGGGAGGTAACTTACCAAAAACTAACAAATTACATAAAATAAAAAGCACTGAAGGCACAAATCATGCCCAGCATGCCCTACCGGTATTTTGAACATATTATTGCACTTAACATTTCTATCACATATTAATATTTATTTAAAAAATAATAACATCCATAGCTAAAAAATCTAAAAGCAAGCGATTTACCCGAAAGCAAGTTATTTCCTTCAACCATGCATTGAGGGATAGCATTATTTAGCAAGCATCTGTTTTTCAATGAACCTCCATTATTATACACAAGAAATATAGAACAGCCATAAAAACCAGGTAATCAAACATGGCCCATAACTCTGATAAAAACAAAAACATCAGGTGGATAACTTTAGATGCTGATGAACTACCCTGAATCGCAAATGTTTTTGCAAGGAGCATAATGCTGATGTATTCACAACATGGGAACTTCCATACAAATAATTTGTGAGTAACAGTCAAAGCAAATATAAGAATGATGGTTTTAATGATCTTGACACAATCATGTAAAGCAGAATTTTGATGCCTTGGGCTAGAACTATCTTTAGACTAGGAAGATAGTTATAACCATCTACCCAATCAAAGCATCTATTGTATACTAGAGTACATCATCATTATTATTGCCCAGAGAACTACCCAACCTGTTAGAAGTTTCTAAGTTGATCTAGACAACATTGTTTGGTGCAAGTTCTACTAAACAGTATAAATTGATTATATGTATACTTCAAAGGCAGTAACAATTTTAGTTGGTGAAGACAAAGACTTAAATTACACAGATTGGACACTCCACTAAAAGTTTAGAGAAAACACAAAATAACAGGCAGCAGATTCAGTTATTGTGCATAAAACTTTTTTTAGTCAACCAATTTTAATGGGCAATGTATCATGTTCAAGAGCAAAGTTCCTTCTACTTCATGAAGTAACTTATGTGTGTCTACCTTTCATAAAATACAGAAAATTATGATTCTAATAAGGCAAATCAAGTATTTTCTAATAAACTTGGAATTTAGCTTAATTGGATGAAAATGAGAGTAGGTCTAGCTCTTCGAGGTCTATTGTTTTATTCCTTGACCTATTTCAATTAATGAGGTAGCGTTTGAAAGCTGAATAATAAATCTATTGCATAAACTTATTATTTTTTTTTCGTAAGTATATTAGAACTGGATATATAAGGTATTAAAAATGGACGAGATATCGTGAGAGTTGGTACATGTTTCCAATCTGTGGAGTTTAGGTCTTTGGTGAAGACATCTACACGTTTGTTCTTTCAGATATCCCTCCCTTTTGGTAGACCGTAGAATATCCAGTAAAACTTTGTTATGACGAGCATCATAATTACGAGCACTCGGCCTATCTCAAGCAAGTTTTGAACCGATATGGTTTGTATCATCAATACATGTCCTTTGGTTATTACGAGCACCCGGTTTATCTCGAGCATTTTACATGTTCCGATCACTCCTCGAGATAATGAAGTTTTACTGTATCTTAATATATCTAAATTAGTTAAGCAACCACTTGTTTTAGGCAGACAATATCATTAAATCACAATTAGTAATATTTATATAAGTATACACTAGGATTAAACCAATCACCTGCCTATAGCAGCCACATTTGAAGCACCGGTATCCATTGACAGACCGCTATAGGCAGGTTGAACTGTACAGTACATGTATATACAAAGAGAGGGAACCTATGACAATCCCTCCCAGGTTTCAGTATGTTACAACAATAAAATGGTATGATAAAATATAGCACACATAGCATTTATACACAAATACATCACTTACGCTAAAATATATACTGGCTCAAAGTTAAAACATGACACATGACAAAATGTTAACACATATGATACAAATGTCAGGTAAACTAACACATAATGTATGGTAAACTAACACATAATGTATGGTTAACTAACACATAATGTATGGTTAACTAACACATAATGTATGGTAAACTAACACATAATGTATGGTTAACTAACACATAATGTACGGTAAGCTAACACATAATGTATGGTAAACTAACACATAATGTATGGTAAACTAACACATAATGTATGGTAAACTAACACATAATGTATGGTAAACTAACACATAATGTATGGTAAACTAACACATAATGTATGGTAAACTAACACATAATGTATGGTTAACTAACACATAATGTATGGTAAACTAACACATAATGTATGGTAAACTAACTCACAATGTATGGTTAACTAACACATAATGTACGGTAAGCTAACACATAATGTATGGTAAACTAACACATAATGTATGGTAAACTAACTCACAATGTATGGTTAACTAACACATAATGTATGGTAAACTAACACATAATGTATGAATGTAGGGTAAACTAATACATAGCTTATGAATGTAGGGCAAACTATGTAGGATTAACTAACTAAGTCCTAGTGTAAATTTGAATGTAAAGTAAACAAACACATAATGTTTAAATGTAGGGTAGACTAACCTAGTATAACAAATGAATATAAGCAGAATATAATCACAGAGGTTTCATGTAATTCTGATCTAACAGCACATGATGAAAACAGAAATATACCAAAGACATATCGCTTGCTTAAAATTAGAAGGTCATAAGTACAAATAGATAATTTTAAAAACTGTTTGCAAACTACTATTTACTTATGAAAAAAACCACTTTTTCAACAAAGATATTTTGAGAAAACAAGAAAACTGTATACATACTACTATTTACTTTTGGAAAAACACACTTTTTCAACTTTGATTTGGTCAATATTTCACGAAAATAAGCTCATGAGAAGCACCTTATGATGCTGATTTTAAATATGTATCAGTCTTTCTTGTTACAACTTTCTCATTCTAAGCCAGCAATATCAATTTGTTTTTTATACAGCATACAACAAATATATTAACTATGGTACACATACAATGAGAAATTTACACATATTGACAATAAAAAATGTCACCAGACATAAACATAGGGAAGCCTAAAGATCCAGAATAACACATAGTGAAAGTAAGGCCGGTATTATAATCACATTTCACCATGTGCACGATGATTCTATATGTACCCGTGTATCGGTTTCGGTATTTTCATTGGTTACAGCTGGTTTTCAACAGAATTTCAGTCATATATGGCATTAACAAATCGAATATCCAAACCACAACTAAATAATGCAAAAAAAATTTATATAGAAGTAATTTTTTCATCTTTTTTGTGACAAAGCTACTTTTACTTACTTACTGCCCTCTGGCATGTAGGGCAGCACAAGTTAGTTTTTAAAGATGTCTCTGATGAGTAAATGTGGGAGTACCTCTGTATAATATTTGTGGGCAGTGTATGATGGTATTCTTGCACGCTACTGAATGAGCTACCTGGGTAAACTTATTACTCAGTGTTGTTAGCACTTTGATTACTACTAGATAATAATTTAGGGTAGGGTAGGGTAAGGTAGGTAGGTAGTATTTTTAGCGAAATCCTAAACCTGAGAGCATTTGCCAAATTTCACCGAGTCTTATTAGAATGACAAAATAACCATTGGAATACCTCAGATATATCCAACAATAAAAGAAATTAATACAAAGAAAAATTCTGCATGCAGGTTTAATAAATATTATCCAGAAGTACAAGTTGTCTGACTTTTGTGAAAGCTGCATATTCATTGTACAAGAAAAATGTACATACAGTACTTGTTTAGATGACAACCAACCTTTTTACAGCATCAAGAAAGGGAAGTTAAAACAAGGGAGACAATCTACAATAGCAAGCAGGCTCCTGAAAGTAGTTACTTCCCTTTGCAATACAAGTGTAACTGTAAGGGAGATAATCAATGGGAGAGCTCGGTAAAATTGTTAAAACAAGGGAGACAATCTCCAGTAGCAAGAAATCTCTTCAAAGCAGTTACCTATCTTTGTTATACACCAAGGGAGGTAATCAATATGAGAGCTTTTAAAAATTGTTAAAACGCAAGAATTAAAGTAAAACAACAACAACAACAACAACAACAGCACACATTCAATCATAAAACATAATGTAGGGGTTGTATGAATACATGATAAAATCTCTAAAATCAAAAACGTGTAAGTGATCAAATATGGATAAAAATATAGACACAAAAAGTAACAATTTAAGAGTTGCTATAGTAACAGTTAATATTTGTATTTACAGATATTTACACACAAAAAAACACCGGTGATTAAAGACTTGGATATAATGTAGTAATTGCATTAAGATAATTCATACATATGGCTATATAGGTTCATTAATATACAAAACAGTCAAACCTGTATTGGTGGCTACATGAATTAACCAACCACCAAACTAATAATGGAGGTCACCTGAGTTAAGCAACCATCTGTTTTAAGCAATCAATACAGACAAAATGACACTTCATTTTGAGTATTGCAACTGTCAATATAGGCAAAATGACTTTTCAGAAAAAAATCATTTTGAGAATGGCAATATATGCAGTCAGAATTTTGGTTATGCTCAATATAATATCAAGAGATTTTTTCTAAATAATAGAGATCTAGGAAAACATTAATTTTGAACAAAAAATATGAAAGACTTGAATCAATCCACTTAATAACAAATTTACATCATAGTTCAATAATTAACCTTTTCAATCATCACAGAATTAAAGTCTCAGAACAGAGAATCAATTTACCAGAATAACAATATTTTTATTTATTTATTCTTCATTGTTTTATTTTAGGGCATCATAAATTAATAGCTAGGTTTTCATCCAATGTTCCCTTCAGTGAGAGTAGGGTCTCATTGTTTTTATTTTTCAAAAACTTTATTTTAAAAAAAGTCTAGTTTAGATGTTGACTGATTTCTTTCCTTTTTAATAGTAGTTTTGAATATATATTGAAATATTTTGAGGGCTCAGAACAAAACTATGGTACAAGCCTCTATAAATTGATGTAGTCACCATAGTTTTGCACTGAGCACTGGCAATTTATTATTTTGCTTTTTTTCTGGCAAAGTATTAACCTGTGATTAAACCCTCACATGATGGGTTCACATGAGCCTATGGCTTACTAAAATTTGAAATAAACTATCTATCTATCTATCTCGATAGGTAGCATTTAAATTCCTTAAGAAAGTCCAAAAGTTAGAAGAACATGAAAACAATGCCCATGCAAAAAAGGGTGATATTGATAACCTAGTTATGAATTTATTTTGGCCTAATAGAAACATACATTCAAACCATAGGGGTATAACTAACAAATGATTGTCACTAGTGGTATACATATATTGTAAACCAATTTACATTCGTGAATACTAACTTTCATGTTTTGCCGATTGTTGGTATATTCACGACTACAAACTTTCGTGTTTTCAAGTCTTATGCGATATCCATACTCACGTTTTGAACACTTTCACGGCTACTCAATTTTGCGAATTTCTACCACTTGCATACACCGCAAAATTAAATCGTGTGAAATAAATTCTTGGTTTACAATATAAGAAAAGATATACAAATGTACCATGAGTGATGATCATAGGTTACATATCCCTATGATCCAATTTGAAATAATAAAACAAATATTTTCATTTTTTCCACGGGTTTGAGATCATCACAAATTTATGTATATGAAAGTGAGATTATGACACAACATGAAAGTTTAACACACTAACAGTAATAGCGTACTAGTATACCGAAGACAGGATTTATAGGAAGTTTACGACTTTTCTGACTGATCAATGCAGTGTAGGCCAAACAATAACATTCTGGTTAAGACTTTTATCTCTTAGTCACTCAATCAGATCAATTTACCCAGAAACAATTTTTTTTATATTTTGGCTTTAAATTTGAAAGGACAAGTGTTAGCCAAGTTTTAGCAAGAAGCCTATACATGTAGTTAGTATTCACTATTTCAATAATATTCCAGATGAATTGAAAATTCACAGAAACAAACCAATTTTTATATTTTGGCTTCAAAATCAAAAGAAAAAGTTAAACAAGCTAATTAGTTTCACTATTCTGATAATATTCCATCAACCATTTTCTGACAACTCAATTAATTGCCACATTTAAGAGCCAATACAAGCTAGGCCCTCATTGAAATTATTTGGTTTCATAAATCGTACACTGTAAAAGTAATATAAGTTGGTTTGCATGAGTTATATTTTTGGTTCTGATTTATAGTTAAACTTACCAGCATGATTTTGATAATCAGGACTAACACGGAGATGTTCATCCTTTCAGACATGGGTAAAACTGACACGTCAGTCGGCACACACCCCTAATCATTACACCCTGTTTCAAATATTCCCGCCATTTTTTATCAAAGCTTTGACAAACTGGGATGAGCTGCATGTGTTTAATACAGAAATCTTTTCTTGAGCAACAACAAAGTATCTCAATGACTTAACAGACACAATCTATGATGTCTTAGCACAAATATATGTGTATGATATTATCCTACATGCACAGTTTACAATCCCTATGCCCTAAACATTAAACATGTATATATTTAACATTATAAAGTAGACACAACTTTCAAACAACAAACTAAATATTTCTGTAACTTCTGATACAATCCCTATCCCCGTAACAATTGAAATATATTACTTCTCGAAAAGAAGCTGCTCCTTTCATCTCAAATAACAACTGCTATTGATGATCTCAAATAACAACTGCTCCCTTTTCTTCTCAAATAACAAATGCTCCCTTTTCTTCTCAAATAATAACTGCTCTCTTTTTTTCCCAAAAAAATAACTGTAGCTCTACTTCACAGTGACAACTAACTGCTTCCCAATTCCCAGAATAACAACTGCTCCATCATTTCTCAGATTTGTATAACTACTGCTCCCCTGAATGTTCTTCACAAATTAGCGCATTTTCTGTTTCATCGCCTACTCCAGAAATCTCGTGCAAGCTTTTTTCCACTTGCACTGTGTACACCACATGTCTCGGTTTTCCATACCATACACTTTCCGACATTTACGCACCTCACTTCTTGGCTTTTTATGAATACTGAGAGCTTTGGACGATGAGAACATATGTATCTTTGGGGACTGGGCTTGATGTTGCTGCAGACGTTCTTGAGGAGATGGTTTGTTAGAGATCCGGATTGGTGGAGATGGCTGTAATAAGCAAATAGTTTGAATAGAATGTTATTTGATGACAAAGTTACAGTAATATGAAGTTTCAGAAGCTGAATTTTTATCAAAAAGTTTGAATAATGTTTGTAGCAAAATTACTCTTTTATAATCAATATTTCGACCCATTGATCTTCTTCAAAAGCTACGTATTGTATTGTACTGTTTGAATAATGTTTCGGATAAGGGTTTAGTGCTTTTAAATGTCCGACTCGGAACAGACTTGCAACTGTCTTTAAGGAGTTAGCATTATGCTTCAGTAGGACCCCTGTGTTAAAGGAGACATAGTGGACCCAGCGTACAGTGTAGAAAACCTAATCACAAGATCACAACTATGTGACAAACATGTGAATTGTTTACTTTATTATTTCTCATTTTGGGGAGTTGAAAACACTTCTATTTTACATATTTTATATGGACTTGATTGCGAAATGAGTGACATTCCAAAATACCTTCTTCATGAAAGATTCTGTGTATTATAGGCTGATTATTTTTCTTAAGAGCTGCCGCAGAACATTTTTGTGAGATTTAGGTAAGAAATTTTCACTTACACTGGTCGCGTAGGAGTTTGTGTTTTGCCAAGAAAGAGATCGTTGAATTTCGTTAACTTTGATCGGAATTGGCATAGCCTGAGCTTGTCCGAACATCGTACTGTTAGAAGGCACACTGGAAGCAAACGGTTGGCGGTATTCCTGAAAATTCAAAATCAAAATTATAAGATACAGATCAGACTTGATAATGTACTAAAATATTAATCATGCATTATTCTAGAAATATAGGCAGCATCTACACACTGGTTTCTCATACAGTAATTAGTGTACATTATTCTAGTAGCAATAGATATTAAAATAAACTGGTAGTTTGAATCCAAATTTAAGAAGTAAAAAAAACTGATTTTTTTATTAATTAATATGTTTTTTTCGGACAACTGCACTATAAAATCCTTTAGACATGGAAACCTCTATTGAATAATTCAAAGTTTATTCCATACATACATGTAATATGATGATGTATATAGTTCTTTTAAAGCCATATTATAACACACTACTGTAAAATCATTATTTTCGTGGGGGGTTAAATTTTGTTGATTTCATGGTTCATCTTCTACCACGAAATTTAAACCCATCAAACAATAATTTTGATCCTTGTATTTATTACCTGAAATAAAAAATCCACAAATTTACGTCCATTCGAAATGGTCTTTTTTTCCAAAACCACAAAATTTTGTCCCATTGAAATTAAATGATTTTACAGTGTTTTAAAAAATCTTTTCAATTTTATTTTAAAACACCGACCTTTTTCTGGTAATCATGATCTGGTATGGAGAAACTGATAGGTTCGGTATTGTGAACAAATGGAGGGGAGTTATTGGTAGATGAGCACATATCGGAAAATCCCTGAGTAACATTTTCCACGTTCACTTCAATTTCCTGGTAATAGAATTCCTCTTCACCACATGAGTCTGTCTCACTGTCCTCTTTCTCCTTCATTGGTGTACTGTAAATTTGTAAAACATACAATGATAAGGTTTTCATTTGACTCTTGAAACTGCACTTTGACTCTTGAATTGGACACAATGCCAGTTAAAGTGGCGAATCAAATTATTAATCTGAAAAGTCAAATTAACTACGGACTTCTTGCAATTTTTTTTAGGCTCTTAAAAATTGAGAGTCAGGAGTCATTCGCATTTAGAGACTAGTAAAACATAAAAATCCAGGTGAGTGATATCTGCATGGACTGGAGATGTGATTAAGTTGTAGAATTTATTTGAGGCGGACATCATATTTTTATTTTCACAAAATAAAAAATCTTAATTGAGTATTGGTATCAGATGCATACATTACATGCCAAGCACCTGGAATTCAAGATCCTGCAGAAATAACAACTTCTACAGTAAAATACAAGTTTAAACAATGTTCAGATTTCTTACCCCAGATGATCACGGACATGTTTCTCTATTGCTGAACATGTTGAAGTCACCTTGCTACATCCAGGCCATGTACATTGGTACATTGTTCTTTTCAATACAATCTAAAAACAAGCAAGAAACATATTAAGATTACTTTGAAACTCTAGATAACTCATTCCTTCATAGATCCAACATCTATTTACCACATATCAATGTGAGAAATTGTCAGATTGAATCCATCCAAGTACATACCGGTAGTATTACACTTAACTGCTTTAGTCTATAGTAGTTTACAATCTTATATCATGAAGGAAAGTACATTTTGGGGCTATAAAAAAATTTAACAACTTCTAAAAAAGTTATACTCATTGAACTTTGAACTGAATTGTGACTTTTTGCACACATGTATGCCGCTATTATTGACCAAATTCTGAACACACACAATTTCTAATAGATTTTCTGGAATTAATTAATAAACAGGAAAGTGATTATAGCTGTTCCGCATGCAACATCTCATTACAACCTTTCGAAGACATGATCCAATGATTTCAGGTAAGTTATTAAATTAATTGGCAGGATATGATTTACCTTTGCATTCGGACTAATGTCCCCTTCTGATCGGCCTTCTTCCAGCTCTAGCCCTTCATCTTCAGGAAAGGAAGCAAAGATCATCCCAGCATTGGCTGGAGCACTCTCACTGAGATGGCTGGACGATGGAGGTGACGGGTCACTACGCTCTGATTGGTTGCTATAGAAACCACTACTTGAAGCACTCGATGATAGAGGACCAGCTTTTGTAATATCTGGAAATAAAGTAGAAACACTCGCACATATAACTAGAAGTATTCTCAAAATAGGTGAAAGAAAATTTTGCTTCAAGTGCCACTACAAATTGTGTGCAACATGTTGAAGGTTAAAAACGTTAAGCCGGTTGGGGTACAGTCTTGTGCGGCATAGTTAGGTGACTCATCTTTAAAGTCCTGTGTGACACAGTTAGGTGGTTCCTACCTTTAGTCCTGTGTGACATAGTTAGGCAACTTACCTTTAAAGTCCTGTGTAACATAGTTAGGCGATTCCAATCTTTAAAATTCTGTGTAACATAGTTAGGCGGTTCCTATCTTTAAAGTCCTGTGTGACATAGTTAGGCAACTTATCTTTAAAGTCCTGTGTAACATAGTTAGGTGATTCCTATCTTTAAAGTCCTGTGTAACATAGTTAGGCGATTCCTATCTTTAAAGTCCTGTGTAACATAGTTAGGCGATTCCTATCTTTAAAGTCCTGTGTAACATATAGTTAGACGATTCCTATCTTTAAAGTCCTGTGTGACATAGTTAGACGACTAACCTTTAAAGTCCTGTGTAACATAGTTAGGCGATTGCGGACTACAGCTCAGACTTGTGAGAACCATGGCAGCGATGTTATCATCCATCATTTCCACGTCATCCTCTCCCTCCTCCTCACCAAGCAGTAGTGATTGTTTGTTCCCTAGATCATGTGTATGTCTGTAAATATATATACAACATACATCATACCGCTGGCTTACAATATAAAGGTTTGAAGTACAAAATCCATATTTTGAGAAAACCAAAAAAAAAAACTGCCTGAAACTCTTTTTTTATGGAAAAAACAGCATTTACAACAACATTTTGGTCAACATGACAAGTTCTGATTTTCACGAAAATAGGCTCATAAGAAGCGCCTTATGATGCAACTTTTCAAATATGTATCAGTCTTATAAGGTCGTAAATAGTAGTTTTGACCTTCTCATTCAATATATATATGAGCCATATACCTTCTTGGGTCTATTTGAGGCATTTTTACTTTCAAAAGTTTTTTTTCTTCAAATTTTCACCAAGAAATTGCATCTGTGTGCCTCAACATAGCCCTGACTAGAAATTGTAAGTATGGGTGTCTATGAAATAAGGGGTTAATAGAGGACATAACGTGTGCTTATAGGACTGTTTGTAACTTAGCATACATACATTATTTTTTCATACCTACAATTTCATACATTGTAACATAAAGACCTATGACCCTGAAGACGTATGTGCCAAAATTTCTTTAAGGTCATGCCTGATTATGTAGCAATTTAAGCTTTGACAAAAAGATAATACCTGTACAATGTTGTTATGATTATAATCTACAAAGGTTATTGACATGCATTTTATGAAAGCATTTAAGTTCAAGTTCAAATATTTCTAAATATGTAATACAATGGTTTGTAATAATATTAGAAAAAACATACTAATGAAATTTTTGCCAGATTCAATTCAATATTTCTGTAACTGACCGGTCATTTTGGGCATTAAGGTAACTGACCAGTGATAGTCCAAATAATATTATATAGTACACTGCAACATCAAATGATCAACAGTTATTGACCAAAATATTGATCATTTCATTTTATTGATTTTATAAAAGTTTGTTCTTAAGTATTGTCTCGACAGAATTATTTAGTTCTAATTAATAAGCACATTTAATTAATTTACTGGTTTTTAATACTTAAATTATTTCCAGCTTCATTTTTCTTGATATATGCTTAATTTGTACATTTCTTTTAATTTAATAAATACTAAATTATGTTTAGTCAATTTTTTTCTCAATTTATTTTAACTAGTCTTAATTAATATTGCTTAATTAGTATATTTACTGTCTCAGGTATTAATTATCCCCTGTCAACTGTCCCATGTCGGGACTTTTCAATACACTATCATAAAAAAGCCCACAGGACATTTGCTGTTACGTAACTAGGCCAGGAGTGACCAGTGTGTATTTGGTGTTCAACATGGATATTAACTGACCATACCTGTGCGTGAGTGACTGGCCGTTGACAGATTAAAGGTCAACGACACGGTCATAAAAAGATTACATATAAATATCAGGAAATTGGCTGAGAATATAACAGCTAGGGTGGGCAGGCAATATTGACTGTATAATGGTCACGGTGTGCAATGCATCAAAGCATGGTTGTAATAACTTCTACTGGGGTATATGAAATTTGGTTGTAGAACATTTCAGGCGACTCTCTTAAACAAAATATGAACAAATGTGAATAAACATTATTTCAATAAGTCACATCCCAGGCAATATTCAAGCTGTAGTGGTCTGCATGCACCCAAAGCAGTGGTGCCTAGAGTTAACTTAGGTTTTAATTTGGCTGTAAACATGTCAGGCTTAATATTTAGACCTTTAACACAATCATGAATAATTTAAACAGCAAACACAAACACATTTTTTAAATATGTTACAGTAAATTTATGTATTCAATGCAAAGATCCCTAATTTATCATTTTATGGATCAATCCATTTTCTAAAATTTGTAAAAATTGCCCAAAGGGTAATTTATAATGGAAACAAAATTGTATAGCCAGTTTGCGATAGAAAAAAATCGTGTTTTTTAAAGATTTCTGAAAATCTATTCATCAGATTTTGGTAAAAAATTACACAGAACTACAATAACTTCCTACCTAGTCTCATTTTGAATTTCATAATTTATGGTCACCAATTAAAATACATTTATTCTTTATTACATATTGAAATTACATGCGTATTTACAGTTTAACGCAGGGAGGTACTCTGGTATTCCATTGATGATTTACTATCAATTATTTAACCGTTACAATCCGTGATCAACGTGATTTGAGATCGCTGTTATAAAGACAAGACTTGGGAGGCCCTTGTGATTCGGTTTATTTAGGTGTGTCGCTTGTAAAAAAATGTACAGCAATAACATGTACTTCGTCATATTCACAGACGGGCCTCGCATGTGTTAAATTAAGTAGGTTGCAAATACGTAAATATACCGTTATGAGTATCACGTGACCGTAAATTGGCTGTTGCAAGTATCAAGTCTTCTATTTTGATTTTTCATACTAAACTACAAAAATGTTACATAGAACTTATGAACAAAACTTTTTTAACTCATTTCTGATCTTGCTGAAATTTAAGTGTGTATTAGGTAGATATGTTTCATTTAATCGTGCAAAATTTCATACTTGTAGGTGTAGTAATTACAGAGAAATATTAAAAAAACACGATTTTTTTCTATCGCAAACTAGCTATATAAGGTTTAGTTTATCAAATCAGTTACAAAACACCACCAAATGTAACAACCAACTTTTGAAAATCGGTAGCATTATACCAATGGTAATCCTACAGTGTAGGATAGAACATAATTAGAAGATGTATATGAAATTTTAGGAAACAACACTGGAGCAATGATGGGGTCAACGTCCACGAAACATAATGACTGATCATTGTACTGAGATGTATTGTCAACATATGTCTCTTAAAATAATTTTAACAGTTCTTCACAACAGAAGAATGTGTACCGTTTCAATCATACCATTGCCATGAAACCAAGGGCTGTACAAACGATAAACTAAATACTAGCAGTATGTTCTTCTGAACTTTAAACATATTTTTTACAATTTTATTTTTTTAAGGTGGACAAACAACGAAAATGAATTTAGCAACTAATTAATTGAATAGTTTCCTTTAATTTTTTGATATACATGCAGCTCCTGCAGACTGAAGTTACTCTGAATCGGTAGGTACTTAATCCTGTACAACTGGACAGGTTCTTAAGTTGTGAAGATTGTTTAAACAATAGTATGGTCACTTTTAACAATGCTGTAAAATTATAAATATTCACACCAGATTAATTTTCAAAGATTTTGCGGATGAACAACATTGAGAAATTTAAATCCTCTTGAATAATTGACCTAAAAATATGTGACTTTAAGTTTTTTGGCAGCCTATATAGATCAATATTTTAAATCTACAAATTTAAGAATTTATCCAACAAATGACCATTTTAGCATAATATGCAAAATATTAAATCTGTGAAAATTAATTCTCTTACGGTACAGTAACATTCTCATTTCACTAAATGCATTGATAATCTTTAAATAGGGGACAAAGGGACTGTTATCAATATGAATATTCTATCTATTTATTACCATAGTTTTAAGTGCTTCCTTTCCGGTTGTTTATCAAAAACCATAAATGACATTGAACACTAACCATAAGATAATTAAATTGGACCCTTTAAAGCAGCATACTTTATAGTGATATTGTGCTGCCGTGTTCTTTTGAATAAATACTTTTTAAATAGCAAAAATTGAAAATTGTTTCTAAAAAGATTTCTCAATTTTTATAGAGGAATACATACATATCACAAAACATTTCAAACAAAAGCAATTGGTCAGCCACCTGTGTGAGTTGTTGGTCAAGGACTCAACTGACCAATAATTGAAACAATAGCATATGCTGGACATGAATGTGTACTACCCATAATTTAATAAGAGAACGGGGATCTTTAATATTATATACTCGCAACAATACAAACTGCAGATATTAAAGCTTGATTTGCTAAATTGCACATATTTTATAACAAATAATGTAATGTCTCCCCCTGAGTACCCACAATCTCACCTCTATGCCCTACAGATATGGTCTCTGATAGGGTCTTATCATGATTTCTGATAATTAGGTAAACATGGTAATAACAATGCTGCTATCATTTTGGACATGAGGTATAGTTGATTCAAAGATCTCTGTCACAACCGCGTAAACAAACATTCAACCTGGTCGATAATTACAGGTTTCTCAGGATTAAATTTAACCATCATAAATACACTTATATGATTACAACTCTAATGGTCTTATAGCGTTGTGGTTATACTTACTGCATTTAGCTATTAAGAAATGGAACATTCTGGCGGTTGTGACAGACATCTTTGAATCGACAATACCTGTTACATGATACAACACAAGACAGAATTAGTTAATTCAAGATTTGCAAGAACACCACATTCACTAAGCACAGCTAGCAACATTAGGAATCATAATTATGGAAAAACAGAACATATTAAGGGATTGGATGGACCATTGGACAAAAAAGTGGAGTTATAATTAGATACGTTATTAAACATTTATATAAAATGTAATTGGATTCCAGCCTTTGAAAGGACAAAAAAAGACAGCAAAACCTCTGTAGAGCAAAACCCTGTAGGAGCTGTAAATATCCATGGGCAGCTCTTTAGAGGTTGTAGCTCTAGTCAGAAGTTAAATTTATGGGAAAATTTAAATAATGTGTTGTTTTAGAGAGGTTGTTTCTCTACAGAGGGCCGCTTTTAAAGAGATTGTACTGAATACATTTGTATTCCCCCCCCCCCCCCTTTGATGACCAATAACTCCATGATCTGGACATAATTGACCCTAGTACTGCCCTGAAAATCTTTCTTTCTTTCTGCCGTTTTTGTCAAACCCCTTGCAGGTACGTAGACAATTAATAGGGGTCGATCATCTGTTCATCCTAATCATACCAAATTGAACACATGATGTTCCTTGTTTGAAAGTTCTCATTGCAAGTTATCATCTAGAAACCAATTCAAGGTTCCCACAAATATTCTAAGACAAAATTCCCTGACTTTTCCCTGATTTTTCCCGGACCAGACAGCATTTTCCCCTGACTTTTTTAAGTGATCGGGCCTTTTAGTTCGACCAAAATAGCGAAATAGAATCAGTGAAAAGGGGTTATATTTGCTTTATATGGAATCAAAATGTTTCATGTAGCCGTTTGAGGCCTGCTGATTGAAATGAAGTAATCATAATTAAAATTATCTTTTTTCTCAGATTTTTGTATTTTCTTCATAGGAAATGACACCTCTCGACATCTTTAATGAAGAATTCCCTGACTTTTGCTCAATTTCCAAATTTCCCTGACTAATTTAAAAATTCCCTCACTTTTCACTGACCTTGAAAAAATTATGTTTTTCCCTAACTTTTCCCTGACTGTGGGAACCCTGCAATTGTTCTACTGTGAGTGAGGCAGAAAGACTGACTATCATTATGACCAAACATTTATACGACTTTTACATAGTGAAGAAATGAAAATTTAGTGTTTAAACTTTTTAAACGTTGGTGGTATAATAGTTGTTATATTAATTCTTTGTAAAACATTTAATTTTACTTGGTAATAGTCAATAAGTTACATCATGTACTTTCAGAACATCATTATCTTTTGATCATTGTCAAATCTAGACAATGAGTGCTCAACAGGAAATAACCGCTCAACATTAATCTATAGTGTGACTTCTTTATAATTGCTTATCACCTCAGTTATTATTATTGTTTATTGTTTCTTTCCTGATTTAGATAGTTTTACTTTCAAACAATGATATGTGTTAATTACTTAATATGATATTATCTGTTACATCCTTCCTTAAACAGACAGGTTATCATATCACTTATCTTATCATTCCTGTCTATTATCTGTCATGATCTATAGGGTACCTATATAAGAATACATGTTCATATCACACATGAAGAATCAATCAGTCAGTTGTAAGATACGTTTAACTTACCCATACGGAAAAAAAGGGGGAACAAAACACTGTAACAAAATACTAACAAAATATATGTTTTGTTGATGTTTTATTAGTACAGCAAATCGCATGCAAATGAGCTAACAAAATACTAACAAAACACTAACAAAACACTACTAACAAAATACTAACAAAACACTGATTTGCATATGAAAAGGGATAGTTCAACAAAACACTAACAAAATACTGTATGTTTTGTTAGTGTTTCATTAACGTTGTTTAACAAAACACTAACAAAACACTGCTAACAAATTACTAACAAAATATTATATGCAAATGAGTTAACAAAATACTAACAAAACATATGAGGTGCAAAAGACAGCATTCAGTTATGAGGCTTTATTATGCCCCTGTGTTATAGCTTTGTCCATATTGATATGTAAATCAACTTGTTATACATTTTGTTACGGACCGACGAACAGGAAATCACTGTATGCCTCCCCATCTGGCATCAGTATATATATATATATATATATATATATATATATATATATACCGGCCGGGAATTAAAACCGAAAAAGTTATATACATTTAAGATATACCAGTAGAAATGCATATGCATGCACGTAGAAATGTGTAATTATATTCTGGTATATATATGGAATGGGTGCCACAATTCAAATAATTAAATCAAAATTGCTCAACTGTCATGATTTTTAATTAATCCATGTCTCAAAGCAAATTCAATTGGTACAATTGATTGCGAATATTTTATTAAACAGAAGTGTAAAATGTATTTATTTGTCACTTTGCTCATCTCAAATGTGCATTTATTGAAGCCTAGCTTAATTAATTGTATGATGACAATCTTTTTATTGGAATTTGAAACAATCGATATTCCAGTTGAAATTGATCATGATCGAAATTTATCTTGATAACAAGTATAGATATTATAGCATTGTACCTGCATGTTGATTTCAGTCCAACTTTCACATATCCTTTCACATAATTCCTTCATATTTGTGCCCACAAAATAAAAACACTTGCCACTTTTCTGTTGATGCTAAACCATAGCCGTTACAAACAGAAATTCAAATTTCCTTTGTGTGTGTGCACATTAGTCCATTAGCCAATGGAACGACTGCTTTGTAGAGATAATATTTTATTACCCAGTGACCTGAGAACCTCATCAGTCTGCATCTTGATTATAAACAGTTGGACCTGACAAGTTCAATGCTGTACTAACAAAACACTATCTTCATTTAGTCAAGTCCAATGAAACATTAACAAAATACAGGATGAACAAGTTAAAGTGTAATGAAACACTAACAAAACATTGCTTTCATTCTTTTAAGTGTAATGAAACATCAACAAAACACTGTTCATTTAATGAAACATGAACAAAACACTAAACCCCCAAAATTCAGAAAGTGTTTCATTGGTATTTTGTTAAATGCTGTACTAACAAAACATACTAACAAAATATAAAACTATGTTTTGTTAGTGATTTGTTAGTATTTTGTTAGTAATTTGTTGATTTTCTTTTTCGTTTGGGATAACTTTAAGGAACTGTCTTTGTGACATTCGTTGTACTCAGTGTGCTTACTTTGTGTAAATGCTAGGACTTTGTGAAATTACTTGACTAAGCTTACTTTGTGACTTACTTATTATTATTAAGATATTTGTTTACGGAAATACATGTTAAAGGAACTGGTAGCTAATTAAAATAAATAGTATTCATCAAAAGGATTTACTGGCTTTAGTTGTGATTAAGCTCCACTACCTTACGCGCAGAGAATGGATCGATGCTGTGGCCGTTGTTGTTACATTACCGCATGCGAACGACATAATGCGGGGTGTAATAGTCTGGTGTTAGAATCTCGGGTAGCGAAACCTTCGGTGCCTCATCACTATCGGCAAAGCGAGTGTCAAAGCCATAATCCCCATATTCAATACAGAAGTTGCAACAATTGTTGTTGTGAGCTGCAGCGTCGGAATCAGAATCAACAGTGCGGAAAGTGTGGAGATATTCATAGTGATCACCAAATATGCAAGGCAAGTTCGCGAAAATGTTACATCTGTCACAGATATGGACACTACGCCAGATTGTGTAAATCAAAGAAAGTGATCATCAAGCCAAAAGTATGTAATTCTTCATCGATAAATCTTATTCTGGATAATGTAAGTGAAATGCCTTTTTCATATATTGAGACTGCAGAGATGATTCGTGAAATGAATTTCAATTCAAGTTTAAGAATATCTCAGGAAAAATACAAAAGTTCAAAATTCAACATGTTTATTGCCACTCTGGAAAATGCGGTAACTAAACTGGATGCTAAGGTCATGAAACTGACGGAGGAAACTTCCCAATACAAACAAGACATCGCTACTTTGAATGAAGAAATCGAAATTACTTGCAGATTTACTTTTAATGAAATAGACCAATACGAAGCTCGAATAAAAGATCTTCGAGATCTTATCAAAATACAGCAGAGTTACACTCATTCTCCTTGGGAGTATCCAACGTGCAAAATGTGTGGCCTTGCAAATGGTCACACAAGCCAACAGTGTCCTGTAAGAGTCAACAAGTGTCGCCATTGTGGGAGGAACAACCACTATTCCTCAAATTGTAGAATCTTCAACAACCGCCCAGTGACAGATGAAAGAAGGAAGGCAATCACACTCATGAATAAACTGAGTGATAAATTTTCATTGTAATTACCCAGAAACACTTTACCTTTGAGGCCAAAGCTTACAAAGTAAGGGGAGACTTTTACATAGTGAAGAAATGAAAATTTAGTGTTTAAACTTTTTAAACGTTGGTGGTATAATAGTTGTTATATTAATTCTTTGTAAAACATTTAATTTTACTTGGTAATAGTCAATAAGTTACATCATGTACTTTCAGAACATCATTATCTTTTGATCATTGTCAAATCTAGACAATGAGTGCTCAACAGGAAATAACCGCTCAACATTAATCTATAGTGTGACTTCTTTATAATTGCTTATCACCTCAGTTATTATTATTGTTTATTGTTTCTTTCCTGATTTAGATAGTTTTACTTTCAAACAATGATATGTGTTAATTACTTAATATGATATTATCTGTTACATCCTTCCTTAAACAGACAGGTTATCATATCACTTATCTTATCATTCCTGTCTATTATCTGTCATGATCTATAGGGTACCTATATAAGAATACATGTTCATATCACACATGAAGAATCAATCAGTCAGTTGTAAGATACGTTTAACTTAACTTTAAGGAACTGTCTTTGTGACATTCGTTGTACTCAGTGTGCTTACTTTGTGTAAATGCTAGGACTTTGTGAAATTACTTGACTAAGCTTACTTTGTGACTTACTTATTATTATTAAGATATTTGTTTACGGAAATACATGTTAAAGGAACTGGTAGCTAATTAAAATAAATAGTATTCATCAAAAGGATTTACTGGCTTTAGTTGTGATTAAGCTCCACTACCTTACGCGCAGAGAATGGATCGATGCTGTGGCCGTTGTTGTTACATTACCGCATGCGAACGACATAATGCGGGGTGTAATACATCTATCCATCATGAAATCATGTACAGTCCATTCAAAGTTAATTGATAATGGTTGTAAACATGAGCTCATCCATCTGGTAAACTATGTTTATCTAGGTAACTAGTAAGTTTGTTTAACTGGGTTACAATTCTAACGGTAGTTCCCGCTATTCTTTGGAATGGGATATAGTTCCCTCATAACTTGATAAGTATTACTGCTGTACAGATTATACATAATAAACAAGGGGAAATAACTTATTCTAAAACATCTTTCTTTCAACAGTATGAGAAATGCACATACATACAGCATTATGCAAAGGAACGGCCAACATACCATGATTGAGGTTAGGCAAGATTATAAGGTATGCAGCTGTGGTATCAATCAATATACAGATATACCACAGGTGCTTGTCATTTAATTACTGCCATTCTATCATTTCTTCCTCACTATTTAACCATATAATAATTATTAATATAAGGTCTGCCGAATAAATGATCCATATGATAGACAGATACTCCAAGACCAACTTAATTAGTACGTATCATTATTTTAGTATTTCTAAAGTGATTTAAACATTGGTATCATGTGACCTAGTTATGTCAATCAAATGTGTATAATTGGTTTATTGACAGCAGATATTAATTTAAAACAAAATCTTTATCAATTAGGATTAACTTATTAATAATTTTATAATTAATATTGAATTTCAGTTGTGCTTTAAAGACTAAATTAATGAAAGCAAAATGTGCCCCCTTTGTGCAGTAATTGTTTAATTTGCAAACTTTCATATTGGAATTTGGATATCATTTTATTGGTGCATGCACATTAAATTATTAAGATAATATTTTAAAAGATAAATAAAAGATAAATGTTTACTTTCAGTATAACACAACACATCTAATGTTGTAACTATAACAAATGAGATAAAATGTCATTGTTCAAAACTTGACATTTACTTATCATCTATTGTTATTTATATTTATAAATAAACCTGCAGTAATATAGTAACTGATGTTCTTTGTCAGCTGATCAGTCCTTTGTAGAACAGAGAGCAGCTTTTAAACGTCAAATTTGCTGACACAGCGTATTACAAACACAGGTAACTGCATCATTGAAAAAGAGTAAAAAATAATTTTAAAAAAGAGTATTATCTTAAGATTATAATTCATATAAATTTCACAAAAACATAAATTCTTCAGTTTTTAAAACTCTTTCTATGATACAGTTACCTGTGGTGACACGGTGGTCGAGTGGTAAGACGCTTGACTTCAGATAGAGAGGTCCCGGGTTTGATTCTCGGCCGGGACACTTGATCAATTCAGCAACGCTATTTAGTGTTTCCCACCTAACTAGAGATGATCCTAGTAGGAAAACCCAGAGGTAATCTCGCGTGTATCGGTGCTTTACACCGAGCACTTTAAAGAACCAATGAATCTATTCTAAACGAGCTAGGGTATTGCACCCGGATTCCTTGTATCTTACCTCTGTCTCTAACATTTACGATAATGCCCCAGAGTGGGCATTGCAAATTACATAGAAGAAAGAAGAGAAAGATTACAAATTACCAAGATTTTACATTCAATTATCAGCTAGAATCAAAAACCCATGCAGTCTTAAAACTGAGACATCTGATTGAATGTATTTGAATCATCTCAAAACTTACCACTGTATCAATGATAATTTATTAGCAACATTCAGAGACTGACCACTAATATCAGGCGTGGAACTTCTGATATAACTGAGCAGATCCCTCTCTGGCGAATTGTCACTTTGACTGATTTGCATCATTAGTTTTATCTCTCATTGTGACATTGTTGGAAGGTACTTTGTTAAAATAACTGAAGAATGACCTTGTTAGGGTGAATACACCTTAAAGTGTTTTTATGTCAAAGTTCCAATGTTCACTGATGTTAAGTAAGTACAAATACATCAAAGAAAGAAAGACACACATAAAAACGGAGATAATTATGCTTGTTTGCCAAGTGTTTCATGACCCAGATTGACAAATATACTGAAAATGTCAGTAGGAATGAGTGGAGTGGTCTGAACGTGTTGTTGGAGTGGAGTGGTCTGAATGTGGAGTGAGTAAAAACGCCTGAATGACTTTGTGGAGTGAGTGGAGTGGTCTGAATGTGGATTGAGTGGAGTGGTATAGATGTGTTGAAGTGAGTGGAGTGGTCTGCTGAAGTGAGTGGGTGGAGTGGTCTGAATGTGTTGTAGTGAGTGGAGTGGTCTGAATGTGTTGTTGTGAGTGGAGTGGTCTGAATGTAGTGGAGTGAGTAGAGTGGTCTGAATGTGTTGTTGTGAGTGGAGTGGTCTGAATGTAGTGGAGTGAGTAGAGTGGTCTGAATGTGTTGTTGTGAGTGGAGTGGTCTGAATGTAGTGGAGTTAGTAGAGTTGTCTGATTGTCTTGTTGTGAGTGGAGTGGTCTGAATGTGTTTGAGTGAGTGGAGTGGTCTGAATGTGTTGGATGAATGTGCTGGAGTGATAGGTGTGGTCTGAATGTGTCGACATGAGTGATGTGGTCTGAATGTGTTGTTGGAGTGAGTGGAGTGATCTGAATGTGTTGGAGTGAGTGGAGTAGTTTGAAGGTGTGGTTGGAGTGGAGTGGTCTGAATGTGTTGGAGTGAGTGGAGTGGTCTGAATGTAGTGGAGTGGTCTGAATGTGTTGGAGTGAGTGGAGTGGTCTGAATGTGTTGATGGAGTGGAGTGGTGGGAATGTGTTGTTGGAGTGGAGTGGTCTGAATGTTTTGGATGAATGCGCTGGAGTGAGAGGTGTGGTCTGAATGTGATGGAGTGAGTGGAGTGGTTTGAATGTGTTGTTGGAATGGAATGTTCTGAATGTGTTGGAGTGAGTGGGGTGGTCTGAATGTGTCGGAGTGACTGGAGTGGTCTGAATGTAGTGGAGTGATCTGAATATGTTGGAGTGAATGGAGTGGTCTGAATGTGTTGATGGAGTGGAGTGGTCGGAATGTGTTGTTGGAGTGGAGTGGTCTGAATGTTTTGGATGAATGTGCTGGAGTGAGAGGTGTGGTCTAAATGTGATGGAGTGAGTGGAGTGGTTTGAATGTGTTGTTGGAGTGGAATGTTCTGAATGTGTTGGAGTGGGTGGAGTGGTCTGAATGTTTTTGAGTGGTCGGAATGTGTTGTTGGAGTACAGTTGTCTGAATGTGTTGGGGTGAGAGAAGTGGTCTGAATGTGTTGAAGTGAGTGAGTGGAGTGGTCTGAATGTGTTGTTGAAATTGAATTGAGTGGAGTGACCTGAAAGATTAGAATGTTAATTTTCAGCATATAAATACAGAAAAATAACTATTATAATTATAAATATATAGCTACTACTCACCATTACACCATAACATGCACAGTCTATATATACAATCAATGGTACCAGCTATTAGGTAAATTATTCATGAAAGCATAGAAGTCTACATAGATATTTTCACTTATATCAAAGTGTTTTACCTGTGTTTATGTGGAACATCTATGCCAGAAGACACTGTACGTTTCTTTGATTCAGTCAGCTGGAGGTCTGCAAGTTTAGAATAGTCAGTGTCCTGGTCAGCCAGTCTTGCAGATTTCCTACTTTTCATGAGTCTCACTTCATCAATTCTTTTCGTAACCTCAATATCATTGCCATTAGAAAGCTGGGCGCTGATAAGCACATCATCTGTGTCCGTACAGTGGTTAATTACCAAACCAGTGACCTCCCGACCGTTCAAAGTCAGAAATACTTTTTGACCGTTTTTCAACACAGCTGTAGAGTTCGATTGAAAACCTGGTCCAATGATACTTTTCGCGGGTATTGATTTGTCATATCCATCCTCGAATTTCACCGTGTATACAGCGTCATTAAACGGAGATTCCTCTGCGTATTCCCCCTCTATCACACCGGGATAATAGCGGCCATCTTGCCATTTCGCCGCAACCCTAGTTCCGATAATTGATCGTTTTGCAAGCCTTCTAGTTCCAAACATTCTGATCCAATTCTTCGGATTTTCCGTCAAAAGACACCTCACAGATTACATCTATGATATACGTCACTAGATTGTCAAAATATTCACATTACAATTTAACTTTTTGTCCACAAACATATGCCGGTATTTCTGCCGGTTTGTTTTGATGTCTATTTATGGGCGGGATTACTTGACGATATCAACAAAACCACGTGAGATAAACCGTGCATGTGATTGGATTATCTACGCACACCTCCAGAATTTGATTGGTCGTTGGACCGGTTTGGAAGGTCAAGGTTGCTTAAGTCAGCTGTTTATTTTTAACGTTAATGAAATCATGCGAAATTAGCTCTTTTGTGTATGATTTCTTCATCACAAAAGCTCGATTTTGAAGAATATATGAATTTTACATGAAGTTTTAACCGAATTTCGTGACAATTTTGCCTAAATCAGCAGATTGACCTAGTAACATTGGGTTTGACAGCACGTCAATCAAATCTTGCCGGAGCTGTTTATTTGGGTCGCATAATTTAGCTACGCAGTTATTTTTAGAAGTTTGTTTTTTATGCAAATTGCACGTAATTAGTAACTGTTTTCGGTCTAGTTTTAGTGTAATTTGGAGGAACAGGGTTTTCTTAACACACACAGCTCGCAATTATACCAATATTTAAACCTTGTCAACAAATAACCGGCGTAAAAATAATTTCCCGTCTTGTAAAGTCCATTCCAGAACAGCCGTTGCCGATTTCATCTAAGTGATCTGATTGGTTAATAACTAGGTGGTTCACGTGATTTGTGTCACGCAATATTTGGAATGTAAATATAGGCAGTGGCTAGGATTACGGTTCCGTAATCCTAGACCCACAGGCTAGGATTACGGAGTTCCGTAATCCTAGCGAGTCCTAGCTAGGGCTGTCTAAAATTACGGAAGTTTTTATATCGAGTGCAATTAAGCGTGCAGGTCGCCTTATATTGCATGTTGACATTAATATTTGATGAATTTATACAAGTATTGGTATATTGACCGTCGAGTAATCAGTTTCGGTTATGATAAAGATAAAGAGTATGGTAAATATATTAAACGGCGGAAAATATCTAAATGCAAATACTTTTGATACTGAATTATAAAGTACTTTTATCTACGCATAAATTTATAAAGTTATTAAAATACGAAAAATATATTGAGATAACAGATAATAGCAGGATTGAACAAGAATACTTCAACATTTATCACGAATGCCGCTCGTGTGATCAGAGCAGACACGAAAGTAAATGTCCTAGTGGCGTTGGAGAGTATAACATTGAAGTTGAAGTTGAAGTTGAAAGTATATACACGAAGGTATGTACGTACGTTCGTGGAGCAAAAAAACATTGCATGACATTTTAATTATATTTTAAAAACGCATGCAGGCTCGATTGTTTACATAATTCTAATTTTATAAGATTCCTAATGACATGCAAAGCGTAATCAGTTACAAATATGTACAAATAAATAATTAAGCAACTAAATATGACCATATTTGGAATTTGTATCACTACGCGCTGTCACAACGTAGATCCAGTGGTAGGCTAAGTAAATTGTGAATGAACTAACGATTTAACTACTTAATGTTTATTTCGAGGACCGAATGACGAACAAACATATCAGCTGCCTTGCGTTCAGTAAGACTTAACGCTACCGAACCGTTCGGTAGTTACGCAACTTTTTTTAACTGTACGGATAGTTCGGACAGAACGGTTCGCAGTTGAAGCGAACTACTATCCGAGGTAGTACGCCTAGCGAACAATATGCAAACAAAATGGCGGATATGGCGAACGGGTAAGTCGAGTGTCATTTTAATTTGGTTTTATCTCTCGATTTCAGCGTTATTTGATATAATTGATGACTAATATGTACGAAAATGTTATATTTAATACATTAGCACATATTCTGGATGAAAAGTATTATAAATCGTATCATAAAGTGGAAATCGGGATCTCAATTCTAGCGGGCGGATTGGGTTAAGAAATTTGCGGTCCTTTCTAAAAAAATCTTCATCATTTAGCAAGCAACCAACATATTTTTATATTATATGTTACAATTAATTATATTCAAAGGATTTAACTTTGAATTTTAATTTCTGGCCTAAAATTTAAGTTGGATTTTTTGGAATTACCGGTAGGCCTATTAGTTAGGATACTCAGGTGCTTCCTGCTAGCCTGCTAGACCTACACTGATTGCATAATGTATAGTTGTTTATAATACATTTTATATATTGTACCTTTACTGTAAATAACTGTAGATTTGTACCTCGAGGATCCACGGGGAATAGCCGTGTTACCGCAGTGATTTTTATTACCGAAACAGCAATACATATCCATATATAGCCGTGGAATTTACCAGGCAAAATGTTCAATACAGAATTGTCGTGTGCGGTGGCAGCAAGAACAACAAATCCCCAAATGACTTTTTTCAGTGTTTACTAGACGGTGTAGACATATAACACTGTAGTGAGTAGTCGAAGGGGCTTTGACGATGATGCAACGTCAGTATCAATAAAAGATCATTTAGTTATGATTCTTCAAATCCTGGGTAAAATCCCATGCAGAATATCACCCCCTCCCTCCAACCTGTTAAATGTATGCCCGGCTATAGGTCAGCACTGCTTAGGCACAGTACAAATATTCCTGTCTCATCAGGCAGCGCAAAGACAACGGAAAGTTCCAAATCTGGGACTATTCTTCACCATTATCCTGCCATTCTGCAGGGTTTCAACTGACTGGTACATTATTTAATATTATGACTGGCAATATATAATCAAATGGAAATTGTCTCTATATTTCATATGATGAATATGAATATATTCGTTACTATTCATAACCAACAAAAATTAGCCTCTTTGCATCCTATTATGGCCATCAAAAGAAAATGCTTATCACAGGACTGGTGTATCTGTCCAGTAAGCATGCAGACTCAAATTTGGCCTAGCTGAACAGATGCACATTATGTATTAATGTAAGTGTGGCTTAATTATGGAACTAAAATGATGTTACTTTGCCCATATCTATTTTAGATATTAGATATACTATAGTATTACATATTATGATATACCACTGCAGTATTGATGTACAACAAGCGTTGAGGCGTGACCTGTCACCTCTATAGAGATAGAATACTGAGTGTTTACTTGTCATGCCTCGACGCTTGTAGTAGATCTATACAGTACTTTCAAAGTCAATCGAGAACAGGTGTAAATATACTATCATCCGGCAGGTAATCTGTGTGTATTTAGGTTTAACTGGGTATAAGCTATATACGTCACATGAGTTAACGGTATTCACCGCTATTCTTTCGAATGGGATAGTTCCCTCATTAGTATTACAAATGTACTTATTGAATCGACTATAGTTACTTTATTTGTTGTTTGTAGATATCTGTCACTTGACTGAATGCTTAAGTATACTTTATATTCTTTCGAATGGGATAGTTCCCTCATTATTGAATTGACTCTACATTTATTTTCTTTCAAGGAATGTTTATATTTCAGCATACTCTTACATGTAGTCTGGATCCCCTCCTGGCTCTTGCTCTTAGTACTAGTTGTTGTTACTTCCATTGAGGTTTTAATTGAACAATTGTATCTAAGACTTTAAAATAACACTTCATAGCCTGGTAGAGAGTAGGGGTGTAACGATACGGTCACTTAACGATAAGATACGTATCGCGATATAAGGGTGACGATACGATACATATCGCGATACAGACATACCTTATTTCTCCTATAAAGTATTGATACTTTTCGGAATATAGTTGACATTTTACTTATTAATATGAACTATTTTACTTGATCATTTTAATTCAACTCGAAGAAATTGTACACTGAGCTTATTCAACAACAATGAACAATATTTTGCATTAGTGATTTAATTTTTCTTTTAATTGTCAGACATTTGCAATAATATTCTGATATCACTTTAGGTTCAAAACGTATTGTGATCTGCTTTATGTCACGATACGTATTGTATCGTGGGCTACGTATCGTGATACGATATGATACGATATGATACGATATATGGTTGCACCCTTAGTAGAGAGGTGATTTGAAATGAAATGATTGATCACCCACTAACTTAGGGTCATCAAGGTTATTTTCATTTTCTGATCCTTGCTGGAATTTGTGGTATATTAACCTCTTACGGTATTATACATAATTGTCAGGGTTGCACAGTGGTTGAAAAGATAACAGTTCTATTCTGACTTCTGATCAAGCGGTCCTGATTCAACTCTCAGCATAATTGCACTTAGAATTGACCTTTATAAAGCACTTTTTAAGCAATGCATGTTTAAAATCAAGTATGGCTAGCGCCCAGGCACTTGTGAATTATCCCCCGTCCCTTTTTTACATGAATTAATGGAAAATCAGAAACGTGTTGAAGGCATGTTTAGTTTGGCTATTTTTTTGTGAAAAAAATGGCTATCAAGTAAAAATTGGCTGGCTCCATTCGTATAAAAAATGTCTCTACCTTCTAATACGGGTAACATTAAGGATCCTCCAAAGATTTTTAGGTACCGCAGAATATAAAACTTCACTTTTGACTGATTTTTCGTAACTGCATGTTTGTCAGATGCATATTTACAGCATATAAACCAAATCAATGCATGACTTATAAATCTGATTACTATGAAATATAACTTGTACCATGTATTGCTATTTAAAGCACATGTAAAATCTGATCACTGTATGACTTATTGTCATACTATATAAAATTAGCCATTTATTATTAAATTGATGTGTATGCCTTATTGCAAGTGCCGGAAATTGACTCGTTCATACATAGTGGTAGCAGGCTTTCTACTGGGCCCTTCTTTTCCTACTTTCCCCTACTATTTTGATCTAAGCCCTACTTTTTGCTAAACAGCCCTATTTTCCCGACTTTTTCATTTCAAAAGGAAATACTCGCAAATCAGCTCGCATCTATGACATATATTGTCAGGTGGCAATTTTATTTAAGTCGTTCAACCAAGATTCAGTGATTGATATATGTTATGCCTCTCTAGAAGCCTGTATCGGACACTGATAATATGCAACTAAAACAATGAAAAATCCTACTTTTAATGTCAGAAATTCCTACTTTTTCAATAAAATCTTACCTTACTTTTACCCTACTATTTTTTGAAAGGGCAGTGGAAATTAAGCCTGTGATAGTTGGACAGGCTAATTTAACAATATAATATACAAGTTTACAGTTCGAGAAAAAAACATCAATAGTTTAATTTCAATTGAAAGTGAGAGAAACTTATACCAAAGTTTAACTTTTAAAATCTGAATCAAAGACCTAAATCAATGTATTTTTGGTCTTTGATCTGCATTAAATTTACTTTTTATAAATACTTTATTTTTATAGTGGTTTGAATCCTAGTGGCAAAGCATCTGTTTCAAATGAAGGGAGGTTTGATCCCAGACTTTGTCATAGCAAAGACAAAATAAAATGATACCAGTAAATTCCCTCATTACGGCCATGCTCAGCATAAAAGAAAAAAAGTTTTTCTTAATAATTATATCATTTTTTATACTTTTTTACTAAAAAATCTTAAATTTTCTGCCTTTAAATGTTTTTTCGATGTAAAAGTATATATAATTAAGTTTTTCTTTCCTATATCAATTTTATAAAGTTAACAAAATTTTAGATGAAACAGGAATTAAAACTTTAGACGAAATTGGAATCCTTTCAATTAGCACTTTAGACAAAATGGGGGTGAGAAAAAATATAGACCAAATGGGATAAGACAAAATGGGATTTAAGTCCCCGGTAAATTGTCTGTGTAATTATATTTCACTTTTTAGTTTACTTAATATTCAAATTTCTTAGTTATCTCTTTTTAATTAAAAAAAAAATGTAATATAATATACATGTATATTATTTTGTTTAATATATGATTATAGCTAGATTTGAGCAATATGTGATACTGGGAACATTGTGGGGTTTTTTGCCTAAATATATATATATCTTTTATTGCCTCCAATTGAATGTTTCACACACTACTTTATTTTTTTAATCCTTATAATTGCTGTCAATAATTGATTGTAAGATACTGATCAATGCTGCTGTGTAAGGTGACAGATTATGACACCATATGTACTGATTAGTTGTTTATTGGTTATAGTAATACCCCACTGTGCCAGACTGGGTGCAAACTAATTGGTGTCTTATCTTGATATCTTATCTTAATATTGCACTCTGGGGGATCTATACTGTTGTTGGTCTATCATAAATGATTGTACAACACATTATGGTCTGGGTTTTGTTGTTACGTTTGATATTTATCAAGTGACCAAGATATATTTTACTTAAAATGGTCTACACAAATAATCTTATTTATATATATGTGTAAAAAAACTAAAATGAACTTTAGCTTGTATTATTATAAATAAGCTTTAATTGCACAGCTTTGAAAACTTTGTAATGATTATAATTTAATGATAGTATCTAGACTTGTAATAACATTAAGTCTTAACCATAGTATTAAAATAAATGTCCATCTGCCTAATATAATTAAATTATTAGAGTTAAACTATTGTTTATGTTTTAATTACTCTTTTATTGGTGGCTAGGCTATTCCGTCGTAACTGGGTTGCTTTGGAATGTCTGTACAATATTTACCACAATTAATTAAAATAAATGTATAATAAACTTAAATATGCTAATCATTTTCAGTGCAGTAATATAAAGTCATTTCAATGCCAGCAAAACTTTTGCAAATACGAAATACAGGGTGATTATTAATATATGGTAGCATATTAAAATAACTTTAATTACTTTGTCAGTTTTTAAGATAATATTTGGTGTTATTGGCAATTGGTTAATATATTCATGCAAGTTTTATTCAGGACATAGATCATTTTCAAATGTTACATATATATTGTCAGCATCAAATTACGTCGTATTAAATTACCAATTTATTCCATGCATTTTACCCACTGATGCTTCCAATTTCACATTGTATTGTTGTTTTCAAATCAAGTAAATATGCTGGGTTTTTTTATTATACACTCCTTCCTTCAGGAATTGCCATGATCAGAAGCCCAAAGGGTTTAAATCCTGTGAGTGTAGGGGGCAGATTTAATGCGGTCTTCAAGTTCAGCGAAATGTTTCGGGTAGCAAAATTTACGGGAATCACTGAAAATGTATGGCTTCATCATTGACGTTATTGACATCAAGTTCGAGTGGCATGCATTTATTATCCACGTCTCATAAAAACTTGGGTTCATTAGCTTTGAAATAAGCTTGGCTACAGTACAGGAATAAACAATTAATACAGGGTGATCATTATAGTATGGTAACATAAATAACTTTGTCAGATTTAATGATTGAGAAGTGGTTTGACCCTTATTTCAAAGCGAATGAACCCAAGTTTTTATTAGGTGTGGATAATAAATGCATGTCCACCATGTCAAAAATGAGCAGTGGTCGTTATGTCCAATGGGGATTTTGTCCGGATTCCTCCTAAGGCATGGATTAGTTATGGGATAAGGATAAAATCCCCTATGGACATAATCTCCACTACTAATTTTTGTCTAGGCGGACAAAATCCCCAGCGTTGGGTGGACAAAATTCCCAGCATTCATTTTGCTTGAATCTTAATAAAACTTTATTTAACCTTGTTTCTACATATATAATTACTACATTTAAGGCAATATAAGGTTGTTTTGTGGTAAAATAGGTACGGTACTTTGTATACTATAACACCAATGAAAGAACTTCACATTATTAACAGTGGGGATTTTAACCAATCAACGCTGGTGGAATTTAACAAGAAAAATACCACGCCTATGTGTAATAAGTTTTACCTTACCTACCGTAGATTTCAACATGTTGTAGGCTAAGCTATGATCCTGAATATGTACAGATTCATTACTAATATATGTCGCTACATCTGGTTAAAGGTTTCACAAAATCAAAAACGATTAGAATTTTTTTATCTCGTTATATATTGATCATCCCTTATACATGAAATAACAATTAAAGGCCTCAAATATGGGGCTTGTGTACTTCTAAATTATAGGGCTTGTCTCAAAGATAAGCAGGCACCCTCTGGCCTCGAGGTGTTTGTGGATAATATACCATAGCTGACTATATGTATACATTTTTTCTTTTCAGTCCTTATGGTCATCATACAGGATCTTACCGACTTATACTTCTTGACTGAGTGATAGATGCTAGTTTGAATATATTACATGCACGTGGTTAGATTGCCATTCAGTAAGCTCATTGAAGCACTGTCTGTATGTCTATGATGAGATAACCCTACAACTGCCTAATTGTCATCTTCGATGGTCAATTAGAATACACATGATCAAGGTATTCCTTAAATCTTACTTATTAATTATGTTAGTTTTTACTCTGCATTCAGACTGCTGAATGCTCTTGCTGTTGCTGTTGCAACTTCAGTATTAACTGAGTACTATTAACAAAAAAGTTGCCCATCACCTGCTTACTTTCTATGCCATATAAATACTTTCTCGGTCACTGACATTCACATTATTTTGCACTCGACCACTTTATATATAACTTGAATGCTTTGCTCGTCAATCACTCTCTTTATATTAGTCACTCAAATAATTTTTATGCCCCGTATCGATAGGTCGGGAGGCAAATAGTGATTCACCTGTTTAGCCGTCCGTCCGTTTGTCCGTCCAGCCTGGTTAACCCAAATTGACGTTTCTTCTAGCATTAATATGGCTTGCTACGAAGCTTTCCAACCTGCATGGATGTTGTATATGACCACTCTCCACACGCCTGTATCACCTGACTCCATTTTGACCTTCACCTTGACCTTATTTTGGACTTAGACTTATTGACATCGCTTCGTTGGGGCATAAGCGTTTATTGAATGCAGTCTTGTTATATCACTGTCACTCTCAAATTTGCCTTTCACTAACACACTTTGTCCACCACTCCCATTTTCTTAATCATTCACTTTCTATATCACTCTGTCTATGCCACTGCATAATTTTGAGCTCCACTAAGAATATGGGAGCTTTTGTATTCATCGAACGTTGGTGTCCACATTGACGTAATAGTAATGTTAAAGTTTACATATATACTAGTACCACCTCAAATATTTGCAAAGTCCATTGACATATTGTTTTGAAATTTGGCACACTTATTTACCATCATGACCCAACCTTTATCCAAGGAGGGTAACTCTTATCAAGCATTTCAACCAAATTATGCCCCTTTCGATTCAGAAAATAAAATAAATTTTACACTTTCAAAGGATGTGACTGAGAATAGTGGAGCGCGCTGTCCACTGCATGACAGCTCTTGTTATGTCACACACTCACTTTGTGTTAAAACTCTTAGATTCTATTTGTCACTCACATACTGTATTCAACCCAATCTCTCACTTGCGTCCTATGTCACTCTCATACTTTCTATGATATTCATTAAACTCCTATGTCATTGTAATGTTAGATTTTATGTCACTCAAGTACTTTCTATTTTACTCTATCACTTTTCTTTGGCTCTCAAAACACTTTTTTGTAACTCACACTATTTTTAATCACTCAATAATTTAATTTGTCACTCATATACTTTCTATTAGGACCGGGACGATTACTCGGTTAATCAGACACGATTCGATACAAGGTGTAACCGGTTTCAATTTTGCAAAACCACTAATCGTTTAAAACAATGCACATCCCTAGAATGTTTATAAAATGTATATTACTGCATGTTTAAATGATATTTTTGACACTTTATACTGGAATAATTTAAAAATGATACTTTTAACATCAGATAATAAGTCATATAAGAAAGTTGAAAATACTTTGATATGGTCACCAGGAAGATATCACCATTTTCAATATTGCGGCCGATTAACCGGTTCGATTCGGTTTTATACTGATGATTAACTGGTTTCAAAATTTTGAAATCATCCCGGTCCTACTTCCTATATTACTCACACACTTTCTACATCACTCAAGTGCTTTCTATGTCACTCACTCATTTTGCTGTGGCACTCATATACTTTTTATGTTACACACAATTTCTATGTCACTCACACAATTTTCATATCACTCAAGTTCTTTCTAGGCTTGCACCCAAGTTCTTTCACTCATACACTGTCTATGTCACTTATACACATCACTCACACAATTTCCTGTGTCACTCACACACATTCTTTGTCACTCATACACTGGCTCTGTCACTCATACACTGTCTATGGCACTCATACACTGTCTATGGCACTCATACACTGTCTATGGCAATCACACTTATTTTATGTCACTCATACACTGTCTATATCACTCACACACTGTCTTTGTCACTCACAAACTTTCTATGTCACTCATAAACTGTCTATGTCACTCATAAACTGTTTATGTCACTCATACACTGTCTATGGCACTCACACACTGTCTATGGCACTCACGCATTTTCCTGTGTCACTAACGCATTTTCCTGTGTCACTCATATACTGTCTATATCACTCATACACTGTCTATGTCACTCATACACTGTCTATGTCACTCACACATTTTCCTGTGTCACTCACACACTTTCTATGTCACTCATACACTGTCTATATCACTCATACACTGTCTATGGCACTCACACATTTTCCTGTGTCACTCATACACTGTCTTTATCACTCATACACTATCTATGTCACTCATACACTTTCTATGTCACTCATACACTGTCTATGTCACTCATACACTATCTATGTCACTCATACACTTTCTATGTCACTCATTCACTGTCTATGTCACTCACACACCATTTAAGTCACTCATACTCTGTCTTTGGCACTCATACACTGTCTATATCACTCATACACTGTCTATGTCACTCATACACTGTCTATGTCACTCACACACCATTTATGTCACTCATTCCCTGTCTATGGCACTCATACACTGTTTTTATCACTCATACACTGTCTATGTCACTCACACACCATTTATGTCACTTTTTCCCTGTCTATGGCACTCATACACTGTCTATATCACTCATACACTGCCTATATCACTCATACACTGTCTATGTCACTCACACACCATTTATGTCACTCATTGCCTGTCTATGGCACTCATACTTTGTCTATATCACTCATACACTGTCTATGTCACTCACACACCATTTATGTCACTCATTCCCTGTCTATGGCACTCATACACTGTCTATATCACTCATACACTGCCTATATCACTCATACACTGTCTATGTCACTCACACACCATTTATGTCACTCATTGCCTGTCTATGGCACTCATACTTTGTCTATATCACTCATACACTGTCTATGTCACTCACACACCATTTATGTCACTCATACTCTGTCTATGGCACTCATACACTGTCTAAAGCACTCACACATCTTTTATGTCACTCAAACACTGTCTATGGCACTCATACACTGTCTATACCACTCATACACTGTCTATGTCACTCATACACTGTCTATGTCGCTCAAACACTGTCTATGTCACTCATACACTTTCTATGTCACTCACACATTTTCCTGTGTCACTCACACACTCTCTTAGTCACTCATACACTGTCTATATCACTCATACACTTTCTATGTTACTAATACACTGACTCTGTCACTCATACACTGTCTATGTCGCTCATACACTGTCTATGTCACTCATACACTTTCTATGTCACTCATTCACTGTCTATGTCACTCACACACCATTTAAGTCACTCATACTCTGTCTTTGGCACTCATACTCTGTCTATGGCATTCATACACTGTCTATGTCACTCATACACTGTCTATATCACTCATACACTGTCTATAGCACTCATACACTGTCTATGTCACTCATACACTGTCTATGTCACTCATACACTGTCTATGTCACTCACACACCATTTATGTCACTCATTCTCTGTCTATGACACTCATACACTGTCTATGTCACTTATACTCTGTCTATGGCACTCATACACTCTCTATATCATGCATACACTGTCTGTGTCACTCATACACTGTCTTTATCACTCATACACTGTCTATGTCACTCATACACTGTCTATGTCACTCATACACTGTCTATGTCACTCATACACTGTCTATATCACTCATACACTTTCTATGTCACTCATTCACTGTCTATGTCACTCACACACCATTTAAGTCACTCATACTCTGTCTTTGGCACTCATACACTGTCTATATCACTCATACACTGTCTATGTCACTCATACACTGTCTATGTCACTCACACACCATTTATGTCACTCATTCTCTGTCTATGACACTCATACACTGTCTATGTGACTTATACTCTGTCTATGGCACTCATACACTCTCTATATCATGCATACACTGTCTGTGTCACTCATACACTGTCTATATCACTCATACACTGTCTATGTCACTCATACACTGTCTATGTCACTCATACACTGTCTATGTCACTCATACACTGTCTATGTCACTCATACACTGTCTATATCACTCATACACTTTCTATGTCACTCATACACTGTCTATGTCACTCATACAATGTCTATGTCACTCACACACCATTTATGCCACTCATTCTCTGTCTATGGCACTCATACACTGTCTATATCACTCATACACTGCCTATATCACTCATACACTTTCTATGTCACTCTTTCTATGTCACTCACACACCATTTATGTTACTCATACTCTGTCTATGGCACTCATACACTGTAGATGTCACTCATACACTGTCTATATCACTCATTCACTGTCTATATCACTCATACACTGTCTATGTCACTCATACACTGTCTATGTCACTCACACACCATTAATGTCACTCATACACTGTCTATGTCACTCATACACTGTCTTAATCACTCACACACCTTTTATGTCACTCCTACACTGTCTATGGCACTCATACACTGTCTATATCACTCATACACTGCCTATATCACTCATACACTTTCTATGTCACTCTTTCTATGTCACTCATGCACTGTCTATGTCACTCACACACTATTTATGTCACTCATACTCTGTCTATGGCACTCATACATTCTCTGTTTCATGCATACACTGTCTATGTCACTCATACAATGTCTATGTAACTCATACACGGTCTATATCACTCACACACCATTAATGTCACTCATACACTGTCTATGTCACTCATACACTGTCTTAATCACTCACACACCTTTTATGTCACTCCTACACTGTCTATATCCCTCATACACTGTCTATATCCCTCATACACTGTCTATATCACTCATACACTGTCTATGTCACTCATACACTGTCTATGTCACTCATACACTGTCTATGTCACTCATACACTTTCTATGTCACTCACACATTTTCCTGTGTCACTCACACACTTTCATTGTCACTCATACACTGTCTCTGTCACTCATACACTGTCTATGTCACTCATACACTGTATATGTCACTCACACTTAATTCTAAGACCAAATTTCCTTAATAGGGGTTATTTGTTTTCTATTTACAGTGTCAAGCTGCAGTTACCAACCATTAAGATCTTAATTCAAGTCAGAATTCAAGGACAATACATCTCTGGACAGCACTTTACTTAATTTGTATGTTGTGGGCCGGGCATACCAATTTCAGAAAGGATGTATAAGTTGCACTTCTGGGAAAAAAGACAGGAAGAACCTCACAATCAAACCTTTTCAAAAAATATCTGAAAAAGCTTTAATCACCAGTACAACTTTATAGGCAATTGAATGTGTGTGGTGAATAGTTACTGAACTAAAGTTGATTAACTGTCAAGAAACATTTATACTTTCTCCAAGAATATCCAAGGCTCAAATGTTTGCACAGATGCATACCACTAACAATTTCAGCGTTTCAACAATTCGACCAGCTTGGTATCAATTTGCACCATTGAATTTTGTAATGATGCTTTTTATGCCCCCGCATCGATAGATCGGGAGGCATATAGTGATTCACCTGTCCGTTCGTCCGTCCGGCCTGGTTAACCCAAATTGACCGTTTCTTCTAGCATTAATATGGCTTGCTACAAAGCTTTCAAACTTGCATGGATGTTTTATATGACCACCCTCCACACGCCTGTATCACCTGGCTCCATTTTGACCTTCACCTTGACCTAATTTTGGACTTAAGACTTATTGACATGGCTTCCACGGGGGCATAAACGTTTATTGAACGCAGTCTAGTTCTTCATAGTGAATTTCTTGTGTTTTGTGAAATAATAAATATGTGTTCATCTTGTTTAGTGTTCTGTTTAGTTTTGAATTATTCTTTTTAGCTCACCTGTCACAAAGTGACAAGGTGAGCTTTTGTGATCGCTCTTCGTCCGTCGTCCGTCGTCCGTCCGTCGTCCGTCCGTCGTCCGTCGTCCGTTCACAATTGCTTGTGAACACACTAGAGGTCACAAATTTAGCCTGATCATTATGAAACTTGATCACAATGATCATCTCCATAAAATCTAGGTCAAGTTCGATATTGGGTCATCTGGGGTCAAAAACTAGGTCACTAGGTCAAATCAAAGGAAAACCTTGTGAACACATTAGAGGTCACAATTTGAGCCTAATCTTTATGAAACTTGATCACAATGATCATCTCTGTAAAATCTAGGTCAAGTTCGATATTGGGTCATCTGGGGTCAAAAACTAGGTCACTAGGTCAAATCAAAGGAAAACCTTGTGAACACATTATAGGTCACAATTTGAGCCTAATCTTTATGAAAATTGATCACAATGATCATCTCTATAAAATCTAGGTCAAGTTCGATATTGGGTCATATGGGGTCAAAAACTAGGTCACTAGGCCAAATCAAAGGAAAACCTTGTGAACTCACTAGAGGTCACAAATTTAGCCTGATCATTATGAAACTTGATCACAATGATCATCTCCATAAAATCTAGGTCAAGTTCGATATTGGGTCATCTGGGGTCAAAAACTAGGTCACTAGGTCAAATCAAAGGAAAACCTTGTGAACACATTAGAGGTCACAATTTGTGACTAATCTTTATGAAAATTGATCACAATGATCATCTCTATAAAATCTAGGTCAAGTTCGATATTGGGTCATCCGGGGTCAAAAACTAGGTCACTAGGCCAAATCAAAGGAAAACCTTGTGAACTCACTAGAGGTCACAAATTTAGCCTGATCATTATGAAACTTGATCTTAATGATCATCTCCATAAAATCTAGGCCAAGTTCGATATTGGGTCATCTGGGGTCAAAAACTAGGTCACTAGGTCAAATCAAAGGAAAACCTTGTGAACACATTAGAGGTCACAATTTGAGCCTAATCTTTATGAAACTTGATCACAATGATCATCTCTGTAAAATCTAGGTCAAGTTCGATATTGGGTCATCTGGGGTCAAAAACTAGGTCACGAGGCCAAATCATTGAAAAACCTTGTGAACACATTAGAGGTCACAATTTGTGACTAATCTTTATGAAAATTGATCACAATGATCATCTCTATAAAATCTAGGTCAAGTTCGATATTGGGTCATCTGGGGTCAAAAACTAGGTCACAAGGCCAAATCATTGAAAAAGCTTGTGAACACACTAGAGGTCACAATTTGAGACTAATCTTTATGAAAATTGATCACAATGATCATCTCTATAAAATCTACGTCAAGTTCGATATTGGGTCATCCGGGGTCAAAAACTAGGTCACAAGCCTTTGAAGGCCAAATCATTGAAAAAGCTTGTGAACACACTAGAGGTCACAATTTTGACCTTATCTTTATGAAACTTGATCACAATGATCATCATTATAGAATTTAGGTCAAGTTCGATATTGGGTCATATGGGGTCAAAAACTAGGTCACGAGGCCAAATCATTGAAAAATCTTGTGAACACACTAGAGGTCACAATTTTGACTCTATCTTTATGAAACTTGGTCACAATGTTTATCTCTATAAAATCTAGGTCAAGTTAGATACTGTGTCATTTGGGCCAAAATCTAGGTCACTAGGCCAAACAGGTGAGCGACCCAGGGCCCTTTGGACCCTCTTGTTAAGAATTGTTTTGACTTCAGTGTGATTTTTTGTGCTGAAAATAAACAAGATGTCCTTCATTAAAACAATATTTATGCCTCCCATCTTTGCACATGTGACATATATTGTCCGTAGGTCAGTCGATCAAATGGTTTTCATTCATTAACTGGAGGATGCTTTGCCCTTGGATCTTAAACTCTACATGGAGGTTGACAAGCAACAGTAGATGACCCCTATAAATCTTGAGATCAGTCACAGTGACTTATCAAGCATGTTTTCTTTTGTCTTTATATGCAGCACATTAATCACACTGAACTTGGTTGTAATGGTTGTATAGCTTGAACACAATATAACTAGCCATGTATACAAGTGTTATATTGAGGGATAGACCATGGTTGTTTCAGTAACTGGTCCGTTTATTGTTATAATTACATAATTATGTAAATGTGGTTAATAAATTATACTTTATTAAATGTTATTATGAGAGTAACACAATTGGATCAAATCATATTTTGATTTACTACATAGAGATATTTTTCTCACCTTAACAAAGTTTTACTGTTTTTGTAAACAAGGTAGTTTAATTGTCCACAAGCTATACAGTCATTGTCTTGGTGACCATCTGTCATACATATTTATCATTTATTTATGTCTCATTCACACCATAGGTATACTTTGTTCACATTCCGAAATTGAATTGTGAAGTTTACATAATACATCTGGCAGCATATGTTGTCTGTTGTTGCATAGATGTAGTAAAGTGCTACCAAAAAGCGCTTGATAGTGCTTTGGCTATGCATCAGGCTTCTAGTCAGGTTACAGAACATGCAAAACAAGACGGGTTTGTGAAACAATAATGCCCCCCGGTGACCTTGACCTAGTAACCTGAAAACAGGTGGAGGTTGTAGGTCTTTGAGCAGGCAGGCAGGCAGGGTGGACAGACAGACAGACAGACAGAGTATCACAACAGCATAATTGCTTTATATGTTTTAATTATAATCTAGGGTGAATGGATTTTATTTAATAAACACATCTATAAAGACACTGTTGAATACAACAACAACTTACAGAATGCATGGTGTTCTTATAATAAGATAAATATATTATGTTTCCTCGCCATAATGAATTGATCATGTTTTAATAAGAGTCTGCCAATACATCACATGGGTTCTTCTGCCTTCATTAGATATGTGATAAGGTCAAACGTCTTGGAACAGAATTGCGTTAAGCTACCTATAACACTGCAGGAATTCCTTGATGTATAACGCATGTCAACACTGATAGAACCTAGCACATTGATATCGTTCATTCCTTATATTTATATATATTTTTTTTTATGAGTTTAAAGTTCCATAGAAGTTGAAAATCAGATTAGTTCTGATAGCAGTACCCTAAGTTTCCAACCAGTACTTTATTGAAGCTGTGAACTGATAGTAATGACACTTTCTGAGGGTACCCGCATCCCTAAAGGCTATTGAATCAATTCTTCAGGATGGCATCTATATTCCTGGCAGACTTCTAAAATTCTGTAGTCCTGGAAAATACATAACAAAAGGTTTTGAAAATCACAAATTTTTAAGTAGGGCCTACTGCAATAACAAATGAATGCATGATTTTTTTGTCTTTCATCCTGTCTCTTTAACTGGACCATCAGATACAATTCAGCATTGAATATTGACCGCATATAACATATCGACGGTGCCAAACCAAAACCCCGTAACTCAATTCTGGCGCAAAACTTTTTTTGCAGCATCCGCTACACATCCCGCGCATTTCTGTGTTGTCGCCATTTCAATAGCCAATTGCGTTACTTAGATGGCGACAAGACAGAAATGCATGGAACGTCTAGTAGAAAGAAGTTTTCACACCAAATTGAGTTACAAGTGGTTCGGCACCGTCGATATTAGGTTTTATATGTCTAGTTATTTAGACACTGGTTTTCAATTGACTGGTTCATTACTACTCGGGCGTAAAACATGTAACAAGCAATCAGAAATGAAAGCGCCTGTGGCTAAGTGGTCTTCCTAGGAAGCGGGAGGTTGACAGTTTGAATCTTATAATTGGTGCAAGTCGGTGATGAACTGAAGTTATCGGTTGGTGAGCTGCCAGCTAGTTAAAAAAGGTTATTATTTGTAGACTAGATCCATCTCTGCCAGGCACCAAGCAATACGAGAAGGGATTCTGGAGATAATTTACGCATGCAGTGTCTCATAAGGAAAATTTGACAGGCCCCTATCAATAAGGGTGACTCTATAATCAACAAATGTTACCCTTTTTATAAAAGGCAATAGGAAATGAAATCTAAGCCCTTCTAGATTAACTCATTTACATAATTAATATATCACAGATGTTTATTCTACAGTAGTGACCTACAGAATGATATATACACAGTAGCCTTGAAGCCCATGTAGCCGGTGTATCAAACACAATTGACAAAATAAAAATAAATCACGAACTCCTCGACGCATATTTTGTTGGAAACTGCTAAAATGATCTTTAATCTTTAATAAAACTGCAAAATCACATCAAATGACCTTTGAAATTGGAAAAATACATGTAAACAAACACCATGTCAAATTTTCAGGAAAGGGAGATAACCTCATGTTGCCGGTGCAACAGTAACATTTTCCAAGTAAATTTGGTCCAGTTTGTTGACAAGTTGATTTTTTCGCGCCAAAAGTTGCACACGACCCTTTTTATCAATGGATGACGTCATAGCTGTCAAAATTATGTTTGATAAATAAACAAGCGAGCATTGAATACATGCATGTCAAACATTGCCGATTAAATAAAGATTTACTCGTGGTGAAGGCACGGTGTAAGTTTTTGTTGTGATTTCATTCAGAAATTGGTCTATTTCGTATTTATTTATTTAATTTGCTTGTCAGTTATTGTAAACAATCCTGCAGGCAATGTCACGAGAAAAAGAATCTAAATTTCATGAGAAAATAACATACACCGGTACCGTGGATACACCGGCTTCATGGGGTTTCACTATACTTTGTCTATGTAACTCCACATTTAGCATTGGATAACCTTATATCATTCAGAAATGAGTAGCCTAACAATTTAAAACTGTCTAAACTTGTTATTTATGTAAACAATTACGAAAATAATTATGCTGTGGTTTCTTTTCCCACGAAGAAAAAACGGCGATCCGTCATAGGGTCGCGAAAATATGTTACAAAGGCGATATATACAAAAATATGAAATATTTTTTTCTTTTTCTTATAAACTTACCTGCAGAGATCGTTACTTAATCAAAGAATGCTATCTCGATGTAAAAATACTTCGTAGACATCTCATTATCCGACATATCGTCCGTCGATAGCAGTTTTTCATGGGCGCCGCCATTGTTGTTTACAGTTCTTCGTTCGGTGTCGTTCAGTAAGACAGTTCGGTTAAAACTATATGTTCTCCGAACGAAGATTCTAACTGAACGCAAGGCAGATCTACTACCAAAATTAGCAACAACATTTGTTTCGATCATGACAATCAATTTCAATGGAACTACATTTGTGTATTCGACCACGTACATTAATTAATTTATAAACATTCGGACTGCCTCTATTTTCTTCCCAATGCAAAGAGAAAATATTATCGAAGTAAAATTCGAACATGATTATATTCTGATATTTTTATTAATTTGTCAATAAATATACCAATATTTGTATAATTAAAAACTTAATTGCACCCGATATGAAAACTTCCGTAATTCTAGACAGCCCTAGCTAGGACTCGCAAGGATTACGGAACTTCCGTAATCCTAGCGGAACCGTAATCCTAGCCACTGCCGTAAATATATCCCAGAGTGCACCAGTCAAGATGTCAGCCTCCATGGTGGTGAATCTGACAGCGATTTTTCGATTTCTATGCGTTTTATTCCTCTTGTCGATGGTTAACATTGCAATTGACGTATCTTCACACGAATTTCATGGTATCTTATTGACTTTTGTTTTATTAGAAACTGTTGTCTAAATTGCTTTGACTTGTCATTTCGTGTGTTGATCACACATTGCATCTTTCTGAAAACTTGAGTAGATTTCGGATAGTGCATTGTTTACATTAAATCTTCTCTATTTTACAATACACCTGTGCATATTTTGTATAAAATTGTGAATGTTTATCCACAGATATTCATGAATGTTTTTTGGGTTGTTCTGTGCTATGAAAAGTAAAAATTCTCTAAATTATTTGCCATAATTAGTCAATTTAATGATTGTTATAAATTAAGTGCATAATTGTCACTGATTGTCTCCCTTTGGCTTTAACATAAATTTGTACTTTAAAGTACTTGGGTTCCTGCCAGTTTCGGATATAAATGAATGATGACACTTTGCGTTCGTTAGAAACCTCATATCTAGTTCAATTTATCTTCCATGAATTGTCAATTTTGTTAATAGTTGTAAAACCATATTAATTTACTTCATCATTGTATTCTTCTTTCAATCAAAGACCTAAATTACACAGATTGGACACTCCACTGGAAATTGAGAGAAAACGCAAAATAACAGGCAGCAGATTTAGTTAATGTGCATAAAACATTTTTTAGTCATCCAATTTTAATGGACAATGTATCATGTTGAAGAGCTTAGTTTCTTCTATAGTACTACATAAAGTAACTCATTTTTGTCTACCTCTTATAAAATACAGAAAATTAGGAATTGAATGAAGCAAATCAGACATTTTCGGATAAACTTGGAATTTACATTAATTTGATGAAAATGAGAGTAAGTCTGGCTCTTCGGGGTCTACTGTTTCATTCCTTGTCTGATTTAAATAAATGAGGTATCATTTTGAAGCTGAATAATAAATCTATTGCATAGACTAATTAGATATTTCGTAAGTATATTAGAACAGGAAATATATTGTTTTAAAAACGGACGAGATTTCGCGAGATTTCAGAAAACCTGCCACGAGATATCGTGAGACTTGGTAAATGTTTCCAATCTGTGTAATTTAGGTCTTTGTTTCAATGAAATCTCCATTTTATTTCAGATTTCTTTCTATGCAGAAAATGTGGTGCTGAGATTGTTGAGTTGGTCGATATAATGAACAGACCCAGTGAACAAGCTTTGAAGATTCGGAATAAAACAATTGGTCATACACCAAATGTGCTTATACAGTTGTTTAAAAACCCTCATGGTAATTTTAAAGGATTTACATGTGTTAAACCTTCTTTTTGTAACTTTAAAATACCTTAAAACAATTTCTTCCCTCTGCATTTAAATGACCATAGCAACCATAACAAAATATTCCTATTTGCTAGAGTTATTGCCCTTTAATGGTAAAAAATGAGTTTATCCATTTTTGACCTGATTTTGAATTGTTTGTACCGGGCTTAGTTGTGCTTGTTGTCAGGAATTTGTTTGGATGATTTTTCCATGGTCACCGAAATCTGACCAACTATTAAGGAGAACAAGTATAAACACTAATTATGCCCCCGTATCGATAGATCGGGAGGCATATAGTAATTCACCTGTCCGTTCGTCAGTTCGTCCGTTCATCCGTCCGGCCTGGTTAACCCAAATTGACCGTTTCTTCTAGCATCAATATGGCTAGCTACAAAGTTTTCAAACTTGCATGGATGTTGTATATGACCACTCTCCACGCGCCTGTATCACCTGCCTCCATTTTGACCTTCACCTTGACCTAATTTTGGACTTAGACTTATTGAAAGGCCAAATTCTTGGTTAACCCAAATTGACCGTTTCTTCTAGCATTAATATGGCTTGCTACAAAGCTTTCATACTTGCATGGATATTGTATATGACCACTCTCCACCTGTCTGTATCACCTGACTCCATTTTGACCTTCACCTTGACCTAATTTTGGACTTAGACTTATCTCCCTTCCCTTTTGTATTTTTACAATAAAATTTTGTCTGGAGCGTATTTTCAAAACTATTTAACATATTGACTTGAAACTTGAAATATAAATAGATGGCAACTTGGAGAAGTTCATTGACAAAGAACAATAACTCTGTCTGTCTTAAATTTCGAATTATCTCCCCTTTAGTTTTTTTATAGTCAAATTTTGCTCTGAGTATATCTTCAAAACTATTTAACATATTGAATTGAAACTTGGAATATAAATAGATGGCAACTTGGAGAAGTGCAATTACTAAGAACCATAACTCTGTCTGTCTTAAATTTTGAATTATCTCCCCTTTAGTATTTTCAGAATCAAATTTTGACCGGAGTGTATCTTCAAAAGTGTTTAAGATATTGCCTTAAAACTTGATATATAATAGATGGTAGCTTGTAGAAGTGCAGGGACCAAGAACCATAACTCTGTCTGTCTTACATTTTGAATTATCTCCCCTTCAGTATTTTCATGATAAATTCATGAGCCCCTGATAGTCCAAAGCCATGTAACACTATCAAACATTTTAACTGAATAATGGCCCCTGATTGACTTAGCTTTTTATGGACATGGCTAAGCCGCTTCCACGGGGGCATAAGCAGTTATTGAACGCATTCTTGTTTTTGATCTGCATTTGAGACCAGTACTAATATTTCAATATGATATACAGGCAAACATCACAATAGAGTCACTTGTGTTTAAGCAATGACAAGGGATACATCCAAGTCATTGTTTAAGGCAGGTTAAAACATAGTGCATTGATATAAAAATGGGCAACAGTTTTATTCCTTGTGTGAGTCAGATGATTGCCTCATTCAGGTGTCCACTAACACCAGGGCCTAACACATGTTTTACAATATTTGTGTACTTCAGGTCAACAGTATGAGGTGATTACTGCTGCCAAAGCAAGTGTATACAGAGCTAGTCAGGTAATGGTACCTTTGGTTTGATATTAAACTGAGCCACCAGTAGTTAGAAAACATTAAAAAGTCAGATAAAAATGCTACATGTTCATACATGACATTGTACCAGTGACATATACAATTGAACATTAACATAAGACACCCCACACATGACACATGATTGCCAATGCTTACACTTTAATTGAATTCCTGTTGGAATGCATGACTTACAAATTACTCCCCTTTATAAGCCGATTTATTTGAGTTTTTATAAAATACATAGTTTAAAATGAGCTCTAGTTATGCATTAGTTTAAATGAAATGAGCAAAACACGATATTCCTGGGGTGGAGGTTTTATACTTTAAATAGCGGAAGTTGTCTGTAGCAACACGACAAACATCGCACCACTCTGCAATAAAAATGAGTCCGTATGAAAGTGCGCATATTACACGTGTTAGAATGCAAATAGATATAAGTTTTCCGTGATATACCGGCCAATATATCACGGTTTGTCGTTCACATGCCTACGGCCTTCGTGATTAATTCCTACGCATATGAACTCCAAACCGTGATATATTGTCCGGTATATCACGGAAAACTAAGATCTATTTCCTAAATCACTGATTGTAGTTTTTGAGTGTACCAGAAAGCTAATTTGCACTTTCTTTGATTTCAAAGTACACTACATGACTGTAAGTTGCCATTTTGACATAAAATAACTCCAAATCTTACTAAACCAGAAAAAAAATTTTCTTTAACTTCCCTGTATAAGTTAATTTTTTCATTATTTTGGCTTTTTTAGAGTTTCTTAATTGCACCATTTTCCTGCATTCTCGTTCAACCAGCGTATTTTCTTCTGTTATAACTTAACTAGTCTGACTAACCACTGATGTGTTAGGAAGTATTCTTGTAGATATGATGTCATTTTGTGTATTTGTAGGAGACAAGCAGTGATACATGGTGGCCGGGATATAACTGGATTATATTGGGATGTCCTAGATGTAAACATCATATTGGCTGGTAAGAATCTCTAATGTCTAAAACCTGATACTCAACTTTATATATTGTGGTACAGTGGTTAGTGCATATGATTTGATACCTGGCAACTGGCTTAAGATACAAGATTATGTACATACAGGTCAGAGTTATATGCCCCTGTATCTACCTGATGCAGGAGTCATATAGTGATTGTCTTGTCCATTCGTTCATCTGTCCACTCGTCCGTCCGACCATTCGTTACAAAATGTTGAAACAAAAATATTTTGAAGTCCATCAAAGCATTGATTTCAAATTTGGCATTCCTGTTTACCATCAAAAACACATTGCATTATCAAAGCCAAGTACCTAAAAAACATCTTTGTCAAAGCCGTGTAACACTACCAAACATTTAAATAGAATTATGGTCCGTGAACTATTTAGCTATTTGTTATGGAAAAGGCTTCCACCAGGGAATAAGCATTCACTGAATGCAGTCTTGTTCTCCGCATGTGGAGAGGTTTATGGATCCTTGTATTGATTGTAAATGGATATTGTGATTCACTGTTGTATGCTATTCCAGCCTTAATTAGAAGTTGTAATTATGAGGTCGAAATATGCCTGAAGTCTCTCAGTATATAGTGTTTCCTGTTTTAATCCCCCAGCATCTACTGATGCGGAGGCATATAGTGATTGTCCTGTCCGTTTCTTACAAAACTATCAAGTTGATTGACTTAGCTAATTATTATTGACAAGGCTTCCACCGGGGCATCAGCATTTACTGAACACAGTCTTGTTTTAAAGTAACTATAGAAGCATGTTCCCCTTACCAATAACACTTAGTGACTGGATAAATAAAACAGTTCTGTGACATGATTCAAATGTACCCGGCTGCTTCCAATAATTATGTAATATTCACCTTCAACACTGGCAATGGCTTCATTGAACTCTAGGTTGAATGTAGTCTTATGTCATGTGAACACATAACATTACAAAGCTCATATGGCATAATACAGCTAAACTACTTATTTAGATTGAAGGCCTTGAAGGCCTCATGGTACATGTAAGATAAATTATATCATCAGTTCTGCATAGAACTTCATCGAAGATATGATCTATTTTCATGTTTATAAAAACCCTATAACAAGTGTTGAGGCAAATATTATAGTTCATTTACTTAACAATGGCATTTTATCGTACATTTGCAGGGAGTATATTCCAAGTGATAAAAAAGATCCTGTGAAAAAATCTTTCTTTGGTCTCGTGTTAGGTAACTTGTTACATGAAAATGGTACGTAGTTACTAAATTAGTATTACACCAACTTACTTTGAATATACTCGTAGTCTTGGACTTTTAGTATATAGAGGATCTATCACAAATTTTCTGTTGATATAAACTTATTGTAAATGAGTTCTTGGACACAGAGTGTTAAATTCCTTTTATCATTTGACACAGTAAAATATGCACATTTCTGTTGAAAAACAGACTCCGTTCTATAAACAACATGCATAACGTCATTTATAGGAAATTATGTGATGCCATGAAATAATATTACGGTATGCTGGTTAGGGCTGTGACGGTACGCTCACCTCACGATATGATATGTACCGTCAATTTTTCTAACGGTTCGGTATATTTCGGTATGATACAATATTCTCTAACAACAGCTTAAATATACTGAGCCAAAGTTCTAACTAGACCCCATATCTATTATGGTATATTTTTGTTGGTAATAGAAAAATGCGAAAATAAATAATATGATGTGAAAAACAATTTTATTTCCCACAACAAGATTAATCATTCAATAACAGAACATGTTGGCTCATCACAAAACACATTCTTTTACAACTTGACCCTCTAAGTTAAAAGTCACACTGTTCCAAAAGCGCGTATATCCGCCATTTCATCGAGTGATTTCTGAGCAACGTCTAAGCCTGGTTCGGATGTAAAATCGAATGTACCCCTGTTCAATGACAGACCGTGTCCTAAAGATGAATTGCTGCAATTCTTGAAGATTTTTAGGGGCGACCGGAAGTCGTCTGATGCGTCAATCAAACTCTAGCCAGAAGTGGTTTATATGGGGATTTGTAACCCAACTAACCCCTTTAACATGATTATGTGCTAGGAATTTCTTAATTGTGGCAGTTGTGAGATTAGTAGCCCCATCATGTATGAGGGATAAACAACCACACATCATCATTTTGGGAATTGACGTCCGAGATATTGCTATATTCAGCCTCCTGACGTCAATGACATTTTGCTGAAAAACGAATACGTAAGTGCCATTACACAAAACTACAACCCTCTATAAGGGTATTTTTCACGGGGCCGAGGTCATCGGGGCTCATCCACTTCACTTCCGGTTCGAACGTACCTGTTCAGAGGGTATGTTTGCATGACGTCAACACACTCAATGTGACCCGCATTAATAATCAATACCAACAGGAATCCTTTTTCCCAAGGTAAAGCTAATGTTTTAAACAATAATAACCAATCAGATCATAAAAATAAAGGAATTGACGCATTTTACCTGACTCCATCATGTTCAGTTTCCAACATTCCTATAACACGTGTTCTTTTATCGTTCTGCATTCGAAGCATGTTTTACTTGGTTAAATAAATTTATGTTTTTCAGTTTGGGATGTCTATAGGCTTTGGAAGTGATTGCAAAAAAATCATTTTAGGACAATGGCTGGTGTTCAGCACGTGGAAAACACGTTTAGCACGTGCTTCCTCGATTACGTAATTCTAGGACATTGACAAATATTTTTTTCTTAAAATGTGTACACTGTCAATACACATTATAGTCTTAATGATTTCAGAACAATACCTTTGAAAATGGAAGTCTTATTGAGGTTTATAAAACGTCTAGTTGGAACTTTTGCTCAGTGTACTACAATTTTTAAGTGACAATGAATTTTTGATTCTATACTAGCAATTTTTACGTGGCTATCAACTATTTAAAATGATTTTCAACAATATGAGGCATATCTTAATACAATGAAAACGAATGATGCGTAGTAATTAAACATAATCAGAGGGCTTTCAGACATATTCGTTCTCTGAACATTATTTTGCTCATGAAAAAGCTTATACCGAACCATACCGAAATTTGCAATTCTTGTACCGTGAACCGTGTGGGACTGAAGTCCGCGGTCTTTTGTGTACCGGGGTATACCGTTACAGCCCTAATGCTGGTCAACAGTATCATATTTCTGTCATACAGAGACTCACTCTCCCAGTATCATCATGACACCCGGCAGAAACGTCAGTTACCTAGAACTAATTATGCAGGGTGTGAAGGGAGTTATGGTATTCCAGTACCATTTTTAACACGTTTGGAACGTCATAGCCTGGGATTGAACCCAAATCCTGTCACACTTGAAGCTAATGTTCTACCACTAGGCTATTAAAACTAATCAGGAATTTTATATGAATATAATCACCAGTGCTTACTGATTATCTGATTGAGGCTTGAACCAAGAAATTAATATTTTTATGTTGAAATACTTGAAGCTCCTCAAGCTACCAGGTTTCCTTGATTACTAATAAACTGAAATACTTTACATCATTATCATAGCTTTTAATACTAAGTATTTGTTTTTGTTTTGACAAAGTTCTAATTACACTGTATTGACTTTTCTTAACGTAATGTACTTAATGTAATTGTTAACTTGTTATTTTACAGATGCAGAAAATCTGATAGTTTTACCAAAGTCATACACCACGTGATGTCCAGAGAAATATTGATAATGATCTGAAATTGACTAGAGATATTTCGCTGGCTTAGAATCAGAAGGTCGTAACTACAAAATCAATATATTGAGAAAACAAGAAAAACTGTCTGACAATCACTCTTTACTTACTGGGTATGGTAAAACAAGCTTTTTCAACTTCAGTTTGGTCAACATGACAGGTTCGGATTTTTATGAAAAAAAGGCCTTATTATTCAGATTTCAAACATGTATTAGTCTTATAAGGTTGTAAGTGCTCATTCTAAGCCAGCAATTTATCCCTCCAACCTTTGAAGAAGAGGTGGCATATTGTTACCTAAAGTGGAAAGCCTTATTACTTTGTTCAAATAATTTAATTGACACTTTGCATGTCTGTGATTTCTTGCTGATTTTGTTAGTTTATTTTCTGGAACTGATAAAATATCTTACAATGTTTATACACATAACATCTCTGAAAACAGTTTAGGCCCCGTGATTATAAACATGTTCTCATTCTCAAACTTGAAAAATTGCTTTTTTTATAATTTTGCATCAAAACCAACACCAACTTGTTGCAAACTATTTGATTAAGAAAATGAACCACAAAATAACATTTTTCCATTCACTATCAAAGAAGTTACAGCAGTTTTTGTAACTAAGAAAATGCTCCTATTTGAGTACGGAGTTTAAGTTTGAGCATGGAGTACATAATCCCAATGTATATAATCATTGGGCCAGATCTCTAAGCTATGCATAATATTTAGGTTTTTCTCCATAGCAAAACATTTGTTATGCATATTTATTAGATTTTCATAACAAATTATTTTAAGTTTTAACAATAACCAATCAAGTTCAAGTAATGATTCAAACTGTACATGTACATAAATAGGTTAAAATTTTAATATGGGACTATGGAGTAACTGGTTCTTTTACAAACGTATGTATGGCAGTGTTGCAATACCATGTGACTTTGACATCACTGAAGGCTACAAATCCAACATTGCAAAACATATAGTTGCCGTAAGTATTTTATTATCATACCGGTACCTATTTTTATGAAACATACACCAGTCTAATGGAAAATAAGTAAGAGTGAAATGAAATGTAGTTTCACAGGAGTTGGGCAGTTTTGTCTAGGACCTTATGAAACCTTGGGAAAAATATGGCTTGAAACTTTAGCCAGACACTCTGTCGGTTTCACAGGGTATTCAATGGGATAAAACTTGACAAGCTGCTGAAGAAGATCATATGTTTCTTGGAAAGCATATCGTCGCTTCCACTATAATATCCCGGACCAACATTTTTACAAATTTTTTTAAATTTTATTTTCCGTATCTATATAGTTTTCCGCGTCGTTCCATGTAATAACCAGGCTAGTAAGCCAATCAGAAACGGTCTTTTTGGCGCTTTTATAAAATACAGGATCTTCATTGGTCAGTATTTCAAACTTATAAAATACCGGAACTGCAAAAAATATGCATGTCCGGCATTTTATTACACTTTAAAGCGACATAACTATATAAGAAGGTAAATTTATAAGTCCGGAACTACAATTTTCATGTAGCTTTGGGTTAATTATAACATGCCGTGTCTAAAATTTCGTATTATAAAACACCGAACCTTACATATTTTCTAATTTCTCATTAAATATCAAGTGTGTATTCAATTTTACAATAAAGCTTGTTTAAAGAATGTTTCAATATGTATATATGTTAATAAAATTAATGTTATTGAATATATAGATATTTCGCAAAAAAAACTGTTTTTTGCTTCTCCTGAAAAGTTGGTGTTTTGTCGGTCCGGGATATTATAGTGGAAGCGACGATATTATGTTTCCCTTAGATTGGCAAACGTTTAATAGAAATCGATGAAAAAATAAAATACTTAAGACTATTTTTGTTTTCTTTAAACTTTGATTAAAGTCAGGTGGTATTGATACACTGTATGCTACAATTGGTATGTTTGAATGTTATATATTTACAGATATACGTTAATGTGTTCAAAGATATATTCATGTATTTATTTTCATACTGTGCCATAGTGTGTTTATTTTTGGTCTTCTGTAGATTTATTTAAAGTGTATTTAATGATGTTACTTAGTAACTTGATATTCTTATGATGTTGAAAATGTCATATTAGGATCTACCAGACTACCCTGAAAATATAATTGTCTGTCACTGGATAAGTGTATGCTTCTGCTTGTGCGTTGGTTAAGTTTATTGTCAGGGTCATTTTTATCGAAAACTATCAAAGGTATAAACTTGAAACTTAGCATAGTTATTCACCATCACTAGAGGAGTCCATACTCACAGTAACTGACAAGGCTGCTAACTATGTGACCTATATTTATTGAGTTATCTGCCCTTGTAATTATAAAAAAGAAAGTCCACTTTCCTTCACTTGTAGGTGGTGTCAGTGGTCCACTGCTTTTGTAGTACTGTATTTGTAACAAGGCTCTCTGGTCTAGATAACGGATCTTTATAAAGGCTTATCAGACGCTGTACATAAAAGTTACTGCAAAATCTTTGAGAAACTACGTTAAACCTTGAAGTAACATCTGATTGTAAAATTAATATGATAATATCATGCAACTGAAGCCAGTTTATAAGGTATATAATTTGGTTGAAAACTTTAATTAGTGTGTAATTTTCCTTTGTGGCACCTGAAAAAATATTGTTTTGGCCTAGTGACATGTGTAATTTTCACATGATTTTAATCATGTATAATATTATTTATTTGTTATTGCTTATAGTTTACATGTAATTTGTGCTCAATTTATTTTATTTATATGTGCATATATGTTTCATGTTATGGCACTAGTTGTCCAACCATATGTTTGTTAAGATAATATCATGAATCAATGTTATAATTATAATACAGATAGAATTTCCTACTGGACATTATTCTAATTTTGTCAAGGTGGACAAAATTCCCATAACTCATTTTGCTAGGTTCTTTGTAACAATTATTATCCTTGTATTTTCATTTATGCATGAATTCCGAATGGTGTACACATAAGGTTACTTTTGTTGAATGGCTACTAAGTCCAATCGGAAACGTAACATTTTATAAACATTATATGCAGTGTGTGTTTTGTCCACCCAACATTTGTGGCGATTTCATCCACCCTGAGAAATTCTTAATGGGGAATTTGTCCACCCTGACAAATCCATATTGAGGAATTTGTCCATCCAATGTTGGGGGATATTGTTTATCATAATAAAATGTCCAGTGGGAATTTTGGTCATACAACCATGTTATACTGTAAGCATGGACTAATCATTTTTGCATGATTTTATTTATCCACACCGGATATTCCATTTGGGCGAGGCCCCATGAAGAGTTTAGTCATTTTAGGTTTCGGAGGATAGTGCAGATACAGGAGGTCTACTCATTCCAGAGACATCCCTGGTTCTTTTACATGCCAGATGTATAGCACCCATACATGAGATCTAGGTTTAAAGTCTCGTCCGAAAGACTATTAGTAAATTTTGTTGGTCAGCCCTGGGATTCGAACCCACAACCCCGATATAAGATGTCTCATGCTCTACTGACGGATCTAAGCGGGTTGACTCTTGGACATAGTAACTCACTTGAATGATATCACACATGGTAGTTATAGATATACATGGTATAGGGCTTGATGTTACATTCAAAACCATTCCTATTATTGCCTAGGAATTTTTATTTACATATTTGTACATTATTGTTTTTCTGTTGATGATGTATACTGTGTAACTTATACTGTATGAGGGGTGTTGAAAAATTCTGCTACAATCATTATGTGTCCCTGAAGATGTCATCCAGGGCTATATCCAGCAGATGTAAACATATGTGTAACATTAATTTGAAAAGGTAAATATAAATATGTTCAAATTTCAACAGTCATGAGGACCTTCATCCATAAACATCTGCCTGATTATATCCCTGATGTCAGCCAAGCCCATGTCAATGCTAAATAAACATGGCAGCTATGCCCCTAATGAAGATGTTTAAAAAACAGAGACTCAATCTATAAAGTTCAGTGTTGTACATGTACACTGTGTATTTTGCGCAACAAACATACATTATGACATTGAGTAAGATCATGTTTCTATAACAGCTGTGGATGAATTGTACATGCTGATTCTATGCTGTATGATATTATCATATTATACATCTATTACATTGATTCTGTCATACATGGGCGGGCCGGATATACCAGGTATGAATCCTGGATCATCTATACAATACTTACATTAAATATAGCCTGGGTAGAGGGACTCTCCTTGACTCGGTCTCACCGTGATTGGTTCTAAGTACTACATTGTGTGTTCTACAGAAGTATCATGTCTCCACTTTTGTTTACTGAAATTCCTTGTTATTGTAGGTATTTATTAAGTTTTTATTGGCAATATATATATACAACTCCATACTTATTATAATGTACGTACATTGTATATACAATTATATTCTTAATAAATATTGAAATACATTTTTATTTTGTTTGTTGATGTACTGGTATGTAAAGAATAGAATAGAATTGATAGAATTTTATTTTCCAATCAAGGGTCATACGTGTATATGATATTAATGACATGTATAATCACAGCATAAAACTTTCAACAGTAACACTTATAGAAAATAGAGAAAACATAGCCTTAAAGGCATTACAGAAGTTGATAATGTAACTAAAGCTTAATTCGTATTGGAGTTGAAACAATTTTAAAACAAAAGTATAGTGATAAAGAAAAAAACATATAAATTGTTTATTTCTGTCTCATCCACATTTACAATTAAGCAAACAACATCATATAATACAACTAAAATATGTGGTCATTCTGACTAGAATTATAAGAGACCAGCATCATAAACCAATAAAAATATCCGATTCTAAGACTCTAATTTGTGCAAAATCGCAATTTGAGATGAGATTTGTGCTTGAGATGCTTAGATCGGGGCCAGGTATGGTATGATCAAACAAGGTGTCCGAGAATGAAAATGTACACAATAACAGGATAACTAAAATCACAGGTAACATGGTCACCATATAAATGTCTACACACGTTTCAGAGCTAGTCTCATTGTAGTTCTGGCGTCCTCCTCACTGCTATGGCCTTCTGAAATACAAGTATAAAAAAACATTTATGCAGAGCATACAATAGCGCCGCGCAAAAAGTAATACGACAGGATTATGATAACCTACCTATTGTAAATAAATTTTAAATATCAAAAATAGGTTTGTCATTCACACATTCTCATGCATATCATCAGTCTGGGTAATAAAAAACCTTTATCTTATCGTATACAACCTCTGTGCAGCAACACCCATTGGGAGTTCCAAAAATTGATAATGGTTTGAGAGTTTTGCCCCCCCCCAGGAGGTTAAGCTGGGAACGGTGGTCTAGAGGTAGGTCGAACTGTTCGCCCCAGGTTCGAGAGGTCACAGGTTCAATCCCCGTTTGGAGCACTGGTTAATTTCTCTGAGCAAGAATAAATCGCATGCTCCACTCCACCCAGGTGTAAATTGGTGTCTGTGAGGGTAATGTCCATTTCTGGGCACCGCAGATCGAAGTTGGCTGCCACACCCTATATTAAGGAGAGAAATAGTCTTCACAGGGAAACTCGAATGTAGGTTTCATTAGGTAGCCAAATGACCAGGGGGAGTTAAAATGTCAAAGGGTGGTCGATCGACTGAACAGCTGGAAACAGCTTTCGAAAATTAGTACATGTAACCTTTTTGAGAAAAAAACTTCTAGTAGTGTAGTAAATACGTGCTTAAGTGAATTTTTGAAGGTTTAAAGAGGTTGTTGTTTCACAGAAGGTTGCTATATAGAGGTGGAACTGTATATAAATCAAAGACCATGGTCTACCTCCTGATTGGATACTCTGACGTAGTACGTCTTGTGTAATATCCTTCAGCGAACGTTTCCTCGGGGGACCACGTGGGTGAGGGTATAGATCCACTGTGTCAACTACCTTCTCGTGAATTATCTAAAATATCAAGTATACTATATTGATGAACTTGACGCCGAAAATAATAGTTACAAATGGACAAACTATGTTTACACCCAATATGAAACAAGCGGACTATGTTATGGCGCGTATACAGCTACATATAAGCGAGTACGCGGCTCTATCTTCTAGTCTGGTTCCCTGTCCTAAATCTTGCACCCAATGACAGTTACATTAGGCCGGACATATACTGTAATGTAATGAAATATTTCGGTAGCGGGAACCAGACTACTGTATCTTCATGATTTCGACAAACATAATGTTTCAGGAAAATTTGAGTTGAAACATAATGACTGCCAACATCAGGGTACACATTCAAAAGGTTTATTGAATACTAATAATTAGCTTATTATTGTATAATAATTGGGAATTTGTTCAACAACAACACGTATATTGTAGAATTATTATTATATTTACGTTTCGGCCGAGGCCTTCTTCAGAATAACAATGATTCATGTCCAGTTCTTATGATTGTATGGGTGTTGTAAAGAATTGGCCGAAGAGTTGTTGCTGTAGGAAGTGACGGACACACCAATTTTTCTGAACTAACCTTTAATGAGATGAGATCACTGTTAACACCATGTCCAACAAGTATAGTATCTGCTGAGAACATGTCCAGTAGTTCATCGCGTAGTCCATCAAATGTCATGGTTCCTGGATTAGGTAAATCTTCCTCCGTTATACCACTCCATCTGTAGTAAACATAAAATAATAGGCTTTCAACAGAAACAACAAATCACAGAGTCGCACCATAACGCAAGCTGTCAAGAAAAAGAAAAAACACAATATACATGTGCACTTACAAAGGACACATCACTACAACAGTAATATTAAAGAGACCAGGACAAACAACAAAATAAAAAGACGGTAACGCTATACACATGTAGTAAACAATACAAACATCAGGGGATATGCAGTGGTTGCTTTTGGTTTCAGAAAAGATGCTTAATATACTAGTATCATCGAAATAATGCTACAGAATTAGCTCGAAAATTTGCTTAAAAAAACAACAAATGTAAATGAATGGACAGTGAAGTGGTATAATAAGGATATACGATCGTTACTCGTACGTGGCTATCAACAATAATAGATCAACACTATTTACACTGTATTATAGTCGATGACATCGGATGTTGGTAAACAAAACTTGTCATAAACAACATCAAGTTTGATGTCCACAACAGTCACCCTACAAACCTCAAGTCCTTTCTTCGTATGTATCTGAAAATGTATGTACCAGTATTATCACTACATGTATTTGTTTATGTATTGTTGTTTAGTTGACATCCAATAAAATGTTTACACGGCTGCTTTTTATCATTGAAATCTAAACGGATAGGCTACTGTACCGAAGTTGAAAAAATACCGTCCACTGTTTTTCGAGACAGAGTTGAAATGATCCAAAATGACCCAATCATTGAGAGCAGTTGAGAAGATGGCAAAAGACCGACTCCGTTGTAGTCCTAAATGCCAGAGGGGCACAAATGGCCATAAATCAGTAAAGTATTGATTGTGACGTTGGTGTTTTTCTCAAAACCGTAAATGAAGCACCATCAACGGTATCGGGTCACTTGGCCAGAGAAACATTTCATCAACAGACGTAGCCACAGGGGATTGACACATAATTTTTTTGGTTCAATATAGCCTTATATCAGTATATATAGTAAAGGGACACATCGACTGTGTGTTAGTGGTCTTTATTTCAACGCAGTACACACACTTCAACAAATAATTCGTGGAAAACCTTTCGCAGTTCGATAGAAGGATGATTTATCTGCAAGTAGCACAAATCCGTTAGACTCTAGGGTCTAAAATGAGTCAGAAATACACAAAAATGTCACAAAATTACCCCACTTTTGTAAAAATGTCCGTTGGTCCGGCCACTCCAATACAACAACGATAGACCCACCCATGCCGTTATTACATTAATTTCACAGTGTCAACACAAAATTCTTACATCAAACGTTATCCTAAGAACATAGTTGTCCGTAACATCCAGAAACTCCGTAGTATTTTGCGTATAACCGGCTCAATTCGATAAAGTAGTGTCAAAATTTCATAAAAAGCAGAAGCCTACAACCATGACACTATAATACGGAGTTGAATAATTAACACAATCTCATTGGCTGTCAAGTTTACGTGAAATTCCGCGAGATTGTTAGGAGAGCCTCAGTCTTCATCGCTGTATCGAAAACTGACAGCATGGCGCGCTTGGCGTAGCCTATGAATTCGGATCAACTTTCCGCTTTTCACATGGTAAATTGTGGCCACAACGTCACAATTGGTGATATTACCAAGATATGACAGACATCCTGAATATGGATTTGGAAAAATATTTTCAGATTTCGATTACCCGCTTGTCAATGTTTTGGTTTGAAATGGAAGGTCAAGGTCATTTTCACTTATTTCTTATTTCAGTGAAATAAAATAAATTTGCACTTTAATTGGAGTTTATAATTAAGTAATTGTTTACATTGTTATGTACATGTATGTTTAATATATTTTTGAAAGTTTTTTACTTACCAGTGTAATTCATGTTGCTGTAGGTATATAATATAGTAAACAATGTGTAACCAGCCAGGTCAAGATATAGATTGCTTTTATGTACATGTTGCTGTAGGTATATAATAAAGTAAACAATGTGTAACCAGTCAGGTCCAGATATAGATTGCTTTTATGTACATGTTGCTGTAGGTATATAATATAGTAAACAATGTGTAACCAGCCAGGTCCAGATATAGATTGCTTTTATGTACATGTTGCTGTAGGTATATAATATAGTAAACAATGTGTAACCAGCCAGGTCCAGATATAGATTGCTTTTATGTACATGTTGCTGTAAGTATATAATATAGTAAACAATGTGTAACCAGTCAGGTCCAGATATAGATTGCTTTTATGTACATGTTGCTGTAGGTATATAATATAATAAACAATGTGTAACCAGTCAGGTCCAGATATAGATTGCTTTTATGTACATGTTGCTGTAGGTATATAATATAGTAAACAATGTGTAACCAGCCAGGTCCAGATATAGATTGCTTTTATGTACATGTTGCTGTAGGTATATAATATAGTAAACAATGTGTAACCAGCCAGGTCCAGATATAGATTGCTTTTATGTACATGTTGCTGTAGGTATATAATATAGTAAACAATGTGTAACCAGCCAGGTCCAGATATAGATTGCTTTTATGTACATGTTGCTGTAGGTATATAATATAGTAAACAATGTGTAACCAGTCAGGTTTAGGCATAGATTGCTTTTATGTACATGTTGCAGAAGAAATATAATATAGTAAACTACGTGTAACCAGTCAGGTCTAGGTATAGCTTGCTTTTATGTACATGTTGCTGAAGAAATATAATATAGTAAACTACGTGTAACCAGTCAGGTCTAGGTATAGATTACCTTTATGTACACGTGGCTGAAGAAATATAATATAGTAAAGAGCTTGCTGAAGAAATATAACATAATCAAGACAAATGATGTACACGCAACGCCTTTTCCAAAGAATAGAAATATACACTATGATGTAAAGTGTTAAATAATAGACCTTTGACTGGTCGAACCTCGTCAAGTTACCAAAACCAACGTGTGCGTGTATAAACTTTAAAAACGAGAGAAGTTGTCTCATTAGGTTTTTTTACTTTTTTATCATCTCACGTAGTTTCAATAGTGCGCAGTATGAACAGGCATAAAAGCAAACTGGCGATAGCTTGACCATGGTATAACCACAGGTGACAGTATCAGTGTTTGGAATTATTTTTTTTTTAAATCCGTCACTCAGCTAATACACTATCAAGGTATAAAGCGTACTGTAATGTGTATGTCCAAAGATTGTGGAACATCGCATCTAAAAATAAACTTGGTTCCTAACAATACTTTCGATGCTGTGAGTGGCGCGAGTATCCAGCGTGTAAATAAAAAGGTCTCGAGTGGTCTCGAGCGAAGTTAAATAACGAAAGGAACACTGCTTTGCCGTTTCGCAGTTATAAGATACAACTGAACGAGATTTTCGGTAAGAATGAATATCTTATAGTTTATTTGAATGCCTTGTGTAGCGATTTTTCTTCAGCGCCCGTATTTTATGCTGAAACAACGAGATGCGATGTTCCACAATCTTTGGCATATAGACATATAGTACGCTTTATACCTTGATAGTATATTAGCTCAGTGACGGATTTTTTTTAAATCGTTTTCGCACCAAACACTGATACTGCCACCTGTGTAAAACTATCTATGGGCAACAATACCCATAGATAGTTTTACTAGAGGCAACTGTTAGTAGTTATACCCACAGGTGGCAGTATCAGTGTTTGGTGCGCAAACGATTAAAAAAATCCGTTCAGTATGAACCACTGATTGATGAATTGAGTAAGGACACGTAATATGCTCATTTCTTTGGCGATTTCTGTCAAACTGCATGTAATGCACAAGTCAATGTTATGCCCACACGGGGAGCGGCGGGGATACACGGGGTGATTAGACAGATACATCTTCCTGACCGACGGGACTTTGACAATCTCATCGACTGCAATTACCGAGGAATAGGCTCTGGTCGGTTCCAAGACCCGGGAATTACTACGTGATTACGTGTCCCGACCCTGGGAATTTAGACAGTAAGTATAGTCTCCAGGATGGAGATGTAGACGTAAAAAAAGTGAAAATGTGTAATCCCCTGGGTCGCCTGACCCGATCCCCGGGCGGACAGAATATTGACTGGTGCATAACTGTTACATAAAACTAGTTAATAGTATTCTTATTTCTTACCAGTGCATTGCGACAACCTGTCGATCCATGGCGCTTACCACAACAACCATGTGGGTGCCACATACGGTCTGAAATCAAATGTACGATTCTATCACCTGGCTTTGCAGAGGCGGATGCTATTTTCGATAAATAAGTACATGTAGTACTTTGTTGAGGTTGAATATTGATTCTTCCAGATTCATTTTAAACACGCTTCTGAGTGATCTGATACCAGGTCAATGTATTATTAAACAAAAGCTTAATAAAGTACAAAATTCATTATTACTTTTTAAAATAATTGCCGAGCATGGCCTTTATTCGCCAGTCACCTTTCTGCTGAATTTGACAGGCATATAATGTGCTTCCGTCCGGATTTGAACCCGAGGCGAGCGCGCTTACCACTGAGCTACGGAGGCCGCACCCGGATTTCTACGGTATGTTAAATTCATACACAACTCTCCTACTGTTATTTAGCAAATAATACACATTTTCCGGTAACAAACTATATAAGAAGACCTGTACAATAGTGGTATAATGATAATAAATTCAAAATAACAGGCAAGGGTAAACAGAGTTATGTTTTATCGTGAAATTCGAGACCATACTCACGGTAAAATTTCGCTCGTTCCAAATGATAGTCACAACGCCCCGATGGTGTCTCGTAGCTGGAGTCAAATCTTTTTTCACATCTTTTACAACATCCTACAGATGAGCCATTATAAGAAAGATGATACTTAAATTAAGGTTATAGCGTATTTTCGTCAGACATGTGATTACTACAACTACATTTTAACACCGGATTTCAAAACAAATGTGCCACAACGTACGCCTTATTCACCAATGCTGTAAGTCTAAAATTCAGACTTAGACTTGATATTGCCAAATGTTCTATTCGCTCTCATTTTTTTTATAAATATACATATTTTGATATAAATAAATATACATGTTCAGTGGGTAGCAACAAATCGTCTGATAAAACTTCACATGGTTAAATCTAATTGCATTTTTTAGAAATGGCAGTGGTTATAAGTTTTGTCAATTTCAAGTCTGAGTTTCAGTCTTACAACGTTGGTGATTAAGGTCCCAGGGATCGCTTCAGGGCACATTTTCCTGGAATATTTAACTACAATTACCATTCCTGACTGCCGTCATCTTCTAGAAACACTTCCAACACAAATATCAAACAGTATTTGCCTGCAGTCAGATCAGCACTGTAACGGATCACCATAGTTTACATTTTGGAAGCTTTAACATGCTACATGTACTTGAATTTTCCCACACAAAAATGTCATACACTTAATTAATGTATAAACTCAAATAGATCTATCTACTTGTATTGTATTGTCATAACATACGTTTTAACCCATTTATTGATTTTAAGACAATTTTGTGATTTAATCATCCAAACAGTCATTGAAAATCTCGTTTTTACAAAAATCGCATAGAAACACATTACTTCTAGTAGCATATGTGCACACGTGAGAAGATCGTAAGTACAAAATCAGTATTTCAAGAAAACAAGAAAATGCTGTCTGTAAACTTATCTTTACTTATGGAAAACCCAACTATTTGGACTTCAGTTTGACCAACATGACAAGTTCCGATTTCAATGAAAATAGGCTCATAAGAAACGCCTGGTAATGCAGATTTCAAATATGTATGAATTTTATAAGGGCCTTCTCATTCGAAACCAGCGCTGTGCCGTACAATAAGTACCGATATACTAGAAAGACTTGCCTTTAGTGAAGCCGAAGTGGTCTCCATACAATTTTATGGTTCCTTTATCAGTCCCCTTTGTCGTATCTTTACGTGGGAAGTCAAGTTGTTTGAGTTTATATTCCGGCAGAATATGCCGAGAAAACTTTTTATATAAGGCAGCTGTAAAAAGTACATTGGAACATGTATATATTTCTATGTCAGCAATTAAACAAGTCCAATCCATTGCCTCCGGTCCGATTTAATGACACTATGGGCCTGCGGTCTAATCAAAATAATACGGCAAATGAGTAACTCCAGTCTGTAACTCTTTAGTACGCTAGAGAGGTCGGAATCCATGGTGACCGAGTAGGTAGTGCTCTCGACTACAAATCTGGAGGTATCTGGTTCAAATCATGGTCGGTGAATGGGGATTTTCGGAAAGAACAAAGGAGTCTATTCGGAGAGTTACGGCAGAGCACCCGGAGTTTTTGTTATGCACAAACTTTCTGTCCGGAGTTCATACATGTCATATGCCAATAAGATAAACATCATACCACGAAAATCATAACCCTTGGTATAACAAGCACTCTGCCAGACAAATTATTATATTATTAGCCGTGGTTTATACTAATTATATTCTTCGCATTAACTCTTTAAAAGTAGTATTACGCTTCAGAATTATGTTTTACGTTTTAAACACTAGATTCTACATGTTTATAAAAATGTAAATGTAAATTAGAATTACGAAATAACCGACTAGTTTCAACTTTATTACTTAGCTCTCGTTTTCCTCAATCAGAGTACATTTCCGAAATAGTTTGCCATAGTGAACAAAGGAGATATTTAAAATAATTCATCACAACATTTAAAGGTATTTAAATATAGTAAGTACTAGATTTGCAGTAATTAAGTACGAGTACATGGGTACATTATAATTTAAAACTGGACGAACAGAAAGTCATTTTTCGTATTTAAGATATTTTTTTTTAAATCATCAAACAAAACACTTACTTGACGTCATGGTAACAATTGAAATACTGGTATCCAGAAGTTATCAGCAACCTCTCTAATTCATCTACATGTAGTGTCACTCACAATTTGTTTTATACACACCGTTTCAATAACGTCACATTTTTCGAAAAATACAAACAGGACTGGTTCATTTTTTGTAACTACATGGTTTTTCGAAAATGGCTTTATCAGATAACTTCATTGATAGTCATCGATAACACTGGGTACACCGTCTATTTGTGTGGCGTAGGCCACACAATGATATTACCGTCTTTTGGCTTACTACCAAGTTAACGCATTTAGGCCTACGCAAATAAATAGTTCTATGATTTGAACAATATTACAAGCATGCTACATAGGTTACACTTATCATTAAACCCGATTTGTTTACATTACCAACATTTATTAAAATTTAGACCAACAATTATATCAAGACTTTTATTTTTAGAGGATATTTATGGCAAATCATTCCGCATGGACTATATTCCTACTACAAAAGGCCTGTTAACCGTCAAGGCAAGTATAATCCCACAGTTTTAATTAAAATCACTCCGACGCTGAACGTTATAGACTATGACCTAATTATGTTGTTTACAAACATTGATGCTACAGTTGACACCCGTTGTGTCGAAATCGCTTGTATCGACACTCCGGTTTAGTCGACATACTTTAAAATCCCCGATTTTGGTCACTCTATGTTCTATATAAAAACTGATGTTTGACTCGACATGCCTATGTCGACACTCCGGTTATATCGACACGACTTTTCTGGCCGAAATGATATTTTCGCACCTTATTGTCATTGTTTGTGTCGACATCAAGTCAAATTGATTGAAATAGAAAAGTTGCTAATTGACCGTGAAAATATTTCTGTCTCGACCCATTGTTTGTTAATTAAACAATTAAATTGTTCACTGTACTGAAATTGAATGGTGTTAAATCGAAGTTTGAAAGCAACTTGATACCTGTCTCAGCGCATAAATTAAATAATTATTTAATCAACAGTTTTGTGTTTAAATGATATCTGGATGTGTCGACCTCCGGATATGTCGACACAACTTTGACGGTCCCAAAAATGTCGACATAACGAGTGTCGACTGTATTAATAGAAACAGCATGTTTTCACTGGTGACGGAAAGCTGAATTAGTTCTACGTATAGTAGTTCCAAAGCGTTAATTACAAATTTCAACGATAAATGCGTTTTAAAATGTTTTTCTTCGCAGTATATTTCATGAAAAATATAGTGCTAAAAACCGTACCGTACCGGGGCGTATATTATATTGCTAAAAACCGGCCCCGTACTGGGACGTATATAAATTCTGAAAACGGTACACACGGTTCTTGCATAAAAGTATTTATCTTGCCATAAATATTTATGTATGTAAGCTCCATGGTAATTAATTTATGAGCTCTGTTTGATGATACAAGTTATAACAAACACATGGATATGATTGAAATTTGTCAATAGGGTGGTAACTGTTCATTTACGATGAGTATGGTCCGAAAGTCTGTTCGTAAGTTTATTTATGTTACTCCGAAAAACATTTCTGCTCTTGATCCGGCGGGAGTACGGACTACCTTCATATCAGTAGTCAATAGCCCTTACCACTGTACCACTTGTCCACCTAAATTCAATTTATCGACTTTAAATATACATGTATATGGCATCTAAGAGAAGTGCTGGGACATGAAAACATAATTCTATCTGGTTCCATTCTTGAATTATTTCATTCAACCAAAATAAGTCATGATATTACCATTGATATGATTTTCTTATATTTTCCTTCTATCGAAATCTGGTTCTATCTTATAAATTACCTCCCTTTATTTAATTTTCCCAACATATTTCTACCTAGTCCTGTTTCTATTGCAGGGGGATGGCTATCACGTTCGTTGTGTTTTAATTCCCAGTGTATTCAGTTGTATGGAGACTACCCAGTCACTCATCTTGACACCGACGCTTGGTGTCTTGAGAGTAGCACAAACATTCGAGTGAGTCTGGGCTTATCAGAACTCTGACACAGCATGTTGGTGCAGCCTTTATTTGATTGGTCAAAATGACATCAGTACGCCATTCATCAGTACTTCCAGTGCTTAGATTTTAAAACTGGAAAAACCGTTACTTGTACCGGCTATTTTGTTTAATTGGAGAATCGTTTCAAAGAAAATAATGACAACCTGCACAGGCATACGATGCGCTAGTTGAGGTTTATGGATCATACGTGTTGTTAGATAGAAAATCGGATATTTACTTCGTCCATGTCACAAGTAACGGGTTTTCTAGTTTTAAAAATAGAGGGTGTATCCAGTGGATAATGTATTAGACTTGCCGTCCACTAGGACCCGAAGGGTTCCCGAAGCCGAAATTCACCTCATCTGGAATGATCGGGATGGTTCGGCATGTCTTCGGGGTGTTCTGGAACCCTTCCGCACCATTACGCAACGCTTCGGGAAGCCTTCGGGACCAAAAAATCTTCGGCATCGAAATTTTAAAAGTTTTTAAAAAGTCTTGTTCGGAAGTGCTTCGGGGTAATCGGGAAACCATCGGCAACCGTTCGGGTGTTCGGGAACCCATCGGCATCCACTCCGCATCATCGGGACGCCTTCTGTTAGGCTTCGTAATAATTTAGCTATCCCGAACGGTTCCCGAAGGAAAGCCGAATCGATGCCGAAAGCTCCCCGATAACGCCGGAGGGATGAGTTCGAATCTACACACGGAAGCTATGCCGATGATGTTAAGAACACATGCCGAACAGTTGCCGAAGGCACCAGTCGATCGCCGAAGGGATGCCGAGTCGTCGCCGTATATCCCGAATGACAGCGGAAGCGATGCTGTCAGTTCAGTTTGCCGACAAGTTGAGATAGTAGTTCGGCATCGCATATATACATCGGTAACCTTTCGGCAATCTATCGGCATCCATTTGTAAACCCTTCCGTATTCTCCGCAACGTTACCGCGTCCTTTCCGCATGATCGGGAAATCTTCGGTACTGACTTCTGAACTGTCGGCATGTAGTCGGGATACATTAGGCTACTTAAGATATGCTTCGGCATGTATACCGCGTGTATTCCGCAACCATTCGTATACCTATCCCCGAATGCTTCTCGAACAAGTACACAGACAAAGCTCTGCCAATATTTATTGATAAATGATCCCGAAGGGTTCCCGAATCGAGCAGATTGTAATCGGCATCCCTTCCGCATAGCATCGGGGTCTAGTGGACTTATAGACTACTAGTATAACATGTACTATTGTGTATTTAGTTTTTAGAACGATACTGCCTTGCACACACACTTATAAACCTACCAAGTCAGATAGATAACACATTAAGTCACATCAGTAAACATAGGTTCGGTTATGACTGTGACGATTTTAGCTGCATTATTCGAAATACAATTACAAACATACTAACTTTAGTAGTACTTGTTGTTAGTTTTGAACGTCAGATTCCAATATAATTGATAGTCACGCGCCTCGTCATGGAAATTGAATACCATGGGTGGATAAGGTCGTGGTTGCACCACACCCTACGTGCAAGTTCTACATGCTGTCGAATTGCTAAAATACTTTAGTATGTCATTGTGTAAAATAATTTGAGAATCTATGCGTTCGTGGTGGGCACAGCTTCAATGAGGATTTTGGAGCACACACGCGCACGACTTCATCCCAGTTCGGGTAACGCGCGTGTCTTCAACTGCCAACTTATCACGCAAGGTTAACGTATACGGTATATGAGCAGTACGTATAAGTATTAGACACGATTTCTGTCTCCGGTGGTTTTTAGTGATGACAGTCACTAAGTCGAGATTGTTTGACTAGTATAAGTATGGTCACCGTTTGATAACAGACAATCACATGGATACCATACAGCATGATGATGTAAGCACGTACAATACATCCAACTTTCGTGACAGCTGACGGTAACATCTCCGGTATTTGCCCGGCCCATGACAACTAAATATTGTCCCTGGGACAACAAAAATCCACACAGTGCGTTGGAAACTGGAAGGTAAAAACACGGCCATTTCCCCGGCTATCCTTCGCCCATGCCCGGGGTTGGGGAACGTGGTTACAACCGACTTGTGCATTAATTATTGCCAATACTTGTAATGTGTTATATATTATAAGATTGCACAAATATGCTCGCAAATAAAGGCTTTATATAGTGTTTTTTTTTTTAAAAAAATACCCCGACCCAGAAAACGATTTTTAGGCTGGCGATTTCGCGCCAAAGTATTACAATCCTAAAAAATGAAATCCACTAAGATGAATTTACTTTCGAAACTGACAACACAGAATCTATACACGCAATGCAAATAGTTCCTCCTCATTAATCAGTTTTGCAAGATAAGAACATTCAACTTTCCTTGTTTCATATATTCTGTTCGATTGTAATATATTAGTTTCTTCTTGCAATGGAAGGAAATTGTATGAAATTAAAAGAAAAGGTGTTTAAAGGCGTTGATAATTATTACTACGCGTTACGAACGCGATATAGCGCGGCGCATCAATGATTTTATTATGTTAAATTATTTAGGTCAAAATTCTACAACGAGATCGTGGTCGAGTGGTTGAGCAACTCGCTTAGTAAATTTCTGATGCTAAGGTCCAGCGATCGAATCACGGCGGCTCCAATTTTTTTATATTTTTATTTTTTGTTAAGTCCAGCACTTACCTCTCTTTCGACTTAGAAAACCACTTGATGTTATATTACTTGAAAAGCTATTGTTCCTTAGCAGTTCGCCAGCCTGTCAGTACTTTCAGTACTTTGATTATTATCGTAAATTATCGACGTTTTTCCATTGTTACACGCATAAATGTAACCGGAGACAAACGAAAATGGCCGAGCTTCCACGATTGGTGATCACCAATGAGAATCATTCTGATCACTTCGGCATTTATGCATTGTATTAAAATTACCGGATGAAAAACGGAAATGGACGAGCCTTCACGATTGCAATGAGAAAACGATAGGGCAGTATCATGGCATCAGGTAAGTCATGTAAGTAGTATATTGACATTCAGCATCTACGCAATACAATAAATTTATTGAATGCAGTTTAGTAAATAAAAACATTGATTTAAGCATTATTAGCATTATCATCGGGGGTTTTGCTTAGCATGCGTATCAGAAATGAGAAAACGACCCTCTATGTGCGGGCACATACGTGCAACATTTTGTATCATTGAGAAAAAAGATTCACTTGTTAAATTCGTAAAAAGCTTTGTTAAAACTACTTCCATGCAAAATCCCATCGCAACTGATCCAATAGTTTAAAAATCATTAATAATCGTTGTTTTATCAATGATAAGGTTACCTGCTACCAGAGGTCCAAATGTATTGTATAAATTTAACTTAAATGGACTGTTGAGCAGATGGCTATTGTGTGGTATTTAGTACGCTTATGGTAATTTTAGAATAAATACTGTATAAAAGTGTATAGCAGATAACTGCTCATCAGGTTTGAAGCCGCGGGGTCCTCTTAGCTCTAACAATATGTGAATATCTTCACCAAATCTTCTTTAAAAACGTCCTACTTTCGATTTCGTTAATGAACCGGAACTAGCTCGTCAATCGGAACTCCTCTGCGTTCACCTAACAAAAGTGCGTATCTCAGTTACGGAAATGCCCGAGTAGTTACGATTGCCAACTCGTGGCTTGGTTTCATATCTCACATGTGACCTACTGTTTTATCTATCTGACATGGGTTTATAAAGGGTTTTACAAGTCAGTATCGTTTTCAGAAATTTTAAGATACAAAAGGTGCACGCGAAAGTTGTAGCTCATTATTCAATATTGCGGAATAAAGATTTTGTTTCAACGACGCTGGTCAATACAAAAAACCAAACCAAACTGTGTTATTTTACCCCTATGCACCATCCGACATAAATTATGTCAAAATAACTAAATAATTTGTGCTGTAGCTATGGTGACGATATAGGTGCTGCAGTGTTTTTTTGGCAATATATGTACGCCATTTAATTTGATTCGGTCACAAAAAAGTTATAAGCGGTAGTTTTGATTTACATAATCACTTTCCTGATATTTGAGTGATGTAAAGATCTATATATAAACGTTTTCTTTCAACCCATTTACAGAAAATATGATGAGTAACGTCTATAAATACATGTAAGTTACATTTTTTTGTAAATCAACTGTGGCTAGATAACAATTGAGGATTAGTTCGAACCCGATGAGGTTGATGACTTGGAAATAAAATTATTAAATCATTTCAAAAGTTAACAGCCATGTCTTCACGTAAGTAATTCCTATTAACCAAGAACATTTTGTTATTTCAAAATAAGTTAAATTACTTGTTATTTTGAACACTATTGTGTTATTAAAATATTGGATAGTGAATTAATTATCTGGCTAACATAATACAGAATAATTTTATATCACATGACTTTCCTTGTATCCAGGTCAGTATAGCAAGTACGTATAATCTTATACGTACCACGTGTAGTATAAAGTTAAAACTTCACGGAGTGTTTTTCCAATGAAACGATGTGTATTGTGCGTTGTAGTTTCATATGATATAAAGAATCTATCACTCGTTGTCAATTGATATATTTATATTAGACTCGTTCAGGAAATATTATTAAGCTCGTAGGAGGCTCGCTTAATAACATTTCCAAACTCGTTTTATATAAATTTATATCAATTGGCAACTCGTGATAGATCCTCTATATTAAGTATACGTTATGCCAGAAACATGGCGCGTTGGCGATGCAGCCTGACGGCGTTTTTTTGTTTTATACATGTACGGATAATCATAAATGATGGTCGATGACATTGTTGGTCTACGTGTTGGTGTTATTGCAACTGGTGATGATCGTCGTCTTAATTGTCGCCGTTGTCATGGTGCAGCTCGTTGTCATAGTGCAGCTCGTTGTCATGGTGCAGCTCGTTGTCATGGTGCAGCTCGTTGTCATGGTGCAGCTCGTTGTCATGGTGTAGCTCGTTGTCATAGTGCAGCTCGTTGTCATGGTGCAGCTCGTTGTCATAGTGCAGCTCGTTGTCATAGTGCAGCTCGTTGTCATAGTGCAGCTCGTTGTCATAGTGCAGCTCGTTGTCATGGTGCAGCTCGTTGTCATGGTGCAGCTCGTTGTCATGGTGCAGCTCGTTGTCATTGTGCAGCTCGTTGTCATAGTGCAGCTCGTTGTCATGGTGCAGCTCGTTGTCATGGTGCAGCTCGTTGTCATAGTGCAGCTCGTTGTCATGGTGCAGCTCGTTGTCATAGTGCAGCTCGTTGTCATAGTGCAGCTCGTTGTCATGGTGCAGCTCGTTGTCATGGTGCAGTTTGTTGTCATGGTGCAGTTCGTTGTCATAGTGCAGCTCGTTGTCATGGTGCAGTTCGTTGTCATAGTGCAGCTCGTTGTCATGGTGCAGTTCGTTGTCATGGTGCAGCTCGTTGTCATGGTGCTGCTCGTTGTCATAGTGCAGCTCGTTGTCATGGTGCAGTTCGTTGTCATGGTGCAGCTCGTTGTCATAGTGCAGCTCGTTGTCATGGTGCAGCTCGTTGTCATGGTGCAGCTCGTTGTCATAGTGCAGCTCGTTGTGATGGTGCAGCTCGTTGTCATAGTGCAGCTCGTTGTCATGGTGCAGTTCGTTGTCATGGTGTAGCTCGTTGTCATGGTGCAGCTCGTTGTCATAGTGCAGTTCGTTGTCATGGTGTAGCTCGTTGTCATGGTGCAGCTCGTTGTCATGGTGCAGTTCGTTGTCATGGTGTAGCTCGTTGTCATGGTGCAGCTCGTTGTCATAGTGCAGCTTGTTGTAATGGTGTAGCTCGTTGTCATGGTGCAGCTCGTTGTCATGGTGCAGCTCGTTGTCATGGTGCAGCTCGTTGTCATGGTGCAGCTCGTTGTCATGGTGCAGCTCGTTGTCATAGTGGTGCTCATTGTCGACTCTAATAAGGATGATGTAAAATTTTTTTAAATGTACTCGTAAATTATGTATGATATTTTAATTATTTTTATTTTAACAATTTACATTGTGTATCATCATCATCGACATAAGTAGTATCGCTTTTATTAATGACAAGCATAACTTTTATAATGATGTCATTCAGCATTCTGCGAAACATAGCAAGTACATGAGTGCCAGCCTCCACTCGGATCTGAACCCCAGTCGCCAGAATAGTAAAATTACAAGCGCGCCTGAGTTACGAAGGCACACCATAATTTTAATATAATAATAATGATAATTATATAAAATTATTATTATTATTTTATTTTTATTTATTGGTTTATCATTTTCGTGGTCGAAGTCGTCATCTTTAATATCTGATAATCTTCGAGTAATAATGATGTTGCTCCATGGGAGCGGTGGTCCAGCGATAGGCCGCGCGCTTCGGGATCTAGAGGTCCCGGGTCCATCCCTAGTCTGCAAAACTGGGTAATTTTTTCCGATCAAGAATACACCACCTGCTCCACTCCAGCAATGTGTAAATTGGTACCTGTGAGGGCAGTGTCTATTCATGGGCGCCGAAGATCTATGTTGGCTGCCACACCCATAGGAGAGAAATAATCTCCCCGGTGAGACTCGAATGTAGGTTTCATTAGGTAGCCCAATAACCAGGAGAAGTTAAAATGTCAAAGGGAGGTTGAGGGGGCTGAACAGCTGAAACCAGTCCTTGAAAATGAATATAGCGTTCGCGCTCAAAACGATTGCGATTTCGTCCGCTAACGGTGAGTTTTTCTCTTGATTATAACGATCTTGCATTTAATATGGTTATATTATATAGCTTATAGTATCTGCCGTATATGTAAGAATAACCGACAAGTACCGATTTCGCTCTATCTTTAGCTGTTTTTAATTGATGCTTTACCAAATGCAGTTTTCCAACCAAATGTAATTATTTGGTCGAGCATCAGTTAACAACAGCTAAATATAGAGCAAACATTGGCAATTGTCTTGTGTTCCTACATATACGGGAGATATTTTAGGATGTATAATATAGTCATTTAAACCACACGATGGCTATAATAAAAAAATCTCACCGTTAGCGGACGAAATCGCCAATGTTTTGAGTGCGAACGTTTTTCATTTCAAATCATTTGATCACGTGATTCCCCGCACTGTTACCTACCGGTCGACAGTATATTGATACCCGTTTTCGAATGACTTTAAAAGTGCTGTAATTATGAAGGTATGTTTATTTTAACATGGAATTAATGACACTTTTTTAGCAACTAAATAAAAAAAACAAGTTATCCTCATAATGAGACCTTGTGTACAGATACCTTTCCACTAGAGTCGGCCCACACGTATGTAAACGAAGTTGAATTTTTGCATTTTGCGAAAGTTCGATGCTCCATATCGGCGTCAGTTTACACGGAATTTGGTTAAAGATATGTCTATCATGTATGATAATATATGTTGGTGAAGTTTGCAGTACCCATTGAATCATGAATCGTGTGAATGATTACATTCGACTTGTTTAAAATATTAGACATGGTATTGAGTTTGGTATTTCAGGATCGGCAAGTCAGGAAAAACCCTGTCTATAATAATTAGTGAACAGTGATTGATTTGCAATCGGAACTCCTCGGCGTTTATCTTACGCAATCGTAACTACTCGGACAGTTCCGTAACTGCGAAATATGCACGCCGATTGCCTTATCTCAGTTACGGAAATGCCCGAGTAGTTACGATTGATTGATGTTGAGTCGTGTCGAACTCCTTTGTGTTTATCCTATATATTTGTTTACAGCTGCCTTGTACCAAAAGTTTTCACGGCATATACTGTCGGACTATAAACTAAAGCAATTCAACTTCCCTCGTAGAAATGTAACAAAAGGGGCCGCTCCAGGGACCGCAAAGCTGTATGGGGACAACCACGGTTTCACTAAAGGTGAGTTTTATATCCGTAGTTACAGGCCAACATTTAGTAGTGGTCACTTGCATCAGGTAGCAAACAGTTTAATTTATAATTATTGATTAATACATTACATTGTCTTAAAATCATCCAGTGTCCGTTGTCTAAGCAATGCGCTACGTAGCGCTTTCCACGGGAGGTAATACATGCCTTCTATATTTAATTGAACGGGACGTAAATGAAAGAAAGCGCTCGGTAGCACTTCATGTCGGGCAACGGACATCTGATTTAGACTACTAGAGTGTGGATGTATTTTGATTGCAATCCGATTATCGAAAGGTGTGCATTTTTCCAACGGCGGGAGTTACTTGAGAGAGGAGTTAATGCCTGAACTGAACATGTTTTTGGCACGGCCATGTAAGGTACTGATTGCTGTTTCATTAAACATCAGAATTCTGATAACTTATTATTAATTTTGTAGGATGTTGCCATAGGTGTGATAAAAGTTTTGATACCAGCTACGAGACACCATCGGGTAGTTGTGACTATCATTTACAGCGTGCTAAATATTACAGTGAGTATACCCAGTCTGTGAAATAACTTTTTTCATGGGTTACATCATGTCAATGCTCATTCATTAACAATGCACCACAATTTACGAAACTGTATGTGATTTTATGTATTTATGGAATTTTCATATTTAAATGTACAGTAATGTATTTGAATATTAAACTACACCACTGATATTTATAAACTTGACATGCTTTTTTGTATGCGAGTACATTAGCAGAGCCATCGATTGTTAATCTCGATGCTGAAGATGCGAAACGATCAATAGCAAAACCATGAACATTGTTATTCTTTTACTATTGATCCTTTGTTTGTGTCAACTGTTGTAAGAGAATTGAAATATCGATGGCTTAGAATGAGAAGGTCGTAACTACTACTTACGACCTTTTAAAATTCTTAAATATATCCAAAAAGCATCTAAAGGCGCTTCTTATGAGACCATTTTAATAAAAATCGGAACTTGTCATGATGACCAAAACGAAGTTTAAACCGCTTGTTTTACCATGAGTAAAGAGTAATTATCGGACAGTATTTTCTCGTTTTCTCAAAATATCGATTTTGTAGTTACGACCTTCTCATTCTAAGCCAACGATATAGTCCAGATACATGGGACGGAGATCTTCGAAGATACAGAAATATTGGTACATTTGTACATGCAAATGTATGTGGTTTTGTTTTAAAAAAGGATTAACGTGTTATCTATTACTGATTTTGGTTGTTTATAGTAACGTTACTTTGGTAATTGTCATACAAGTTGATACAAGTCGTATCATTTGATTTCAGACCGTATGTGGCATCCACATGGTTGTTGTGGTAAACGCCATGGATCGACAGGTTGTCGCAATGCACTGGTAAGACATAAAAGACAGATTACTTTCGTATACAAACTGTACTCAGTAAACGTACGCGTCTGATAAGATAAAAAATATATATCTATTGACAACACATTAATCTAGCATGATTATCTCAACGCGTGAGTACTTTTAGTGATATTTCAAAACGTGTCGAATGCCATTTCGCTATTTGAACAAATCAAAACGTATTTAATTAGTCAGTGGAGATGCATGTAAAATCCCATAATAGATGTTTAAGTCACTGTAGCTTTAAATAATGGTGCCAGATTACTGATTAAAAAGATGTTTATGATAACTAATATTTCGATGTTAAACAACTCGTCACATATCACGAGATTTGTCAGAAGACATTGAAATTGTTCTCATTTTTAATCAAAGGGAGGTAATGTAAAAAAAGCATGATGTTCGTTCTGATATTTCTCCCGACTGGGATAAAAAGTTTGAGATTTCCCCACGGACTTCTATTATTGACACCAATCTCTGTTTGATAACATCAATAATGAAAGCAACGACATAACGGTTTTTTAGGATATCAACAAAATGTGCATATCACATAATGGGCTATAAATGCCCATAATCGTGTAGGAATGGTCAAAACAGTGCAATGTTTATCAAATTTGGCAGGGCAACTCTTTGTCAATGAGATGTGGCGGTTATAACTGAAAATGAATGTAGGCCTACTTTATTCCAGTAACACAACGGGTGCGATAGTATCGTGTACTACTACTTACTCACGTGACCTAATGAAGTTTTAAAGCAGTGTCCAATGTTATATTTTCTACAGCACCATGTACACCAGGAGAATCTGTACCTGGACCTGACTGGTTACAAACAGACAATGAAAAGTGGACACGATACAGAAGCTAATCATGCTGTATATGCCTTGGATACCGAGTCGGTAAGTGACGCAATTGTTTCATGGCGGTCACAGGAGGTGTAACAATGTAACATGTGAAATTAGTTGCATACACTATTTAATGCATTTAAAGGCAAAATGACATTAATTACATACTATGTTTCCATGCAATACCGTCTGTACTGTATTATATTATATTGTATTGTATTGCGTTGCATTGCCAATTTATTTCATTGTGGTGTTGTGAAGTGTAGTGTAGTGGAATGCAGTATAGTATAGTGGAATGTAGTGTAGTGAAATGTAGTATAGTGTAGTGGGATGTATTGTAGTGAAATGTAGTATAGTGTAGTGGGATGTATTGTAGTGTAGTGGAACGTATTGTAGTGTAGTGGGATGTAGTGTAGTGGGATGTAGTGTAGTGAAATGCAGTATAGTGGAATATAGTATAGTGTAATGGAAAGTAATGTGGTGGGATGTAGTGTAGTGTAGTAGAATGTAGTGTAGTAGAATGTAGTGTAGTAGAATGTAGTGTAGTAGAATGTAGTGTAGTGAAATGCAGTATAGTGTAATATAGTATAGTGTAATGGAAAGTAATGTGGTGGGATGTAGTGTAGTGTAGTGGAATGTAGTGTGATATAGTATAAGGACTTGATCTGGTTTCGAGAAGGACCTATATAATATCGTAACCGGGTAAAATGTGTACCGTTATCGGGGTTTTTTAAACATTGAATACGCAAAAAACTGTTTAAGTTCCAAAAAAACTATCTCTTTAAAATTCGATCCTAACATTTGCTCCAGTCCTTTATTGCGAAAAGTATTGGAGCGTAATAATGGTCTGATTTTAATGAGATTGTAAAAGACATGATCTACATGACATGATATTAACATGAGCCGGCAGCAATGCATTATAACAAATCGGGGAACTAATTGTTCAGATTTATTTCAGATCCATACGAAGAATGGACTTGAGGTTTGTAGAGTGACTGTTGTGTATATCAAAGTTGATGTTATGCATTAAACAAATATTGGTTCTAATGGTTCAGATTTATTTCAGATCCACACGAAGAATGGACTTGAGGTTTGTAGGGTGACTGTTGTCGACACCAACCTTGATGTTGTTTATGACAAGTTTTGTTTACCAACATCCGATATCATCGACTATAATACAGTGTAAATATTCATTGTTTATTACTGTTACTTAGCAACGACTCGCATTTTATGTTATTGAAGTTTTCCCCAACTATCGCAAGGATAAACTTTTCTTAGATTGTGTATTTACATGGACCCTAAAATTAAATGATCTCGTACACACAAAAGCCTACTATCGAAAAGTACAAGCTGATTTATAGGAACAGAAATAGCGACGCTTGAGATTGCCAGGACGTGTAGATATAATGCGAATGGACTTAGCCAGACTCCCCCAAAAACTTTTAACTGGAAAGGGGTTGATCAGGGACAACAGGTAACATCAGAATGTTTGGACATGTGTTTTCGTGAGTCCAAATCCAATCAAAGAAAATGGAGGTAATTGGTTGTATGCTACCAATCTTATGAGCAAGACAGCACAAATATGACTTACTTTAAGTAAAGGTATGTCTAATCAGTGTTCAAAAGGATGACTGATAATGTATATTTACAACAGAACTATTTCATAATGTTTACTACAGATGGAGTGGTATAACGGAGGAAGATTTACCTAATCCAGGAACCATGACATTTGTTGAACTACGTGATGAACTACTCGACATGTTCTCAGCAGATACTATACTTGTTGGACATGGTGTTCATCATGATCTCATGCCGCTCAGAGTAAGAAATAGACTGTTATCTGCCCTTACATACAACATTACCTAGCCAATTATGATTGGTTGATTGATTGATTGATTGATTGATTGATTGATTGATTGTGGTCGGTCGGTCGGTCGGTCGGTCGGTCGGTCGGTCGGTCGGTCGGTCGGTCGGTCGGTCGGTCGGTCGGTCGGTCGGTCGGTCGGTCGGTCGGTCGGTCGGTCGGTCGGTCGGTCGGTCGGTCGGTCGGTCGGTCGGTCGGTCGGTCGGTCGGTCGGTCGGTCGGTCGGTCGGTCGGTCGGTCGGTCGGTCGGTCGTTCGTTCGTTCGTTCGTTCGTTCGTTCGTTCGTTCGTTCGTTCGTTCGTTCGTTCGTTCGTTCGTTCGTTCGAGTCGTTATATTGGTACACGGCATGGATTCGCCCGTCGGAAACATCGCCAATTAAAAACGTTTGTATATACACGTACTTACGTTAGTATCGGCTATTCGGTCTTTAACTAACAACCAGTAACTTAAACTTTGACATATGTCCCTATTCGACATGTTATAGTTGCAATGTAGCTACGAACGATGGTCTTGTGGCTTATCTTTATTGAAGTATGTTACAAGTGAAGAAGAACTAGTACTGGTGTTTCATTTAGATAGTCATACAATGTAATTTTGATATTTAGATAATTCACGAGAAGGTAGTTGACACAGTGGATCTATATCCTCATCCACGTGGTCCCCCCAGGAAACGTTCACTGAAGGATATTACACAGGAAGTACTTGGTCAGGGTATCCAAACAGGAGGTAAAATACCCATTCATTTTTATGGGTCTGGGTTATATGCCCCTTTCGATATACGATAGAATAATATACTACATCGGTAAGTTGGTAACCAGATTATCAATTTTCATGTGTGACTCATAGACATGCCAATAGCGTATACAAACATGTATTTCCATCGTGGTTGCAACAAGTATATAATTTCTTTATTTTCTTCGCGGTCTAGAATCGTATAGCTAGTTTGCGATAGAAAAAAATCGTGTTTTTTAAACATTTCTCTGTAAGTACGAAACCTAAATGTATGAAATTTTGCACGGATAAATGAATTTCAGCAACATCAGAATTCAGTTGAAAAACTTTTGTTCATAAGTTCTATGTAACATATTTGTAGTTTTGTTTGAAATATCAAGTTAGATGACTTGATACTTGCAACAGCCAATTCTACTGTCACGTGATACGCACAACGGTATATTTGCGTATTTGCAACCTACTTAGTTTAACACATATGAGGCCCGTCTGTGAATATGACGAAGTACATGTTATTGCTGTACATTGTTTACAAGCGACACACCTAAACAACCCGAATCACAAGGGCCTCCTGAGTCTTGTCTTTATTACAGCAATCTCAATCACGCCGATCGCGGATTGTAACGGTTAAATAATTGATAGTAATTTATCAATGGAATACCAGATTACCTCCCTGCGTTAAACTGTAAATACGAATGTAATTTCAATATGTAATTAAGAATAAATGTCTTTCAATTGGTGACTAAAAATTATGAAATCCAAAATGGGAGTAGGTAGGAAGTTATTGTAGTTCTGTGTAAATTTTTACCAAAATCTGATGAATAGATTTTCCGAAATCTTTAAAAAACACGATTTTTTTCTATCGCAAACTAGCTATACCGGAAACCCAGGGGTCCATTGCCTACGCAAAGCGCCACCGAGCGCTTTCAATAAAAAACCACCCGTTCAATTAAATATAGAAGGCATGGATAACCTCCCGTGGAAAGCTCTACGTAGCGCTTTGTTTAGGCAACGGACACCTGTTTTATCAGTCAGTACAAGCAGTGAAAATGAACCTACACATTGTGGGTCTTAATTCTGAGATGGTCTTATTATTGAGGTGATATTTATATGAAGTCACAAATTAAACTGTATTTGTATATTTCAGAAGGACACAGCAGCGTAGAGGATGCGAAAACGACCATGAAATTGGCTCTGAAACGTGTATAGTTTATAGGGAGAGTGGGTCTTTAATGGAGGGTCATAAGCGACGCGCTGTGTGCCTCCGTTGTGCTCCGTAGTGTCATTAATTGTATTAACTTATATGTCATGTTGCATCGCAGGAAACTGTTTTATTGATAAAGACTAACGAAAAATAACATACGTAAGAAAAATATAGTATATATTTTACAAATTTTTTTTTTCGTTTTTTTTCTCGTTGTCAATGATTCGGTTACCTGTGGGTTGTATAAAATTATGCAAATGCTCAGACTTTTCATGAGCTAATGGTTACAAACCGTTCTCATTTGACTTAAAAGGACTGTACCATAAAAGGTTTATGGCTATTTCTGTTGGAAATTCTTGATCATAGAATGTTGAATACCAAAATTTTACTGTTAGATCGTTATTGGAATGCAGTAACGTTAGGACATTGAATACTATTTTCCCCAACGTGTTGCTAATTTCACTAAACAACTTCGTCGGGGCTTTTTTACTCTTTTTTACATTAATAGATTTTGAATAAACTTCAGCCAATTGCGTTTTGAATGATTTTCATTTATAGTTACTTTTCTGTATTCTATTCTTTTTAAATATGTGAAATATATACAAATAAAGTTATTGCACTGTTCTATACAATGTGTATAAAATAAACGTGTTGGTCTATAGCCTATAGCTACTTCTATATCCTTGTTTGTTCTTTATAACCCTTGGCTTTTTATGACATGTTTAAAAAGTAAATTACAAAAGTACTTTTTCGTTTGCTTAGAATGAGAAGGTCGGCACGACATTATAAGGCTCCGCATCACAATGTGCTGTTTATGAGCCTATTTTCATGAAGATCGTAACTTATCATGTTTTTTTCCATAAATAAAAAGTAGTTTTAAAATAGTTTTTGATTGTTTTCTCTCAAAATAGCGGTTTCGTACTTCAGTACGACCTTTTCATTCTAAGCCTGTGATATATGTGTCAAGGACCGTAGAAATCAGACCATACACTAAATAATTTGTTTCATAATTTTGAAGAACAACCTTTTAAGAAATTAACTCAGAAAATGCTGATGTTTCCGGTGATTATTTTGGGGTTTACAACATTTACTTCGCGTACACACAATGACGAAAACAGGTGGAACTGCTGTAACTAATAATCAATAAATCCTTCAAAAGGAAATATACAAGGTCTTCTGTTTTTTCTTAAGTTTTTAAAATGAAGTTTACACAATTTAACGTCATCTAGTTCGTATATTGCTGGAATAACAAACATTGTTTCGAAACAATGGTTAGTTAATCATTTGTACTAATCATTTTTGGGCGATTGCGAAACAAGATACCTTACTTATATTAATCCCTCTCGACACCTTATCCATCGCAACGAGTCTATGAGAGAAGAGAGTCCATATGTTCTTTTAATGCTGAGCGTCAAGCAATGGAATAACGGGTACCATTTTTTTTATTTCGTCTTTGGTATGATGGCGGCCAGGGATCGAACCTGGGACCTCACTCACTCGAAGCGAATGCTCTACCACTAGGCTATCGAGGAGCCGGTAAGATAGTTACTGTGGCAATCTTTCAACAGTAGTTCAAGAACTATACATGTGACTGTAAAAGAGATTTTTGGGTTCAGAATTATGCCTTTTCGGTGCCAAGTAAAATACGAAGACATTAAAACAATGTACTTATAGTTCAGCAATTTGAATTATGGGTTTACATGTTCAATTATGAAGCTTTTGGAGACTTAATATTTTCAAGAAAACGAATGATCACCAATTCAGTCTATTCAGACAAGTTTAAGAGAACTGCATGTATAATGCTAGCATGGTATAGTGTATGTAACCGCTGGCTTAGAATGAAAATGAACTCCTACAAAAATATCTGTCCCCAATTTGCAGTTGTTAAAAAATAAACAATTTAAATTTGAACACTAGTTTACGATTTCCGTTAAAAAAGTTAATAGAACAATACCAAGGAAATCAGCATTGACTTTTCTTCACACTACAGACGAACTAGAATAATTGTATTATAATAATAATTTATGCAAACGAAGGGAGACAACAATTTTGGAGATATTGCGTTTTCTTGTATTACTTATCTCCCTTGTATGTTCGGTGCTAACACGCCAAAATTTAGTGTGTCTAACATAATTATGATAATAAAGACAACTCCACAAGCTACTCTTTTCTCATAAAATCATATCCCTTTGCATCCTCAAAAATAGATAATCAAGCCCAGAATAATATCAATACATGTATAATGTAGCTTTTGAATAAAAATTATGATAAGTGATAGGTGAAATATATTATCTAGTTGATGGCCAGGCTAGCCAAAACAATTTGAAATAGTAAAGTCAATATTCTGTTTTGGGCTTTAACTGTATTTACGTGTGTAATCAACTGTATTTCTGTTATTTCATACAATTGCATTATAAATAATGCTGTTTTGTAGAATATGATAACGTACTACCCGGTTACTAAAGAAACGCGTTGAGGTGCGAAAGTTTCACTGCCTTAATCTACGCGCCTGTTTTAGCATACATGTATAGAATTACTCGTGTATTAGTCTGTCTAACATACCCTATGTTTAGAAAGACAACTCCTCAATCTACTCTTTTCTCATGAAATTATTTCCCTTTGCACCCTCAAACATAGATAATCAAGCCCAAAATAAAATCTAGCGAAAATTGAAAAATGTTATGCTATTTGATTGATAAAATATATTATCTTGTCGGGTGGCCAGACTACTCGTGTATGTACAGTATAGGAGTGTTCACTCTATGAATCATACTGGCTTGGCTTATCAGCTACACTGGTTCCTCTCTTAGACATATTCAACTGCCTGTAACCAGGCATCGTTATATTTTACAAGCATCCATCTTGGAATTACTTTGACGTTTGATTTATTCCCGGAAAGTTTTGGCTGATTTGAAGGTAAGATGGTTATATATTATAGTATTATTATATTCCACTGTTCTTATAATTAGGGTTTTAATCATTTAATAAATTTTCATTGTTGACGGACGATCTAGGTAAAAACAACAACAAAGGGAACGAATATGCAGTTAAGAAAGACAATGAGTCAGTATGAGAAATACATACGAGTATACATGATATGTTTGTACGAAGGAGCGGGTTATTGTCTTGAGAATGTATTGTATAATTATATCGCTGGCTTAGAATGAGAAGGTCGTAAGTACAAAATCGATATTTTGAAGAGAAAAAAAAACAAGAAAAAATTGTCTGAAATTTACACTTTACTTATGATGAAACAAGCCTTTACAACAACATGACAAGTTCCGATTTTCATGAAAATAGGCACATTTGCAGCGCCTTATGATGTAGATTGCAAATATGCAGTAGTCTTATAAGGTCTTTTAAAAGTAGTAGTTACGACCGTCTCATTCTAAGCCAGTGAGATGTAGGTAGGTACATGTATTAAACGTGACAGTTTAAAGCACGTAGTCGTTTTAGATATTTAATAATATTACTTTCTGAAGACAGGTGTACATTGTCACAGGTATATTTGTATGTTCGACCTAACTCTAAAATATAAGTCAGTACATTGTACAACCAGAATCCGGCATGACATCATACCGCATTCCAAACTAATACATGTACTGTTATTGGTTAAGGTTAGTGCTCCACAAACGTACAATAATTATAACTTCCTATTGAACAAATTCAAGCTTTTGTTTAATTGGAATTACGTCAGAGTAGAGATCGCTTCACCTGACTGTTTGTCGAAGGTTGCTTGTCGAAGGTTTTTAAGTTAATCCGTTGGACAGGTGATCATAATTTTCATTTAAAATTGTTTTAAAGGGTACTTATTGACAACTGGTGTAATAGTGTCCATTGTAGGTAGAACTTATATATGTACAGCACAACCCCTGAAGAGAAACACCATTTATTTGGGAGCTGCAAAAATTGGAAGTTGCACACAGATTATTGTGGTGTTACTGTTTTCTGAGCTTGGTTGGTTAAGATTCATATGAGTGATGCCTTCCCTGTCCGATTTCCTCATACATGTATGTTTTTGGTTGATGTAAAGTGTAAAATCAAGTGGGTCACACGATGCTATGTTTTGAATTTCAGAACTCACAATGTCTAGCACGAAATCACGTAGGAAGAAGGGTGGGCGTGTCCAGAGGTTGACATCCAATGTATTTGCTATGTTTGATCAAGCACAGATCCAGGAATTTAAGGTAAACTTCAATCAATATGTCGTTGGCTTAGAATGAGAAGGTCGTAACTACAAAATCGATATATTGAGAAAACAAGAGAAAACGGTCTGTAATTTACTCTTTACCTCTGGAAAAACAAGTTTTTAAACTTCCATTTTGGTCAACATGACAACTTTCGATTTTCATGAAAATATGCTCATAAGAAGCGCCTTGTTATAAGTCTTATAAGGTCGTAAGTAGTAGTGGTGGGTATTATTGTGGTTTATTGGCGCAGCATTTGGTTGAAGTATTATTAATTACAGGTCTGGTTTAATATTGTTTATCAACAACTAGTGCGGTGTGGTTCAAGTTTCTCAAAAAGAGAACTATGCGCCAAGTGATGGAATAAAATGCAACGACACATTCCTGCACTTAATATACAGTCTTGGAAATACTTACCAACCATCGCTTCCTTAATACATTGGATAGGATTTGAGGTGCTTCACTCGTATATAAGTCCGGAAGAACGTACAAGAGACCGCGCAATGTATATCTTAAAACTATACAAAATAGCTTTTTTGGTGTTTGAGAAATAGATAGATAGATAGATATTTTATTCATCCTCCAATTTAGGAGAGCATAGACCTTATAACGTTATTATAATCTGGGTGATACCACTTTGTCACCATTGAGAAATTCTCACTACATATACCTCGCGAACATGTGTAATATTGAAGATTACAGCGATGCATGTATATAGTTTCACGTGCACGTGTATTAATGAGTATGAATACAATATTTAGTTATTTACGTTTTCCAGGAAGCCTTCAATATGATAGATCAAAACCGAGATGGTTATGTGGACAAAGATGATTTACAGGACATCATGATCTCATTAGGTAAGATCAACATTACGTCACATATTACGTCATACATTCACCTATGTACAAACCGGGCCCCGATCTCCTAAAGCATATCAAGCCGGAATCTCATATCAAACTGAAATATTGCCCAAATCAGAGTCTGACTTTCTAGTAAATCTGACGTAAGAAATAATTAAAAGTTACTGGAATAAACGAAGCATAGCATTTGCAGTTTTTGATGCTAAGTTTGAGTCCATCCTCCCTGGGAAATTCTCCAAACGACACAAGTCGTGGCAATTTTTATTTATCTCAAAGTTGAGCTGTTTCGGAAGATCGGGGCCTGACTGCGCATACGCGATGTTCTCATCACAACAGTTCGCTGGCTTAGAATGAGAAGGTCGTAAGTACAAAATCGATATTTTGAGAAAACACAAGAACACTGTCCGGAAATTACTCTTTACCTATGATCACTGCGGTATAACGTACACCGGATATTGCTTGTAAAATGAGTAATGTTATCAATTTTAAGTACATGAAATGGAGACCAGGGTGAGTTTAGAGACAAAATTTTCCAAATTACTGACTTCTTATGCATGTTCCAATTGAGTTTTAACTTCTTCGGGCATTTTGGTAACTTTATAGCACACTATCGTATATCAGATATTCACAGAAAGGTTAAAATGAACCAGTATTATGCCGTTACTCACTGGCAAATATTGACAGCAGTACTTTACAAGCTTCTGGAACGGCTGTATTACCAAATTGTAGATTTTTTGAACTGGCCATTTTGTTTATATTGAACCCCAAATTGTTGTGACCAAATTTTATAAATATTGTTCGAAAAACAACTAAGATACATCCAAAAACAGATACCCGTGCGTGTACGGAGTATTGCTGTTTAGTGTACGGAGTATTGCACATAAGCGCAACGTTAGTATACGGAGAGTATGGCTTAATAACATTAGTAAATAAAGTATGTAAATGGACGGTTTTATCGTATTATTACGTCTGCTCACCTATAAGGTCATGTCTTATGAGTTATACGATATAATTAGAAAATTCTTAAAAGATTATGTTAAAATATTTCAACCGTCAGGCAGATGAATGCGATTAACAATATAGAAGGCTGAATTTTATGCATAAAATGTTCTTGTGTGTATTACAAATGTGATATTTAGCTTGTATATATGCAATTCTTTGAGAGTCATGCTTATGGTTAAATGGCAACTAATGGCATTCACACATCCATAAACACACCAAGATTTATTTTATAATCTCTCAACTATTTTAGACGCTGCAATGAGGTTCCTTTGATATATCTTACATTCAACGTTGCTAATTCAAAGTATTGGACATTGTAGTAGTTTTGTGTTTGTCTAATGCAATTGCTCAGCTATGACCCTTTACTGTATGTGAAATATACAGTTACTAAAAGAAGTTTCCCATAAAATTCAGGGAGGACTTGGAGCTAGGACTAGCTTGTTACATTAATTGCTTCATGTGGTCCATACAATCCAATCGTAAATAAATAGGTACATATCTATATAAGTTATTTTTACAAAATAACGCTGATTATACCTTGTATTTATTCAATTTGAGTGACAAATAGTCACTACAAGTAAAAGCAATACTCTGTACACGATACAGCAATACTCCGTACACCAGAGAGCAACTATATAGCAATACTCCGTACACTAACACCTGCCTTTATTCTCGCAATGCACCGTCATTTTCGATTTGTTTCGGATACTACATTTGCAATACAATCTTTGTAACAAGAATGACAATTCGCTCGATTCAAGTTGAGTATTTTAACGAAAAATATATACAAAAACATCTAATTTCGACAGATCAAGCTTACTTTCTGCGTGAGTAACGATACGAATTTGGTCTTTTAATCACGCTTTTAAGAAATTTCCTGGCAATTTACTGGTTGCATAGGCTAGGAAAATTGATGGAGGAGATATTTTTGTATAAAATTCACATTAAACACACTCAGAAAACCTAAAAATCATCTCTGATCTTACCCTTGTCAACACTAGAATGTCGCGAAAATTGATAATATTACTCATCTTGCTAGCAATATCCGGTGTACGTTATACCACAGTGATGATAAAACAAACAGTTAACACGTCAGTTTGGTCAACATGACAAGTTTTGATTTTCACGAGAATAGGCTCATAAGAAGCGCCTTAATATATTATGCAGATTTCAAATATGTAACTTATGAGTCTTATAAGGCCGTAAGTAGTAGATACGACCTTCTCATTCTAAGCCAGCGAGTTATAGACCATGACTTTTTTATTCTTGCGCAGAGCCAATCAAATTGACCAGATACTTAGAATATATATCGATAATTTTGTTGACCAAAGATTTAGATGTTGAATAAAAAGCAATGATAATTGCCATGTCCTATGGATTCGCTTGACAAAAAAAAATGGGCGGAGCATTCTCTAAATTGACCAGGTGTCCGTTGCCTAACACGATGCGCTACCGAGTGCCTACATTCCGTTACCCCCCTTTCAATTAAATCTAAGAAGGCATGTATTCCCCCCACCCCATGGCCTTGAAAGCGCTTCGTAGCGCCTTGCTTAGGCAACGGACACCGATATTGTCGTCATGATGTCGTTGAGAGTTTCGATCGCTTAATGTTATGCATTGTAGCAGGCTCGCGATGATGCCATGACTAAAAATGCTGAATCCCCCCCACGGACCCCTTCCTTGTGAAGTAACATCATGTTTGATTGGGTCACACAGTGATAAAGACAAAAAAAACACACAAAAAAACTATTGTAAAATATGTTTATATATTTTCTCCTTTTTTCGTTTCTTTCAATGATACAGAAACTGTTACCATGTCTATTATTAGACATGGTGCGTAGCAAAGTCATTTCACTGTATGAAGTTAACCCTGTTTATTTTATTGTAGGAAAAGATCCGTCAGACCAGTATCTCGAAAAGATGATAGCTGAGGCACCGGGACCAATCAACTTTACAATGTTTCTGACCTTATTTGGTGATAAATTGAATGGCACCGATCCCGAAGACGTCATTCGGAATGCGTTTGCTTGCTTCGATGAAAAACAAAATGGTTAGTATAAAGTCTAAATCCGTGGTTTGCAAGAATTTCTATTTCTAGAAAGGTTTTTTATACGCGCTTATCATTTGCCTTTAATTAGAGACTGGGTTAGAAGATAACCGAGCCTAGAAATACGATTTTTTGGCAAACTTAATGGGTTTCTATGTAGATAATTTATGTACAGGGGTAAATCTTTTTTGTTTGATTTGAAATGGATTATGATACCGATCTTCTTGTTAGTGTGCTCGCACTTTTCGTAGAAATTTTGCATTTACTTCCGCACTCCCGTACCAGTATACATGTACCAGTTCTGACAGTTCGCTTAACTCGATGCAATTAGTTTCAATGTTTTCTACTTGAACAGGTTTTCTTCCTGACGAGTACCTACGTGAGTGTCTGATGACAATGGGTGATCGCTGGTCGGACGATATGGTAGATGATCTCTTCTTTGGTGCACCCATCAAAGAAGGTCGCTTTGATTATCACGAGTTCACGCGCACTTTGAAACACGGGTCACGTGACAAAAAAGATGACGACATACCTGACTTCAAAAAGGAAACACAAAAACCCGCACCGGAAGTTGCACCGAGACCGGCTAAAGAATAACATGAACATACATTTGTAATTTAAATGGTGCTGTATTCATGTGAATTGTATTCATAAAATATGAATTTAACTATTGCTATATGCACAGGTAACTGTATCATTAAAAAAGTAAAACAATGGAATTTTTTTTTATATTTTTCTCGATATTTAGATTAATCTTATAGACAAAATGAATTTTAAACAAACATTTGTTTTTCATTTTACTGTTTTTCAATGATACAGTTACCTGTGGTTATATGTAATTCACGTAGAACTAAAAGTGTGATTTGTTTTATATTAACCGATAATTAAAATTGAAGTACTTTAATAGTACTTCTATGTCTGACTCGTGCATGGGTGGCTAGGCGGTGACGTGGTGTCTGGGTGGCTTTCGTTTATCTGGGTGCTACCGTATTTATTTGTAGCTCTAGCAAATATATGAACTAAAAACGACACCAGTCATTCCCTTTGCCAGACCATGGCTTAGCTTCACAGGTGATTCTGATTTTTCCAGATGTCGATATTGATTAATCAGTTGTTACAACTTGTTTCACAACCAATCTAAAATAAATAAGTTTAAGCTAAAATGACAAATAATAATTGCTATCCTGGTTTAATCCAATCAAACTCTAGAACATGATAGAATTTAATGTGTTTATTTTGCTCTCCGTCTGTTAAAACTCTTTAAACAGTAACAAGTATGGAATTACATTATGATGAGTACAAGTTGTTTTTTACTGTGTTATATTTCTGTTCTGTAAATTGTATGACTGAACATGAACAACTGAAACAATTATATAATATAAAAGTCTAATATGTCTTCATTTTATTTTTTCATTTCATTGTATGAAGATCAATTTCAAAAAAGCATTAGCTTGGTAAGCTTTCTACAGAGTAGTGCATTTTAAGTTCCAAAGGTGGAAAGCACAGTGGGTTTGTTGACAAAATAAAGAATTGTAATTTACAATAAAGTCTTGCATGATAGTCTAAGGGAAGTAACTCTGGTAAAAATAGTATTTAATGTTCCGTACACTTTACTTAAATGTCATTTTTTGGCTAACTATTTCGACTGATATACGTAGTTTACACTCTGTCATCAATTATTGGTCATTTGTCTGGCATGTACTGGGTGATCGGGAAAGATTTTGTGAGCAATAATGGGTATTTAAAGGCACAGAACTTTAGAATCTTGATGGTAAAACACGTCTCACATTTTGTTGGCAATCTGGAATTCGTCAACCGCTTCCTTGATAGTCCAACGAGTTCGCATGCGTACAGTAGATCCCGGGTTTGATCCAAGACCGCGTCATACCGAAGACGAAGCTTCAAGTATCAGTGTTCCATTTATAGGCGCTCATCTAACTTCTCTTCTCTCGTATCCTGGTGGTGATGGATAACATCAGAATTGAGGTATCGAGAGTGATAATTATAAGTTGATAGCCCATGAGGCAATACAATACATTTTGACAGAATAGTGATACAACTTACATTTAGAAATAATAAATAACAAGGCTATACGAGGGTTGTCCCAGTATACTTTGCTCATTACACAAAAAGTATTCTAAACATCCGTTTCAAATTTTCACTGATGAAGTATGGTTAACGGATTTAAAAACGCGACACTTGGTTATGTTGGTATATTTTAGGAAACCAGATTCCTATGAAACATATCTTTATATATTCGTAAGGGGTAATTCAATACTAAACGCAACAAAGTCCAACGTGTATTAAAGAACTTATTACCAGAATAAGACACTAGTTCAGAAAACGAAAGTAACATATTTATCGGCTAATTGATTTCAGCGATGATTATGACTATCCTGTATAACAAGGTCGAATGCATATAGTCCCGTATGTCGTAACGTTTTATCTGAAATATTTTTTTCAAGCTCAAGACTTATATATTTAGATAGAAGAGAGTCTGGGGATTTCATATAACCATTTCTTGATTGTTGGCAACTTCGCGTTTTTTTAATATTTACTGTTGTTTCTGGTGTTTTTGTCAAAAATCGCGACCCAATGTTATTGATATATCGTCATTTTTGGAATGGATAATCATTAGAAATCAAACATATACCTATGTAATTTTAATAGTCAGTTACTTAAACTGCACGAAAAAGTTAAAGAGGTATCTGTGATCTTTTTCTAGTATTCAATACAGGCCTGTATTTTACGTTACCAGCCATTTTCTACGCATTTGACCATCAATCAGTTAGTGCTAACAAAACATGCATTATGAATTCCGATCAATTTTCATATATTTTGATACATTATTATATTTTAAACATATAAAACGTTTTTCGGGTGGATAGATTTATGTAAATGGTATTGATAGGGTACTTTAATACTCCATACATAATGCTAAAATTGGTTATAAACGGACAAAACACACACATCAACTATACATGTATACTGTCTGAAAAGATTTGCAAGACACCTGTACTCTTTTATTTAGTTGCTATTTGTTTTGTGTAAAAGTTTTTGTCTTTTGCAGTAAAATTCATTCCGTATGTCTTCATTATGTTGTAATTTACGTTACATAAGCGTATCCTTAGATGACAACTTGATTGTGTTGCATGCTCATTTTAATATACACACTTTTATTTAAAAAGGGATATGTGTTTGATATTTTAACAAACTACAATTAGTATTTATTCAATTTTCTAAAGTTACATTCTTGTAGAGCGTATAAGAAACACCATTCATAATAATAAAACGTCACACATTCTCACAATTTGAGTCGAAATGGTATAATCGAAAAAAAGCTGACATTCAGATTCATCATAAACGTCCATAGGGCACGAAAGTCGATCCCCTATGTGAGCATGTTTCAATTATTGGCACATCATGAAGCCTCTCATTTTTATGCCGTTTTTAACCTCTGTTTACACCAGTGTAATTTCCGTTACGATAGTATGTGTATCATACTTCTAAACATAAAGGACACAAGAAAGAAGTTCAATATTTGGGTTTTCCACATAAAAAACTACATACATGTATCTTCTCATATTAACTCTGCAAAAAGATGAACTTGTCAATATGCTAGTACTCATGATACCAGTATGTATATTATTACATGCACGTTTGTTTACCCTCTATTTTACATACATATATCTCATATTATATATGAATGTGAATAACAAAAGTACAAATGTGACTATTAAATGTTATATTCACTAATCTGACCTCGGACCAAATGCACTACTTGATAATATAGAAAGTATGTAAACATAACCTGGCTAAAAATAAATATGTCAGTACATGATTTGTACTAAAGTTTTCATCACGTAAACTACAAAATAAACTAATATATATGTATCGATACAATAGTACAATGCTACAAGTTGTGTTAATGAGCAAGGCTTACCTGAACCAACTTTTGGGTAAAAACGAACTAAATAAATACAATAAACGTATATATTGTTTCTAGCGTTAATTTAGGAGAAGTATGAAATTTGGTTATGTGAAATACTAATTTACTATATGGAAAAACATGCATAAACACTAAAATGGTACCAAACAGGTACACATTAAATATCTAAGAAATGTCTAATCACGATTTCTCTTTAATACATCTTAGAGAGCGGTGGCTAGTTGGATACATGCTTCGGTATCAAGATGTTTCACTGAGATATACTCCACCAAAGTGTATATTGGTACTTGCTACGACAGTGTATGTTCCTGGCCGTCGCAGATCGTAGTTGGCTTCATCACCCATAGGAGACAAAAGTCTCCACAGGGAGGCGCGAATGCAGCAGTTCTGTAACATGTAAGGTCTATTTTACGTGACAAAGTTTTGTGGATGTGATAGCTATGTCCACATATTACTTCAATTAACTAAACTAGGTCGTTTACAAATATTTCCTAATAATAATTGCACATATTGCACAACAAAACATGCACAAGTCATTAATAATTTCGTCTATTTGAACTATACCGAGTAATTCATGTTGTATTCTTATGTGGCGCAGACATATCCCTCCCTCCCTCCCTCCCTCCCTCCCTAAATTATTATTCGATTTTTATGCAGATAATGGAAGTCTACGGCTTTGTCAGTACGATCTCATTCGTCACGTAAAATACAATTTATTGTCACGTAAATTTTATGTGAAATACTTAATTGTATTTGGATTTCTTTATTGACCTATTTTTGCTTTTTTATTGGGGATTTACATCACAATTTTAAAATATAATACGTTTCAATAACTAGTATGTGTATAGTTGACATGTTAAACAAGCAATATTAAAACATTTGATGTTGTGAGAGTAAAAGAAGTATAAACTAATCGGTCCGTGCAGTTACATAAACTGTAACAAATTACTGCATTTGGCAATTTTGGTGAGAGGTAATGCTATCTGTATTATTTTTTTATATATACTGCTTGTTGACCTTTCATTACTTGGAAAATTAGTGTATATCATGACAGCAATTCCGTGCATAATGACCGTATAATTTTCGTAACGTAGAATACAAAATCATACCAGAGTTGTTTGCAGCAATATAACAATTATTTATTGTCATGTGTGCAATGGTTATTGTCGTACATGCTCATTTAATTGTTATTATACAATATTTCCTTTCATTTGATATAAAAAGAAACAAAAACTTCACACGTTTAAAGACCCAATATGTATTTGAAACAGATGCATGCTTTCAAAACTTCCATATAACTGAACAGGACTCACATCAAAGCAGTAAAGAAAAAAAACATGACCTGTTACTGGAGATATTTCAGAAATAATATAATATTATGATATGACTAAGCACAGGAGGTATGTTTGTTTGATTTGGTTTAACGTTTGTTAATTGTTGTTAAACGTTTAAGGACTTGTATTTTACGTTACCGTAAAACATATTCTATTTTAAAGCTCTAGACAATGCTAACCATTTTAAGCAGTAAGACGAGGGTTATTTTCAGCAGTTCAACTGTTGCCATTTTAATAACCTCTGGACATTAGGCTACCTAAGGAAACATGCGTTCGAGTCTCCCTGCTGACACTTATATCTCTCCTGAGGACGAAGCAGTGAATATCGATCTACGGCGCCCAAAATTACGAAGACCTACCTAGCAAGTACCAATTTTTTCATTGGTAAAGTAGAGCATGCGGGACCCCTGGATCCCAAAGCGCGCACCCTACATCTAGACCGCCGCTCTCAAAGACGTCTTATAGGGAAATCGTGGTTAGACATTACATATACATTTAGTTTGTTTTGTTTTAGTTTTGTGTATTATTCTAGTTTGTTGCTATTGTAGTATTATTCCTGACCCCATTTCATAATACTCGAAAACATACCGCAAAAGCAATGCATGTGTTAATTTGATTTTTGGCACACTTTTACGATTTTATTTTACTTTTATTATGAGACCGGAATTGTCTCTTAAGCACAACTTGTTTCATTGTATTCATTATCGATAGATAAGTTTATTTTGTATATTACGTGACGAAAACTTTATATTTAGCTGGTTTTGTTTTAAAAATCTGCCATATCATCAAGTAGTGTCATTTGTGCTGACTTTGATTGGTGAATAAAACATTGAATATCCGCACGCTTTTGCACTACTAATTCAAATATGATGTAAGATAGATGTGTGTAAAATAGAGGTCTAACAAAAGTGCATTTAATGATATACCGGTTTCATAAGTATATTGGCACTCAATGTTTTCAAAGAGTTGGTGTAAGAAGATATGTAGTATTTTTAATAAAAAGACGTATTGAACTTCTTCCTTGTGCCCTTTATGTTAATTAATAAATATGGTACATACAGGGTGTCTCAAAATACATGTCCGCTTGTTGAAGGGTCATAACTTTGCCAAATGAGTGAGTAAATTGATAATCATAGTCTCATATGAAAGATAAATTAAAAAATTGTGTAGGGAATTATATCATGTGTCAATACTCATACATTTGATGACGTCATATACGTTAAACTAACGCCATTAGCAACGGACGTTCTAAAATGTCCGAAGAGGCAGATAATATAGTTTGTACTGTAACATGGGTAAAATTTATATCATATGTGGGCATAGTAATAGTCAGTCGTACCCTACTAAGGACACACTGGCTGAGAAACTGATCAGGGGTCATTAGGAAATGAAATCGGTAAATCGGACGTATTTAAGGGAGTGACACATTTTAAAAACAATTCTGACTGAACATTTGATATTCACACATTTCTAGGCATATCATATTCATAAAAGATGCACCAAACGCCTCGAATAAATATACTGGGTTGAATATATAGCGGTATGTGTAGCTTATCTCCAGCAGTCCAAACATAGTCATATAATGTAACTTGAAAGTATAAAATAGTACTTAATGAAGTATCAATCACCACAAACTGCCTTGGTAGGAGAATGAATTTGGTTATCCTAATTTTATTGAAATCAGGAAAAAGTGACCAAAATATCCTAACTATTTGTTTCTTCTTATACTATTTGAAAGTTAGATTATACAGTTCAAGATATATAACTACATCGAAACTCAAAATATCAATTTGTGGAGAAAATGGAAACATCATCTCCGACTCAAAGTTATGTGAACGTCATTAAAATCGACAAACGACGTCAAAGACAGTTTTTGCCGAATTGGGGGTAGCAACTCAAAATGCATTTTATGGGCTTCGTATGCATTATTTTGGATAAATGTTTCTTTATTTCTACATTGATTTGAATGCCCTGTGATCAAACATATAAATAAGATATGTAAAGCAAAACATTACGGAGTGATATGTCCTCAACAAGCGGACATGTATTTTGAGACACCCTGTATACTATTGTAACGCAAATTTCTCTGGTGAAAACAGTGATTAAAAACGGCATAGAAAATACGTCGGATTTATGATGTGCCAATAATTGAAACATGTTCACACAGGGGATCGACTTTCATGCCCTACGAAAGTATCGACGTTCATAAAGAATTTAAATGTCAACTTTTTTCTATTCTTCCGTATTGACTCAAATTTTGAGAGTGTGTGACATTTTCTTATTATGGGTGGCGGCTCTGAGACAATCTAAAAGAATTAAATTAAGAAAAGTGAGTACATACTAATTGTAGTTTGTTAAACTATCACACATATATCTCTTTTTAAATAAAGTGTGTACAAGCAAATGAGCATGCGACACAATACAGTTGTCATGTATGGATACGCTTGTGTCACGTAAATTACAAAATTTATGAAGACATACGGAATGAATTTTATTGCAAAAGACAAACTTTTTACACAAAACAAATAACAACTAAATAAAAGAGTACAGGTGTCTGGCAAATCTTTTCAGACAATATACATGTATAGTTGATGTGCGTGTTTTGTCCGTTTATAACCAATTTTAGCATTATGTATGCAGTACTGAAGTACCCTATCAATACCATTTACATGAATATATCCACCCAAAAAACGTTTTATATGTTTAAAATATAATAATGTATCAAAATATATGAAAATGGATCGGAATTCATAATGCATGTTTGTTAGCACTAACTGATTGGTGGTCAAATGCGTAGAAAATGACTGGTAACGTAAAATACAGGCCTGTATTGAATAATAGAAAAAGATCACAGATTCCTCTTTAACTTTTTCGTGCAGTTTAAGTAACTGACTATAAAATTACATAGGTATGTGTTTGATTTCTAATGATTATCCATTCAAAAATGACGATTTATCAATAACATTGGGTCGCGATTTTTGACAAAAACACCAGAAACAACAGTAAATATTAAAAAAACGCGAAGTTGCCAACAATCAAGAAATGGTTTTATGAAATCCCCAGACTCTCTTTTATCCAAATATATAAGTCTTGAGCTTGAAAAAAATATTTAAGATAAAACGTTACGTCCAATACATATGGGTAACCTACCTGCTGGCACACATTCTAAATTAACTTGAATTGTAGTGAAGTGCTGTACTGGTGTTACAACAGTTCAGTGTAGTACTGTTATAAACATACACAAGTCTATCATATTTCAAGGTATGAAATATAAGTCCAAATACTCGTATAAACTTCTAAGTATTTTATTCCCGATCACCAACTAAATAATTATTACAAAGTTCTCACGAAACATTCAAAGTAGTTCTTTAAGCAATATGTTCATAAGTGTCATTAGTTCTCGTAACATAATATCCACACTGCGGCATCAGCCGAGTGACAGCTAGACCGTGGACAGAACTCTGCCTCTTGTCTAGTTTCTTTCCGAGTTTATAAGGGATTCTTTCTGTGCGTCATATAAACGCACCGTACGTCATTAAATCTAATTACTTCAATCCTCATCACGATCATCATTAATATCTGTCAAGGTATATCATGAGCTTGTGCCTCCATGATGGGTTTACAGCATTCTAATTGATTACTACTAAGTATTTCGTCAGCTTGGTGTGACAGCCATGTGCGTACGTATTGTATTACACGTCCCCCATTCGAATTAAGACATTCAATTCATTCAAGAATAATTTAATTTCTTAGTGAAGATTAAGAAATTAAATTAATTCAAGAATAATTTAATTTCTTAGCTAAGTGATATGTAGGCTATATGCTACTAATCCTATCCTTGCAACATAACTTTTAAACACAACTACAACGTGTTTCTTTAAGATACAACAATGACAAATAAGATTTTGAAATAAACGAAACACATAGAAATATAAATATATATTGTAAGAACGCCAACACCTTCTCTGAAAAAAAAACTTATATAGTTAATTTGCATAATAATGTCAAAGATCGCACTGATTAAACACAAAGAAAAATGTCTGTATATAGTCTCCATTGTTATCCTCCACACTACCCGTCTGGTTCCTCGTTTTCGATTTTCATGAATGTTCTGCCATATGTGCTGGAAATCTCTGCACTGAAATTTACTTTCCAGCAATTAATGCCCTCAGCAAAAAAAAAACGTTGATAAATCCTCACTGTATTTAGACATCGTTGTGAAAGTTCATGATTTAATATTTATAACTGGTAACTTCCCGAGATCCATAGGTTTCGGCCGTTTTCCACACAATCGTATCTCCTTAATTCTATAATTTACACTTCTATGAACGTCATGAGATGACAAGCGCCTAGCTACAACCATTTGTCATCTCCTGAACGAGCTATGTCTATCTTGTAGAATCTGTTCATGTTTGTCCAGTCGTTGTTTTCGCTCTAATTACTTGTTGGTACGTTTATCCAGACGTTGTTGTTTTAATAACGAGTTGGTAAATTGATGGTTTATTTTTTGGTAATAGTCGAAACCATGTCTTGCGGTTTTTCAGGATATCAGCGTTGTAAGGCCTGCTTCCATCGTGGTTTCCTGTTTTTCTATTTCGGCGCTGGTGTCAACTTTATAACGAGGTAGTAGCCCCTTGCATGTCTTGTTAATACTTTATTTTTGGCAAACCAAAGTGCATTTTTGTACCTATTTTCACAACAGTTCCAAAAGCCTCACCCAGTCCCTTTTTACAAACAATAATGAATAACTTGTCCTTGTTTCAACTCATGTAAGGTATATTGAAAGTGCACATAGGTTTTTGATTGGGATTTTTCAACTTTACCCCTATCCTTTCCTAATTTAGCAACGCTATCAGTGAGACAGACTCCTGGTCCAATTCCTACAATACCAGAGTATATTCCTCGCAACCTTATATATGCGGGAAAAACAATTAAGCTCGGGTGTTCTACTTAACCCAAACAAACAACCGCCGTATGAACACGGTTTCACAGTTTATCACTGATTTATCCTCCTAAGCGATGCAATACATGGCCTGTTCATCGGCACACATTACTTATATAATAAATATAGTCTAAGACATCCCCAATCAAAAATAAACCCAAACCTATTCCTTGTCAGGAAATCCCCGCGCAGTATAATCATGCATTTTAAGGGGTTGTACACTTATTCCTTTAACATGTAAGCTATTTCAATTAATTGAGTGTGCATTTACTCTTTGTCGCGTGAGTGCCGGCTTATGTTTTGATACTTAATATGCATACAGTTGCTTATACATTGGTATTTAATACAGCCCTATATTTTCTATATATATATATATATTTTTTTTTTAACAAGAAACCTACCGCTACTGAAATTATAATTATATGTTGACATGCATCTCTACTAATCGTACGATCTTTTCCGATAATAATTTACAAACAAATATTCTGATAAACAAAATCATTAAATAAAGTCGTTATTATCATTATCGCTGTCTGTGCTTGTTAATTCCCACCTACAATGGCCCGATTACTCGCAATTAAAACAATGTTTACTAGTTTTTATTCAGACTGTTTTTGCCTTACGGCGTTTACCTACTTTTTCATGCAATTGCGTTCAATATGACCGCGCCTGATACAATTTCTTAAACATCTTACATGACGTACATGGTCTACATTAAATACATTGGTGCGCTTTTTCTTGCCCTACTATAGTTTGAAAAATTCTACTGTGTTTTGCCTGATCTTAAATTTAATCTACTCCTTAAATTTTGTTCCTTCATAGCGCATCAAACGGCTGCGGCGAATTTCACTGGAGCTCCGCGCATTATTGTAAGCTTAAGCCAATCGTACCATAGACCGAAATTTCCAATTAGTTCAATAACACCTATAAAGCTCGTGCTAAATTGTAAGCACTCGTTCTCCAAGTACTTGTGCGGTTTATTTATCATTTTGTTTATATTTCTTAGAAGCATGAACGCGTGTTATGGATCTGTAATTTCCGCAAAACAATTGATTTACTCAGTATTCAATTATTGACATGTATGATCATTATATTCGGCCATGTTATGATATATATACAATTACTGACAGCGCCTCAGGGGCTTTGATATACTAATTGTTGTCATCTAATAGGTTGTCAATTATACATATGGTGCATACTGTTGTATACATTTTAACAATCTCTCAAAGGTATTACTAATTTTGCAATTGACTGTCTACCAACATGAGCTGAAACTTTAGATACTTGTGTTAATAAATTGTTAATTATTGCCCAAATAACTGCTCTCGGATTAGCCATGTTTCAAGTATAAGCAAAAACAATTTAGGTACCACTCACCTCAAAATTGGTCGACTGGTCGTATCCGTGATTTAATGTGAAGTACTTCTTATTGTTTCCGCGACGATGTTCCCCTTTTTAAAATGTCGTAATCCATGGTCTACGACACCAAATCAACAGTGTAGTGAAGTGCTGTACTGGTGTTACAACAGTTCAGTGTAGTACTGTTATAAACATACACAAGTCTATCATATTTCAAGGTATGAAATATAAGTCCAAATACTCGTATAAACTTCTAAGTATTTTATTCCCGATCACCAACTAAATAATTATTACAAAGTTCTCACGAAACATTCAAAGTAGTTCTTTAAGCAATATGTTCATAAGTGTCATTAGTTCTCGTAACATAATATCCACACTGCGGCATCAGCCGAGTGACAGCTAGACCGTGGACAGAACTCTGCCTCTTGTCTAGTTTCTTTCCGAGTTTATAAGGGATTCTTTCTGTGCGTCATATAAACGCACCGTACGTCATTAAATCTAATTACTTCAATCCTCATCACGATCATCATTAATATCTGTCAAGGTATATCATGAGCTTGTGCCTCCATGATGGGTTTACAGCATTCTAATTGATTACTACTAAGTATTTCGTCAGCTTGGTGTGACAGCCATGTGCGTACGTATTGTATTACAGAATATCATAAATGACATATTTTATGATATTCCATTATTCAAAATGTGTATATACTGTGTAATGTTCACAGAAATAGAAATCACTCTATATGACATTTGGCTATTATGGATGATTTAACTCTTGGTAAAATTTCATTGACTGTATTCCATGAAATTTGCATAAATTTGATTTCTTTGAAATGATCACTTATCAACTTATACACGTCCTACAATAATCATGTCTCAACATAATATTTATGCAGTCCATCACAGTGTTACAGTAACCTCCTCGAATATTCATAACAGCAACACATCGTTGTCTCATAGACCTGTATTAATGTTCTAAAATGCCCGAGGAAACCATTATGCTTGCAGTACAACTTGAAGATTCAGTACGATGTTTAGTCGGTGTAGCCAAATTCCTCGCTTCAGATTCAATTGGGTTTAAATCAGCGTACATAGCCGGTCAGTTGTCTAATAAATTAATAACTGTAACCCATTTCGATGAATGAAATGAATAGACTAGAGCTTGTGTCTGGGTCCATCGCAATTTGAATTCATGAGTCGGCTATTTGGGCAAATATTCTGTGAAACCTTCGGATTATAGGTCTACATTTTCAAGCCGCTTTTCCCAAAGTGTTCACAGGGGGTTAGAAAAACCTGCAACACTGCTGATAGGAATCATGCATTTCGTTGAAAGCTTACACATGTTCTTTAGTGTGGCGTAGGTTTCATAGACATCCGTAAAGTAATAAAATACTTACGACTGTTTTTGTTTTCGAAGTGAAGATAATTCGTCTTGTGTTTGTAGTTCAATGTCACGTGGTATTACCAAACTGAGAGATTTAAAAACGATTCTTCAACCCAAAATATTGTGGGTCAAAATGTGACGTTTGAGCCAAAATATGGAACCGCTGTTTCCCTAACAACGACATTCATGAATAATTCATCCGTATTCACCAGTTAATACCGATTCATATTGCAAAATTAACAGTGTTGGTTGTGTACATTGGAGCTTATTAAAAAATTGAGTGTTGACTTCCCTGTCCGATTTACTCATATCTGTTTTGTACAATTCTTTTTACTTCAGATTTATAACAAATTCAGCCTCTAACTTTGGCTAAATCTCAATGTGAGATGAGATTTCAGTTTGAGATATTTCGGAAGATTGGGACCTGGTCGATGTGTTCAATCACTATGTACACTGAATGTGACAGATTGTCAATGTTGTTCAACCGGGATCTTCATTTCGCTGGATTAGATTTAAAATCAGCACCACAAGGCGCTTCTTATGAGCCTATTTTTATGAAAATCGGAACTTGTCACGTTGACCAAACTGATGTTGAAAAAGCTTGTTTTACCATAGGTAAAGAGTAGTAATTTCCCGACAGTTTTTTCTTAAATTTTATACTTACGACTTTCTCATTCTAAGCCAGCGATATACAGCGCTGCGTTTAATGTAGAATAAGTTCAATAACGTTTTATAACGTTCGTATCGTTTTCGTAGCTTTGCGAAAACGTTATGAACGTTACAAAACGTTATTCTAACGTTACCTTGAAAGCAGATCTATTTTACTTACAATAAGACATTGACTCGACCTTGACTTGCAATCAATAATTCTCACCCGGATAGTTCACATGACAAAACAGCTTGCCTGTCATGTGCCAGATTATGTCTCAATTCCCTTGTTAAGGCATGTTACCTCAGACATGGATATACTGACACATATTTGTCTTGAACAATGTGGGCCGTGTTGTTGTGTGGAATTCGAAAATGTATGTATAGTCGATTCAATAAGTAATGCTAATGAGGGAACTATCCCATTCGAAAGAATAGCGGTGAAATTTACCGTTTACACAGGTTGATTCAGTTAAACCTAGATAAACAAAGTTTACCTGCCGGACGATAGTATATTTACAAACCGTTCTCATTTGACTTTGAAAGGACTGTACATGTTGGCCTTTTCTCCATTGCGTCTTGAACCTTGACAACAGGATTGAAACGTTTATGGAAAACGAGCTTTGATGATACATTCATACTTAAAGCACCGAATATCATGTTTCTAAAACAAACCAAATTATTTCTTTGGTTCGTTAAACTCTTACGACTTATTTGTGAGAAATCTCTTGGCTTAGATAAATGTTCAGTGCTTGGTTCGCATGAAAATGGCCTCCATATCAGACGCCATCTTGTATTCTGAAGATGTTGTGAAAGAAAGCACAAAATGTATTTGTACTTCTGACGTGACATGGATTGAACCTTAAACTAATAAGTTTCTATAGAATATTAAACACACCCTGCTCCTATAGCAGCAACGAGGGCGTGTACATAATTTGACGCACAAATTCTAATTGAAACATTCGAATTTATTCAAAAGTTATGTAATAATGCTGTGAAATCGTCATGAATACATACATGGTCAAAAATAATCTAAGAATAATTTATATGTACTTTGACATGGAATTTAGCTTCAATGAGTCGCTTTGATGTGGAATCAATTTTGGCGGGAAATATTGCTAGTAGAAATCACTTCCATGACTAGTTCAGTGATTTTGAGAGTAGATTATAATGGCGGTTATTGTTCCGTTGAATAAAATTCTGGACTATTATTAATATCTTCGAGTTCATCCATTCGCTTATTCCAACTTCCCCTTTTATTCCAAGTACCACGTTTATTCCAGCTCCCTCTTTTATCCCAGCTCCCTCTTTTGTTCCAGCTGCCTCGTTTGTTCCAACTGCCCCTTTTGTTCCAACTCCCTCTTTTCAAATCCCATTCCCCTCTTTTATTCCAACTGCCTCTCTTATCTGCGTCTATTGCGTCATCATAGTCGGGTTCCATTGTGTATTTTCCACATCTTAAAAAATAAGGAAAAACAATTTTAAAAACATTGAATACCAGTCCAAGTATCTGGCATTGTCATTGGTTGAATTTAAAACTGAGTTCGGAAACAACCAATCAGACAAGCTGGCTATTAGACTGGTATCAATAACCCCATGGGCATAACAGCCATTCACCGAAAGGATGTTCTTACCTACCAGTCTTTGCGATTGCTATGGTAAGACTCTGGGCTGCGTTTCATCATCATTCCTAGGACCGATTTCGATCCTAAGTTCAATATTTCCTCCTAAGTGCGTTTCATCATAATTCCCAAAATCGCTCCTAAGACAAATTTTGCACCTATCTCTAGGAGTGGTCTACTGTAGAGCTGTCCTAGGATGAAATTTTGTCTTAAGTGCATTGCATTGTGGGATAAAACGCTAAGGTTGCTGCTTTAATGGCCGCCTTTTTGTCCGCTTCAAGTGTGTTTTTAAGCATTATCAACTATTAAAAGAAGGTTCGAATAATTTTGGGACGAATTATTACTAGGCAGTTACGAAGTTGGACGAGTGGGAATGGTCCGAATGTTCGAGATGTAAACATTTCGAACAAAATCAAACGAAATGTCTTTGCTGAACCGATGTCATTTTGATCCAGGTAAATTGTGTTTTAAATCTTTTCCTAAACATATCTTCATCGATTAATAACACTATTCAAATGTTAACGTTACTGCTTTTAGCCCTGCAAATCTGCCCCAATAGCTCGCTTATTTAGATGAGTAACCGATCTCTCTCTGTAAACAGCAAGTTTCATATATCAAAATGTTTGTCAAGGACTGTTGCATATGAAATGATATTTCAATTTCCATGAAAGTGCTGTAGATCATAGAAATCCAAGATGGCGTCCAAGATGGCCGCCAAAATCATGCAAACATCCAAATATAACACTTTTCATCATTATTCCGCTGTTTGTTAACATATTGCAACCAAATTTGTTTCATTTGTACGTAAACTGAAATACCTTCAAACTCAGTTACCTTTTTAAACTTTCAATCGTAAAGGTCAAGGTCAAATCCAAGGTCAAAGGTCAAAATTTAGGGAAAATGGCAACTGACAAGGGTGTATTTGTCTTTTTTGTTCCGGATATTTAATATATCATTGTTTTATTAATGCCAAAGTACACCACAGGGATTGGTGTTTGTACATACATTACAGTTTTGGAGTAGAAGTTTAATTTTTATGGAAATCCAAGATGGCGTTCAAGATGGTTGCTGGAATGAGTAAACATCCGAATTTAACACTTTTCATCATTATTCTGTTATTTGCTAATGTATTTCAGCCAAATATGTTTCATTTTAAAGTATACTTAAATATCCTTAAAATCATTCACTTCTGACAACTTTAAATCATAAAGGTCAAGGTCAGATCAAAGGTCAAATGTCAAAATTTAGGGAAAATGGCAGCTGACAAGTCGTTTTCCCCCTTTTCAGCCAATTATTACATATACCATTGTTTTGTTATGTCAAAATATACTATAGGGCTTGCTTTTGGCAAATAATAACTAACACTCCTTTTTTGGGGCTTCATAAGGTTGTTTTATTTTATATCATTATACAATATGGTGTATAAAATAGCCATCAATATATATTATATAGTAGAAACAGTTAGTATCCAAAATTGCCATTTATCATCATCTTTGTGTGGACTTAATTTACACATCATTCACATTTTTTGTTTTACAGTTAACTAAACTTCGGTACATTCAAAACAATTTGCTTTTAACAAAGAACTTCTGGTGTTCAATGTCAAATTGAAGGTCAAATGTTTTTATTTAGGACAAGATAAAGTCTAGCAAATTGCCATTTTATTTGAGATTCTTGATAGTAACATCAGTCTCATATAACAATGACAGCGAAGTGAATCCATTTAAAATAAGTAACATTGTAATGAATTAACATTCATTAATTAAGTAATTAAACTATTCGTATCAGCTCTATAGTTTGATGTATATTGGACGGAATACAACATTTCAAAGGTATAACAATATTAAAAAATCTGTCAACAATTCTGAATATTTGTTACCGGGTGCTAAAATGAGAACAACCAAATTAACGACGTTATTGTGCAACATTCATGTTCAACAATGTTCATGAATACGTGTGATACAATTTCTATAGCATTTGTCACTTTTTACAACTAGTATCAGGGCGACAAATATACAATGATATACAACATGAACACATTAGTTATAAAAAGCAATGCCATTGGTACAATGTGTCAACCTCGTGTCAAGTTAAACGAGTCTGTCATACGTAAACATTACAAGTATGAGACAGTTATTACATACCTTTTCATGTGCAACAGATATAAATTGTTCACCCACATACAAAATCATGATTCGTCACTATCTGACGTTTCTAATTCTCGGCCAAAGATGGACGAAAGTGTGTATACATTTGTACACACTGTGTCTGCCGTCTCAATGTCTCCGTTACAACAACAGGCCACAGTGCATGGCTGCTTGTGTCTGAAACATGCTAATGTTTCATTGCACAGGGAACATTCACAGACCAAGTCATTTAACAATTCCGGAGCGGCTGCCGGCTGGCTCATCATTTGTGGCCGTATTCCTGCTCCACAGTTGTCGTATTCATAGCCGAATTCAGTGAATGGTGGTAGCTGATGGTTTGCTACTGTAGCATTTCGCCACACCCAAAGCTGTATGACACATCTCCGAAGATGAAGCATCAGGCTATTTTCTGTTGGTGGTAGATTTCTAGGTTGAACAGAACCATTGGCTTTCATGCATCGTAGCTGATGGAGCGAATGTCGGCTGTTTCCACCATATAGGCTGATAATAAACATGTTGCAGGCCAATCGTTGCCGTTCGGATAGCTCAAGATCCATACCAACAAACTGCAGTGTTTGGTACTGATGTTCATTGTCAACCATCATATTGAATGCTTTGCGTAAAACCCACTTGTTGTATCACAGCCTGTTAAACAATAAACTGTCAACACTATATTCAGCTGTTCAGTTGTCAGTTTATGAATAAGCGCGTGAATTGGTATCAGTCTTCTGCAGTCAGTATGCGTGGTGACTGTTCCAGTGGACATGAAGACATAGGGAGCACCTATGTGTTGATAATGGTGTGTAAGCAGAACAAGTACGTCTGTATCTTCATATTGTATAGGAAAAATACATTGAAGATAGCCTGAAAACACAAACTAGACAGGAATGGGGTGACCTGAAGAACAACACTGCAGGCAATATACATGTCCATAGTGAACTTGAAATACGAAGCGACTGGAAGTTATAACTGCGAAGTGGTTCCAATAAAGCACGCCTCATAGAGTTCTACACGCGGTACATGATGGCAAATGCGTGCAATGAGCTAAGGTCGCAGGAAACATTATTTGTGAATGGAGGAAGGCAGCTACCCTGTGTACGAATATCAGCAGATTCAAGTGAAGAAATTACAGAACTGTATACCAACCAGGAAGAGGTAGACACCATAATGATCCTACATGCTAAATTCGAAGCCTATTCAGGAGCAAGCTCACTCGCCATTCACACACCAGATACAGACGTAGTTGCTTACACACCATTACCAACACATAGGTGCTCCCTATGTCTTCATGTCCACTGGAACAGTCACCAAGCATACTGACTGCAGAAGACTGATACCAATTACGCGCTTATTCATAAACTGACAACTGAACAGCTAGATATTGTGTTGACAGTTTATTGTTTAACAGGCTGTGATACAACAAGTGGGTTTTACGCAAAAGGAAAACGCAAAGCATTCAAGATGATGGTTGACAATGCACATCAGTACCAAACACTGCAGTTTGTTGGTATGGATCTCGAGCTATCTGAACGGCAACGATTGGCCTGCAACATGTTTATTATCAGCCTATATGGTGGAAACATCCGACATTCGCTCCATCAGCTACGATGCATGAAAGCCAAAGGTTCTGTTCAACCTAGAAATCTACCACCAACAGAAAATAGCCTGATGCTTCATCTTCGGAGATGTGTCATACAGCTTTGGGTGTGGCGAAATGCTACAGTAGCAAACCATCAGCTACCACCATTCACTGAATTCGGTTATGAATACGACAACTGTAGAGCAGGAATACGGCCACAAATGATGAGCCAGCCGGCAGCCGCTCCGGAATTGTTAAATGACTTGGTCTGTGAATGTTCCCTGTGCAATGAAACATTAGCATGTTTCAGACACAGGCAGCTATGCACTGTGGCCTGTTGTTGTAACGGAGACATTGAGACGGCAGACACAGTGTGTACAAATGTATACACACTTTCATCCATCTTTGGCCGTGAATTGGAAACGTCAGATAGTGACCAATCATGATTTTGTATGTGGGTGAACAATTTATATCTGTTGCACATGAAAAGGTATGCAATAACTTTCTGATACTTGTAATGTTTACGTATGACAGACTAGTTTAACTTGACACGAGGTTGACACATTGTATCAATGGCATTGCTTTTTATAACTACATGTAATGTGTTCATGTTGTATATCATTGTATATTTGTCGCCCTGAGACTAGTTGTAAAAAGTGACAAATGCTATAGAAATTGTATCACACGTATTCATGAACATAGTTGAACATGAATGTTGCACAATAACGTTGTTAATTTGGTTGTTCTCATTTTAGCACCTGGTAACAATTATTCCGAATTGTTGACAGATTTTTTAATATTGTTATAATGTTGTATTCCGTCCAATATACATCAAACTATAGATCTGATACGAATAGTTTAATTACTTATAATTAATGAATGTTAATTCATTACAATGTTACTTATTTCAAATGGATTCACTTCACTGTCATTGTTATATGAGACTGATGTTACTATCAAGAATCTCAAATAAAATGGCACTTTGCCAGACTTTATCTTGTCCTAAATAAAAACATTTGACCTTCAATTTGACCTTGAACACTCTACAGAAGTTCTTTGTTAAAAGCAAATTGTTTTGAATGTACCGAAGTTTAGTTAACTGTAAAACAAAAAATGTGAATGATGTGTACAGTTCACACAAAGATGATGATAAATGGCAATTTTGGATACTAACTATTTCTACTATATAATATATATTGATGGCTATTTTATACACCATATTGTGTAATGATATCAAATAAAACAACCTTATGAAGCCCCCAAAAAGGAGTGTTAGTTATAATTTGCCAAAAGCAAGCCCTATAGTATATTTTGACATAACAAAACAATGGTATATGTAATAATTGGCTGAAAAGGGGGAAAACGACTTGTCAGCTGCCATTTTCCCTAAATTTTGACATTTGACCTTTGATCTGACCTTGACCTTTACGATTTAAAGTTGTCAGAAGTGAATGATTTTAAGGATATTTGAGTATACTTAAAAATGAAACATATTTGGCTGAAATACGTTAGCAAATTACAGAATAATGATGAAAAATGTTAAATTCGGATGTTTACTCGATTTCGGCGGCCATCTTGAACGCCATCTTGGATTTCCATAAAAATTAAACTTCTACTCCAAAACTGTAATTTATGTACAAACACCAATTCCTGTGGTGTACTTTGGCATAAATAAAACGATGATATATTAAATATCCGGATAAAAAAAGACAAATACACCCTTGTCAGTTGCCATTTTCCCTAAATTTTGACCTTTGACCTTTGATTTGACCTTGACCTTTACGATTGAAAGTTTAAAAAAGTAACCGAGTTTGAAGGTATTTCAGTTTACGTACAAATGAAACAAATTTGGTTGCAATATGTTAACATACAACGGAATAATGATGAAAAGTATTATATTTGGATGTTTGCACGATTTTGGCGGCCATCTTGGACGCCATCTTGGATTTCTCAGATATACAGCACTTTCATAGAAATTGAAATATCATTACATATGTAACAGTCCTTGACGAACATTTTGGTATATGAAACCTGCTGTTTACAGAGAGAGATCGGTTAGATGCTATAAAGCTCATCAAATTTGCAGGGCTATTTTATCAATTTAAACTTTCTAGTTCGCTCAAAAGCTGTCAATTATCAAGGGAGATCACTCGTACTGGCAAGAAATAAATTCAATTCATCGATTTTGTCAAATGCACTTGATTTTTAATTTACCTCTATCTTTCTCATACAATGTGTGATTTAAACACACATCCATAGACATATGTGATATCGAATAAGCATGTACAACGAGATGAAGTACACCTAAGTGACCTTCCAATACAGGGGAGAACTGTAACCATAATGTACCCCACCCACTTCTATTGCATTGAACAAATGTTGAAAGGAATGCCAGTGCATAGCCATGTTAATGGTTTAATTTGACATTCATAAAATTTAATGTACTGCTCATTTAATGTAATAAACACCAATAACACAAGCATAGGCCTATATAGTTATTTCAACATTACAGACTTATAATTGGCTGCACACCTTCACAGGTGAAAGACACAAGTTCAAATTTGGCTATTGTTGTATAGATGAGTACTGAGAAGATGTTTCATCTTTCTAAGTATTTGGTTTTGTATGTCATAGACTTTCACCTGTACTCACTTCAAGACACAAGATACATGACATATGCACTGCAGAGCTACAGATAAGGTTTTAGTCCATTGGGTATTTTACCCACCAGTTTCAATTTTAATTGGGTTTTGACAAATTTTAATTGGGTATTTAATCAAACTCATAGGGTAAATGATATGTTATGTACTGTTTTTCACTCTATCATCCTTTCCTATTTGGGTATATCAGATTGTCTTTGCTTTTTCTTACTCCTTCCTCTCAAAATCTATTTGGTTTTTAAGAAAATGAATTGGGCAACTACCCCAATATGCAGCTTATCTGTAGCTCTGTGCACTTTGTCTATGTATGATACATATTTGATTGGCCTTGATAAGTTGATATGCACAAATTTACTGAATTTGCTTATTAATTTACACAACTGACTGAGTCACATCTTTATTGCAGAATCCTATCCAGATAGAACACAGAAGAGGTACTGGGAACCATGATCAACTCTATGGCCAAGACAATAATTACATGTACTTCTACAGTACTGCATGAGAAACATAATTGAAATCAGGAATCATAACATTTGAAAAGGTATTTTAAACATAGATGAATCATATCTATTAATTTAAACGGTCGTGAATTTGAATCATTGTGAGTATATGAAACAAAATAGGCCTATACATAAGCATAACATGTATCTTGATCTAAATAAAAACACATGACAAAAATTACATTTCAGATGAGAATTCAAGTAATAAATCATTAACTCAAATTTCTAATTAAATTGAAGGTTAACTAAATAATGATTTAAAAAACACACTCAGACCTACACATATCTAATGTTTGTTTAACTTGTCCAAAAATTTATCAAAATCAGTATAATTGTCTTTTTGAAAACTCAACAACAAACACATTATGCTGCTTTTAGACATTTTTGGAATGTAACTGGTATTATGAAATGGTTAGATTTGTTTTGTCATGTGAATTGAAGTTGTAGATTCAATTAATTCAAATAATGTCTTTTTCATTTTCAGAAAGTACATGACCTGCTGATATATCTGGAAGAATCTGAGAGAAATTCAACCTGTATAGAAAGAAAGCCAAATGAAATATTTACTGTCACTTATGATAATAAAATTGCATTTTATATACTAGTAACTTTGTTGTGTTTTTTTTTGTAGCTACATTTTCCCTATATTATACAGTTCTATATGTATGGTTCTTTGTACTTGTAAATCAGGGGCTGTGCCTGTAAGAGCAAACAGAACAGTATGTCATAAGACAGTGACTAAAAGAACTGACAACTCGTCTCAAAGGCTTATAGCAAACGACTGACGTGGATAATAAATGAAATCTCGTGCAGAATATCGGTGCAATGAACCGTGACGACGAAGTGAAATCAAAGCACTGAAACCAGTGACATGCTGTTAGTAATGAATCGATGAAAAATGGAATGGGAAATGAATGATGTGACTGTATAAAGATAAAATGGGTATATAATAAGTAATGTAGTACAAGTACATATATGTATATAGATAGATAAATAAGGTCAATATGACCTCGTGACATATAGCTAAATACACTGTCCTAATATAGGACACTTGTACTATTAAACCTGTGATTAAGACCACCTGCAAACAAATGTATCAATGGTAAAGAAAGCATTATTGTCTATTTCCAATTATATTTATTATGAGAGACCACATGTAGCTATCAACAAAGCTCTGATTTGCAGTTTCAATTGAATATTTTTACAGGCAGGTTTTACCAGGTACTATATCTCTTAAATGTATTAAGGTCTACATGTCGATCTACCAGCAAACAAAACAGTTAATAGCATCTAGAGGCTATGCATGTCCATGATCTAGTAGTTTCTGGATATCTATCAATTAAGCCATACATAAATCTATCTACAAGTAGGTCCTAATTAATGTTAGACTCATACCATGGAGTACAGAAGGACATCTGCAGATAGGATGATGCTGTCGCACACAAATTGATTTCAAGACACCAGGGTACGGATCCCTACTTGATTCGCACATGAAATACAATGACGTCATCTATTATACTGTATAGCATGTAAACGCCGTGTAGATCTAGTGGAATTTATTTTCATAAACTGTTCACATTAATTATTCAGATGACAGCATGATTTACCATTGGTCTACATCTCGAGTCATGATGCTTTCAAGAACATGTAAAATCATAGATCTGGTCCATGTATTTGACGGTATTAAAACAATGGTGCACGGACTCTCCTCCTGATCAGGGGCGTATCCAAAGACTAACAACACGTAGATCTATATAAAATTATAGATTAAAAAATCTACGAAAATTCGATGATTGGGTACAAGATCGAATTTATCTCTGAGTTTTAAATATCCAAAAAATCAATACAGTATTTTAAGGAGTGGCGAGGTCACGATCGAGTCTGTTATCACGACCTATTTAAAATGTGATTGATCTAGTAGATCTACATAAAAAATCCATTTTCTATTTATTATAGATCTTGTAAAATAGTTTCTGTTAAATAGTTAAATGGTAAATTTCGAGGATAAAAAAAAACAATAATTGGCCTAATTGGAAAGAAACGTTGAAATCAGAACGTCATTACGAGGTAAAAATAACGTTATAATGACGTACACCGACGATGAATGACGTAACGCATGATTTATAACCCGACGCCGTTGAAGTAACGTTTCATTTCGGCATGGTTATAGAACCACTTAGCTTCTAATTCTGTGAAAGAAAATTTCAATGTTTTTTTTCTAAGATAAATATATCTATACTGGCTCCATTTAACGCTTATATATATCTAATAATTCATACTATTTTAAGGTGATTTTCTCTTCAATATAGGGGCCTATTAATTATGGTTGTGTCTCCAACTTTCATCACTACATGCCTCAGTGTTGCTACGGTCCTTTCAGTTTGTATGGGTAAAATAAAGACACGCCTTTATTGACAAAAATAGCGCGAACCGGAGAGAAAACACGGAAGTATACATTAATTTGCCTCCCTTTGAAGAGTAGCACCTAGGTCAAAAATCCTCATAGGATCGTTTGTTGAAACGCACCTAAGACGAATCCTAAGACGGTCTTAAGAGCAATCCTAGGATATGGTCTTAGGAATGATGATGAAACGCCGCCCTGGTGAATAGTGACCTCCATATTTAGGCTTATGGACTATTATCATTTGTTTGATAAAACAGAGAAATAAACTTAGTTATGAGAAATACCGCTATAATACATTATAGCATCGACATTAAACATTTTTAGTGATCTTGAACATGTAGGGACTAAAAATGACCGGTATAGATTAATTTCAAATTATCTGAATGTATCTTATAGAAAGAGGAGATAGTAAAGCGGAGGTATTATCGCAACGGATATGACGTAGAGGGAAATGGTATCCGTGCTTACAGTGACATCTGTTGAAAGCTGGGGACCAGCTTCCACAAAGGAAAACATGTGCATACGCGGAATATTAGTCTGTGTCGCTTCAGCCCCGCGATATTATGGTCGTCCGATCAACAGCATGGTACTAATTTCATCTCAATACACCGCTTCTCAGTTCCGTCAGTATGCTCGGTTTCCATTGGTTCTGGTGGAGAAGTTGATATAACTCTCTGACGGAACTCAGCATGACACGCTGACGGAACCTGAGAATCAGTATATTTGGATACTAGTTGCGTCAAAATGTAATCGTAGACAAATGTATGACTGCCACAAGGTTGCTATGACTTAGGCCATATCCAACTATTTTGATATTAGAAATGCGGTAATTAGATCTGCACCCTTTTTACGTTCTTTTAAAGTTTATATTATATTATCTGATGATAGAAAACTTATACTTACGATGCGGTTTCCATTCCACATTCTTTCACACAGTTGAAGTATGTCGTACAGCATCCATAGGCTTCATAATCATCACCGACGGCGTCAGCTTTTCTGGAGCATTTCATCATTTCCACTAGACAATTGACTATAGAACATTTTCCCTGTACTGTATGAACAAGCACTGATAGTAACAACACGGACAAACACGCTAGTGGTATAGTGTTAGCAATCATCTGAAAGTATATGGTAAAATATTGTGTGTAAAAATTTGCTGTAGTCGATTCAATAAGACCTGCCGTCCACTAGACCCCGATGCTGTGCGGAAGGGATGCCGATTACAATCAGTTCGATTCGGGAAACCTTTGAGATAATTTAATACTAATGAGGGAACTATCCCATTCGAAAGAATAGCGGTAAATATACCGTTAACCCAGGTATACTCAGTTAAACCTCAATAAACATATTTTACCTGCAGGACGATATAATCTTTATAACCCTTCTCATTTGACTATGAAAGGACTGTACCTGCGAACAAAAACAGACCCTCAAGCACAAAAAAAACTTGTTTATCAGGTAAGCTACTAGTTTATCATTGCGATTGTGGTGAATTTCTTTAGATATAACTATTATGTCTATTTGTAATGGGCACACGAACCATTTGATCACTTCGTGTTGTTGTATAATATAATGGAAGCAGGGGCCTTATTCACCAACGATGTAAGACTAAAACTCAAGACTTAGACTTTATATTACCAAATGCTCTATCCGTTCTCATGTTGTTATAACTGATATTGATAACGATTTTGATATAAATGGGTAGGCATATGAGCTAATATCAGATTTGGGCAGATTTTCTGTCTTTTTGACTTAAATAGGATTTCAATTGTTTGATTCAGAAATTTAGCACTAAGTATTGATAATATCATTTAAATCTTGTAAATTAGTACAATAAAAGCTGCATATATTCCATAACTTACCGTTTAGACTGTTATTTATACCTTGAGTATGTCCTTGCAGTTACGTCTTTGTTCCCCAAAATATGATTACAGGCCATTTTACAAAGCTAAACTATCATAGAAGAGTTCTCTTCGATCATGAAAACTTAATATTAGCATCAAATGTTCTTACATTTGAGTATAAACAATCAATATATTACAATACAGATGCATGTGATTGTTTTGAACTGTGTCTGTAACGGGGACATCCTTGCAGTAACGGTGTAATAATTTAGTGGTGTATACCCTTAAACCAATGATGTAAAAGGCGGGAAAATTCTCCATTATGAAGAGTATTTACAGAACAATGGAGGAAGCCATGCTGAAAAACATCTGGCTTTTTTAAGAAAAAAACAGTGAAGTTCCATCAATGTAAGTAGAACTGTACTTTTATTTTGTGTCCTTAATGTTACACAGATTAAAGAATTACCAAATGCCATGGTTATAGAATATATAAATTCTGCATATGCCAAATATTGGTATATTTATTATTTGCATTGAAAACAGGTGGGTGGGGTAGCCATGTGTGATATTTTAAAAAAAATAATGAAATATATCCTTGCAGTAACAGTCCTTGAAATAACACCCGGTTATGTTACTGCAAGGAATAAAATTGGTTACTGCAAAGACATATATGTTCTGTGTAAGCTCTCTAATAGTAATTGTTAAATATAAGTTTGCATAATTATTGTAAAATAAAACCTTTCATGAATTGAAATAATTCTGTTGATATTACGTACAAGATTAAAACTATTTCACTATAGAAAAATAGTATTTGCTCCATTGCGTTATTGCAAGGACATCACTTGTAACGCCAAGGACTTAGATGTTACATGAAGGACTTACAATAGGTCTTCAAGTGATTTATCACATTCATTTAATCACACATAAATCAAAACATATACTTTGTTACATAAGGAACATAAGTTAATAGATAGATAAAACAAAAGCAAATACAACTCTCCACGACTATGCGGGTTTTGTCTGTTACTGCAAGGACAATACATTGTTATCGAAAGCATAGGAAGGACTTGCAAAAGGGACATGCAAATGAGACTTTACATACAAGGAGACGAACAAATAAATACATACATTAATTAGATAAATAAATTAATACAATATCACATTTCTTTTCAGATTAACCATGGCCATGTCAAATGCTGAAAGACAGCGAAAGTACAGACTAAATAGGAACAGAGATGCAGAAAAAAGATCTAAATTTCTGCAACAATCAAAGGAGAGATACATCAAAGATAGACTATCAGGAAAGAATAAAAGTGTTAAGAGCATGACAAACAGAGAAAAAAGACATGCAAGAAAGCAATGGAGAAATCAGAAGCAAAAAGATAGAGAAAGGACCAAATCAGTGTTAAACACATTAAAGAATGCCCCAACACCCCCATCAACACCTGAGCATGTTCCCGAATTCCAAGAAAGCAGACAGAAAAAGTACCATACTAAGAAAGAAAATCGTAACAAAGCAAAGTGTTACAGAGAAAATAACAAGCTTAAAGTCGAAATTGAAAATTTAAACAAAAAAATTCGTATGTACCAGAAACGTCTTGAACGTAGTGTGAACAAAGATAAAACGGATTCACCTAGAACAAAGACTAGAAAGTTGCTGAGAAATTTGTCAGGTTCACAGACTAAAAGGTGTATCTTCATGTACAATTGTGTTACGGAACAGCTACGAAACAAATATGCAGAAAAGAAAAGGAAAGATAAAGCAAATTTTGCTAAAATCTTAACTGGACACGTTCTAAAGAAATATAGACTGCAGACAGAGACTCAAAACATTCTTGGGATACAAACAAAGATGACAAAGGGAACGAAGACTGGATATTATTCGCTAACAAAGAGAGTATGTGAAAAGGTGAAAGCCTTTTACACAAGAAATGACAATTCAAGACTGGTGTCTGGAAAAAGGCAAACCAAAACAGTGAAGAAAATTAGAAAGCAAAGGAGAGTGCTGTTACAAAGCCTGAAAACATTACACACAAAATTTCTATGTGAAGGGAAAATAAAGTTAAGTTACACACAATTTTGTAAGTTAAGGCCATTTTATGTGGTCTTTCCGAGAAAGAGTGATAGAGACACGTGTGTATGCAAGGTATGTGATAACACACAACTGATGGCCGAAGCCCTGAAGAAAGTAAATGCAATAACGAATGATGACATTGGAATCCTTGTCAGTATGATGGTTTGTAATACTAAGAACAAAACATGCATGTATAGGGACTGTGAAAGATGTAGTACCAAAAGTGTTGAAGTTAACAAAGAAACAATGGACAAAGATGTAACCTGGTTAGAGTGGAAAACAAACAATGAGAAGAGGTGTATTAAGCAAGGTGGTAAAGATGTTGAAAAGGTAGTAGCAATAACTGTGAAAGAGAAAATGAATGGAACTGTTGACACGTTACTAGATAAATTTTATATCCAGATTGACAGATATATGAAGCATATGTACCGGTTCACAGCACAGTATTATTACTATAAAAACAGAACTGAAACCCTATTAGATAATGAGTGCATTGTCAATATTGATTTCTCGGAGAACTATATATGTAAGCACGCACATGAGATACAGGCCCTACACTTTGGAGCATCTAAGAAACAAATGACATTGCATACAGGTGTGATACATATAAAAGATAAAGCTCCAAAAACATTTTGTAGTGTTAGTAACTCATTGCAGCATGGACCCCCAGCTGTGTGGTGTCACCTTAAACAAATGCTTAGTGACATTAGATCAGAACACCCAGATATCACTTCAATAGAGATATTTAGTGATGGCCCAGCAACCCAATATAAGCAGAAGGGCAATTTCTATTTGACTTCAATTAAACCAAGTGAATTAGGCTTTCATGATGTTAAATGGTCATTTTTTGAATCGGGTCATGGTAAGGGCATACCAGATGCGGTTGGTGGCTCTGTGAAGAACTATGCAGACAAGCAAGTAAAATATGGCCATAACATAACATCAGCTACAGACTTCTTTAATGTCTTGTCAGGTGCTACAAAAACACAAATGTATTTTGTACCAGAGACTGAAATAACAAATGAACAAGAACTTCTAAAACTAGTTCCTTTGAAAGCGGTACAGGGGACCTTACACATTCATCAGATTTATATCTTGAATCCTGCTGAAATCGCATACAGAGACTTAAGTTGTGAATGTAAATTTGAAAATGAGCATACAGAGCACTTATATAAAAAGGCCTGTGTACATGATAACAGTTACTCTCAGGAGAAAGCGGATCTCACTCAGCCACAAGGAAACAGAGAAGAGGTTAGCCGTTCTAATTCTTCTAACGCTAAAAAGCCTAGCAGAAAAAGGAAACAAACCAAAAAATTAGAAACTGAAAGTAAACGAAAACCACAAGAAAACAGTGATGATGCTAGCTATTCGAATTCTTCTAAAGCTAAAGAGCCTAACAGAAAAAGGAAACAAACCAAAAAAGTAGAAACTGACAGCAAACGGAAACGGAAAGATAATGCCATTGATTACAGTAAATTATTGAAGAACCTCAATGAATGTAAAGAGTTTGATGAACTTAAAGGTCTGTGTGAAAACTTGGAATTGCCTGAGTTAAGTATAAATCCAATAGCAGTTAGTCTGAACTCAAATAAACTGGAAGTTGACTTTGAATCCATGTCAGATGTGCCAGAAGATATTTCAGATAGGAGAGAACTATATCCATGTGAAGTCTTAACAGATGGGAATTGTCTGCCATCTTGTGGCAGTGTGTATGCATATGGAAAAATTACAGAAAGTGACGAATTGAGAGTGCGAATTATCCACGAGTTAACAATGAATGACAAATGCTATCTTAACAATGAATATTTAGCCAAGGGTGTAAAGGAAAACAAGAAAGGCTCCAATTTAACTTTGAAATTCTGTCAGTTTTCCGAATATTATATCCCGGGAGTTCAACTTAATAGTGACTTGGTAAGAAATATTTACAGACAAGAAGTTCTTTCCATCACAGAAAACAATTCCTTTATGGGAATATGGCAACTGTATGCCTTGGCAAGTGTCTTACAAGTAGCACTGTATTCTGTGTACCCTATGAAAGGTAACATGAATGTTCGGAAAGACTTACATAGGTTGATACTTCCGCGCCATAATCAAAGTGTAGACAATACTCCGGTTTACATTTTATGGACAAACACAAGGGACGATGTCACAACTGAGCATTGGGTACCTAACCATTTTGTTCCTCTATTGCCATTTGAAACAGGGGTTAACAAAACAGTTAGGAAACCACCAAAACAAAGTATTCGGGAAGAAAATGGAAAAGCAGACAATACTGGTGAACAACTGAGGGATGCTAAGGCAAGATGCAATCATGGTGAAGATGAAGTAAATAAGACTTGCGATAATATTGGTGAAACTAAGAAGTCAGTTTACGCATCTGGAAGAGTTAACAACAAAACTGATAAGAGTAACATAAGTTCAGGAGAAAAGAAAGCAAAAGCTCAGGTTAATTTGGAAACTGAGTCTAATGTAGACATCAATAACAATATTGAAAGTGGAAATGAAGACTTAACCGAAAAGTTTAATCTGTCAGAGATTAGTCAGTGCATTGGAAAGTATGTACTATTTAGGTTCAATAATACAGCTTATCCTGGTTGTATTCTTGATGTTGAAGGCACTGATATACAAATTTCATGCATGCATAAACTAGGCAAGAAATCAGAAAACTGTTTCTTTTGGCCCCAGAAAATAAAAGACATATTCTGGTATGATTACCAAGACATCATATGTACAATACCAGAACCAGTGGCACTCGGGAAATCAGGACATTTTAGAGTTGATGAACATGCTTGGAAATCTGTTCTGAACACAAAAGTCTGATTTGTCTAATGACTGAATTATAGAATGAGTTGTGACCAGGTGCTAGTTGACACTACTAAAGCATGATTCTGCCAATGCTTTGTATGTTGTCTACCAAATACTGCAAACAGTGTTACATTGTACTTGTTGCAGTCAGTCGAGAACAGAAATAGTTTAGTTATTCCATGTTGTTCGATCAACCATTTAAATGTACAAGTTGTTTAGAATATCTAAGTGTTTAAATGATAATACAGTGATATCATTTTGATATTTTAAAGTGATATTCTTTATAAAGGTCTGAACAGAAGTAACGTGTTACTCGAAAAACAATATTATCTAGGTTTCAGGTCTTTTATGCTCATGTTTGTCGCCCGATGTTTTATTTGTTCGACTTCGTTCACATTCATGTTTTATTTTAAGTTCTGTGGTATGAACATGTTTAATACTTGAAACATACAATGTGTATGTTTGAAATGCGTTTTCAAGACATTAGTACAGTTGTTTTAGTAACATACAATATATAAGATTATTTGTATTGATAAATACATACCAACAAGAAATTGTATTACTAATAATTGTATTACAATCTTAGTGCATTAGTATGTTTTATTTGATCAGATGTAATTGTTAGGACAATGGAAACTTTTTTGAAGCGTCTTCTAAATCATGACTTACTGAAACAAACTTGTCTATATTTAAATTAAATTAGAAACATTTTTGTCTTGATATATTGCAAACTTTATGATATGCTAACTTTCTATTAGTCTGAACTATTATACTTTACATTTTTAAAGTGCAAGTTTACTACTTTATGTTCGGTATGAATTGAAATGATACAAGAAGTTACTAGTCGATTAGGAAGATGTTTATTTTATTGTTCAAATCTTATTATGGATTAGCATTTGTTTCTGTATATATAGTTAATGTTACATGTAACAATGTTATTTACATGAACCAGTTTTTTTCTCTTTTTGTTATTATATTTTACAAGAAGTAAGTGGTAGACTAGTCTAAATAGACTCTAAAAAATGTGTTATTCACAAGAGTGAACATTCTGGAATCTACATCCTTCTCGCACAACATAATCAATATTGCTATAATAAGAACCTATATTCATACTGTTGCTACAAGACATTAACACTTAAAAAGCCACATTTATAATATTTGCTAGTAATAGAATTGAAAAATAATCTTTGTCACATAATTTTTACGCTGCTTTTCACATACATTTTTTACCAAACATATTTCATTCTGATATATAATTATTATTAGAAGTGTGACACGTTTTTTAAAGTTCAGAAGGATTATGTTGCTTGTTATTTAATTGTTGTTTCTAGTTACAGTTAGACCAATTATGTTTTAGGTCTTTTTTCACTATTTTGCTTTTAAAGAGCTACATGTACATGTAAATTACATTGCGAAATAACTCAACTAATGTTTAGACTAATTTCTGTAGGTCTCTTAATGGTTGGCATGTTAAATACATTACAAATGAAAACATATATACTTAGTGTTGTTGTATAAATTTTCGATCTTCAAAGTACCGTACATTATGATTGACAAAATCATAAAACCAAGAAATGACATTATAAAATTATTTTATGACCATCTAGTAACCATCTAGTATGTTTTATTTGATTTGATCAAGTACAAGTGTGATAAATAATAAAGATTATAGTAACTTTTTTACATGTCTTAAAAATATGTCCTTAATGTAACAAAAATGTCATTGGTGTAACAAAAAAACATTTATTAAAGGTATATCGCGCTGTAATTTTCATTATAGAATACAGTTAATGTTAACAATTTAGAAAAGTGTTTGTTAGTTCATAGAATATCTGTTTTCTTGATAGTTACTTGAATAAAAGAGTTAAAACATATGGATTATTGATTTTTCATTGCAGTAACACAATAAATGTCCTCTGTGTTACACACCAGTGTCTTTGCTGTAACATAAATGTCCTTAAAGTAACAACAACAATAAATATTGCTAAATTGTAATATATTCATTAAATTGTTTAACAAAACATTCTATATTGTTATTTTTTAAATAAATTTCAATCTAAAAGTAATAAAAATTAAGTTTCAAAGCATATAATTTTACTACAATACTTAAAAATATAAAAAAATGTTATTTTTCAGACTTTGGAACATATTTCTTATTTTTTAAATATTGACCGAAAATTCCTTTTTTTTATCGCCAAAAACCAAAAAGATACACTAAGATATAGTCTAAAAGTTGATTTTATATAACAATTTCTAAAGAATAATTCACATTTTACACAGTTTCATTTACGTTACAGCAAGGACAATTGTAGTGACATCATATCTTTTTGGCCATTATGTTTACAATCCAAATGCAATTTAAGGGTGATAAACGATATAATACTAATGCTTATACATCAGCAATTAATATTAGCCATGTTCCAAAACAATTGATGATATTATATTTTCAAAGAATCAACTCATCAAAATCTGCCCAAATCTGATATTGGCTCATATGCATGTTTAGTGGGTAACAACAAATTGAATAGGTTAAATTGAATTGCAAAGAAATGGCAGTGATTATAAATGTCAATTTTGAGTCTAATTCTGAGTTTCAGTTGTACAATGTTGGTGAATAAGACCCCAGAGTATGGACGGGTGGAGAGGGACAAAGAGCTTGAATGCTGATACGAGCACAGTAGCTTATACTTGTTGCTCGTCATGGGTTTCTCGCTGTCAGGACAATCCCCCCAGACCAGGGGCCTTATTCATCAACGTTGTGAGAGTGAAACTCAGACTTAGACTTTTTATTTGTTATTATCCGTCATCTATATACATGTAAAACATATTTACACTTATAACAGCTTGAGAGCGAATAGAACATTTGACAATACAAAGTCTGAGTCACTGATTTAGATATACAACGTTGGTGAATAAGACCCCTGTCGTGCGTTTGACAACACAGTCATATTGCACAAGGCATTCCATGAAAACAATCCGTCACTTGTAGTGAATCCTAATGGTGTCTTTAATGGTCGGGATAAACTTTAGGTGGGTATTTTGAGCCGCTGGACATCACAGCATTTAAAAATATATTAAACAAAATATAAAAAGCATGCCGGTACCACATTGATATCAAGAGAAATGAGAAGGAATACTGCGATCTTGCATAAATGGACAAGGAATACTGCGATCTTGCATAAATGGACAAGGAATACTGCGATCTTGCATTAATGGACAGGGAATACTGCGGTCTTGCATTAATGGACAGGGAATACTGCGATCTTGCATTAATGGACAGGGAATACTGCGATCTTGCATTAATGGACAGGGAATACTGCGATCTTGCATAAATGGACAGGGAATACTGCGATCATGCATAAATGGACAGGGAATACTGCGATCTTGCATAAATGGACAGGGAAAACTGCAATCTTGCATAAATGGACAGGGAATACTGCGATCTTGCATAAATGGACAGAGAATATTGCGAAATTGCATAAATGGACAGGGAATACAGCGATCTTGCATCAATGGACAGGGAATACTGCGAAATTGCATAAATGGACAAGAAATACTGCGATCAACTGAAAAGGCCAAGCACGAAAAACAGAAACAACAACACAATGTCAACACACAAAAACTAAAACTACTTTAAAGAACAATATCGCAAAATCCAAAATCATACACATAATTGGTCTTGCTTATTATTTGATATACTAGTATTGTCATGTTTTTGGCGTATGTACAAGCACTCAGTCTTGGATTGCGTTTTGCTATAGTGCCATTATATACTGTAATACAAGACTTGCAACCAAATACGTACTCGTATTTAAAATGTATAGAGCTATATCGGAAGATATTCTTTAAAAAAAGGTTTCAAAAACTGAAAAACAATTATGCTTCTATATCCAGTAGATCTTTTCAGTTTTAACAGAAACTCTCTCTGTGATTTATTGGACCTGCCAACTGTCCATTTTCATACGAAATTGTTCTAGAACACCCAATGAAACTATAAGAATCGTCTATTTTTCGACGATTGAATCAAAGTACACAGAACCCATCCAAAGTTTTAATTTGAAATTCAGGTAGTCTAGTATCATACTAAAAACGATGCAAGTAATTGTTTTGACATTGAACAACTGTTAGACTATAGCTCTATACACTTTAACACATAACACATACGGTTTCGACACAACATAAAAATGTTCCAAACAGGGCCTCTACCACTAGCTTAATATTCAAGCTACAAACACACTTCATTTGTATTAAACGTTAAATATTATGATTAATTGTAGAAAATTTCAAGACTTAAGTATCACACATCGTGTCATATAGTGAAAAGTGAGAAATGGTTGGTCGAGTAATGTGCGTTAGGACTTGCAATACAGCTTAAGAAATCAACTGGACTCGAACCATTTTCAATTGTGAATTTTACTTGTATACATAAATTAGTGCTTACTGTGTTGGTTTATAAACTGTCCAGAATCGTTTATGTTTAACCAATTTTATTTTCACTAGCATTTTTGTATCCATTATATAATTATTGTTTTATAATAATAATAATAATAATAAAGACTTTATTTTACGAGGAAACTTATTTGACAATATACGAAACAATCAATCTTCCATAAGATCCTCAACAATGAACAATGAACAATGAACTAGAAAAATAACTATGCCAAGAAAACAATGATATTTGATATTTTGATATTTTGGCCCCTATGATGTCTCACAATACAAGTTGAAAAATTCATAAAAGAGTGTCAGTGAAAGGATTTGAAAAAAAGAAGGTATACCTATGCATAATTATAGAAACATTATCAAGACACTGTCTAAATCGTGATGATTGTACCTGTACGTGTAATTTGCATACAAAAGGGCTATATAAATAATCAAATATGGTATACAAATTGTAATAATAATTTGACATATTATCCTGGAGACTGGCTCAAAAGCTCGTAAAATAAGATGGAACTCTTAAAGTTTTCTTCAATGAGATAATAAATATAGCAAATAATTTGAAATGTTATTATTTTCTAATAAGTTCTAATAAGTTCCAGTTTCTCTTAGAATCCAAAATACCATCAATTTCTTATTAATGTTAAATTGTTCATAGTAAAATTGATATTGTCAAATAAGTTTCCTCGTAAAATAAAGTCTATATTGTCTATACTATATTGATATTATTATTAGTTTTATAACTAAATTTGATATTAAATTGATATTTTGTTTAATTATTTTACAGAGTATTCCATTGCAGGAGAATTTTGTTTTATTTATATACCGTGTTACAATTAACTCTTTGTTAATAATATCTCAAATAGCCAACCATAACTTAGTCCATCAGCAAGAAATATTGTAAAGTTGTTTCAATGATTAAAATAGCTCACCTTCTCACTTGATTTTTGTTTAATTTCCGAAATTTTCCTAAAAATCAGAATATTAAAAGTCGACAGCACGGTGGCACGAAACCTCTTTTTCCAGTTGAAGAAGTCAAAATGGGGAGATTTTATATGAGAATGAACCTAATGGCTTCTCTCGTATTCTCCCAATTAGACAAACATACCACAGGGACCACTTTCCCCTGTATCTTACACACCTATTACCTTATTTCATAGTCACGTGGTCATCTTGTGGGTCATTTATGCCTTTTGTCGGTTTATGAATATTTTAGTATGGCTTAATTGTGGACGCCTTAGTTAATATAGAAACAGAGATTTATTGAGCCGAAAATGTCCAGTATTTCTAATGGTTTGCAAGTGCGTATCTAATTACACGAGCAAAGTGGCAAGGGGTGGTACGTCTGTTGACTAGGCGAAGTTTTTGTGGTTGGATTTCGCGTTTTAGGCATGGTGTTTGTCAACTAGGCCAGGTCTTAGCTGCCTTTCATTCGGTCACTTACGATAATCTTTTCTTGTAATTTCTTCGTGAAATTCGGTCATCCTGCATGTTTGCGACGGGACTTGGGCTTTTAATCACTTCGTTTGTATTTGTGTTGCGTTAAAAAAGAGTTAAGTTACTAATTTTCTAGGACTCTTTTCAGCATCCTTTGACATTTAAACTTCCCCTGGTCATTGGGCTACCCTCGTGTTTCCTTGTGGAGACTATTTCTTTCCTGTGGTATGGCAGCCAACATCGATCTGTGGCGCCAATGAATAGACACTGCCCTCACAGGTATCATTTTACACCATGATGGAGTGGAGCATGCGTGTCTTGCTCAGAGAAATTAACCAGTGGTTCAGAGTGGGGTCGTACACGGGACCTCTCGATCCCGATGCACCACCCTACCTCTAGACCACCGCCCCGTTGCGTTGCGGTGTGTTGCGTTGTGATGTGGTGAGTTGTTACTGTTTTCTGTGCTCGGCTTGTTAAGTTCTGTGCTGCCTCCCCGGTCCGATTTCCTCATACCTTTTTTAACATCTTAGACCTTAATGATGAGGCTATATTCATTCGATCGACCTCCGTGAAACCAGGTTTTGTTATTTTAAAAGGGTAGCTTTATTATCATTTTCTACAGTTACATAACACGGGAGATGTACGGTCTTGGTACGCCCGTGATGGATATTAGACGTAACCAATAAAGGATTATACGGATACGGAACCAAATCTGACAGGAGCGTCATAGATATATTCATCGTTTTAAGATAGATAGATAGTTTATTCATTTAAACTGTACAGTTTCTCATGTGACGACAACGATATGGCATTAATTCGGTAATGTTTATAAAGGGTAACATTCTAAAGAAAGAAAGAAAGAAAATAACATTAATAGGTCTACACACGTAATAAATATTTTCAAATAATGAGTCAAAAAGGGGAAAAGTCAGAAGGACATATTCTATAGATCTCTAGCTATTACATCGATGAAGACGTCGTAAATTACCTTAAAAAGGTGTTGTTAACAAAATATTAAATAATTATGTGTTTAGTAATTTGGCTTTTGGTGTTATTTTACGTGACTCCAAGAAAAAATGCACAATAATGTATTGTCTATACATGCACAAGTTTGCTTTGTGACCGTAGCATGTAGAAATTTTATCCATAGCCACTGAAACGTTTTATGCGTTCTTTTCGGACACCTAGAATACATGCCAAGTAACTCAGTAAATATGTTAAATTCTGATTATGTTCAAAAAGACTTTATGATTCTGGAATCTTGCTTGTGAACGCATATTTGTTACTGACATTGTGCTTTTGCCAAATTAATTGAAAACAAATAATTTGAAATACAACTGTATATAGTCTATTTAATAAGTAATACTAATGAGGGAACTATCCAATTCGAAAGAATAGCGGGGGTTACCGTTAACTCAGGTATATCCAGTTACACCTAAATAACATAGTTTACCTGACGGACGAGCTAATGTTATACGCCGTTCTCATTTGATTTTGATAGGACTGTAGAGCGTAAAAATTCAGCACAGGTTAACGTCCTTGAATTATGGGATAAGATAATGAAATATGCAATGAGCAGAAAACTTGAGGGCGTATAGGGTGTGAACAACCAATTAACGCGTCATTTCTATAGTTCCATATATAGTAATCATGTAATATTTACAATACCTGGTTACTAGGGGTAGATTTCTACATTCGAATAACTCTGTTGCTACATAGCGAACTTTTTCTTCTTGACGTCATTGATATTATTTCACAATGCAAATTACAATTATATTATTGGGTACTGTATTTATACTTTTATTATGTTCCTTATTTCTGTGTGACACATACATCGTCGGATACCCACGCTACATAACTACAATGTTAAGTATAATTATGTAGAAGTATAACGTAATAAATCGAGCGTGGGTTCCGACAATGGGTACATAGGGTTTCATTGCAATCAATTGATGTAAGTTTACTGATAAAGTTTTGTAAGTTGAAAGTAAGGGTCAATAAATCATTTACCAAAACAGTAGAATTGATATAGCTTTTATGCCTACACGCAAATTGAACCAATGAATATACCCATATAATTTCCCGTGTATATGCCTTTGTAGTTGTACCTTTGTTTTTGCATTTTATATGTTCTATAATTTATTGAGGAAAAACAAATATTTTATTTCACCGTCTTCACACGACATATGATAAAACGATAGTTTTTGGAATTATATATGCATTAAAGATATATAGATGAACAACAATCTTCGCCTCGACGATTGTTGTTGATCTATACATGTATTATATGTATATGATTATATCGATAGTGTTCTTTAAATACTTCAAGCCATCTCGTATTCGTATTAAAGGATATTTAAAACGCATTTACACTCCATCGACAACATTGGATGCTCATGACATATTTAGTTTAAACATATTTATTTTCCAAGTAGGCCCTACATGTATAGAAAATGACAGCATTTTACGGAAACGGGTTTACATACTAAATAATGTAACATATAACATACAAACAATGTGAATACTTGGTGCATCAGTCACAAAGAAATTATAATAATTATGTTTTTGAACCAATACAACGTGATATATTATATTGATGCTATAAAATTCAAATAGAATCTTCGAGTCTCCAGGCTGTCGAAAACGATTGTTTGTACATGAATAATTAACCTTGGTCCAATAAAAATATTAGATGACTGCGTTCATAAACTTGTTCTATTTGTATCTATATGTGTTTATTAACAATGAACGCAGTCTGAAAACATATAAATGACAAATGATTACTTTCAATGAAATGGTTAAAGTGTATAGAGCTACTATATATTCTAACAGTCATTTAATGTCAAAGTAATTACTTGCATCATTTTTAGTATGATAATAGACTACCTTAATTGCAAATTAAAACTTTGGATGGGTTTCGTGTACTTTGATTCAATCGTTGAAAAATAGACTATTCTTATAATTTCATAGGGTGTTCTAGAACACTTTTGTATGAAAATGGACAATTTGCATGCCCAATAAATCACAGAGAGATTTTCTATTAAAACTGAAGCGAAAAATGATCTAATGGAAAGAAAGCATAATTGTTATTTTTTTTGAAACTTTTTTAAAAAATGTCGTCCGATATAAAAATATACACTTTAATGGAATGATGAATGCTACTAATGATGCTTTTCCTCTACTGAATGACGTTACAATATTACATTTTGTGTGTATGCTCTGTGAATATGCATGCCAATGACTCGAGTTGTAACAAACTCAGTTAGTACTAAATTTATCCTCCGCAGAAGGTGCTATGATGACGTCACAAAGACGAGAATTTCCCGGGTTATTGGCTGTTAAACCCCCCTGTTTCACTCGTATCAATAATTAACATGGGTTCGGCAATCAAGCAATTAAGAAAGTCAATGCATCTGGTATAGCCTATTCGGTCTTACAATAGTATAATTATGTATTGCGAATATATTGACTTGATCCTATTACCTTCTTATATGAGCAATAGCACGCACCGGAAAACGAGAAGAGCGGGAAAATTTGGTATCAACCACATAGGTAAGAAATCAAGCGCGCACGATTTTTATCAGTTTTATTTTAGTACACTTTATACAATCCACCGTAATTATGTGCGTCACAGGTAACTGTATCGTTGAAAAAAAGAAAGAAAAATATAAATTTTCCAAAAAATATTTTTTTAGTGTTTTTTGTTTTTGTTTTCAACGATACAGTTACCTGTGATGTGCGTATTTAAGTAACCAATATGCCAAAGTAGACCAAACAGTCAATGATTGTTAATATCATATTATCAAGGGCGCACTAAAAATGTATTAGACCCTGTTTTTTTCTTAAACATTTAACAACTGCTCAGAAAAAAAGAAAAACAAAAAATATAAAAATAATTGCCAAACTACTGATACAATTATAACGGTTACACTTTTGGCCACAAGTACCATAGTCTTTTGTGTACGCAGATTTGGCACTTACAAACTTATAAGACTAATGCATCTTTGAAGTCTACATCATAATGCGCTTCTTATGAGCCTATTTTCATGAAAATTAGAGCTTGTCATATTGACCAAACTGAAGTTGAAAAAGCTTGTTTTTGCCATAAGTAAAGAGTTATTTTCTTGTTTTCTCAAACTATTGATTTTGTAGTTACGACCTTCTCATTTTAAGCCAGCGACGTGTCTAACACGTGGGAGGTACTTCTGATAGCCCGGACAAGGCATCTCTGGACACAAGTGGAACACAATCAACTACATAGAAAAAGATCATGGTAATGTTCGTTATTCGATGGACAAACATCATCCACAAATGAACGTTTGGATCAGGGCAATACCTCCGTACAATACTTCCATGTAACAATACTAAATACTAGTCATAAACACTTTATGAATCGGAAACAAATTGCCCTATGATTCATATACAAAAGAAATATTGTCCCGTATTACTATATCGACTATACTTGTAAATTATTCAACGAGTTTAATAAATTGATTACATAACATGTAGCGTCAGCGCTAATTAGATTTTGATTGAATAAAAGACTTATCCTATAATGCAGTTAACGGTCTTAGCAATGCTGGCTCTATTCCCACACAATTAAACATCATTTATTTTGTTCTGTGCAGTATGTTTGTTTATTTCGCTTTAGCGTGCTTCTCAACATCTTTTCTATTTTATATGGCGGATGATTCACGTCACCAGTTTCCTGGAGTGTTTTCTAAACGGTACTAATTTATCCTTTCATGATGAATCAGCAACGTCTCCACGTTCGGATAAATATCGACAACGCTGTCAAACTTTCATGGAAGGGTATAACCTGTTCCAAAGGGATTCGAACCGAGATCGCCCGGTTGCCAATTCAACGCTCTTACAACTTTGAAAAACGTTTTTAGTTCAATGGAATGTGTCCTTATAAATTATAATGTTGCTAGATTTGGAGAATCTAGTTAATTCTCCCAATGAAATGAAACACCAACTTCGCCACATGAGGTGTGTAAATTCATTCAAGTTTTCAATGAAATGTAATAATCCCTTAACTAATCATATTATTTGATCAAATCAAGGTTGCAACCAATTCGTGTTACAGTAAAGACCAACGTATTCTGCTCATGCAACGGACCATTTTTTCACTTGATTGGCAAACACATGCTGAAGAGGATCACCTTTGTTTGTGATAAAAGTTCAATTTGAAATCAAACTCATTAACGAACTAAAGCAAAAACTCGCGGGAATATTCCTTCAGATGAAATGAAGCTGCTTACAGAGTTCGAATTAGTTTGATAAACTATAATTCTCAAGAGTATGACTTCACGGATTAGAAACATGGCAGTTTAAATTCGTCCTATTTTTCCCCCATTCGTATTCAAAGCGTATTTTTGCTTAACACTCGTGCAATCAATACATAAGAAGGTATAAATGTAGATTCTATTCGTTGTCATATTTGTTAGGGTTTTCTACCTTGTTTTAACATACAACATTTGTATAGCAGACGAATGATACAAATATCCTTTTAGGGTAATAACGTCATTCAAAAAAAAGAATGCATTACATCTAGTTTGGAAGTGTATTAAGTATTAAGCAAAGACAGTGCAGCTAGAAAGACATCAAATCCAGAATCAAAAAGAATTGGCGGGCGTGAGACTATATCGTTATAATTATTTCATTTTGTTCTTTAATGTTTATAATGTTTTGATATGGTTGCAATTACAAATATATCATGCCCAAAAATGTGCCTAGACCTGAAAATAGAAATTATATGTTTATGTTATAAGTTAACCAATATCTAAAAAGCAGAACAAACTCTTGTTATAACTCCACAAAGAAAATTTGGAACACACCAAAGTTTGGCTCGAACTGCATCAATCAGCATTATGTTCATTTACAACATCATAGCGGTTCAGCGACCCTTATATTGGCCTATAATCGGATTAACAATACAAGTTAGTTCCCCGAGTAAATATCTGATAGTATCGGTCTTGACAAGAAAATATACATGTACTTGATTATTCCATATTTGGCTTTAATATGCATTGGAATATAAACGTGCGTATTGTTTTGCTGAGTAGTTATATAGCTTGGCCAATTTGACACGACTCTGACCTTTTGATTAGCATAATTTAACAGTCGATATATTGCCTACGTTTATAACACCGATTGTATGTTTTCATAATCGGGGAGTCTCGTGAAGACGCTCGAGATGTAATACAAACACAAATTTGAAATACCGATATCGCACGATTTGCTTGCGGAAATTGATATACTCAAAGCAAGAACCTTGTAATATATTCTTGCATAAAGGTCAGGCTCAGGTCAAAATAGCCAAGCTAACATGTCCAGTTATGACAATGATAGAGTGACACAGTGCTCGTGTCCACTATTATGATGTAGGTCTATCCAGTCATCTTAAATTACAATGCTGAACCAAAATGCTAGTTCCAAAATATACTTTGCCTGTCTAGACAATACTAGTAGGTGTAATTGTTAGTGTGCAAATATTAAATAAAACCTTCCTATCACATTCTTCTAACTTCTGAGTTCATATAATTATATTAAATCAAGTTTGTAGAAACGAGTACTACGATGACATGTGTCGTTTATGTGACTTAGACAGATAGAAACTCTTGATCAGTGATCCTTCTGTATCCTCACTTTGCCCACCCAGGATTAAACCAACAACCTTCTATCAAATAACAAGTTACTGAAACAAATGATTATCAACTAAGTAACATAAAAAAATATATTCGATAATAGTGTCCTCAACAAAAAATTAATCGCGCCGTCAATTTACCTCAACACTAGACCATATGTGAACTGTAGTTTGAACTTTCCAATTCCCTTCACTTCAATATTTCATAAAAAAAACTGTCAAATACTCAGGTGGATATTGGTGAAAGTGGACATAAAAGGTCCGTTTCCATGGAAACAATAGAACCAATGTCCAATATTATTGCTTATTCCTTAATGATTCCGCGTGCCTTACTTGTAATAAACTTTAAAATAGATTTGACGACTATGACTTTGGGAAATGAAAATGGATAACGATATCAATGCATGTTAACATTGTACCATTCATTGTCAATCACCAAAACATTCACCATAAGCGTTCACAACAAACACATCAGGTAAATCAAACTCATCTGCTGGCCCCGATCTCCCGAAGCAACTCAAGCAGAAATATCATCTCAAATTGAGATTTTGCCCAAGTTAGAGGCTGAATTTCAAATTAATCTGTAGTTAGAACTCATTAAAACTACATGAATAAACAAATAAAATCATTTGATGTTTTCTATGCTAATTTTGTGTCAATCTTCCATTGGAAATTATCCAAACGACACATGGCAATATTTGAGATGAGATTTATCTAAGAATTGAGATGTTTCGGGAGATTGGGGCCTGAACTTACTTTTAGTAACACTCTTAAATACGCTTATACTTGTTGAACCTAGATTATTAAAAAGAAATAAAATTACACACTTCCCGACAATCTTCTTTGTCCAAGAATAAGGAATAATGAACGTTTTAATCAGAATATATCGCCGTATGTCATAGTAATACCATAGATGCGTGTTACTATGGCCGTCTAAAATAATAATTCTACACAATTGTAAAACCCCTACAACGCTTCAATCATAATTAACCCATCGTTTTATTGCAGACGTTTTCATATTGCCCGAGGAATTGTACGTAATCTCAAATACTAATAAACTATTTGTCTTTAAGGGAAGTTATGTCCTAATCGTAACATTGTTGCTGTAATTCAAAACATGATTTGGATACCAGTTGTTTGGTTGATTGGTTGATTGGTTGATTGGTTGATTGGTTGATACTTATTTCTAAAATTATTATTTTAAACCTATTTTTCCAAACTTCATTTGAATAAGCTGTTCGCAATGTTACACTTTTTATTGAGAGTGACTGTGGGACACGTTCTTACGACTTACATTTTGTATATGAATCACTCTCAACACAATGAACACATCATTACTGATAGATCGCGTATCCTTCACACGATGATAGAGGGGATGAAAAGCCTGTTTCCCCTTTATTCATACTAAACCCCTAACAAGGTATGGTGCTGGTCATGGAGAGCCGTGCAACGGGTTGGAATTTGTATCAGACCGAAACATACACCCGTGCATATCATTATTCGTTATATTAAACCCCCATTCGTTATCAGTATTGACTAAAGTAAAGCATGAATATTTAAGGTCTTTGGCCAAAGCCTAACATGTTTGCAAAAATACCTTAGATTTCTCTGAATGTCAATCCTTGTTACTTTTCATTATTTGCAAGTACCATGACAATTCTCGCAGCAATTCTGAGCACATTTTATTTGAACTTGTTAAGCTGTTTTCATGAAGATGCAATTCTAATTATTTTAATCTTGTTTGGAGATTACATGTAACTAGTGAACACACATGTAAGTGAGCGATGGTTTCCCTAGAAAATACAATTTATACCCACAAAATGTTTAAAGTTAAATTACTATGTCACACTTGTGTTCAAGGCCAATTACACGTGAATGTTGAATTGTGCATTAATTGGGTACAGTGAAACCTGCATAACGCAACATCCATAGAGACGTACATGTGTACATGTATTAATGTTTTTTTGTTTCCAACTGAGACAGTCATACGTTAGTCGTGTTTCATGTTTCTTTTCGAGACTGACCAATGGCATCCGACCCATAGGGAATATTGCCTTTAGATAATGTATTTGTTCTAATGAATTGTTTCCATGTTCCCTAATAATACCAACAACGAGTCCAGATACAAGTTTAAACACAACAGTTGTACATTTCAATTACTTCTACGTGTATATTCAATTATCCATTCGAACGTTCTTTTACACACACTGACTGATGAAATGCATCCAAATTAAAACCATCATTTTTAAATTATGAATGAAAGACTAATTTATCGAACATTGACCGAAATTATATGAAATACACAGTTTTCTCAATCATACAAAGTATTTGGAATCTCCCTGGAACTGAGCCGCCTTCAAAAGCCACTTTTCTCGTAAAAACTTCATCAATACCAGGTTATACAAATAAAACCTGAATAATTAAAACAAACTCAAAATGCCATTCTGATCACCTCGGATTTTATACAATGCATATATTTACCGGAGATAGACGGAAATGGCCGAGCTTTCGCGATTGTCCAAGATGCATGATTCTTCAACGGAAATAATAATGTCAATGAGAGGTTATACAATATCTAGGCATACACTATGCCCTATACACGTCAGATGAACTACATGTAACAGTATATGCAACAACATCAACGTGTCAGACTTTGTAATAGGAATTCATCGAGTGCTTCGTCTTGGCATGACTCTCTACAAATTGTTTTCCGTTCGTTTTACATTATCGTTGTATTAACACCTATAAAAAGCTCACACCGGTCGTTTTGTGTCATCTAGGGTGTAAATGTTAGCTGTATGCAATTATCAGCAACAGTCTTGGATTGTCGTAATCGCTGACTCCAGTATATGTTGTTTTCTTGTTTTAGATAGCTGAAGGAACAAATTTCTATCACAAATTACCCCTACCGACTTACAACAATTAAACGCCCGCTCCATTTCGGAACGATAGTTTTGTTTGATAATTCGAATTGAGCCTATCTATCTATCTGCCGATTGTTTTATCTTTTCCCAACGGTATACGTATGCTTGTTGTTCATGCAATGAAGAAATATTCTTATATGGTACATTGTGAAACGGTACGTTCAATATTTTGTCATTTCCTTACCATCTACCATAGTTAGACATTATCATGTAACATGTGTTTTGGTGTCATGATAGTCATGAAAAACAGCCCGCTATCTAGACTGATGATACCACTTACATTTACCTACATACAGGATCCGTCATGAGTTTTCTTTGGAGATCAGAATTTCTAAAACGAGTCTAGAAAACACAAGTTATTTAGCGAGCATTTTGCTCTACTAGTACTGCAAGGACGTAACGCACGCAACTGAGTACGTTCGTAATTTCGTACACTCGCTGTAAAACAGTAGTTGATAATTTTTTCTATTTCACTCGATACATTACATATCATATACCAAACTATTCATTATAAAATTGTCTACATTGTCATTTTAATTTGAGTTCATGTAGAATAGTATGTAGCCGTAGAATTGGAGACAATGCCCGACAGATATACAAAAATCCGTGTGCAATTTGTAACACAAAATATTGGTCGTCGGCATAAAATAACAGCCGTTTTATTCAAAATGTCATTAAATTTGTGGGATACTTCACTGAGTGACACCAGAAATGAAGTGTTTTAACACACTTTCATGAAAAATCACGGGTGCAAAAAAAACAAAGTTAAATAATAAACTAGTAACACGAAAGAAACACGCAAATTTGCTAAAAAATGCTGAAAATTTTCCGAAGACGCATGATTAGTACCGGTTATTTTTTCATTTTTATAGATAAAATAATTACGATTTTGCTCTACTACTACTGCACTTGGCGATAAAGCCCGAAGTCATCCCACATAATGACCACTCCAATCTATTTTTAGCATCACAGTCTTGATGGATAAATTTTGTACGCTTGCTCTGAATAGGGAAACCCTGTTCAAAATGCAATGGTCCTTATCATGAACTGTTAGCAATCGTAAGATCAAAGACAATTAAATGGTACGGTCCTGTCACATATATTCTGAACTCGATAAGACACTGAATGATACAGATAGTAGTATAAAAAGAGGTGAACAAAAGAACAACATTACTGAGTGGACGGGCTTGTCTCTCAGCGAATGTCTAAGAAAAGCAGAGAACCGGATCGAGTGGTAGAAACTGTCTTGGAGATCTTAGGTGGTACCCAACGGTCCCCGGTTTTTAGACATGAAACAAGCGGGACCACGATTGCGTCTGTGCTTTGTAGTTCATTGATTGATAATACCATATTTTGTATTGTGGTGACCTACATGTAATTTATAGGAAATAATGCTGCTAGCTGGTTAAAATAGAAATACGCTGTTCATCGACCTTAAATAAGATTGACAAATGTTTACAGTAAATTCTTTTTAAAAAATGGTTTTCAAGGTTTAAACACATAAATATTTAAACGTATCTCAATTTTGGTTCACTTGTTTCGATACATACTGGTACTCATGGTACTAACGCTGCGTTTCCGTAAACAAGACAATGGCTTGTAAGAGCTGTGTCGTTTCTCGTTACCATTTTAATTCTTCACACCAGACTCAAGCATACTTGTCTTTATAGTTTTTTTTCATGAATGGAGTTTACTTACATGTATATAGTAAATAAATGACACCAAGCAACAATGCATTGGTGTTCATTCGATTTTAGCTGATTATAAGGTACTTACACATGAATGGTAACCGCATTGCTAAATCAAGCACGTACGTACTTGGCCAAGACAATGACAGTTATTTTGTTTATATATTTACATTTTGTACTAGCAATTGCATATAAATTTATAAAGTTGTTTTGTTATTTTACATGTATCGAATTCACTCATAGACAATATGAATCCTAAAACAAAATCAATCAGAAAGGTTCATCAAATGTCATTGTTATGTCGTTCACATGTATAATGATACGCTGGCTCCTATGGTGTGTCTATATCGGAATAAGCGTTTTTGTTTAATTACAGCTGTAGATATTGTCTTGATAAAGTTTCTATAATTATGCATAGGTATACCTTTTTTCAAATCCTTTCACTGACACTCTTTTATGAATTTTTCAACTTATATTGTGAGACATCATAGGGGCCAAAATATCAAAATATCAAATATCATTGTTTTCTTGGCATAGTTATTTTTCTAGTTCATTGTTCATTGTTGAGGATCTTATGGAAGATTGATTGTTAAGTATATTGTCAAATAAGTTTCCTCGTAAAATAAAGTCTTTATTATTATTATTATTATTATTATCATTGTTCGTCATTTTCGCTGGAATCAATCTCATACAGAACATGCAAGTTCTACACTGATACTGCGTGCCTTCTGTGCTCTGCTGTTTCCTTTGAATTATGTCTTCCCTGTTCCACTTGTAACGAAATTCTATTTTTAAAATAGTCTAAACTTTTTTAGAAATGAAAATATAACGGTACCGGTCCTTTTACTCGGAAACTTGCCTTCAATGTCGCCTAATATCAATTTGAAGTTACATTTAATGTTTGTTATAGTCACATGTATAATATATTTATCTAGTTATCTTATTATGTGACATGAACCACAAATACCAAGTTGACTTTGGGTGCCGTCATATGAAACGACGTGCGAAATTAGACAAAGGCCACCTGACAACTCGGAAAATACCTGTGATTTTAAACTAATGTATTTCGGTTCTTATTTCTGTTGATAATACGACACGACTCAAGGCAAACAGGTCCGATGTACCGCTCGAACGTGTATAAAAACGCTCGAACGTGTAAAAACGTTTAGACATAAATATCGTAAACAATTCAAAATAAACTATATGTGAATGTGACAGGTATGGCGCTGTGAGTATTCGTGTCAAATAACAGTATGATAAATTATATAAATATATCGACGGTGCCGAACCAAAACCCCGTAACTCAATTTTGGCGCGAAAACTTTTTTCGCAGCATCCGCATCTGCTAGACTAGACGTCCCGCGCATTTCTGTCGTGTCGCCATTTAAATAGCCAATCGCGTTACTTAGATGGCGACAAGACAGAAACGCGTGGGACGTCTATTAGATGCGGATGCTGCAAAAAAAGTTTTTGCGCCAAAATTGGGTTACGGGGTTTTGGTTCGGCACCGTCGATATTCTCTTTTCGCGAAATACCTTATTTTACTTATATAGCTACAACTGCCAGGTTGTCTGCCAGTATGCCGGATGCAACATCTAGATTGGTGCGAAACCTGCCGACTAATGTTTTAAAGACATCTTAATTTATATTAGTTCCGCCGTGCCTGCAGCCGATATATATATTAAGAACTTATTCATGTTATCTGATAAACTATGATATTTGTTTAATGAATCAAATGACAAATAAAACTTCCCTAACGTTACTACAAATGTCGTTATTGGTTTAATTGCATTATCATCGGTATGGCTTCATATAGACAGTCAATGCTTTACCAGTGTCGTTTTCAATCCAACAGCAGGATGAATCGTTATATAACTTGTAAAAATGCCGAGCTTAGCCTTTATTTGCCAGTCAGCTTTCTGCTGAAATATGACAGGCATATATATGTGCCTTCACCCGGATTTGAACCCGGGTCGCCAGATTAGACAGCAAGCGCACTAACCACTGAGCTACGGAGGCACATTAGATGTAACTGCTACACAAAGCAGTTAGGTAACTGCAAATAAATAGGGTATCTCGTGTACCCCCCCCCCCCCCCTTCACTAAAAATGACCAACCATTTCTGGAGGCATCGCGCTTCTGGGTCACCCGTTGGCGAAGAAATATTAAAGCTCACAAAGTAGAAACTAACGGCAAATTGGATTATATGCTCTTCAATTATTTTGGAGGCAATAAAGACACATTATCTTGTATTATTTATCTATCTAAGACCTATTACATTGGCAAAAAAACATTACATTGTAAGGTACGAAAAACTTCATTTGAAAAAATAGGAACAATCACATTTCTATCTCAGTATAAGTGTTACTAGATATTGTTAGACGGTGTTATCATGTTTAATACATGTATGTCGTTATTTTGTCAACACCTTAAATTTGAAATAAACGTAAGCGTTCATATTGTAATGCATAGATGCGATATTGATTCGACTTGCAATGTCTCCATTTAATATGTTAGTGCACGAATGAACTGTCGTCGTACATATTCAAACAATTTGCTGTCGAATATACGATCAACATCAATATGTTGCACATTTTAAAACCAAGTGCGAATGGTTTGAATAATGTTTGAATTATGAGCTTTGATAAAAAATAACCTGTTCGGTTCAGTTTCGTTCAAGTCCATACGATTTGGTTTGCACAATCCTGTATTATGCCGGTAAGACGAGTGCATGGAAATGTTAACAACAAGTTGGATGTCACCGTCGCAATATGATAACGAAATTGGGCCTACAAAAGTGTAGAATTTAACTTAATATGTTTTATAAATCGAATATCGTTTTCTTTGCACATTAATTTTGTGGACGATTAAGCTAAATTTGAACATCTAAACTCATCAGATAACGAACAGTCTGCGAGTGTCGAAGTTATGTGATGGCATTTACCTTTGTTACGCATTGCATGTATCCATTGTTCACTTTATACTTGTATTGTAGGGGCTTAATTAATAAAGGTAATGGCGTCTATTACTCCTGGTGCTCATAGTGTGTCTGGCGGTGCAACTTTGTTAAAATGCCTTTGCCGGCCCATATATTGTCTGGTTACAAAATGAGCCCACGTGTACATTTTGCAACCAGTTTTTAGGTTTGTTTTATTATATTTTTGATATTTGTATGACATGCTTAAGATTCGTTGATGAATAATAAATTACATTCCCTCATTTAACCATACAAGTTATCAAATTAAATATAATATTTCTCACTGCACCAAGAATACAATAATTGTTAAACAGGACCGTATGTTGTTCAGATAATATAGTGATATTTCTCTGTCATTTGTCATTAGTATTGCTATGTATACACGAGTAGATACATGGAGTTTGAAATCAACTGCGGTTTTTGAAATACCAGGTATCAATTTAAAGCTAATACAATTGTCTTTTACAAACATGTTTCTGTTTTAAAAAAAAATGGTACAAAAAAGATATATCCTAGATTGCATTCCCATTTGTACACCCTCGTACAAGCACGTATTATATCATTAATCTAAATGTTTTAATACAATGTCAAGTCAAAGTGGAATAATTTTATTGGCGTAAAATAGAAGCCCTTTGTCAACGATGGGTGAAAATAAACACATGTATTTTTTTATAATGAATGATATGTGTATACATGCACATACGTACATAAGCTAATCGGAAAAGTATGGCTATTTAGATATATGTTAAGAAATGTGCATGTATTTAGTGTTCTTATCAATATGCATGTGTATTCTACTAGAAATAAAACATTATATCAATTCGTAACGTCATAACAGTTCCATGAAGAAGACTGATTAAAGTCAAAACGTTGGAAATTAACTGGAGTTTGTCTTGATTTATTTTATACTTGATCAGAAGTAGATGTCATAAACACCAATTCTAGATATACAATGTATTCTTAATGTAAGATCATACGATTTTTTGAAATTATAATTCTCATATTAAAAACAAAAGCACGTATTTGAAAATATTTCGATGAGCCTGCGTGTAATTTATAAATGTAATAATTGATAGAGAGAAAAATAGATTTGCGACATTTCAGTGAAATCACTAACATAGAGGATACTGATCAAGCAATAAAATAAAAATAACGTTACATTTTTTTTGTAATTTTGAATAAAACTATCAGGTTGTGGACAAGGGAGCTCATCTGGCTATTAAAGTTAACAATTACAAAAAATAATGTACACTATTCACATCCCTAATTAAGACCACAACCATAAACAAATACACAACCCAACACACAAATAAACATATTTAATAAAGACAAAAATTAGATAAGTAAACAATTACTCAAATATAGAGAATATCAGACTAATTTACCTAATGTGTATCTAAATTTATAAATAAAATTATAAGTAAAATGATAAACCAAATAAATAATTATGATTTTAGAAGATTTGGTATGGTTAAAATTAAAGAACTATAATAAAGTATAGTTGTTTAGAGTATTGAATCTTTCACTTACTGTGTTTCTCGCCAATTCCTGTGTTAACCTCCGATACAAATCTAATACTGTCGCTCTTTTATGCTACCCATCCAACAGTAATGTTTTAATGTAATTTTATCATACACCACAATGACAAGGCAAAGTTAGATTGTTGAAGAAATTGATTGGTTTTCGTTCCAGTATTTCCTTGTTTCCCTGTTTCTAGTCGTGGCCAAGCCAATAGGATCCGCGAAGGCTGCGGACCGGACCCATCAACTTAGCGTGGGCAAGGGAAAACATTGTTTTCTAGGATGGGTTTTTATGATTCGCATAATGTTATGTCACTGTTTTATAAAATTTCTTATGTAATTATATTAGTCTCTTCAATGATCATGGTGGCTCATGTTTTCATGATTTGATTCTATAACTGAACACCATACCCGGTTACTTCTGTTTACTTTCAGTTTAATTATCGGGTAGTTGACCTACCCTTTAATATTAAGTAATACATGTATTAGGTTCCTTCTGTAAAAACATGTGACACCTCCATGGTTATAAATTATAGTACATGTTAATTAGAGTCCATAGTTGGAAAATAAATTACTTGACGTAATAGGTGTGTTGTATTCGGTCATTTGAGTTCTGGCATTCGATGACAACCAAGTACGGATATAGAATGCGTTATGGTACTGACCAGCACTATCATGTTACATGAATACATTCATTATGTAAGTCGCCGTGACATTTGAGTAGTATTTGTTAATAGATGGCCACTGTGATCTGATATTCAATACCGACCAAGGTTCTTATGTCGTAGAGCCACTTATGACATCGACACTATCAATACACGGTGTGTCAGTGCACATGAATGAAAACATGGCAGTGAATAGAATGCACACCTGCTTCTCAATACAAAGGCAGTTCTGGTCCCGATTTCCCGAAGCATCTCAAGTAGAAATCTCATCTCAAATTGAGATTTTGCCCAAATCAGAGTCTGAATTTCTAATAAATCTGAAGTGAGAACGCATTAAAAATTACAAGAATAAACAAATGATATCATTTGCTGTCTTTAATGCTCATTTTGAGTCAATCCTCCCTTGGAAATTATCCAAACGACACATGGCAATATTTGAGATGAGATTTATCTCAAAATTGAGATGTTTCGGGAAATTGGGGCCTGGTCTCAAATGATACCACCTGCGAAAGAAGATCCATTCCAGCAAATTGACCAAGCTCAAACATCGACAGTTGCATTATTACGTAGACGAAAGTATAACTGTGTAAGCCAGAATGCAGAGCCAGCTCTGAGTTCATGTGCAATATTTGAGAGACGCGCGCATAAAGATCTGGGGTTAAGCATGGCGCCGCCTCTGACATAGAATTTTGAATAACAACTTGACGTAACTATTCAAACCTTGATTTGGATTCCTCTAGTGCACTCTGACATCAACAATGGAATGATAACTCGACAAATCATACCTATATTTGAATAGGCAACCGTAGTATGATACCAGCTAGACAATTACTCTTTCTAAAGTATGTAAAACTAGACACATAAATACTAATATGTAAGGTGCTGTTACAAATGATACTTTCTTTTGTTGCAAACATTATAAAAATGAGTGTGAAAGGCACTGTGACAATGGTAGATCATTCGGTACATTGACTATGAAAAGTAACGTTACATGTATATACGACATTTTTTTCATACATTGAGTCAATGTTTTAAATGTGACTTTCTGTGCGTCTAGGAAACGACAAATTTAATTTCCTATAATTGTCTTTGGAATATCTTTTTTGTCTTTTTTTCGGAAGGACAAATTGTAGCCAAGTGAATCGCTGCATTGTTTTAGTTGTGCAACCGGTATAACATTCCATGTGTACTCCGTTAGCTGGTGTCCAGCTGGTGAATGAGAAGAAGTATCCGTGTGATTCGCACATGTACTATACATGTATACAAAAATAGGTAACCTCACATTGCCGATGTATATCATTGCTGGGGGTGTTGTTTGCACATTTTGTTTTATGCAAAATGTTATACTCTTGCCATACATCACGTTGAGTTTTTGAACAGAGGACATGAAGATTTAAAACTATATTTTTACAAATGAAACCAATGTATAATTTCTTTTTTTCATGAAGAAGTTGGTGTTTATTTAAGAATTTCACTGTTTAAGCTCGTGGTCTCGAGTATGCTCGCTCATTTCCGTTTTTCTCCGTTGTCTATTGGAATGACTAAGACTGGGTGATCAGAAATACAGAATGCAATGAGTGGATAACCCAGTTCTCGTTCGAATATAAAAACTATCGTATTTTGTAAGGCGAGTCCAAATCTGACCATGGGAAAATAATCGTGAAAGCTCGGCTATTTCCGTTTGTCTCCGGTAAATACGGTATCTTTGCATTGCATATGTCACGAGGTCATAAGACCTTATTTACCTTATATGTACATACTACATTATTAATTATGTACCTATTTTATCTTTATACAGTCACATCATTCATTTCCCATTCCATTTTTCATCGATTCATTACTAACAGCATGTCACTGGTTTCAGTGCTTTGATTTTACCTCATCGTCTTGGTTCGTTGCACCAATACATTGCACGGGATTTTTAATATATACCACGTCGGTCTTCCGTTGTAAACCATTGAGACGTGTTGTATAGCTCGGCTACTTTGACTTTAACCTGACCTTTATGCAGTAATATATTATAAAGTTCTTGTTTTGAATATATCAATTTCCGCAAGCAAATCGTGCAATATCGGTATTTCAGATTTGTGTTTGTATTATTTATATATTTATGTTCTTTAAAAACATCATAGCTTACATATGCAATGGATATGCAAAGACCTAAATTACCTGTAATTTAGGTCTTTGGGATATGTTACAAATATGTTTTATTTCCGGGCAAACCGCATCACACATGTGTGACCGAATCACCGTGTGGAATTTTTCCACGTATCACTACACAACATACATACGAGGGAGCTTCCGGATTCATCACGGAAAGACCCGAGTAGTTACGGTCGCTTTGAACCATCAGACTATTCAGAACGAGAATCAGTCTAGAGAAAAGGCTACTTGATTATCAAGAGTTGTGTCACTCGCAATTGTTGTAATCCAAATACACACAAACTTACACATGAATAAAGTGCATGAAGACTATGGAATTTTCATCTGATGAAGGAAGTTAATAGTACCAGCAGCAATGAGTCTAATTAAATTCATTTAAAACATCATTTTGTATAGTCTTACGTATACATGTATCTCATTAAGCTTCTATGTGGGTTCAATGATATTGCATTAAATTAGCGCGAACTAAATACATTGGCATTTTAGAATCTTCAATTTCTGTAATAATGTTGCACAAAAAATACGAAATAAGTCAGTTAAAACATCGTTTAAGGGCGACGATTAAAACCGAACCATTTTAGATTGGATAAACCCGCACTTTGGAAACGTAGATAATAGTTCTTGGGTTGGATACATCCCGATCTTGGAGTCAATATTTCGATGGCTTAGAATTAGAAGGTCGTAAGTGCCCCTAACGACCTTTAAAGATTCATACATATTTAGAATAAGCATCACAAGGCGCTTCTTATGAGCCCATTTTCATAAAAATCTGAAATTGTCATGTTGACCAAAATGAAGTTTTAAAAACGTGTTTTCCCATAGGTAAAGAGTAAATTACAGACAGTTTTCTCTTGTTTTCTCAATATATCGATTTGGTAGTTACGACCTTCTTGTTCTAAGCCATCGATTTGTTTGATAGACGCCCTGTAACCTGTTTACGGACACTATAAGCACAGTCGGTAACCATACCTTATGATGCGAAACAGGACCAAATAAAGTACAAATACTGTACTATTAATGTGTTGAACAATGTATTGATAGACTTTGTTTCGGTAAACGGTTTGATACCGTATACATAGTGTATAAACTCCTGTCCGCCTAAACCGGATGTCGCTCATAACTAAGCGTGCAGTTTCATATTCGACAGCTTTTCGAAGTAAACAGCAGTTAGTATTTCGTGTTTTTCAATCGTTTTGCATTGAATAAACCTGTTTTACACATTGTATCAGCGTCTAATAAACGTCTCTGCATCAGAAAGTCCTTTACTAGGCACTAGCATTTCAAATAAACACGAATTTCATCAAAATACACCGCTGATCAAAGTGACAGATGAATCAATCACGCTAAAATCACCGTTAATTATGACATTCTGAGGGAAATCGAGTACATATCGCTTCTAAATGATTGTTTTATGAATCTATACGGATTCATTTACATAAGCAAGGTTGTATTTGCCACTCGAACAGTTACAATACTGTTTAATCCAACATGTATTCGAATCATGCACTAAACGCCTATTCGGATAACTCAGAATTCCGACTGCCCCAATAGTCGCAACACTACTGTCAGTCTAATTTATAAAATAATTACGAAATGCTTATGCGTATTAGCCTATTCAAGGTGCTCATTTAAATGATACATAATATGTTTGGTTTGTATCTTTAATTGCGACAAGGAAACAGTCAATTTTAGTAAATTACATCCTTAATCAAATCACCGCTTGCAATATCTATTTTAAGATAAGATAGATAAGATAATCTTTATTTAACTTCGGTAATGTTCAACATAATAACATAAGCTTGAAGCTTGTATCCGACATAAACATTGATTATCCAATAACATACACACAAACAATCTATAAAATAAAAGAAGATTAAATATATTAAAGACAGAATCACATTCAACGCTCATTATCATATAGATAGGTGAAATTTGAATACACAAGGAAAGACATTGGTACAAACTAAACTTAGACATGCATCTTAAAGAATGTAAACACATGTTGAGCAGATTAATAGGAGCATTGGAAAACAAAACTAGATAAACAACAACAAGAGCATTGATAGAAATGTATATAAAAAGACAATCACAAAAAATAAAACTGCATTTAAAGAATGGTCATGACTAAAATAAATAACAAAAAAGACATGTTCAATGGAATAGTTGCAATCATATGATTAAAAAGAATTCAATATATATTCATGCAGTTTTATATAAAGCTACATGCTATCCGTCACAGAATGTACATGTACATGCAATTAAGGCAAACAAACGAGCATAAAACGTATAAAACGTGTTCCATCCATGGTACAAGTGCTTGATATGTAGTCAGGACCCCATGATCCCCTCTATACCCACAAAAATAGTTTAAGCAGGGACTGTATCTATACAGTGAACCTAAATTAAATGCTAAATCTATCAAAGGTATTTTATTGCCAGGCTAATGAGCTTTTTCTTTCATATATGTTGTAACGTTACTTTCCATAGAAATATGTTCTTCCAACCACTGAATTGTTTGCTAAAACCTATAATGAGTATTACTGTCTTGAACAAAGATTGCTGATCTACTAGCGTAAAGAAAAGTATACCACACATATTAGACAGGGGTAAACGACGCTCTGCTAACAACGTTGTAAATTTCAAGAAAAGGTCTTGCTGTCCAGCCGATTTGCTGTGACAGTTGTTTTGTTTCTTCATCCATTCGATTGTTGTGATAGTCAAAAACAAAGCAATCGTTCGTCTGTGTACCGACAGATGTTTGGAGAATGTGCATATCATTGAAACACAAACTCAGATTAGCTTCTTCATCGTCGGTACTGTCTACCAGTGACGCCTGTGTCGAATCTCCTTTCACGGGCGTTCAACACAGTATTAGAACTTTCTTTTCTGGAGACGTGAATATATCATTATCCGGTAAACATTTAGAAATTTTTAGATTCCACGTCCCTATTTCTTCGAAACAGGTTGTAAATTGGTTATGCATATATATATTTGTTCTGGAATGATTGAAAGTTTTTTGTTGAAAGGGAAAAAAGATTTTTCAATTAAATGTACTTTTTGTTTTATTTTTAATATGCAGTCAGAATAGAGTGTTAAAGTATTATCTATAACGTCTGGAAATGTTGAGTGAAAACTGCAGTAGTAGCATTGATATTGGTCGTCCATGAATTGAAATGAATAAAAAATATAATTTTTTACCGTTTTTACTCATAACAAAGCCAGAACAGTACATTCAAGTATGAATAGACGTGATAAATCGGCACACAAATTTACTACTAGGCGTACAGGCCAAATTTGACAAAAAAAACGAATAGTTGGCCTATACTGAATCGCATAGTCGTACAGTGTAATCGGCATTCATGTCCCCGAAAAAAGCATTTTATATGAAAAAGAAACCGTAACAGTAGGGAAAAGTTAGTGTTTATCGACGTGTTATACATTTATTTACAATGTTATAAAAGTTGCAACACTCGTTGGGTACCACATAAACTTTCTTTTAAAGAATTTGTTGGTTCTTGGTGAAATCTGGCAAATAACCAACTGTGAATTTACTTTAAGATAAAGTTATTATGGGGTTTTATTAGGACTGTTTCGTATCAACGTAAACAGTAATTAACGTGCTTCATATTTAACAAAATAATATACTTACTGTATGCCACGCTAACGAATAAACTAATAAAATCCAAAACATTCGAGACCGTAAACGCAATTTAATTTTTTTGGCCGCCTAGTTATGAGCGACATCCGGTTTAGGCGGACAGGAGTTTATACACTGTGGTATAGTTAAATCGCATCGCCATTTCGGAAACTCTCTTTAATGTTCAAACCAACAGGAGATACGAATTTATAAACCTCCGTAAATATACTTTCACAACGTACTAATTTCTAAGCTGGAAACTTAGACCGCGAATTCAATTTAGGATGCGTGTACGTACAATAAAACGTTGCTATAACGATCATCGACATTACGATCTCCCGGCCTATCTCGAGCAAGTTTTAAAAACCCGACGAATTTGCTCTATACAAATGTACTAGTATTGCATATTAATTTACACCTCTATTACGAGGAATTACGAAAAATCGGTTTATGTCGAACACAGGAATATAAATATGCTATAGCAATTCGCGAAAAAGAGCAGCGGTTTCCAACTTACTCACAAAAGTAGTTTCTCTTTTTAATTACCGAGCTTAATTATTAGTTGCAGCTCAGGAATCAGTGTTTGTAATTTAGGATTTTGTAATTCGCGTGACGCAACAAACATCCTTCCCGCGTAGGCTATAGACCTACCGTACATCGTGTCTTTATGCGTGTAGTTCGTACTTACTTCTTTCACAAATTCGCATGCATTCAAGGTAGCTTTTATTTTTCGCAGGAGTATTTATACAATGGTATGTACGCATACGTTATTTAAAGGTTCGCTCTTTAATATTTCGCGTAGATCTATGTGTGTGTAGCTGACGAAAACTAACGAAAATGAGTCACACGCAGTACAGCAGTATAGCACGTGCATTATTATCTGCTGTGGTATGTTGTTTTATTATAGCATAAAAGCGGTGATTTTTTGCTCATACTTAAACGGGGAAAAAAAGGTACGTTATTGTAAAGACTCTCGCGCACACGCGCTGTTGGTGTTCAGTTTTAAGTATGCTCATTTCAAGACCCAGCCGACGAATATAAACGATTTACAGCGTTATATGAACTGTAATTCACATTCTAATTGTAACTACTAGTCAATTTTCTATAATAGTAAAAAAATAAACGTAAACAAACCCCCAATGTCACTGTTTTCTTGGTATTTGCCGATACCGGAAGTTGACGCTCATAACAAAAACTTGTATGTGACGTAACGTTTGCTAAGCGACGTCGCGTTTGTTTTCCCAACGTCGCCCAAAATGCCCCGCCAAAATTTTGAAAAACATACAAATGAAGTGTTGTTTTTATGCTATAATAGCGTTTACGCATGCTTTTTCGTGCTATTACATCCGCAGAGTCCCTCGGGAGTGTTGGTGCCCTCGCCCTAACGGGCTTGGGCACCAACCGTCCCTCGGGACTCTGCAGATGTAATGGCACGAAAAAGTATGCGTTAACCCTACATTATTGTCACATCTGTCTTGGTATAATAAGTTTATGTAGATTTATAGTTTACTTATGTAACTTGTTACAAGAAGATTTCTAGGTACGTAAGAATTAAAAACAGCTCCATCATTTGTGTGAAACTTCTGTTACTTATTAAGATATATAGTATGTGTTGCATGTTATGGATGTATGCTGATTTGCAGCAGAATTGGCTTCCATATTGTCTACATATTCAACCAAGATTTAGGCTTTTACATATAACCGTCCTCTTATGATTTTGTCGGTATCATTTTCTTCGTCTCGGGTGGCGGAAATTCTCTATCTAGCTGGCGGTCATGGCTTGGGCCATGAGCCATTGACCGGACTTTGGTCGGGATTTCTCTTTGGAAATCATTTTGACAGTCAAACTGCATGATGTTCAGAAAACGAACGGAAAGGTCGTGAAAAGTCCCTATTCGTCTGAAACTAACGAAGCGCAACTTTGTCCAGACAAGATCGAAAAAATCTCACGAAGTCCTTTTCACATCAGCTTATATGTTTCACAATAAAATTCCAGTGATGCTTTACCGACGGTCACAATAAACAAACATTCATTATTTGTCCTAAACCCATATTGAGGGTGCGGCGCGTTAGTTCACCGGAAGTATCATCGAAATGTTACCGGATGTCACGTGGTCCTCATAATGCTCATCAAGTCATGCTTGAGAAGTTTGGGCGGTATGTTATTTATCAGTTTGACATTTTTGCGTGATCTTCAACATTACCCTGGACAGTTTCCGTGTGAAGGAAGTCGCATCGCGTCCGAACTAAATGTGCATTTACTATAAGGTCCTACGTAATGACGTCGATGCTGTCACATAATTACATAAAATTTAAATATTTTTTGTAATGAATCTGAATTTTTAAGAAATGCGTCTAATTTGGTTTAGAATATATTTGTTGCCCTGTGTTAATTGATCGATGTCACGTGCGTGACTTTACTTAGTTGTTTCGGGGAACTTCTGTCATGCTCGTTCATGCATATTGAATGATTACAGACTACTCCCCATTGGAATAGTTCAAGTTTTGTTAACGGCATTCAAAATATGACCGAGGTTGTAGAATATGAATTGCGGATAGTTGCCATTAACAGTTTTCATGGAATGCATTATCACCCGGTACTAACATGATCTTCCTCAAATAACCAATAACATTTGATTCTATATTTGTATGACCGTAGTGCCCAACCATAGACTGATGACAGTTTGACCACTGAGAACGAACTTGTTGCAAGATTTCCAAAAATGCTTTAAAAGTCAATGCTGGGCAATTTGGAGTTTTTGGGTAAACAACAATAGGCCTCAATGTTGTTTCACGATGCGTGTTTATCCATGTTTGAGTAATAAAATAACGAAGCGATTTTTTATTTTCCGTTTTGATAGCACAAGTCGTTTTATGAAGGATAAATAACCGTTTGAAGATAACTATAAGGGTCACATAGTCCTACAAGACGTATGTAAATCATGATATAAGACTGACGGTTCTCTTTGATATTTTATAGAAAAAACAACAACAGCGTTTATAGTAAAAGGCTTATCATTGGTCTATTTGAATAAATCTCGCATGTTAACGTCATATTTGTATTGAACGAGATTGAGATTACAAAATACCAATCATTTCATATTAATAACGCAATATATGTGTGATAAAATCAGAAAATAGACGTCCATGATAAAGTAGATGCTAAAGTCACGCGAGTTTACGTCACGTTTCGCACGTGTCATTTCGTGTACGAAATTGTCACGTGACATGGCGTATTATACCAGTCGAAATAAGCAGTAAAATCTCAATAACGATGACATCATTAGGTCCCTTTCTAACTATAGTATGCTCATGATTTTGTAATACTGAGGTTGAATCCTAAATAAACACAGTTATAATGACATGTTGCGATCGGATATGGGCTAGTGCAAAATGGGCGAGGGACATCCATATGAAGCTCATAGACCCCCCCCCCACACATAAACAGTTAAACATTGACTTATAGTCAATTTTATATCAAAATTATGTAGAACATCGTCCAATGAATTCAAACATACAGGGTTCACATATGTGAAAGTGTATAGAGCTATATCTAATGGTCATTTAATGTCAAAATAATTACTTGCATACCTTAATTGCAAATTAAAACTTTGGATGGGTCTCCTGTACTTTGATTCAATCGTCGAAAAAATAGACAATTCTTATAATTTCATAGGGTGTTCTAGAACACTTTCGTATAAAAACGGACAAAAAATATCGTCAAATATAGCTCTGTACACTTTAAGGCAACGTTTACAAATAAAATTGCACTTGTTAAATATACGTTTGAACTCTTCGAATCCGGATGCATACAAAAACCTCAGGTATTGAACAAAAATATCAAATGAACAGAAAATATCAGGTGTTTTACATCTATTCGTGATATCATAAGAAAACAACATGTGTGTGTTCTATCTACATTTTGTAGGAGTATTTTCACAACATCAAATAACTACCTGCCAAAGTGACAATGAAGTCTAAATCGTCTATTGAGCGGAAGAACATTTGACTACTAACAACATAAATAAACATACCTGCATTTCTATCCATGCATGCGATACATGCAGGTAAGAAGTCAAAGATTAAATGCCGTGTCTTACATATTTCGTGTATGGAAATATACTAACAATCGTGTTTTACAAAATACGTAAAGCACAATCCCTCATGCCATTTAGGTAAATGAGTTTTTCCTCCTGCCAGTATGTTATGAAGAAGTACTGACCACGCGACGCTTTGTTCGCATATGCTTGGACCTACATGTCATGTTAACAGTTTTGATACGTGGTAATTGTCCAAGGCTATCCGTTGATAATTCACTGGCTTGAGAGTGTGCCTAAATAGAGCCATCACTACGTTGGGAAGAAAAAAAAGGCATTAGTACGTGTAGATGGACTTTAACATAGTAAAGCGCAACATTTATTTGATGGTTCGCTGGATAATGGTTGTGTCTGAATAGAACCAGCACTACGTTGGGAAGAAATTAACAGCCTTAATATAAGCTCTACGTATATTTGGACTTTAACACAAAGTACGCATGGCATTTAACCTCTGTATAACTGTTTTATAACAGCTCACATTTTTCACGTAAAACTTGCTTTTATAAAGTTCTGTTCTTTTCTGTTCTGTTCTGTTCTGTTCTGTTCTGCTCTGCTCTGCTCTGCTCTATGTTCTATGTTCTATGTTCTATGTTCTATGTTCTATGTTCTATGTTCTATGTTCTATGTTCTATGTTCTATGTTCTATGTTCTATGTTCTATGTTCTATTATTTTCTATTATTTTCTATTATGTTCTATAATTTCTATTATATTCTATTATGTTGTGTTGTGTTGTGTTGTGTTGTGCTGTGCTCTGTGCTCTGTGCTCTGTGCTCTGTGCTCTGTGCTCTGTGCTCTGTGCTCTGTGCTCTGTGCTCTGTGCTCTGTGCTCTGTGCTCTGTGCTCTGTGCTCTGTGCTCTGTGCTCTGTGTGCTGTGCTCTGTGCTCTGTGCTCTGTGCTCTGTGCTCTGTGCTCTATGCTCTATGTTCTATGTTCTGTTCTGTTCTGTTTACGAGCGTACCTTATGTTCTCTCTTAAAACTATGACGTAGTGAATCCATGAAGGCGTTCAACCATACAGCAGGCACACCACACAGCATACATCGTGTTACAGATACATGGGATTGTACCTAAAACTGCTTTATTCTCTGACAACACTAAGTGCGACTATAAACTATATCATTAACCATAAGAAAAGTGTCGCGAAACCAATTAGAGTAGTCGTGAAAAGTCAATGTAAACATCCTAAGTAATAAATGTGTACTTTGATATGTGAAATGTATCACGGTGCAAGAAAAAAATCAAGAAATTCGGAGACATATCGCTGGCTTAGAATTAGAAGGTCGTAAGTGCCACTTACGACATTTTAAGATTCATACATATTTAGAATAAGCATCACAAGGCGCTTCTTATGAGCCCATTTTCATAAAAATCTGAACTTGTCATGTTGACCAAAATGAAGTTGTAAAGGTTTGTTTTATCAAAGGTAAAGACTAAATGTCAGACAGTTTTTCCGTGTTTTCTCAAAATATCGATTTGGTAGTTACGACCTTCTAATTCTAAGCCATCGATATATTCCCCCATTCCGTCCGTCCTCCAGTTAAAATGAGGGATGAAAAGAACATTATGACAATATCAAACATATCAGCAATGAACATTTATTTTAATATAGTATGTACATTTTTGAAATGATGCCTTCTTATGCTGCGCTGACAGTGATCTTTTAAAAACGAACTTATTTTAAATAAAATAAAAATGTCTACTCTCTACAGTCTACAGTTTTATCTATAAAGTAAAAAAAACACACTGAAATAGTAGCATGGTGAGTAGAATGATTTGTTCTACATGTTCCCTGGAGCAAAGTTCAAAATTATAAAAGACGAATAGAAAAGGTTCGACGTCATTTTGTTTTATTAAATAAAGCCTTACATTGCTATTACATGTAGTTGGAAGGACTTTAAGACGTATATGTATGTGCGCACTTATCGACATTCGACAAGATGATATGACTGGTACTTATTGAAAATCGGCATCGTACTTGGCGCTTCTTATAACTTGCCATGTTGACCAAACTGAAGTTGAAACAGTTCGTTTAACCATAAGAAAATAGTTATTTTCGGATAGTTTGTTTCTTGTTTCATCAAAATATCGATTGTATACTTACGACCTTCTCATTCTAAGCCAGCGATATCTTAGTTGTAGTTTTTTGTTTGAAGTTCAGCAATGAGCATACATGTAGTTAGTTCCAGGTAACGGCTGGTTCAGATGTGAGAATAATGTCACTGGACAGTCTACAAATGACTGCAATGTTGGTCGCCACTTTTTGCATGGGTTTGTGTGGTAAGGTGGCCGCGCAGCGGGGTCTTGGGAATTTGGTCGGGTCTTGGTTGCGTTTCATTCGGTCTCATGCAATAACCGCTATTCTATAATTACTTTTTGAAATTGGGTCATCCTGCATTTTTTCGACGGGGACTTGGACTTTTAATTGTTTCTTTGTTGTTTTTTTTCAATATTGTTGACCAATTAGAAAATGACAATGAGGCTGTTCCACTTCAAATGTTCGTTTGATTACAAAATGAAATTAGTAAACATGTAACTGTTAGTATGAACTGGGCTAGTGAAAGATGCATTTCTTCAGTAATAAATATCTAATGCTATATGTCTTTTTTATGTAGAGGTTCATTCTATATTCAGTAGGAAGACACTAAGGTAATGGACGACCATTACGGTACACGGAATAACGTAATTAATTATGCACCATATCAATGACAATATGATGAAAAATTGGAATGATATGCAACATTAAAACCGCCACGTCCGAATATTAATCAGTGTAACAGGACACGTCGTGTGAGATAGTTTTAGAAACATGGGACAAAGTGGTGCCAGGCTTGCGTCAAATAACATGCTGTCTAAAATTTGGAAGGAATAAATTATTGCAGACAAATTTTAAAGAAAAAAAACCATATGTATAATTGTGTGTAACTGTAGAACCTACATTCTAATCACCTCGATCAGGAACTTTATTCACCAGTGTTGAAAGACCAAAAATCAGACTTAGACTTAAAATTGACAACATTTATAATCACTGCCATTTCTTCGGAATTAGATTTAACCATGTAAAATTTTATCTGATAATTTTTTGTTACCCATTGAACATGTACATACGACTCGTACATATTTATATCAAAATCAGTACATTTATAACCACAGTAGAGCTAATAGAACGTTTTGTAATATAAAGTCTAAGTCTGAATTTTAGACTTACAACTTTGACAAATAAGGACCCCGTGGTCCCAGGGCCTTCTTTATGAACATTGTAAGTCTAAAATTCAGACTTAGACTTTGCATTGTGGTATGTTTCATTCATTTTGTTATAGATATGTCGATTTTGATAAATCGCTGGCTTAGAATGAGGAGGTCGTAACAACTTCTTACGACCTAATGAGATTAATGCATATTTGAAATCTGCATCATTCATGAAAATCGGAACTTATCGTGTTGACCAACCTGAAGTCGAAAAAACTTGCTTTACCATAAGTAAAGAATAATTGTCAGACAGTTTTTCTTGTTGTTTTTTCTTCAAAATATAGATTTTGTAGTTACGACCTTCTCATTCTAAGTCAGCGATATATAGGTAAACATGGTCAGTGGGTAACAACAAATAATCAGATTTAATTTCATATGGTTAAAGCTAATTGCAAAGAAATGACAGTGGTTGTAACTGTTGTCAATTTTATGTCTAAGTCTGAGTTGTTTAAGGCCCTAGACCACAATTTTCAAGCCTTGTGTGTGAATTTCAAGTATATTCTGGTCAAATACAGTTTCAAATGAAAACCTGCTAAATTAATGTCACCAAGTAGATAACTAGATATCGCTGGCTTAGAATGAGAAAGTCGTAATTACTCCTTACGACCTTATAAGACTAATACATATTTGACATCTGCATCATAAGGCGCTTCTTATGAGTCTATTTTCATGAAAATCAAAACTTGTCATGTTGACCAAAATGAAGTAACAAAAGCTTGTTTTTCTATAAGTAAAGAGTAAATATCAGGCAGTTTTTTCTTGTTTTCTCAATACTAGTATATTGATTTTGTTGTTACGACCTTCTCATTCTAAGCCAGCGATATAGCCACCATATTGTTCAGAAGAAGGTGGAATGGCTGTTACCTTGTATTGGAAAGGGAAAACGTGGTAATATCACATGGAGGCGCACAGACGGTGGCACTGTAGTCGAGTGGTAAGACGTTTGACTCCTGATCAAGAGGTCCCGGAATCGATTCTCGGCCGGGACACTCGGTCATTTCAGAAACGCTGGTAGGTAATCCAGGGGTAGTCTCGCGTGTATCGGTGCTTTACACCGGACACGTTAAAGAACCAAGGAATCCATAAGAAACGAGAAAGGGTATCGCACCCGGATTCCTTGTATCTCACATCTGTCTCTAAAACATTTGCGATAATGCCCCAGAGTGGGCCCTGCAAATTACATGTACGAAGAAGAAGTCGAAGCAAAACTGAAACGGAACAAAATCTGAACCATAACACAAGGGAGGTAACTTACCACAAAACATTCACACCAATATGTCGTAGATTATTCCCCTTGTTTCCGTACATCATCAGATTTCTTTACAAACACCATACCGGGCGTTTTCGTTTTGCCCCTCCCTATTATGTGCTGACTATAAAATAAAGGTAGTGTTTTGAAATAAATTTGATCAAATAAAAATATTTATGGGTAAGACGAGATCAACGGCTTTACATACACTCATTAAATGTTATAAGCACACCAACACAGTACCAGTGTGTAGAATCACGTGATCAAATGAATGCGGTTTTACGCTCAAAACTATTGCGATTTCGTCTGCTAAATTATTACGTATGGGTTGGAAACTGCATTTGGTCGAACATCAATTAAAAACAGCTAAAGATAGAGCGAACTCGGTACTTTCCGGGTATTACATATATGGAAGGTACTTTAGGCTATATAATCAAGGATTTAAATACATAATGTAACCCTTATATTAAATGCACGATCGTTATAATCAAGAAAAAACTCACCGTTAGCAGACGAAATCGCAATAGTTTTTAAGCGTAAAACCTCATTCATTTCACTCGATTTGATCACGTGATTCTACACACTGAGTACATACCTCCTACCTAGGGTGTGCCAAAGGTCTTTGAGTGTGCAAATAATGCTGGTAAAGTTGTTGCAGAGCCTCGTGTTTTATCACTTAGATCCAACTCGTTTAATAAATTCAATATGTATAGCAGTTCCGCATAATAATTGATGATTTATGCAATGCCATGTCTTTGTGTATTTTATTTTTCTCTCTCAATAATTATGTTGTTAATCATTGTTTGCTATGTTACTTTTTTCTTTTCTTTACATTCTTTTAAATCTTAAGTATTGAAGGCCTTGTTGAAAATAAGATATGTATTTATTCGTCTGTGTTTATGTATATGTCTTAACTTGTCACCTTCATAAAATAAAGATTTTATTATTATTATGAAAAGTCACCCATGTAAGATCCTCTATGTAACAAATAAACATAATCAATAAGAATATTTACTTTCTTCAAATTCATGTAAAAAAATTAATCTGTTAATTCAAACCAAAGACCTAAATTACTGTAATTTAGGTCTTTGTTCAAACGCTGTAGGGACACAGACACCTTGATCCGCATCATTCAGACGCTATAAAACATACATCTGGATGATTAGATCAAGTGTAATCTGCACATGGAGATTACACAACAGGGGGCACATTTTATTGCCCTCGCTTCCGGAATATGTAATATACAGGGTTATTGTCACAGCCATATCGATTGGTAATATTTTAAGGATTTTAAAAAATGGCCACTTCGAGGCCAACTTGGGGACACGGACCCTTGTGCCCCCCACCCTCCGGTGGAACCGGGTCTGAGAAAATATACTAAATCAATCTTCCATAAGATCCTCAACAATAAACAGTGAACTAGAAAAAATAACGAGATCAATGCAAAGTAATAAATGATATGAAAATATTTGTCAAAGTGTGACAGTGAAATTGTTTGAAAAAAGTGTACGAATATGCATTATTATGGAATCTTTATCAATACAATATCTAAACTTGTAATTAATCTAAATTTCTGTATGATATCCGATATAGACACACCATAAGAGCCATCGCATCATTCAAAGACCTAAATTACAGGTCTTTGCATCATTGCAGTCGTACATCTATACAGACATCGACGGACCGACCGATTTACCAGACTGTCGCTGGACCGAATGTCTGATGACAGAAAGTCTGTCCTTTTAGGGAAATTGCACCATTTCATGTAATATTTTAGTTTTAAATTTGAGTTTAAATTGTCTCTTGGAATTATGTTTTTGCTTTGAATTTTAACATAAAAGACCTATTATATTGATTGTGTCTGAGCTAAAACATGGAAATAAGACTCGTCAAATTTTCGGTCTGATAATGTTTTTCCGGTCCAGTACTTTTCCAATCTGTGCAGCACCAAATGTCCGGTACTTGTTAGGCAAGTTTCGCAATGTCTGTCAATATAATAGCTGATGTTTGTGGTTCTCTGGCTATTTGGTTATTTCCTGGTAACATGAAGTTTTAAAAATTAGTTGAAATAGGGGGTCCGGGGATGCTACCTCGGGGAATTTTTCTTTGCAATGGATCAATCTGGTGCATGCTGGACGTTCAGACATGCAGTGCCTTATTTGGTATGAAACAGAACATGTCTTCTTACTAAATACAGAAACTTTAATTGCTTAAATTTATCCTAATCAAGTTGGGACGTTTATATCACAATTAAATTTATTTCTGGAAATTATGTGTGTCGACATATTTTCAAAGATCTAGATATAGAATCTAGTCCTAGATCTATATAATTTTTTAAGACGTTTTCACCAAGAAATGACGACAAATTACCCACTTGACCTCGTTTTAGACATAAACAGTTCAGAGACGAACCTAGCTTCGTTCAGGCAGGAACCGGGAACACTATTTTTTTAATGATTATAAAGGTTTAGAGATCTAGATTTAGATAAATCTATTGACATTTTAATTTGTTCCTGACTCAGACACGTATTTTTATTCCAAGAGAGATATAAATAGAATCTAACATGTTTCCGGTGAAATTTCAAGATCAAGATTTACATATTTTCCTAGTTTTCTTTAAAAATATGCCAAAAGTGTCCGGAATTTAGACGCCTTGGCTTCCGAGTACCAGCGCCGTAACTACACTGAGGCCAGGCGAGGCAGCTGCCTCGCCTAAAATTTGCGGACCAAATTTTTTTTTATTAATATATACATGTAATAAAATATCCCTGAATATCCCTGATGCACTAGGTTATCTAGTATGTACACGGATCCAACGACAGACGCTCAGAATCAGAAATTTGCGTCGCAATATACACTTCTTCGATACGGTTCGAAAATTCGTCTTCAACTTATATGTAAAATAAAATGCCTGAATAATAAAAAAATATTACAAGCTGTCGCAAGTTATAAACAAAGAGTGCAACTTGATGCATTAGATTTGCACCTTAATGGTGGTATACATAGCGCAACTTGAGGCACTAGATTTGTACCTTAATGGTAGTATACATTGTGCAACTTGAGGCACTAGATTTGCACCTTAATGGTAGTATACATTGTGCAACTTGAGGCACTAGATTTGCACCTTAATGGTAGTATACATTGTGCAACTTGAGGCACTAGATTTGCACCTTAATGGTAGTATATATTGTGCAACTTGAGGCACTAGATGGTAGTATACATTGTGCAACTTGAGGCACTAGATTTTCACCTTAATGGAAGTATACATTGTGCAACTTGAGGCACTAGATTTTCACCTTAATGGAAGTATACATTGTGCAACTTGAGGCACTAGATTTTCACCTTAATGGAAGTATACATTGTGCAACTTGAGGCACTAGATTTACACCTTAATGGCTTCCCCTTAACACAAATATGCAGCCTTCGAGTTCGTAGGATATGCTGATGAAAGGTGTCTCGAATAGAAAAACGACCCTGTCGCCAATGGTGCCGAGTCTTCAGAAAATAATGCTTTTTCTAGCTGGCTTCGCCTTCACAACAGCTGTATCAGTGACTATTATCAATTAGAAAAATAGTTTCTATAGGCTACATAGATAAATCTATAAGTGAATAATATCAAATACAGAATATGTTTTGGCCATGGACCGTATTTGTCTATGTAACTCCATGGTTTTGGCATGGTGTTCAAATAATATAAATAATGTTTATCTAGCTCGCTTCGCTATTCTACTTTTCTGATTTTGTCAATGTTGAAAGTGTATTCGGTGGTTTAATTGCGTGCTTTCAGAAACGTTCTAGGTTATCAAATACACCGGACCACTACATGTTCATAACTAAGGATTGCATTGGGCGCAAACGTACCCCCTTTACACCAATTTAAGTGGTCCTGGTTAGAAGTGCAATGTTTTACATTTGTAAATAAATTCGGATCGCTTTGCTCGGCAAATGAATTGAACACATATTTAAGAATGTCATGTAGAGAGTAGTTTGTGCTACCTGAACCTCAGAGAAATCATGATCTTTTTGCTTGCCAAATAACTACTCGTTAAAAATATCATGTAGAGAACTAGTTTGCCGCATAACATGCACCTTGGAGAAACAGTGCATTTTCTTTAGCTCGCATTGCTTGTCACATAACATCAATGCTTCATAAGTTCGAGTAGAGAACGAATTTATGTGGCATGCAGCTCTGGTAAATAATGCGAGGATTGACCATACCATTTAGAGAACGAGTTTGTGTGAGCTAGGGCAAATCATGCATCTTTAAGGATTACTATTAATCACACCACGCGAGTTTTTCTTCCATATACTGAGCTGGGCACTTAATCGGCGTATTTAGCCCAAAGAGTTTGTGCTGACAAATATTGCATTTTTTCTACCTCGCTTCGCTCGCCAAATACCTAATGCCCATTAATAATATCATGTAGACAACGAATTTCGTGGGGGCTCGTACAAATAGTTTTTTTCTGGCTCGATTCCCAAGCCAAATAATTTATCACCATTCAATTTCATGTAGAGAACGAAATTTGTGGGCTGATACAAATAGTGCATTTTTTGTGGCTCGCTTTGCTCGCCAAATAATTTATGAGCATTAATAATATCATGTGGAAAAAAATGTGTGTGGGCTCGGGCAAATAGTGCATATTGGCCATAAATAAAATTTGTGTCAGCTTCAACAAACAGTCCCTTTTTCTGGCTCGCAAAATACATTATAAATATTCAAAATAGCATATACAGAACGAATTTGGACGTCCCCTCCTGTAAATACCCTGTCACCCAATCAAGACCCGATTTCGAACCCCTTTGGAAAATTCCTAGTTACGGTCATGTCCAGCCCCAAGGTTGCCTCGGCTAAAATTCGTGTCTGGGTACGGCACTGAGTACGATTAGGTCTAGATCTAGACTAATAAATTTTCTAAAGCATAGATCTCTAATCACCTATGTCGATCAGTGGTTAACAATCCCTAATGAAATAGGCACTTAAACGATGATCGGCGAATGCTCATTAGCTATGCGTAATAAGACGACTGATTCAGGTGAGCTAAAAAGAAAAATATGTGTTCCCATGGCAACCATGACGTAATGGACTTCCCTTGGACTATTTCGGGAACGCCTCCGTCAAGGAAAGACAACCCTGTTTCAAGAAAAAAATGTAGAAAATAGTTCTAAGAATTGTATTGTGTTATTTACTTTCAGTAAATATAAATGTCAAATCAAAACACTTTTCTATTGAGAGACGTAAGAGTTTTCAAAAAAGACCAAAAAGCGAAAGATTTAGGGCAATTTTTAATTTGGTATAATTAGTCATTCGCGGATGAATTTGATAGCAGGTGCTTCGTCTCATGGTCGCCATCTTGGATCGAGCCTAAACCTTTGCAGAACGTGACGAACATTTCCACCGAGTCGTTCAACAATGTCTTTGACAGAGAAGGAAGAGAAGGAGATAAATGAGCTTGTACAGAAAGCTAAGCTTAGCGAGCAAGCAGAACGGTATGATGACATGGCTAAAACTATGAAAGACCGCGTTAATATTAAAAAAGAGCTGAATAATGAAGAGAGAAATTTGCTGTCGGTCGCATACAAAAATGTGGTGGGCGCACGTCGGTCCTCTTGGAGAGTAATTTCGAGTATTGAATCCAAAAGTGCTGATGGAGAAAAGAAATCTCAAATGGCGAGGGAATACAGGGAGAAAATTGAAGAGGAGTTGAAAGGAATATGCAGGGACGTGTTGGTAAGTGGGCCAAAAAATAATCGTTAGTCTGACATCTTCCTGATTGCAAATCATGTCTGATTCCTTCTGCTGCCCTGTCTCTCACAGTGACACTGCGTATATCAGAGACCTGTTGGTACAGCATACGATACACTCATAACATTTAATGTTCAGGTTTGCAGGAGGAAAATAGCAGTCTGGGTCTCAAAATTTATGCACCAGTCAACCGAAAGCGAAACCCTGTCCCCAAACTCTGGGGAATAGTGCTGATCAGTCAGTTGCACCCATGGTCCCACCACGAGAATGGGTGGTGGGTAGCTGGGGAAAAGGCATCCTTTTCCCTTCCAGCTTCCCCCGCACTACCAGGGCAATGTTGTCCCTAGGGTATTAGTTCGGAGAAAAAATTCTAACATTTCCCTGTGGTGTGGATGTAACTGACATTAGTGAGAGGTTTTTACCTTAGGAGTTTCTATATATCATATGTCACCCTCACAGGTGGGGGTTTTCAGGCCCTGGTGTTTCGTTCTGCGCCAAAATTAAGTGGGAGAAAGTGTCAGGGCCCTTACTACTAAACTAGACAGGGGTCCTCACATGTTTTTTTCTCAGTATTTTGGGAACATGGCCCATAACCTTGTCTCATATAATATATATAATAACATATAAGTTGAAGCGCTTAGTTCTAAACGAAAGTAAATACAAATGTTTTCTCTAAACCAACTTGACAACTGCATTCCATGGTCAAAACAGTCATAGGGTTTGATGATAATACAGAATACATCCTTGCGTCATTCCATCTGCATATTTAACATTCAATATTTTAAGCAAATTTCTAATTTTCTTCTAAAGGATTTTGCTGAATCGTCGTTCTCATTGAGTGACAAATGGAGATGTCACTGAGTTGAATGAAATTCTTGTTAAAACTCGTTGTTATTCGGACTGACTGACATTGACCAATTTGTTAATTTGAGAAATCTACTACGTTTATTTTAGCGAGCCCTTGCGTATACATATGCGGGGCATTAAATAGGACTGCATTACATACCAGACTGATGTAAGAAATTGTGTTAGTCAGATTTCGAGAAGTAAAACTTTGACCTTCTGATGCCATTGACATCACTTCTGACTTTTGTTATTTTTTATTTTACAACATAACCGCTTTCATCATGTGAACCTATTGTAGTGAAAAGGGAAGTAATCCATACTTACACTGTACACATGGTTTTAACAAGATTGCCACTTACCTCTGTGACGTCACTCAATGGGCACGACGATGCAACAAACTCCAAAGAAAGTTTGCTTTGAAAGCCCATATTTGATGATAAATTGGCACAGATAGCATGAGACAAGGCTATATTCAGCTATTATGAACCCCTAAGGCCTTAAAGTGTCTTACCATAAACTTTAGTTGCCAAGCTGGTTTAGAGAAAATATTTGCGTAAGAATAGCTTGTGTGTACAGTAGACTCCCTCAAAACCAGACACAGTTCAGACCGGGTCAAAAGTCCGGTTTTCTGGTATGTCCGGTTTTCTGAGAGTTGTGCATAATGTACACTTTGTTAAGTTATCATATGATATACCGTGTGGCAATGTTTCAAAACTACTTCAATAATCGTTTAAGACTGTTTAAATACAAATTGCCAACTTTCATCATTATTTAGTACTCTAATTACCCATTTCTACCAATTGGTAATTTTGAGTTATAAGTCCATTTGCATATAAAGTACACATCTACAAGCTCTGTTTACAAATCTCAGCTACTGGGGAGTTATGTCAAAACAAAAACAAATTTATATAAAATGAAATGTTTTTGTAAATAGGCAGTTATTCAACATAATCGAGGGTTTCACTATTTTTCCTTCTCTTCCCATATTACATAGCATTCAATCAAATGCAACACCTCTAAATAGTAAACAATAGAGATCAAGACTTGTTAATAACACCTTTTATTATGACCCCCACAGTTTAACTAACAGTACACGAGGTGACACTTGAACACAGATAAAGTATGTGTCCAATTTTATTTAAGAAACAGTAGTGAATATCTAAATTCTTGTCAGCAGACCCAAAATACCGTCCTGAATTCTGGGAGTCCGGTATTGCGGAAGCTCTTTTAGTTTACTTTATAAGAAGAAAATACGGGACTTAAGAAATTGTCTGATTTTATGGGGATTCTGGTTTTGAGGGAGTCAACTTTACTTTCGTTTTGAACAAAATGTTTCATACCTTCAATTATAATTATTACTTCTGTTAGAGTCAGGGTTGGGAAAATGCCGGCATTTATGAGTAAAGTCCACGCCACTGGCATTTACTGGCATTTTCCGGAATTAACCGGCTTTTACTGGCATTTATTGGCATTTTCCAAAATTATACTTTTTTTTAAGTTAAAACAGTCTTCAATCATGATTTGACATACTTATAAATATTCAATAAACTTAAGTTCATTTACATGTATGTATATCATGCATCATATCCAGGGTTGGCACATAAAACCCTCCCTTTAAAGGGTAGGGTTTTATCCTTAAATTTGAATTTTAAGCATGTTTTTCCATATTTTGGGGGTTCAATAAAACTATTTCTGAAAAAATCACATGTAGGTCTATAATAACCCTATTATTGGGTTAACTGATCTTGAAAGTAGCATGTAAGTTAACATTGAGACCATTTTAAAGTAGATAATTGCCTTTGAAATTCTTGCTAAGTGTGATATACAGTGTTAAACATTGTCTGACACCTTCAAAGGTGCTATTCAAGCCACTCCTTCATTTAATTTTATGAAATTATTAATGAAAAGATTTAAAACCCAAAATTATTTTTAATAAACCCTTTAAACCCCCTTATTGCCGTTTAAAAACTCTTAAAACCCATTTGGGTAGGGTTTTAAACAAGATAGTGGGTTCTCCAGTGTCACTCTCAGCAAAATAAAGTAGATATTATTTTTATTTGGTGTGTTTTTAACATTATTTTATTCATAAATGCCAGTATTTGCCACTTTTGCAATTTTGGGGGTATTTGCCATGAGTGTAGGATAAAAGCCCCTACGGACACAAGCCCCTACGCTCATTTTTATACATGAGGACATAAGCCCCTACACATTTTTTTACACTAGGACATAAGCCCCTACATACTTTTTTACATTAGGACATAAGCCCCTATGCATGTTTGTTTGCAACATGAACAACTCAGCCATGTACCAGTGTCTACAAGTTCAATTTTTTAAGTTGTAATTAATTATCAAATGAGACACAACATAATAACAAATAATTATTATATTTATAACACGTATCTATGAACAAATGAGTGTTTTGGAGCATGCTACAAACAGATAGTCACTACAATACATGATAATTGATCTTATTAAGCATTTTGCAGACTAATTTTCTCTCAATTTACTAATTTTATACCTGAAATCAATGCATATTTGTAACAAATAAACAGTAGATACAATAGAACAGTTTGTACAATAATTACTTCTTAATTAACCATTTAATAATAAAAGAAAACATAGAACGGTGCAAACAAAACAAGCATAGGGGCTTATGTCCTAGTGTAAAAATATGCATAGGGGCTTATGTCCTAGTGTAAAAAAATGCGTAGGGGCTTATGTCCTCATGTATAAAAATGAGCGTAGGGGCTTATGGTCGTAGGGGCTTATGTCCGTCCCCCATTTGCCATGCCGGCATTTACCGGCATTTACCACTGGATTTTACCGGCCGGACAATACTTGTCCCAACCCTGGTTAGAGTGTGGGGGATAATTTATCTACTTATATATTCACTTATTTAATTGCAAGGGCCTGTGGTAGAAGCCATGCATATTGCAGGTGATGGTGGATGGGAAGAATCCTGGGGTCTGTTTGGTTCAAAACGAATTACCTCACACTTGTATACCATTGTCTCAATTATTTCATAAAAACCTTTCATTCACTTATTATTTAATATTATACCAGGAATGTGCACAGGGTGATCCGGGCGAAAAAAATTGCCTTAATAAAGAGCCTAACGTAGCTTACATGTAATAACTTTTAAGTGCATCAAAGTCGAATTAAATTTTGATAGCTCTGAGAAACATTATTTCTGGATTTTCAGATAGCATTTTGTGGTCCCTGATTGATACGATTGAAACTGTTGACTCTTTTTTCTTATTTTCAGGACTTGCTTGACAAAACCTTAATAGCACATGCCACTACTGCTAAAAGTGAAGAAAGTCGAGTTTTCTATTTAAAGATGAAGGGTGATTACTATCGTTACCTTGCTGAGGTGAGCCAAGGAACTAACAGAGACGGTATGTTGTTTTTGTTGTTTTTTAACAGAGACGGTACAGTATGTTGTGTCCAGTGCTGAATTTATAAAAGTGAAAATAAGTCAGAGTTTCACAACTGGGCCGGTATTTATAAGCATTTTAAGTTAAAACTTAGCAGGCCTCAACAAATTTTCCCAGAGCCGTTTGTCCTGCCGGGCAAGCAGTTTAAAAAATCCACCAAGCAGCAAAACCAACTTGCCCGGATTTGTTTAGTCAAAGAATAATGTGGAAATCCGTTTTTTAAAGGATGTGTAACATGAAGCATTTAACTGTCAATAAAATTGGAAAAATAAAAATGTGTCCGCTTTTTAGCCCCCTTTATCCGTTCTGAAGCAGACAACTTTTGACCTGCCAGGGGCACACAGTAAATTAATGTAACAAAGATACATGTCGTCAGATATATATCAGAATCAATGATGGTTCTTGAAATCAGAAGACTATTAGTTCGTAGTTTGAGGATTTGAAATAAGTAACTTCCTGAATTTGCACAATTGAATAGTTCTCCTATGTACTTGATACATTACCCGATTTACCCTTATCAACAATTATTTGTCTTGGACAAGTGCTAATTTCGCAGACTGGATAACAGTCGGATCAATAAAGACTGAGTGTCTAAGAACCTGTAATACTAATATTACTACACTCGGTATAAATCGATGGAATGTTGATGACAATGCAAAGTTTTGAAATGTTTTTGATGTAGTTTTCTATGGTGACGTCTTGTGGTGTTGACTGCGTAGCTCTGCCATGCTTCAACTTTTATAAGTTATAACGCTTTTAGCAGGACGCAATGCCCTGTTGCCCTTTTGTGATAAATACTGCCCTGTAATCAATATAATGAGATATCTCATTGTGTGTCATTGTTCTGTTTTTAGATGTTGTACAACATTCATGTGATGCTTACGACGAAGCAATGACCTGTGCGACAACAAATATGACTTCAACTCATCCTATACGCTTAGGCTTGGCCTTAAACTACTCCGTATTTCATTATGAAATTAAAAACAATTCAACAGACGCTTGTAATTTGGCCAAAAAGGTAAGTAGTAGTACTGCTTTTGTTGTCAATTCAATTGTTGATGCCTTCTGGCTTTATAACTTCATAACTCTGTTTCTACTTATAAGAAAACTAATTGTTAGGTTTTGTTAGGCAGGGTTTTCACTAGGATTTCATGTAGGAGGCTTTTTGTACATTTGAGGTGCCCAGGGTACCTGACTAACCTTAGCACTGAAGGTGGAAAGCAGCTGGGGGTAAATTTAAGGCGGCCCAAATATCATTTGAGGCGTCCTTATGACAACCCTGACAATTTACATGTATACTAGGTTGAACATTAGCAATGTGCTCATTGTTATCGCGTACATACCTCAGTTTTGTCTTGGCCAATGAATTATTTCACTGGACTGTTACTTACAAGTGCTGAACTGTTACTGTACATATCAGATTTATAGTGTTCATAAGTTAAAAGTTTAATAGGAAATTAAGTTTTAAAATTAAGATTTGTTACCTGACAATTGGGGTTCAACCCCCAATCACCTCAGGTAATACGCTATGAAAGCTTTATGACAGGCTCATGTTTCCAAGATTCAGTACCTGTTACCTGGGGCGAAATGAACGGTATTAGTGATTATCACAACCTGAACCCTGTGACCCAATTGTATAAACTTACTCACCGCTGTCAATGTCAACTTTGTTTGATTTATTGGCAATTTTTACAGTGTTTCACTGCTGTTTGACATCATTATTCGAAAAAATAAGTGTTTGATATCAGATTTTTTTGCAAAATGGAAGGACACCTTGTTGTTAATTGGATTTTACAGGAAAACTGCATGATTTAAAAGAATTTTATTGAGGGGAAGGGGCCTGTAAACGGCCCCTGCTATAGAAGGAAAAAAGCCCTTACCCTGGTCATGTATTTATATTTCAGGCTTTTGATGAAGCTATTGCTGAATTAGACTCATTAAACGAAGATTCCTACAAGGATAGTACTTTGATCATGCAGCTTCTTAGAGATAATCTTACTGTAAGTATCTGTCTACTGTAGTACTCAGTGATTTTTTCTATAAATTTCCAGATAAATCTGGTATTCTGGCTTTACATATTCTGACAGAGCCTATATTTGAGACCAAAATAAAAGTTATTTCATGAAAATATCTTGAGAAATGGCAAAGTTATGGTCAATTTAAACTGTTTTAGAAGATTCCACTAATAAAAACTGATTTTGATATGAAAACAATGTGTTTGAAGGCCTCTTGTTTGTCATAAAGGGTTGTTGGCATAATATGATATGATTTCAATTTGGCTCCGTTTACACCCTGAGTAGATATAAACAGGGCCGGTATTTATAAAGCATCTTAGTGGAAAACTAAAAAGATTTTTACCAAAGTTCAAAATTGTGATGCACACATTTGCAGCAAATGGAAAGATTATCCATGTTTACATTGTTAATAAGGTATATCTCACAATGCTTGAAAACATTACACACAGTCTATGATATTGGTTGTCACAGTAACTTTCTATGTTTTAGGAAAATTTTCAACTAAGATACTTTATAGATACCATTCCTGTCTATGTCTACCAGTGTTCATCTGCCCAAATGTTTGATGTCAGGATTTAGGCTGAATTCCTGATTTTTGTCCTAAATCTAAAGAACAAATGGGACTTGGCTTCAGTGAACAATTCTGGCCTTCTAAAAAAAAGTTTTTGCAAAGGCGATATGGTGGGTGGTAGGGTATTTCAGCACTTTTAGCTTGACCTTTGGAAGAAAAAAGTCCTTATTTTCAGGCCTTTAGTCAAGTGCTTCTGTGGTAGACCCATGGTTACTAACTTGCGTTTATGGTCAGTCATTTTCTTAGTCTTATCAAAATATCCTCTTGGAACTCAATATAGTTGTTCAACATCACAAGGGGTGTCCATATTGACAAAGGTGGTAACAAATTGTCCTACATTTATGGAGTTATCTGACCTTGTTTAAACTTAGTTAACAGAAATACTATCAAGTATGAGAAAGTTGAGCATCCAGCACTCGTAGGCCGTGCTCTTGTTAAAGGTAAAAAATCCACAATTTTAAGAGAAAAAATGACCTGATGTGCTGCGCTAGAAAGAATTTGTGTCCTTTTATCGCTGAAAATGACGAGTTAACTTATATTATTTGATGAAAATTATAAAAAAAAATTGACAAAGTTATGTTCAGTTGAAGATCCATAATCTGAATTCTATTAATAAAAGATTAGAAACTATGTTTCAAGTCTAACAAGATGCGGTGGCTGCAGGGTTGCCTTCATATCACCTAGAAACGCAGATCCCTACTAGGCTGAGAACTAAAAACGTATTGATCCAAAACTGCGCAGACCAAGAATATGTTTCAAGTCTAGTTAAGATGTAAGGATGTTTGATAGCCCTATGACACTCAAAACATATTCATGACCCACTTTCTGAAGTGGGTATAATCCCATTATACCTCTGTAGATCCCGAGGGATCGATACAAGCACTGGCCCGGGCCAGTGAAAACCTTGAAGAACCAGTAACTGTTTTCTTTACTAATTTAATACTGTTGGACCAGTGACAAAAATAGTTGGTGTCATCCCCTGATTTTGTTTGTGATTTTCAATCCATTGAAATAATATATTTGTTGATATTTCAGTTATGGACGTCAGATGCCCAGAACGAGGAACAGAATGAAGACAACAATTGATCAGTTACTTACATATATATGTGCAGAGTACCGTCATTATTTAACTAGTGAAATACTTGACTTATTTAATAGTTCATTGATCATTATTGTTATACTGGGTTTTTCTTATTGTGTCTGAGTCTGTTAGCCACCGTAAGTATAACTTCCTTGTGTGTTGATAGTTGATCAAAAATGTAGACATTTTGTCTGGATCGGTGAATTCTAGTGAATTTCTACATGTTTTAGATTTATAGTCTTTGACCGTCGTATATAATTATATACCTGCATTTGATTTTCCATTTTGTATTATGAACCCCTGATGTTCTCCCGAGAATTTTTTTGCAATACATTTGACTTTGAGTCTCATTAGGCAATCATTTGTGGTAATTAGGAATCATTTGCAGAACAATTAGAAATACTCTTTTTGAAAGAATTAGGACATTAACTTCTGGAAACTCCAAAAGACTTACGATTAAAAATCATTTCGGGAAAAAATCATAATCATGTCTTAGTTATTTTGGAGTACTAGTCTACTTAATCTTGGCGTACTTAATACATTTATATGTTAATTGAATTTTAAGTTTTAACTTATTTTTGAAAATGTGAAATTTTTGTAAATCATTTTTGTTAAAAAATTTACTCAGTTTTCTGTTTTATTAAAACAAGGCATTGTCAGGATTTATTAGTCAGTGTCAGAGTGATTTTCTAACCAGGCCTGTCATGATTGTGTATGATTGAACAATGTATGGTTGCTCCTGTATTTTATGTCTCCCACTGATAGTGGGGGGGGAGAGATGTCTCGATTTTGTGCTGGGTGGATGTAGATATCACAAAGTTTGTCCTCGCTTGTTCACCTTTACCCATGGTCCAATTTCGATGAAACTTCACATGAATGTTCGGTACGAAGCCATCATGAATTTTAGGTTTGAGTGATTTTTACCAGAGTTATGGCCCCTTGTGGGAGACATACATTTTTGTCACATGTCAAAAATTTCAATTTGTATCCATCTTGTATCTGCTTTTACTATCCTTGTAGATTATTCTGTTTTGCTCTTTATGTGTCGATTTTAATTTTCTACCATCTCACGTTGTACGTATACCAAGTTTGCGTAATGTTTGTAAATCGTAAATGTTTTAGTCAAAACATTGTATACCGGTATGTATGGACAGTGGACACGGCTATCAGTAGGATACAAGAGCCAGTTACGATGTAACATCCAAGACAATTATTGAACGATCAATTGAATTTGTTAATTTTCTGAATTTAAGATCTGAGTGTTATTATTATAATATTATAAAATGTTGAGTCGGCGTGTTTTTTTTTAATGACAATTATACGGCTATTATGTCATGTGCTTGTTGATATTGTGAAATTGTGCTAAAAATTCTTTTTACATCTGTCAGAAGTCCTTGTACTGCATTGTGTTATATGGTAACGATATAAGATTATTTGAAAAAATTAACATTTTTTGTTGTTTATTTTGTTTATATTATCTCCTGTCCTGTTTTGATATGTCCGTCAGCTTTATTATATAATGATGTGACTAGGAAAATATTTTCCTGATGTGGTGTCAATTTTCCTGATTTATTTGGAATTCAGGATCATTCTTCTGATATATGAAGGATTTTGACTGCATTTGATGGGTTGCGGTACTCTGATTTGAGTTAGGAAGAGATTGTAGAATGCTCAAAACACTTAATGGTTAACAATTGTATTACCCTGTTTTAAAGAATTCCACACTACAAATGCTGATTTTATTCGCTAAACTTCACTTACGCTTGAATATTTGGAATTTGCTTTTTAACACTTGGAAGTGGATCTGCTTGTACTGTTGCCATAGTCTAGTCATAATTTCTCGTTTTAATAAATGCAACCTATTTCAATAGCTTGACTGCTTAATAAAGTAACACCAAATTCAAATTGGCGTTGAACATTTCTATTAAGTCACATATTTATTATGGTCATGCTCACTTTATGTTAAAATGCCTCGCTGCAATACCTGACTTATTATTGAGCTTAGAATATGAATAGGACCATAACCATATTAGAATATAACTTTATATTATTTGTTACAAATTGGTAGTTTACCAAAATTATCTATAAATCTTATAAGGATGCCTTTAGTGTTTTTTTTTAATAAATCAAAATGAATGTTGTGAATTCAGACCTTTGTGTTGATTATTTTGAATCCATTTTGAGTTTAGCCAAAGGTATTTAAATATACTCTTTCACTTGTATTGGCGTTCATAGGGCTATGGTATTCAATTTTGAGCCATTACTAGACAATATCTTAATAATTAGTAGATTTATTTTGCTTCCGTCATACAAATGTATCAGTACTAACCAGTCACAAGTTTAGGGTACGGTTTTATCAAATCACTTGTGATAGACATTACACACACCTTTCGATGGCTTAAAATGAGAAGGTCGTAAGTACTACTTACAACCTTTAAGGCTGATACATGTTTAAAATCAACACCATAAGGCGCTTCAAATGCACCTATTTTTATGAAAATCGAAACTTGTAATGTTGATCAAACTGAAACTGAAAAAGCTTGTTTTACGATATGTAAAGAGTACTTTTCGGACAGTTTCTTCTTATTCTCTCAAAACATCGATTTTGTTCTTACGACGTTCTCATTCTTAGCCACCGATTTTAATTCCAGTTTGTGGTTGAAGGATGTGCAATATAATTATTGCTTCAGTTAAAGTGTATAGAGCTATATTCTAACAGTCATTCAATGTGAAAATAATTACTTGTATCGTGTTAATTATGATACTAGACTACCTTAATTCCAAATTAAAACTTTGGATTGGTTATGTGTACTTTGATTCTATCTTCGAAAAATAGACGATTCTTATAGTTTCATAGGGTGTTCTAGTTCTAGAACACTTTCGTATGAAAATGGATAGTTAGCATGTCCAATAAATCACAGAGAGTTTCTGTTAAAACTGAAGCGAAAAATGATCTAATGGATATGAAAGCATAATTGTTTTTCAGTTTTTGAAACTTTAAAAAAAATATCTTCCGATATAGCTCTTTAAAGTTTTAACTTTAAATGCCTCTGTAGCTCAGTGGTTAGTGCACTTGCCGTCTGACCTGGCGACCCAAATCCGGTTGGAGGCACTATAATTAAATATGCCTGCCATATTTCAGCAGAAAGCTGACTGGCAATTAAAGGCTATGCTTGACATATTACATTGTTAAAGAATTCCTAGACGCCATACATCTGACAATATCCATCTTTTTGTTGTTGAAAAAAAGACTTGTCCAAGACTTCTCCAGGCGGCATGATAGAATAGTAGCCTGGATCCCCTATATGTACACAGAGTGCTGAGGAATGGATTAAGTGATGGTGAATCCTGTATACAACTTGAATAGGTTGTCAGGGGTGTCAATTGTCCAGATAAATCCGGATTTACATATCTTGAAAGAGCCATGATTATTTTAACAAAATAATATTCATTTGATGAAAATATCTGGAGAAATTGCAAAGATATGGTCAATTTAATCTGTATTGTAGGAATTTTTTAATAAAAACACAATAGTTATTCAAATGGGGTTGAATGCCTCTTGGTTACCGCATATGATTTTCCTGATTTTAAATTTGGCTCCGTTGACACCCCTGGTTGTGACCTTGATGATACCAATAACTTTCTATTCATCACTTGATACAGGGTTCTTACTTCTATACTTGATGCAGTTATAGACACACAATAATATATATTACAGTTTATTCAATAAATTAAACAGGTTTAATTAAAAATAAATAGCAAATAATTTACAAAAACACCTACGTGCTGTACATGTTGGAACAATGCACATTTTGCACATAAGCATTTAGTTTTAACTGGCTGTAAATTAATGATTAGCCCTAGAGGTTAGTTGGTTATAGCCCTCGGTATTAAAAAATATCGGGGCTAAAAATTAACTAGGCCAAATCATTAATTTACACAAGAGTTTATATCAAATGCCTATGATTTTACATTCACTAAAACAATTCTGCTCTATATTTGTATGAATTCTCTCCCTTTTTAATACGAGTGATAGACTAAGGGAGACAATTCTGGTTGGTATTCACAAAGCATCTTGGAAGAACACTACATTTTCTTAGAATTATTTATAAATTGTTGGCATTGTTTTCACGCATTATGAAAAGACCTACAATAAACATCATTTAGAAACCCGGTGTTCAATTTTAACATGAATATTCACAGTACAAATTAGTAAATCATTCATAAAAGAAGTATCTTTTTGAGCTAACCACCGTCACAAATTGCTTAATTATGTGGCAACGTTAAAACTTTTAAAAAGATATGATTTTGTGTGAGTACCAGCGTTTCCAAACAATGCGATAAATACTCGATTCCATCCTTTTTCTTCACCATCATTTACAATAGCTGCAACCAACACTTGACTATAAAAATAGAGTAATGGTGCGATGTATGAACAAAAAAAATGGATAACGACTTGGTGGTCTCCTGAAACAAGCAACCTCTCTGAAAGCAATCGGCATTCCAGAATCAATTTGATCAAAGGAATTCTTAGTCTTACTTTTTCCTTTACAATTGCAGATAGTTCATTAACATCATACTGAATTAGCAACCACTTTTATAACGTAATATAGCTTGTCGAATTTAACAGGAGTCTGACCTCTTGATTAGCATAATTTAACAATGTATATACTAGTATTGCCTACGTTTACAGCACCGATTGTATGCTTTCATAATCGGAAAGTATCAAGGACAGTGTGTAGAATCATGTGATCAAATAAATACCGTTCGCACTCAAAACATTTCGAGGGCTTAGTGCAAAATTATTGTATGTGCCTCTATAAATTGATGTAGTTACCATAGTTTTGCACTGAGCCCTCGATTTGCAATCTCGTCTGCAAACGGTGAGGTTTTTCTTGATTATAACGATCGTGCATGTAATATGGTTATATTATTTAGCCCAAGGTACATCTCATATAGGTGAGAATACCCGGCAAGTACCGATTTCGCTCTATCTTAAGCTGTATTTAATTGATACTCGATCAAATGCAGTTTTCAACCGAGTGTAATATTTTGGTCGAGCATCAGTTATCAATAGCTAAAGATAGAGCAAAATTGGTAATTGTCTAGCGTTCCTACATAAATGAGATGTACTTAAGGCTGTATAATATATTCATATATAGTGGACGATCGCTATAATCAAGAAAAAAATCACCGTAAGTAGAAGAAATCGCAAATGTTTAGAGTTCGAACGTTATTCATTTCAAATCATTTGATCACGTGATTCTACACACTGAAGATGAAATACAAACACAACTTTGAAATATCGATATTGCACAATTTGTTTGCGGAAATACATTCTTGCATAAAGGTCAGGATCAGGTCAAAATAGGCAAGCTTTACAATCATTTTAAACAAAGAAATTCTTAATTATTAATCTTCCTTTTCTTTCTTATTTTCTTCTTTAATTTCCTCCTCTTCTTCTTCAAGTTCTTCTTCTAAATCGTCAAAATGTTCTTCTTCTTCTTTCCGTCTTTTCTTTTCTTCTATTTCTCTGTACATTCGTCGTTTGTTTGCAATTTGTCCCTTATAGTACCCAGAGAGTAGGAAGGTTAGACCGAGTATAAAGAAGGCATACACGTGAAGGTTGTGGATAAAGTCCATATAATGATCCACCATATCTTTCTTCTTCAGACTAACCAGTTTGGTTTCTATTTCTAAAGTTGCATCAGCTGTAAATAGTAAATAAAAATACGGTTACATTACTCGGCAATCAGTTACATGTGTAGAGCAGACCCTGGCACCCGTAACTTAGTTTTGTTATCCGTGATTACCGTTTTGGCCCACCGCGAGTAAGGCTAAGAAAGCAAGTAGAACTCTCTACAAAAAGTCAACCGCTTATAACTACACTTCCTCGGCGCTCTAGAAAGCAGAGGGTGAGTACACGCGTGTACATGTACTGTCCAAATGATCATTATTGTTATGTCTTAACAGATTTTGTCCGAATAACAAAGTGTGTTCGAGTGCTTCATGCTCTAGACTATTGTAGTCACCGGTTCGAATCCCCGTCGACTGTGTTACACAACCAAATAAAGCTGAATTTGTAGTACTCTCAGAGGGAGGTTCGCACGTATCTGTATCATACAAGGTGCATGTTAAAGAACTAAATGAGTCAGACTGTTCATAATAAAGCTGTTAGGGTCAAGTACCCGGACCCCCTTGTGTATACACACACAACCTAACCTATCACAAGCAATACTGGTGTATGAGTATACATGTACGTGTATACCAGGACATGCACAGGCATTTTTTACGTCAAACGCATCACATGATTGTAATGAATTATCATAATTAATGTTTTTTGGAACCCAGGTTCTACACCTAATTCATTCTAATTACAGAACACATTTCGCAACCGTTTTACAGTAATGCTCAATGAATGCATACACGTGCTGACTGCAGAGACTAGACATGTAATAATTTCTCTCTATTGTTATGACGTAAAACATATACTGCACATTATTACAGAGCAGGAATGTTACGCATGCGCGGATCCAGAACTTTTCTCTGGAGGTACGAAATTGTTTATCTCTTAAGGAGACTGGGTCTAAAAAGATATTTTTACTCAGTGCTACCCAAGACGCTATAGTTTGCCTGAGAGCCTTAGGTTTCCAACCCGAGTTAAAATGTTAAATACATTAGTCGATAGCATACGTGAGTCTGCGATTCATGCACCCCCCCCCCTCTGGAGCCGCGCGAGATCTAAATGTTGTACACAATATGTATAATGCACTATAAACTGTGCAGGATGGTCGGTATGTTTGGCAGATATATTAAGTGCATGTTCCTTAGATCGTGTTCATCCATTAAATTGGAACAGGATCTTCTTTATATAGTTAGTAATATAGAATCCTTGGAAGGGTAGCTCATACATTTGAAATATATGCACGACAGTCAAGTGTAGCGTCAATCACAATTCAGACAATGTATTTGTGCGTTACTGTTTTGCTATGACGATACACGTACGTATACAGGGCTGAATACTAACGTTAGTGTTGAAGCTAAATGGAATATACTGAATTACAAAATGTACTTACGTGGAATACTTTTTGGTTTATATCCCTTTGATCCGTATGCTAGTTGTGGTGGGACAATGATCTTACGCATCTCTCTGAAAATATTATCAGTTATAATCATATTCATACATTTTGTACATGAATGCACTAATTTTATACATTGTTAATTTATTCATGTTCATTTTAAGTGTATAGAGCTACATCGGCAGATATTTTTATAAAAAGTTTCAAAAACTGAAGAACTATTTTGCTTTCGTATCCTTTAGATCATTTTTCGCTTCAGTTTTAACAGAAACTCTGTCTGTGATTTATTTTACATGCGAACTGTCCATTTTCACACGAAAGTGTTCTAGAACACCCTATGAAACTATAAGAATCACCTATTTTTTGACGATTGAATCAAAGTACACGGAACCCATCCAAAGTTTTAATTTTCAATTTAGGTAGTCTAGTATCATGCTAAAAACGATGCTAGTAATAATTTTGACATTGAATGACTGTTAGAATATAGCTCTATACACTTTAAAAATATTTTTATACATGCAACCAGACTCCGATCTTCCTAAACGTCTTAATCTGAGCTATATATCATCTACAACATTGTCATGTATCTTTCAGTTAATATCCATGGGAGATCAGACTCAAAATTGTCCTCGCAAAACAGAAAACTTCATTCTGAGTTAATCACAGTGTCATTTAACAAGCTTGAAATTCAGATCTATCCAACTTCAGACTGATTTTAGCAAAATTTCTATTGGAGATTAGAGTTCTACTTGAGATGCGTATGGAAACCGGGCCTGAAAATTGTATGGCCCTGAATAAGAGAAGACTTTTTAGTGGCTATCGTTATATACGTTGCATTTTAAGCCAAAGACCAAAACATGTTATGCGATCAAACATTATACTCGGTTACTTCTATTGGCTTATATCTACATGGAATCGAGTGTGGTGTTCTTTGTCTATATTAAATTAGCGATGTTTGTCTGCAAGTTACGAGTGTGTCATCTCAACCAACTAGTTCTATACATAGGTTGTACTGGATCTGCAATTACATCCATCCCATACACTGGCTGATTACTTGCAACACTCAAATATAGAAATACTTTCTTCAGTAATTAACAGTTCAGAGTGTAAGTATGGTTGCATTTCTGGGCCCATGTATTACAAATTTACACTTGATCAAGTACGTAGTGTCCGTATTTGGTGCTTACCCGATGCATATATCTTGAAGTCCTATTTCCCAGCCTGGTATAACATGTCCGTATCCTATAGTGAATACAGCTGGTGTTTCTATATCTTCACCGCCTAGCTCTTCTGCTGGTTTCACTGAATCCTCAATCAATGTACCGTCAGCTTCCAATGTTATCTGAAACAACACCAACATTCAAACATTAGAATCGCTATAACTTATAACAAATGTGCATTTACACGAGGGTTTCTACACTTCCAGCAATCCAGATTTGCTGCACAACAAAGAATAAGCTAGATCTAATAATATTTTTATTACATCCCGGTTTGGAGAGCTCAAAGGACTGAAAAATGGTTAAAACTTTCAATTACCAGTATAGACAAATTTCATTTGAAGTTTTATTAGCTGTATTTTTACTATATCACAATGTTTGAACCTAGTTTTGGTGTGTGTGGAGATGTGCTAGTGGTCGACCATCGAAACAGTCTTCAGACTAGTTTTCCGGATTAAACATATTGTCTCAGTAGAAATCCTGTTGAATATACATTTGTACACTTGAACTTTCATATGCCCTTTTGACGGTAAAAAGGTTGTCATCAGCCTGTTATACCGGGTCATTTCTATGTTGTCTTCATAAATAGTTTGATCGTAAGTTCAACTGATATTTTGATAATTCTAATTGATTGTTTACCTTGGGGGAATTCTGTAACAGAGACTTTTAAGTTCAAATATGCCATGGATGGCTCTGGTCATTTCTCTCATTATATCAATGAAATGACCATTTGTTTTTGAACAGGGAGCTTTGCTTCCTGGTCAGTGTAAGCGTTAAAAATATACTGGATATGATTGCGAGCTAAAAATAGGTACAATTGCGTATTCCGCGGGATGACTTCGGACTTTATCGCCTAATCTTTAGCCGAGAAAGTGTTTATCATCACTAAGCATGATTCCTTTCTCTAATAAATCGAGACACAGTCCATGTTTTCCTATTACGAATTATTAATCACAATAGCTCTTCACAAACTGTTTGACAACTATGTAAAATAGATAATTTATTTTGTTTTCAACTTTTATACAATTACCTATAAGAAACCAGTTTAATTATTGAATTCAGCATGCACGTTTGCATACATGGATAGCTACACTCACATGCTTATTAATTACATCGGAAGAACACCGCCGAGGAAAAATATGCTCTGATGGCCTAGGCTTTACTCATTGTTTGACGATAATAACGGATACATGTCACGGTACAACTTATCTAACCTTAAACTGTAAAGTGACCGTGTCCCCAACTTCGGCAGTGATCAACCGTCGTGCAGCTTTGGCCGCCTCTATAGCGGCAGCCCTATCACCGTAAAAATCGTCTTCATCCACGACACATTCTGTTGGTAAAAACTGAAATATAATCGATGGTCTTAAATAAGAGAACAAAGTTACAAATTGCGGAAAACTATCTCCGTATAACATCGAAGATGGTATATAACACCGGTAGGACCTAAAATAGATGGTATAGTAATCTAAATCGACCTAAAATGTCTTCACTGCTGCTTCTCGTGTAAACCTGGTCCATTCATGATTGGCACCAAAAAGCTTGCACATAGGCCTACGACTTTATTGTAGTGATTAATGATTATTATAATACGGGTACAGGAAATCTTGAGTTTGTAGGACTATGTCAGATTGTTTTATTTGTGACGTGACCAGTCGCCCAAAATAGTGAAAATAAGGCTTCATGAGATCCCTGCTAATATGACTACATTTCGATCTAAAGGTGCTCTTAATAGTTTTCACTAACGGAGAAGACCATTCAGGTCTCTTAGTTTCGGAATAAGCGACCGTTGGACAAAGAAGGAAACTAGATTTTCTTTCAAAAAGTGCGTGTTTAGTGGGGTGGTCGCATTGTCGTATTTTACTGGTAAATTTATGCATGTGTATGAATTATGAGTATATACATGCATATTGTAATTATTACAGAAAATGAAGAAAACAAATACTAGTATATGTAGTGTGAACAAATTTTAGAGATCTAAACCTGAAAAACTTCTAGAGGGGCTTAGCTAATAGCCTTTAAAGCATGTTAACAATACTTGTGTAAATCACAGAGACAACAAAATTTATTATTCGAACTGATAATAATTGTTGTCTTGTTACCTCCGTAGCTCAGTGATTAGCGCGCTAGCGCCTAATCTGACGAACAGGGTTCAAATACGGGTGACGCCTGTCATATTCAGCAGAAAGCTGACTGACAAATAAATGCTATGCTCGGCATTTAAGCTTAGGCCTACACGCATAACACTTTTAACATGTCTGTATGAACAACAGCCCCAACTCTTCTGGTACCAACCGACTTCAACACCATTGTTAACTAACCAATTTTAACCTTATATTAGACTATATTACTATAGCAACAACCTTTCACCAACAGCCGGCAATGGGTATCTCTGAGTGCGTTTCGCTACTGTTGTAACAGTGTTAATTACACTTACCACCGTCTCAACTTTAAGTTCCGAGTCTATCAGGTTAGATTTCTTTGTATTAGCGCCACTCTTCATATGATCATAGATGGTAGGTCGTTTGTCAAACATCTGACATGATATTATAGGTAGCAAACCTATTACTAGAATCATACATGAGATGCATCTCTTCTCTATATCCCTCATTGTCAGTTGATTACTATACTATATCCTGAGTCAATATGCCGTTCACTTCTTATAAAAAATGCTAGTATTGTCTAATATTATTCCAATATAATAAATAAAACTTGCGATATATTTAAAACACTATTTGGTATTTAAACAACTGGATCCAGATTGCAATGATGTCACGTTTTCTTTAAAATTGTTCTAGAAATTTTATTTGTAGATTTTATTTCGCACCACGTGTAATTTCACCGGTTTTAATATCCATATGTAATGTATATTGACTATACAATTCACGCTGTATGTTACCTACGATGACGTGTATTTAACGCAACCCGGAAGTAGGGCCCTTAAGTTAATTTAATGTGCTGCCCGGGGCACGAATCGATCGTCAGTTTTGTCAAGATGTTTCAATATACAATGAAATTACCTCAAATTAACTGTATTTTATGACGTATTTTACCGTAATTAATTGATATTGATAAATGGATACACTGGTTAGATCTAAATAAAAAATAACCATTTTTCGCACTTTATTGCGAATGTCACGAAAAATATCTGGCTTAGAATAGTAAGGCCGTAAGTGCTACTAGTAAAGATCGTAGGTTGATGGGATTTTTTTCAATTTCTTTTTCAATAATACTGTTAACTATTGGCATTCGTATTTGGATTCAGCATCACAATGCGCATCTTATGAGCATATTTTCATGAAATCTGAAAATGGATTATGGTGTTGATGACCAAACTTACGTAGAAAATGACTTTTTTGTACTTAGCTCTAGGACCTTATTCTCCTAAGCAAGCGAACTGACTTAAAATGGGGTTGTTGAATTGCAAATATTTAAAAGACCGGTGAAAGGTTTTCAAGACACTATTTAATATGGAGTATCACAATGAACACTTCATTAAGGAGCCTCCCCACCTTTTCGGTAAATTGTCAAAAGTGTGCGGATTTAGATGATATTTCACATGGATGAAGCGAAATGTATAGACTTCTGATTTTAGTGGTCAAAAACATAAAACAAGTTCATTTTCAGGCGTGAAAAGCGCCCCCTAGCGGGTTGCAGATTTTCCGCGCATTTTAGCCGGTCTTTTATATGCTTATTGTAACTAATACTTACATCATTTCAAAATCTAAAATATCAGCATGTACAGAATCGGATTCTCCGTAGTTGTTTGCAATTTTAATCAGTATTTAAAAATATTAACGGCGAAATTCCACGATTACGGCGACGTCATATCGCAAATAACGTTGCGAAATTCGCCGTAATTTTTGCGTTTAGACGCAAATAGCCAAAATACGTGTATTTTGGATATTTTTTTTAATGTTTTTTCCTGTTGTATTCTGTAGAGCAACTGTGTCATTAAAATAAAGGACAGAAGAGGGGTCCACTACTCAGCTTTTTCGTTATGTTTAAATACAACTTCTTTGTCAGAGCTAAATAATTAGCGTCGCACTCCAGAACGTCAGATGATGTATTTTCAAAGAAATAAAATCAATGCATGAATGTTACTTGCACGATTTATCTTTAAAAAATTATAATAAATTACTTAGATAGATAGTGTCATATTACATTCTGTTGTTTTACACCATTTTATGTCCTGATCTTTTTTAATGGCATGCAATTCAGTAGGCCTAACGTTAGTTAACTACACGTATTTGTAATCTTTCGTCACATTTTCATAATCAGTACACTGCTTGGAACCTGCTAAAGCGCTGGTCATTCAGGGACATACTATATTATGAGTATGACTTTTATTGAGTGGAGCGGTGGCCTCGTGGTTAGTGGTTTTGACTTCCAATCCGGAGGTCCCTCAGCTCCAATCTCGACCGGGGCACTGGAAATTTCAGAAATGTTAAAGTTCGGCGTTTCCCTACCAACTAGAGACTAATTAAGTTGTAATGGATTGGAAACCAAGAGGTAGTATTGCGTGTATACATCGGTACCACACACTGTGCACTTTAAACAAGGATTCTTTATATTCGAGAAGAATTAGTACAAGAAGCCAAATTCCTTGTAACGTTAGATAAATATAAAAAACATGTATCTTCCCTCGAAGCTGGAGATAAGGTATCAGTCAGTTGCACCCACACCCTTCCCGGGATGGGCGGAGATTTTGAATTTTGGGTTACCAAACTACCGCAAACTCCCCGGCCCTGCGGGAGGCAGCTGAGAGAAAAATCTGTGGTATTTCCCCAGCCCCTGTCATTTACATATTACCCCGGGGTATTGCTATGTATACAGAAGAAAAATACCCACATTTCCATGGCTTTGCGGGCGAAGCTGATAGGTAAAATCGCGGTCGTTTCTCCGGCTATCCACTGCCGATCTCCGGAATGGGGGCTTGTATGCAAGTGACCGGTGCATACCTCCCAATTTATATATTCAATAATGACTGCTCGGGAGTATATCACATAGATGTTGATAATAATTAAAATTGGCCAACGCTAAAAATCGAATGGAGTGTCCCAGTTGAATGCGAAATATTATTTGTATTGATTGCTCAAGCTTAATCAATTAATAAATCAAAGACATACATCTATAGTTATTTCCATGATTTGAATCACGAAGTTATACCATGTATAGGCCCGTGTTGAATTTATCATCAATTAAAACTTTGCGAAGGGTGCCACTTTCCTCTCGTAGACCCGTACTTTCTGAAAGTACGGGAAAATGGGCGGTGCGTTTCAAGGGGAGTAACTCTATTGGAATCATGGCGGACGACCAGCGAACCACTTTTCATGCGATTATTTTTACCGTTACTTTATATGCCTTGGTATATGACTGTATAAAAATTGAAGTAGGATGGAAGGGATATGGTGGAAAATTCAAGTTTCTAACTTTTCTTAATATGGTTAGTGATTTCTATTTTGGCCAAATTGGGACTTTTTCTGGTTCCCGATTTTGACATTTCTTTGACTGAGTCACTGACGCCGACTTATTGATCGTTTACAACTTGTCATTTACTTTTAGACCGTGAAGTGTCATGTATTAGACTGGTTGAAAGTTATAGTTAAGTGGACGTATGAAGTCCATGCTTATTTAAATATTTTCCCCGGACAATCGTCCATAAATCTTTTGTCTGTTTGTATCAAATTCTTGACCCGGAAATGATTCAATTTTGACATTTCATGTTTGACCTGTCATTCAACATGGCTGATACATGCTTGTGGTTTCATGTTCTCATGTTTATGGTGTATGTGTTTACTTTATGTTACAACATACGTTACATAGGAGTACCTGATGATCCATACTATGGTCTGTTCAGCTACCAGGGATATGCTGGGAAATTTAAATTTCTCACTTTTATTAGTTTTGTAAGTATATCTAATTCTTCTTCTTCTTCCATGTAATTTGCAGGGCCCACTCTGGGGCATTATCGCAAATGTTAGAGACAGAGGTGAGATACAAGGAATCCGGATGCAATACCCTAGCTCGAGCTCATTTCAAATAGAATCCTTGGTTCTTTACATGCCCGGTGTAAAGCACCGATACACGCACCGAGACTACCCCTGGGTTACTAACCAGGATCATCTCTAGTTTACTAAATTATTCAATTATCTAAGACTAATGTAGTTCTGGGTACCATACTATATGATATTTTATTGATAATGACATCAATCTTTGAATTGGAATAATCACTGAAATGGAATAATCATCGTCTAAGAGTAAGAAGCTTGGACTAAGACTAATGCACCAGTCAGTTGCATCCATGGCCCCCATCCCCGGGTATGGCCTGGGATTTTTACTTTTGGGTTGTCAAACCCCGTCTTTCAACGGCACTGCAGGGTACGTACAGCTGATGGTAAAATCTCTGTTATTTCCCTGGCCCCTCAGCCTGACAACTAGATATTGTCCCTGGGATGTTGGTTTGGAGAAAAAATTCCAAACATTTCCCAGCAGTACGGGGGAAGCTGGAAGGTGAAATCATAACCTTTCCCTTGCTATCCACCGCTCATCCCCGGGGGTGGGGGGCGTGGATGCAACTGACTGGAGCATAAGTTGCTTCATGCCTTCAAGTATCGAAATCTTTTTACAATCATGAAAGACATTTCGATTCACTGACTGAAAATAGCAGACTGATTACTACTCATATTGTGGCACGCATGGTGGTCAAGTGGGTAAGCTGTTGCCATGTTGACTAGATATCGAAAGGTCCCTGGTTCAAATCTCACCAGGGGCACTTGGTCATGTCGGAAACACTTGAATGCTTTCAATTCAACTAGAGATAGACTACACTAATAACCATTATGAACCGTTGTTGCGTAACATCCATGGGGTCCTAATTAGTTTGGTCCATAATTGGATAGTTTTTCTTGGTTGCACGTTTGAAAATAAGTAGTGACATGAGATAGAGGGCATTTACTTATATCATGTATTAATTAAGTAAATGGTAATGATGCACTTACATATACGTTTATCACAGTACATGAACTTTATTGTAAACTAATTTATATTCTTACATTTACAGATAGTGCAGACAGTGTATTTTGGTTTAGCCATTGTGAATGATATATGGGGCACAAATGTACGCCCATCTGATAAAGGGGCTAAGAAAAGTAGCTTACAACAATTTATGGACACATTCCTGGCATCTATTGCTTACCCTGTAGGAACTGTGAGTATATATTGTAGTACTTTAGATCAATGAATACATTTTATTAAATTTCACTTGGATGACCCCCTCAAGCTAATGCAAGTAATAAACAAATTTGAAATTTGTTGAATAGACAGCAACATGTGCTCGAGTTAAGCCATGTGCTCGTTACATTGATGCTAGAGATATTGCAATAAATTCATATACAATATCGAGCAACAATTTGATGGTACTTTGCAATTTTCTTGACTTAAGCTGCGCGCTCATCTTATCGATGCTTGTCTTAACAAAGTTTTACTGTATATATTTTTTGTGAAAAATGTGAACATTGTTTTCTAAATTACAGACCCATTTAGTATTATACAAAGTGAATGAAAACACATGTTTATGAATTATGTAACAGACCCTACCCCAAAACAATATTTAAAGGCACTTGGGCAATGATAATGTTTAAGCATTCCAATCCATAGAGCAACAATCATTCTTAAGCAACATAATCATTTTATTAAAAAACTTATCTCATGTAACCTTTTACTATAATTCATATCTCCAGAGCAACAACCTTTGTACAACAACCAAATTTGTTTTTCCCAAAGTATGTTGCTCTAGAGAGGTTGAACTATATGTATTACTTACTGATATTATTATTACAGTTTGTTGTGATGACATTTTGGGGTATATATGCTGTGGACCGGGAGCTGGTATATCCAACCAAACTGGACAAGATTATTCCTGTCTGGTTGAATCATATAATGGTAAATTCATTCAGTTTTGTAATTATAAATACAATACCTTAAAAGGGACTAAACTCCATTTCGATGAAAAAAAAAACGTTTTGAAGTCAAGACTATGTTTTATGAATACATAAAGTATTCTTACAACTTACATTACTATCAAAGGTGCTATTGATGAAAACTCACAAACATGTTTTTGACATAATTTGCTATTTACCAACTGGAGTTGAGTCCCTTTAAAAGATGTCTGTTTGGCCTTATGTTGATTCAATGTGTTACTTTTTGCCAAACATTCTTTTCTTCATGTAATTATGTAAAAGCAAACCATGTCTGTACAAGTGCAATAAAATTGTAAGGGCTGTATGTAATTTAGATTTTTGTTTGCTGGAGGGAAAAACAACCTGAAGGCAAATACTGTCTAGTTGATACTATTATTTTTAAAATAATAATATACACAAGAAATGTACACATTGATTTCTTCCAAAAAGTGCTCATCTTGGTAATTTCACAGCAAAGCAATTGAGATTGCCAACATTTTAGCTATGGATGCCATATATATTCATCGTCAAAGAGCTTGGACTACCAATATTTATGTTTGTTATTTGCAGCATACTACAGTTTTACCATTCCTGTTAGCAGAGAAATATCTTGTATTCCATGAGTATCCTCGACGACGGAAAGGTTTATCTATAATGTTGGCATTTGCTACCAGTTATCTTCTATGGTGAGTGAGATTTAACTTCAATGAGCTAAAGTCCAATCCATTATATCGCTGGCTTAGAATGAGAAAGCCATAACTACAAAATCAATATTTTGAGAAAACAAGCAAAAACTATCTGAAAATAGCTCTTTGTATGGTAAAACAAGCTGTTTCAACTTCGGTTTGGTCAACATGACAATTTCCGATTTTCATGAAAATTGGCTCATAAGAAGCCCCTTATGATGTATATTTCAAATATGCATTATTCTTATAAGGTTGTAAGTAGTAGTTACGACCCTCTAATTCTAAGTCAGTAATATATAGGATCCGTCATTTGTTGTCTTTGGAGTCTTCAAGATTGACATTTCTTAAAAGTTATTTAGTGAGCCTTTGAGTGAGCTGAATAATTTGTTTTCATGACAAGTTTCAGAACTTTCAACTCAAAGACAACAAATGGCAGATTCTTTTTATCACATAACCATAGTTACCGAGTCAACACTATGTCAGTAATTTAATGAATTTTAGCTTGCAATGTAACATAGAGTAAAAAAACAGTGATGTCACACATTGTTGCGTCATTTGTTATCACATGGAATATCATATTATTTATGTGATAAAAGCAATTCTCCTATAGTTCACACTTTCAACTCTTACACATATGCCAGTCTATAATTTACACCCTATTCTTACATTCACCAATGGATCATTTTCTGTGTGATTACATTTATTTCTGATATTATTCATACAATTATTTTTCCCCTGTAAATACTTTTGTTGTTCCCTTCCCCCTCACTTATTTATAAGTGGGGGGCATATAGCATTGGTGCTGTCTGTCTGCCTGTAAGTAACGCAAATCTTGTTTGTTGAACTTCTCGGAAACCGTTGGGCGGAATTTCTTCAAACTTTCACAGATTAACAAGTTACAACCTTTATGTTTAGTTGGCCTTAAAGGATGCGGCAATTTTTATCAGAGTTATGGCCCTTTGTTACTTTTACTGTAAGCCCAAATGGGAGCACCCTATTGATGGGCACATTTCTAGTTTAACAATGGTTGATAGTATTGTCATTTATTTTCCAGGATTTTATGGGTAGCTTATTATGCAGATTTTTGGGTATACCCCATACTACAAGTGATGAAGTCACATCAGCGAGCAATATTTATAGGCATCATGATGGTATTCTTTGTTAGTATATACATTCTCGGTGAATCTATCAACAAATTTTTGTGGCGTAAGTATATTTATATTGTTTTCTGTAAAATCATTCGTGGGGGATTAAATTTCATGGATTTTCGTGGTTCATCATCAAATCCCATCTAACTATAATTTTGAACCTTGTATTAATTACCTGAAATGCAATATCCATGAATTAATGTCCCATCAAAATGGTCTTTTTTACCATAACAACGGAATTTCATCCATTGAAATTAAATGATTTTACAGTATATTGGTCGATTCTTAAATTTGAAGTGCTTTCTTTCATTTATTAGGCTCTTTCTGGGTAGGATTCTTGCCTGGCAATGCCAAATTTTAGGTAAAATAAAATCACTGTGTGTAATACTGTATTTTGATATACTGAGTAACGGATCATGATAATGGTAGTGGCGTCGAATTGTGATGATTCCTACCATGTTTTCATGCAGCTTAAAGCAAGTGAAGTAAAAAACTACATGTACTCACTGATGCAGGAGGCATTTATGATTGTCTTGTGTTTGTCCGAAAATGTTAACCAAAACTTTCAAGTTGTTGAAACTTCAAGGCATACTGGTTTATTATCATAAACTAGTTACATTGCCAAAGCCATGTTGCACTATCCAAAATGCACTCTTGTAAATTTCTGTATATATTTCATGTTGTTGTGGATCATATTGCAAATTTGTCTTGTACAAAGTATCTAATCCACTATAAATAAAGTTTTTTATTATTATTAAATTTAATAGAAGTATGGTCCCTCTTTATTAATTTTTATGGACAAGGCTTTCACCTAGGCATATTAAAACGTAGTCTTATTCATTTGTAAAAAAAAATTTCATGATCATTTTGACGTTATCTACTTGCAGGAAAAGAGTTATCTTTGAAGAAAAGCAGTAAACAGAAAGTAAAGAAAAGGACTTGACATACTTACAATCATTAGGCTGTTTTAATATATTCATTATAACTTAATTGACTTATAAGTAAATGTGTGATGTTTTGAGGTATAATATGATCTCTCCTTTGTATATTCATGCCTCATTTTGCTCAAGTTTGGCAGTCCTGGCCCGATCTCCCGAAACATCTCAATTTTGAGATAAATCTCATCTCAAATATTGCCATGTGTCGTTTGGATAATTGCTAAGGGAGGATGGATTCAAAATAACCATCAAAAACAGCAAATGCTATTATTTGTATATTTCAGAAATTTGTAATGAGTTCTGACCTCAGATTTATTAGAAATCCAGACTCTAATTTGGGCAAAATCTCAATTTGAGATGAGATTTCTGCTTGAGATGCTTCTGAAGATTGGGGCCCGACCATTTAGATTTTATAAGAGGTGTATTTATTTCATAAATGATATTATGTTGGGCACATGAATGAAGGATAATTAAAAAGTTCTAGATAAAATTTTATAGAAATCCATCTATGTTAGGTAGCGTATCAATATCCCAATGACTTTCTGGTCAAAGAAATTTTCTCCTCATAACTCGAGAATCATTGAACCTGGCCTGGATCTCTAGAAGCATCTCAATGTGAGCTAAATCTTATCTCAAATATTGGCATTTTTCGTTGATCTAATTTCCATAAGAGGCTGGACTCAAAATCGGCATTTTATAACAGAAACATTATTCTGAGTTTATTACAGTAAAGTTGATAGAGCTCGATCTTCAGATTTATCTACAATTCAAACTCAATTTCAGCTGAGATTTCTACTTGAGATGCTTCGGGAGTTTGGAGCCTGAGTCAGAAAGGCAAGATGTCCTTGACCGATGGATGTCTGATAACATTGTTAGTATTATGTCTCTGAGTCAAAGATAAAGGAGCATATTATCATTCCACCAGGTCTGGCTTATTATTGCTATTCATGTATGTTTTACTATTAATCAGGGTTTTATTTGGGACATATTGTCCTGTTTTTTTATGTATTTGTACTATTTACCGAGTAACCTCCAAACTGCAATCACCTTCATGAGAAGCTTGCATGTTGCAGAAAGACCATTGCTATAGCTAATGACCACCCTAAATATTAGGTCCCCACATTTTATGGTCCAATTGTTCTACATTGCTTCTTGTTTAACCCTAATATAAAGACCAACTTTTGAAATAAGGAGTTCCGTTTTCCACAGATGCAAGGTCGGTCTTAATATTGAGTTTTTACGGTATTTAATTGACTATCTGGAAACCTTATCTTTTTCATATCTTCACAGTATTGACCAAATTTTTCTGCCTGCTAGTCTACCTTTATGACTTACTGGGTATACTAAAATATTTCCTGAAACTGTTTGCGTCCATCCATTTTTGTCTGAACATTTCAATTTGTTCATTGACTGAGAAGATCTGTTACTAAAGATTTTTCTGCAGACCTTGTTGCTTTACTTTGCTCATTCATTGTATTTATATTATCCAGACTCAAATACTCTATAGTGTGTAATCAATGTGATCAAATATTGAACAAGTGCAGTTATAAATTATGTTCCATTTTATGTATTTTACACACCAAGCTTGTAGCTTTATTTCATATTATTGTAATTATAGTTTAAACTATGGTAATATAAAATCATATCATTTTTCCAGCATTAAATGTTATATGGATTTTGACACATGTTATCTTTGTGGTATCATAATTTTTTATGTTTACAATACATCTATCGTTATTTTGATGTATGTTTATTGTGGGAGGTTAATTTCATTGTTACAGCTAATCCACAAAATCATGCCTCAAAATCCTCTCATAATTAATTTCTCTACAAACATTGTTTTTACAGTATTAGATTGTGTCACCACATACTTCTAAAAAGTATGAAGAGTTCAGATGCAATTAAACTCATTGTTTAAAACCCTAGATACCGTGGAATGTCCATTTCTCTTGAATTATTGTGATTATTAATTTTATTTCCCTTAATCTGATTACATGTACTTGTATTCTGTTTTGTTAGTGAGAAGCCAAAGAAATCACACCGTTGCTAGTCAGAGATCTAGTTCATGTATAGAGTATTTGACTCACTCCTTCTCAAACTTCTATAAGCATAATTGATATCTTGTCTAAATTTATAACCCTGGTTGTATGTTTTCATAAGCCTAGACACAAGGTGTAATACTTTTATACTAACAAAAATTTTATCTTAATTATCAATATTGCACTATTTGCTTGCAGTTATTCAATGCAAGAACCTTATTAATATATTGAGGGCTCGGTGCAAAACATCAATTTATAGAGGCTTGTACTATAGTTTTGCATTAAGCCCTCGATATTCATGCATTAAGGTCATGATCAGGCAAAATGCTCTAAACTATATTTTATATTTACTGGTGTATATTTAACATTATGCAATAGCTGAGATCTCTCTGTCATATTTTTTGGCGAAGATTGTTTGCCAGATGTTTATTAAACATCCTCTTCAAGGAATAGAAACCTCTTCAAGGAATAGATATCCAAGACAGTTATATTAAATCATATTCAACCATGGTTCCTAATCACTGAACATTGGAAAACACTTATAAATCGAATGAATTGTTCAGTACAAGCTCTTTAGAGCAACACCCTTTGGGAATGCAAATATTGGCTATTGTTCAGAGGTTGTTCTCTACAGAGGTCAAATTAAAAGAGCTCAGGGAAATTTTGAAAATGTTGTTTTAGAGGTTGTTGCTCTATAGAGGGCCGCTCTGAAGAGGTTGTACTGCATCTCTGTGAGAAGTTTAATTGAAACAGCATTATAAACAGATTTTATTTGTCATTTCTTTCACCTAATGTAATAAGTCACGGGTATATTCACATACCTTCTAACTGTACATTGTCTTCTATATTCATGTTCTAAATAAATATCTGAACATGCTGTATTGTTCTATTGTTGTATTATTATAGTTCAAGCCATGAGCCGACGCCCCTACTAGCAATTTGACTAAGTCAAGGACTTGAACTCCATTATACATACTGGATAATATTCCTACAAAGTTTGACGAACGTTGTTCAAAAATCTGTTCAGAGTTATATACAGCACAATAAAAGGGCCAAAGCTGCGTCCACTGGTCTAATAAGAAACCAATCACATGCTGGGTTGGTTGTTTGTTTGGAAATGACTGTGACAGTGGCTTGAGTTTTGTTGACCTCTCATTTCGAGGGATGCTGGATTAACAAGAGATGTGTGTGAAACACCTATGCCCCAATGGCAGCACAATAGTTGGAAATTGTAAAGGTTACAGGATCTTGACCAACCGAGTTCAAAATCAATAGGGGGTCATCTACTGTCGCTGACAAACTTCCAAGCTACATGTATATTGTAAAGTTTGAAGATCCTAGGGCAAAAGTGTTCTTGGGTTATTGAACCATCAGAAGGGAAACCATTTGGTCAACCAACAGGTGCAAAGCAATATACCTCTCATCAAAGATGCAGGGTGGGGGGGGGCAGAATGAAGAATTTTGTCCCCTTGACACAATACCCATTACTGCTATATATGGACTTACATACCAAGTCTTCATATCCCAACAACTAGAAACAAGCAAGATTTTTCAATAATATTCTTTTATTAAATAATAAGAAAGTTTAACAATGTAATAGTAACAAGAATAAAACCAAACTTGCACTTGGAAGAAGTACAATTAAAACAGAGAAAACGGTAGCAACCATTTACAGAATAATTCATTAAGAAAAACAATCAGTATTTTGTGACAAGTTACTTCCCTTGGTTTACCTATGATATAGAGGAATTTGTTGATTTTGGTGCAAGATCAAATTTTATTTGACCAAGTGATCACAGAAATAAATATTTTCACAAGTGGCGTCGCCAGGAATGACAATCTGATTTTCTATGATCATGAGTGAAATAAAGTTATATCTTTCACCAAAAATGAAATGTTCTGTTTATTATTTTTCTTACAAAATGATACAGTAAGTGGCTACATTGGAATAATTGCATTGAAATTAGAGCGTCACGTGAAAGGAAATCTCACAAACAATTTGCTACTGGAAATCAAGTATTATGTTCATGGTATTAAATTTCATGGATTTTAATAAAAGATGCATTTTGGTGGGGTTGTCAATTTGTAGATTGCGAAACATTTAAAGATAAACCCATATTTTGTATTTAGGTCAATTATTCGTGGGGATTAGATTTTTTGGCGAGTTTAACAAAGAAATACGAGAAAATTCAATTTCCTTAAAAATATAAATTTCACAGTATACTTAAAAAATTATTAAACTGGAACATGCACTCACATTTCATAAAGCAACATAAAGTTCATGTACGTTTATTTGATCAAAATGGAAGTTAAAGCTTTATCAAACATTCTACCCCTATCTGTCGTTGAAGCATGTAAAACATTAGGAACATTTCAGTATTCTAGTGGTTTGTGTGTGTAAGCTCATATAAAAAGCAAATTTTTGTGATAAATAAGCTGTTGCTAGGCAAAATATTAATCTACTCTGTATAAACGCTACCTTGACTTGGTGATTATTCATTTTCAATAGAACTTGATTCTTCACTTTGAGACATTATTATAGGAATATAACTGGATGTTATTGCACTATTACAGTCTGTTTCCATAGCAACGGTTTCAACAAGTGTGAAATCTGATTGGTCCCTGGTCGTCATGGTAACAACAGATGATCCATGTTCCGATACTGCTTCCTGCACCACAACATATTCATAGTCTTCATTACTTGTAGTCACTTCCATGTCAGTCGTTTCAGAGTGATCCGTCAAAGTATTGTCAACAACAACAACAACATTGGATTCACCCTTGGATGCATCAATTCCTTCCGACATGTCCTTGGAAACATCAATTCCTTCTGAAACATCTTTCGATGCATCAATTTCATCTGAAACTTCCTTGGATACGACAATTCCTTCAGACTCATCTACTGTCATTTCAACCACTGATATTGCATATGTATTTTCTGTATCATCAGAATCTATTGGTATTCCATTTTTAAAAAGATACATAGGAACTGGCATGGTAGAATTTGATTCCATTCCCATGGTAACATTACACTGCTCGGTCGTTGTGACAACAGTTGATGAATGTATTTCTTGATGAGACAAACTTTCAACGACAATATCCGACACATGCTCAGATGGGACTGTTTGTGTAACTTCTGCTGGTTGAACGCTTATAGAAGATGATGTCAAACTACTGGTGACCATGGCAACATGTGATTGACTCCGCCCTGGAGGTGTGGTACTATGTGTTAGACTCCGCCCAGGAGGCGGATGAGATACCTTACAGTGCTGAGATAAGTCTTGAGTGTTTGGAAACTTCAATCCACACATTCCGCAAACATATGGTGTCTCCTGAAAAAGGTTATCAGAAAAACATAAATCCTTTTTCAAATACTTGTAGATTATTGCAATTTTTCATCTCTGTTTATGAAGCTCTTTAATTCTTGAACATTTTATTCAAGTCTACTACATTTAGCTCACACAAAAATGAAGATGTTTACATTAATTTCATCCGTCAGTTAAATAGGACACTAATAAACACAAGAGTCAAATAAAAAGTCTTGAAACAAAACAAGACTGTGTTCTCAGTAAACGCTTATGCCCCTGTGGAAGCCTCGTCTAGATACTAAGTAGCAGAGTTAATCAACATGAAAGTTTTGTAATGAACGGCCAGACATATGAATGCATGAACAGCTGGACAGGTGAATCGTTACATCACTGGCTTAGAATGAGAAGGTCGTAAGTAGAAAATCAAAACTTTGAAGAAAACAAGAGGGCCTGAAAGGCCTTAGGTTGCTCACCTGTTGCACATTGGTCAAGGTATCAGTACAACCTACACTCTGACCATATTAATTTCATGAAGATTGGATCAAAACGGTGACCCCTGGAGTGAACACAATATTTTTCGAAGACTTGACCTAGTGACCTAGTTTTTGACCGCACATGACCCAGCTTCAAACTTGGCCTAGATCTCATAAAGAACAACATTCTGACCAAGTTTCATGATGATTGGATCAAATCACGACCTCTGGAGTGAACACAAGGTTTTTCTAAGATTTGACCTAGTGATCTAGTTTTTGACCCCACATGACCCAGTTTCTAACTTGGTCTAGATTCCAAAGAGAACAACATTCTGACCAAGTTTCATGAAGATACAATCAAAATTGTGACCTCTGGTGTGAACACTAGGTTTTTCTAAGGTTGGACCTAGTGACCTAGTTTTTGACCCCACATGACCCAGTTTTGAACTTGGCCTAGATTTCATGGAGAACAATATTCTGATCAAGTTTCATGATGATTGGATCAAAACGGTGACCTCTGGAGTGAACACAAGGTTTTTCTAAGATTTGACCTAGTGACCTAGTTTTTGACCCGGCATGACCCAGTTTCATGAAGATTGGAACAAATTGGTGACATCTAGAGTGTACACAAGATTTTTCTAAGATTTGACCTAGTGACCTAGTTTTTGACCCCACATGACACAGTTTCCAACTTGGCCTAGACTTCATGGAGAACAATATTCTGATCAAGTTTCATGAAGATTGGATCAAAACTATTGCCTCTAGAGTGTACACAAGCTTATTGTTGTTGGACAACGGACGGACGACGGACGAAGAGTGATCACAAAAGCTCACCTTGTCACTATGTGACAGGTGAGCTAAAACAAGAAAAACTGTCTGACATGCTTTTACACCTTCATTTTGGTCAACATGACAAGTTCTGATTTTCATGAAAATGGGCTCATAAGAATCGCCTTATTAGTCTTATAAGGTCATAAGTAGTAATTACGACCTTCTAATTCTAGCAAGCAATGCGATGGGGCATAAAAATCCAGTGACTATAAGCGGACAGTATTACCTGTGTATGTGTATATAGATGTATCTTCAGGGACTGGGCATTGGTAAATCCAGCATCACAATACTCACACACGTAGGGACGTAACTCTGCATGCGTGATCAGATGTGTCTGTTAAACAATACATACAATCATTATATTTGTATACATGTAATCAAACAGACTAGGTAAGTGCGAACACAGTAGAAAGTATAATAAACAAATGTATTCCTGTTTTTTTTTCAAAATCACACAATTATACATTGAATAAAAACACTTTGCTACTTGATAAACTACAAATTTATATGGTCTTGTAAACTTCATACCGAAAACAATGAATTTCGTTTGAAAACTAAAAAGTTACCCATTTTACTTGCTCTGAATATTTTGGTGGCTACCGTAAATACACAGCCATAAGTCGCAGGGTGACTTTGAATAGAAAATTGGTGTATTTTTACTAAACCCTTCCATAAGTCAGGTGTAGACTCTTTGATTTGTCTGTGCTAGATCCATGTGTCCAGTGATACCGGTATATACCTGGTAAGTTTGTATTTTGACTACCATGTTATGGTATAAAGTTGTTTATGACACTAAAACTAATATTTGCTGTGTCCTATGTATATATAGATCAAATATAAACAATTAATTTTGTTAATTTCTTTGATCTGCTAACTCAAACAAAATGGTTTCTTGGTTTACTGTTTTCCACTTTAACATAATTGATTCTCAAATCTCAACAATTTTCTCTGCCATATAGCAGAATTTAATACTCCAGTCTCCCCTATACAGCCTTATAATCTGCCTAGTATCCAGCATTCCTGAACTGTATTCTAACTTACTAACCAATCCACAAAGAGTCAGCAACTTCATGTGGAGGAAACATGAACATTGATGTCAAATTGCTGTGACTGGAGATAAAAATTGGACTGCAGGGTTACAAATCCAGCAAAGGGTACATAGATCACAGGAACCTGATATTTTCATACACATGACAACAAAACAATAACCAACACTCCGTTATGACATGCACACTATTTTCTCTTAGTGTGAATGTCAGTAACAGAGTCTTGCAAATGGTTACTTAGAGTTTTGTTGTCATTTGTATGAAAATATCATTCTGATTCCTGTGCATAGTCTACATACCTTTAGTTCAGCCACAGTTTCGTACCCTCTTCCACAAAGACCGCACTTATGTGGCTTCACTATCAGAGACTCATTGGGTACAGTAGGACATTCTACACGCTCTGACTTTGAGGGTTCTTCAACAAACACACCAGGTAACGGGTAAGCTCTGTATTTCTCGTTGTCGCCTGAAATGTAGTTTAAAGTTCTAAGCTTTGTTTAAAGCCCCATTATTGCTCCCACAACTATTGTCCATTCATCCATTAAATAAAATGAATTATGCTGTTTTTAACAAATGACCAATATTCGACGATATGTTGAAGTAGTAGGCCAAATATCGTACTTAGTAAAACTGATGGGGAATAAAATACTAAATTTGCAAGAGTTGCTTCCCTTAGACTTTACATTATGCATTTATTGTTATAAATTGTCATTTTGTTAACAAACCATCTGGATGTTTTATTACCATCTTATGGTGTTTAACCACATTTTGGATACTGAAGTGCTCAAACTGAAGGGAGGTTTCCAAGTTATAGCTTATTAAAAATAGCAGTTTAAGGCTTAATGTGACTTTTACAAGAGTATAGCTGGATCTGTATCAGAATTGACCTTGTCAAGTCCACAAGGGTAAAGTTTGATATACAAGGTACAATACTGTTAAACCATTAATGTTTGTGGGGGATTAAATTTCATGGATTTTGTGGTTGAAGGTAAACCACAAAATCTAATCCCATTGAACAATAATTATGAACCTCATACTTATTACCTAAAATGCAAAATCTACAAATTAATGTCACGTCATCGAAATGGTCTTTTTTACCAAAACCACGAAATATGTGTCTATGGCTCTGTCCTATCTATTAAGTACTGCCAACAAACAATATTTTAAAAACGAAAAACCAAACAAAGCCTCACCAATAGAATCCATTTCATATGGTTCCTCGTTGACTTCAACCAGAACACGATTACTCCCATCATTTTCAATGAACACATCCTCTTCATCATTTACTCCAGTCACTGGCTGTACCCACAACTTCTCGTTTTCACTCTGAAGTAATTTCTCGACGACCGCTAAAAACTCATCCAAAGTACTTGCATCAACCTCGGAAACGTTGTGTTCAAGTTTTTCCCAAGTCCCTATCGCTATGTTCCCTAAAGCTTCTAAATTTTTAAAATGAGCCCGGGCTCGGAAATGTTTGGTCAGGTGACCTTTTAATCGGAATGCAGTATTACACGGAGCGCACTTGTAAGGTCGCGGGTCAGCACTATCAAGCGAGGCGATCTTCCCTTGCACTGTAGCACTATGTGTCTCAGAAAGTAAATGCTTCTCATAAGCCGAATGAGAACGGAATTTTAAATGACATTTTTCACATTTTAAACGACTGTTTTCGAGAAAATGTACATTTCCATGTAAAATTAACTGATGATGTTCGGGAAATGCTGCTTTACAAATGGTACACTTGAAACGTCCAACATCTTCAGATTGTTGTACAAAATTAGCACTTTTTGTCACCTGACTAGAACTACCTGTATCAAGATTAACACTTCCTGTCACATGACTAGCACTTCCTGTCACATGACTAGCACTTCCTGTCACATGACTAGCACTTCCTGTCACATGACTAGCACTTTGTTTCACATGGTCTGCATGCACTGAAACTAACTGACCTACAGTGTCTGTTACAGGAACAGTGTGAACGTTGGGTACCGAAGCAGGCATTCTAGATGGTGTTCCCATGATAACACTATTTCCTGTTTTTCCTATTTCCGTGTCTGTGGTAATCACATATAAACCATCGGATACTCTCCTTAATTGAAGAATGTTTTCGGTTGGAATACTAGTAACTTTTTCTGGTACACTTTCCTGACTTTTACCACGGAACACAGCTGGGTCCACGTTAGCACTTTCCTGAATTCTGCCACGGAACACAGCAGGGTCCACGTTAACAATCTGTGCAGGAATGGTATCAACTTGTCCCTGTGTATTACCTATCTGCACATACATTAGCTCACTCTCGCTACTAAACTTCTGCTCAGTATCGGACGACACTGAAGATATCACATGAGTTTGACTGTCAGTAGACTGTATGTCCATATTTGTAGAAGTAGTATATTTGGTGTCACTCGACGTGGAAGCAAGCATGACCCCAAGGGACCCTGGAAAAGGGTGCTGAAACTGGAACGGCATGGTTACAGCCCGATTGCTTGACGTCTCTGATGTGGTACTTTTGGTGGTAACATTTTGAATGATTTGACCAATAATTGGACCAGTCTGTGTGGTTTGTGACCTCATGGTTGCTGCCATACTGAGATAAGGCGGGAGAAAACTGCTGCTCTGGTTGACCTTGACCTGTGAGGTCACACTGCTTGACAAACTTTCCATGGTAGTTTCCTGTGACTTGGAATCCTTCAAAAGAAAACGAGACATGTTTGAATTGAATGTGAGTACTACAGTAAACATTGGGTACAATAGCCTTACTATACTGCAGGGGTGTCAATTTTCCTGATTAATCCAGAATTTCGGATTTATCAATCCTGAATGAGCAATTGTTTCTGGCCAGAATAAAAGTTATTTGGTGAAAATGTCTAAAAAACGGCCATCTTATCTAATCTGAAGGACTCCCTTAGTTCAAATTGAATTAATTATGGAAATAGTGTCATAGTATTAGTGGCAAAAATGTTCGGCCACATATGATTTTCCTGATTCTTAAACTTTTTTTTATTTAAAGTGTATAGAGCTATATCGGAAGATATTTTTTAAAAGTTTCAAAAACTGAAAAACAATTATTATGCTTTCATATCTATTAGATCAATTTTCGCTTCAGTTTTAACAGAATTTCTTTCTGTGATTTATTCCACATGCAAACTGTCCATTTTCATACGAAAGTGTTCTAGAACACCATATGAAACTATAAGAATCGTCTATTTTTCGACGATTGGATCAAAGTACACGGAACCCATCCAAAGTAAGGTAGTCTAGTATCATACTAAAATGATGCAAGTAATTATTTTGACATTGAATGACTGTTAGATTATAGCTCTATACACTTTAAATTGGCCCAGCTGACACCCCTGCACTACGACTTTATCATTTTCTAGAAATCTATGGAAAAATTTGACAGACAGATAGACATGTGCAAATCATTAATCACAACATCCTTGATTAAAATATGAAAAGACAGAGATTTTATACATAAGAGGTGAGGGCTGGTATTGACAAAGCCTCTTAAGGGAAAACTTAAATATTTTGACTTAAGATAGAATATTGAGCTGCAAATATTTCCCAAGAAACAAAGAATAACCCATGTTTTCTATTTGATTATTGTAGCTCTTTACACGTTGCTTCTAAACAATGTAAACAATAATTGTTAATCTTGATTTTCCTGTTTAGCTGATACATTTAAGGACAATTTGAGATATTGGAAAATTCTAAGTTTCCACTTAAGATGAATTGTCAATACCACCCCTAGACTGAAATTTTAATGTCATGTAAAATAGAATTAAAGAATAGACAAGGATAACACTTAGTTATACGACAAGAACCCTAATATAATCCATCGTCGGATACCCACGTTCGATTGCATTACGTTATACTCATACATCGACCGTGGGTTATTTGGCTAGCAAAATATCGTAAACGTTATAGATAAATGGTGCAATTTCATTTGTTTCCAAAGGATTTCCACTTTGGAAGCTCAGCCAATGAAATTACATGTTACATTCGGCCTTCGTTTCGTTCTCCAAAATGGCGGCCATTTTGATTTCGACTGAAAGAAAAATCTATTTAAAGTTACAAAACCCCCCTAATGACGCAAGGTTAAATCTCCGATTAATGAGTATTCTGTTTGTAAGGAGCGATTTCATTGGACACAGGGTTTGAAGAGTTATTTCCCTTTGAGCTGAGAAACGAGAATTCGGCAGTCAAAAAACCCACGGTACCAAATGAAGTTGTACGTAATGTGTATCGTGGGTATCCGACGATGAATATAATCCTACCTTGACTGGATTGTTGAAATCTAGCGATGTATGTACAACATTCTCATGTATTGTGTTCACGCTCACTGTGGACTTTGATTGGTCGGAGAGATTTAACAAGCCCCAGATAACATCACTATCCTTGGTGACCGACGGATGAACTTCATTGCCGACCTTCAGATTCCCGTACACGGTACTCAAACTGAAACAACAAGAGATGTTTGTAAAATATGACTACCCCAATGGCAGACCGATAATCGGTCACAGTTACATTTGACCAACTGACCTTAAAATCAATAAGGGTGATCTACTGTAGCTGTTCAACCATCATATAAAGTTTTCATATCGTTGGGCATAGGGTTCTTGAATGAAAACCATTTGGTCTACCGTCCAACATATGCAAGTAAAGCAATATACATTGTACCACCTTATTGAAGTTCTGATATCATACCTGGGGCTTTGTTCAGACCCCATAATTTACGGCACAGGTATATATTTAATTTTGACTATCAGGGTGGATATAGCACATGACTTTTTGGCTAAGACAGCAAGTCAAAATCTGCCAACAAAAAGCAGTCTGTGAAATAAGCACTGGTCTGGTTGTCCGGGACAAGTAAGGAGCTTATGATGTCGGGCAAGTAATTTTTGCAGTAATTATAAAAAGAGTACCGTAAATACGCAGCCATAGGTCGCATGCAGCCATAAGTCGCAGGGGGACTTCTGTATCAAAAATCAAGGTTTTTGTCTAAACCCTTTCATAGGTTGCATGTAGAGTTTTCCATTTTTGTATAGGAAAACTATTCAATTTTACTGATTCGGGCAAGTGGTTTCAAATTCTAAATTCACAGACTGAAAATGTATAGAAACAAGAACATATGTTACCTGGAATTGGTTGTACTGTCTGACGTACCAGCAGACGACATTGAAGAAGCTGCTCCAAATTGGTTTAAACTTGCAAGACTGATACCCAGACTTGTAACCATTGGCAACTGTAGAGAGTTTGGAACTGGAGGAGTCTGGAAAACGAAAATAAATTTTGTTTATACTGAATGTTTCCAACAAACCAAGAACAAAATGTACAATTTTTATAGCTTTGTATTGAAAAGATGAAACTGCAAACCTTCTGATATTAAATGTAAGTTTATTATTATGTCTACTGGCATTATTTTGCAAAATTTGCTTTCATTGGCACATCCAAAAAGATCAATCATACCGGTAAGAAATAAAAGTAAATGCTTAACAACATGAATAAGTCTATGTGTATGCTTATCAGATAATATGTATAAATGCAATTATAAACACAACTTAATCAAATGAACTTGTTAAATCAAAACTACATAACCTCTGGAGAGCAACATATATCAGAAAGTCCACCGTTTGACCGATTCATGTAGGTTGTTGCTTTGGAGAGGTAGAAATTGATATTAAATAGCTACTTTTGGAACAAAAATGATACTCCTGTGACTGTTGTCAAAGAAAGGTTGTTACTCTACAGAGGGTTGCTCCAGAAACACCAATCTCCAAAAATATCTCAATCTAGAGTTAAACACCGGCATGTATCTTTTAGTTAATTTCCATGGGAGATTGAACTCAAAGTCGCAATCACAAACAGAGACATTATTCCGAGTTAATTACAGTAACATAAATATGCTTGAACTTTGAATTGATCTCCAATTCAGACTCTTATTTGAGCAAAATATCAGTTTGAGATGATATTTCTACTTGTAATGCTTCGGGATAACTGTACATGTTTATATTTATCTTACCCTATCTCCATCCAGTCTGTGTTTGGCTATGATGCCCAGGGATTGTAGGAATAAGTTATGTTGTGAATCTGTCACCATGGCATCTGTACGGCTTGTTGAAGTCTCCCTAAAATAATGTAATTCATGTACCATACTTAATCCATGTATTAGATTAACAAGTCAAGGAAACAATGATTATTTCACTGAAGTGTCATGCAATCAATTTTTTAGCAATTTCTATGACAGAACTAAATGTAGGTGTACATGTAATACTATTGATGCAAGTACCATATGAAAACACTAATTTAGTCTTGTACTAGTATTCATGTATCTAAAGTACTGATATTTTATGGCATAGTTTTCTATGCTAGTAGTGCAGGTATGCAATTATCATACTGTTAGTTAAAGAGGCATTCCCTATAACTAGCATATTTTTCTCTACTATCACATTAAATGAGCTAAATGTACAAAGCACTATCAATTATCATAATTTGTCAGAAGAAAGTGTGCGCAAATAGGTCTCTATAATGTCAAAAATATATTTAAATCACCATTAATAATTTATCGCTTCCAGCGATTTATTATTGAGTGGTCAAAGAGAAACAACCCGGCTCGTTACGGAAATGTGTTTTCATTCTTTTCTCGGTAATTAGTGGGAGCTTTTTGTTGAAGATTTGAGGATTTTAAGGAATAATGATTCTCATTTTATGTATAATATTCCTGAATCGAATTATACAATCAAAGTTATAGGGAATGCCTCTTTAATGCACTTAAATCATTTTTATCTCTCCTTTGCATAAGTTTGAATTGAGCTTCAACTCTTAAGACATTCCTGCCAAGTACTCCTATTAAAGTGGAGTTACTCATATTTTTGTTGTTAATTTCTGGTTTTCCAAATTCTATAATTTTATGATCTGCTGTCCCATATATATAACCACTAGAATTACTACATTCCTTGATTATGCATCTAAATCCCTTTTAAATCACATCTTGTGACATGTTTCGCTTCACTAGTATCACTCCTATTTTGGATTTCACTCGCTTGGCAGGCATGCTTAAGATGCCTCACTGCAAACATCTTATTTTATTACAGTAATTTACACAAATTCTACAATAAATAAACTAAATAAAGTCAAACATACCTTTGATCAAGTTTGTCCTCATGGTGTAGGAATTCTGGTCCATCACCTTCTAACATTTCCATGGCATTATCAGAACTTTCATCAAGACCTTCCATTGTCTCATCTTCGCCGTCATCAACCATCTTATAATCATCATCATCGTCATCATCATCATTATCATCAGTCGTGGAAATATCTCGATCTAAACTCTGTGACGAATCTCCCATTTTATCAACAATTTTCGCACGTTTTGATAAATAACACTGTGCTTGTAAAGCTTCTTCGTCGATCTGTGACTCATCAACGGTCATCGGGACTGGACTTATACCTTGATCCAGGCATACTTTATAATGTGACTTCGATTTCATATGTTTCTGTAGGTTTCCTTTCGTTTTGAATGAGAACTGACAGTATTTACACTTATATGGTCGTAAATCTGTGTGAGTTCGAATATGCTTCTTCAGCATGCTCGGCTTCTTGCATCGAATACCGCATGTTTCGCAAACGTATTTTCCCCGACCTCGGCCACGAACGTACACTGACTCCTCAGCTGTTTTGTACCCAACCTCGAACTTGGATTTCTCCTTATCCTTCTTTTCTTCTTTCCTGTCCATAAGTGAAAAGATTGTATCAATGTTTGGTTCCCCCGTTTTAATCTTCCAGTAGCTACTGTGAGTAATGGCGCCACTTCGAGGGTCATCTCCACAATTCATAACCCAAACTGGGTTCGTAGTATACTTGGAATTATATAAGGAGATAAGTGCTCTAGTAGGAAGGCCGAGAAGATTAGTGTTTTGTTGAGCCACCCTCCAGTTTGAATACATAGACACTTTCTTGCCAGATTTAACGTAACTAGGTTGGAGTTGGTATGCACAGCAGAAAGTTAAATGTGTCATGCTTCTCATGGAGGGATATGTATGAGCCACCAGAGAGAACTGACGGACTAGGGGACTCTTCTGTGCAGCAGACGGCAGTGTGGAGGAAAGTTTGCATGGTGATGATGTCATAGTCACTTTAAATCCACTGTCAAGGGAATTACCTAGTTGGACAGGTAATTTCATACCTGATGTTTTGACCGGGGTAGCAGACGGTGAGTCAGTGTCAATATTCTTTATCAGCTTCAAACTTCCTGACTCGAATGAAAATGTTTTTCGGAACTTATCCATCTCCATAAGTTCTGGCCTAGGTGTGAGGGTAGCAGATGGCATTAGCTGTACAGGTGTTCCCATACACTCAAACGATTTCATTCTGAAGTTTTGCTGATAGATCGGCTTACTGGCAGAACCATAATTTACAACATAACCTGCAGTAACTACAGGAACGGACACATTCCGTAGCCAGTCATCTTCAGCCTCTTCCTTACACATCTTGCTGTCAACATTATCATCTTCTTCATCATTCTTCTCATCAGTAGCTGACTCGTCATGTTTTGGCAACTCTGGAACTGATTTGGATCTTCTGAACACCGGTCGTTTTATCGTAATTCCATCAATGCTCTCCTGAGATCGGACCAGTCTCGGTCTCTTTCTCGGAGTTATTCCATCTTTATCGTCGATATCAGAAAATCTAGCCTTTAAGCTAATCCTGCAAGAAGGAGATGGAGTGGAAGGTGTAAGATCTTCTACCATAGAATGATCCAAACTTACAGACCGATTCATCAACAATTTACCCTTCAACTTCCGTTTCAGTATCTGGCCCTTTAACTTGGATTGCCATAATTCCTTCAGTTTTTTTGTTGTGACTGGATTGGTTACTTTTTCTGTAGAACCATTGTCCCCTTTCTCTTGACTACCCAAATTTTCTGTGACTGAGTCAAGCATAGGTGATTTAGCATCCTGACCTTTATGCACCGACAACTGACGCACAGGTGTTTCTGACCTTGAAGGTAATTTTCTTTCCATTGGGGATATTATCACACTTTTGCTTCTTTCCAATGGAAAATCAAACTTGGCCCTTTTTTCATCACTTGGGTGAACGTCAAAACTTTCAGCCTTACTTTTATTCAATGTTTTTGCAGGAGTTTTTGACACAGTTTCATTTGAGATTGTTCTGGTAATCCTAGAAGAGTTAGACAAATCTGCCGACTGACGAAACAACTTTGACACGATTTTTGTCTGAATTTCGGAATTCAGCGTAGTAACTTCTGGTGAACTGTTAGAAGCAGCAGGATTATTTTTACGTTTGCAGTAACAGAGTTTGTGTAGAGCTAATGTCTCTTTCTTTTTAAACATAATATGACAATCTAAACAACGGAACAATGGACTTTCGATCTTAGGTCTGTGTGACTGTCCACTAGAAGACTTCTCCAATGAATTCTGACGTAACAAATATTCCTTAATCACGGACGTCTGCGGAACTTTTGAGGTTGTTAAAGTAGATTTAAGGACATCAGCACTCTCTGATCCTGCTGTCGGACATCTATAATGGCAGTTCATGTAATGTTTATTTTGCACCATTAAGGTAGGTGAATTTTGAAACCGGAACACCGGATTTTGTGGAGCGGCTGATAGTGGAGCAGACAATGTTGAAGGACTGCTTAAACCAGACACAGGATTTTGTCTTTTTAAAGGAGGTCTTGGTCGACCTACCGCAGATACAGACGGAATGACCGACACATTAGTAAGGGGAGATAATTGTGCTGGAACTACCCCGGCAGCACTAGAAAGGGGAAGCAATTTTGGTTGAACAACTCCGACACTTGTAGGAGGTGGTAATTTTATCTCTATTTTAATTTCCTTCGGTTGAGAAGAATTCGTCTGATCCACATGTGGGTGATTTTTTACTGTATTTGACACAATTGACGATAGGATTTTCATCGGATCCGGTTGAGACATGATCACTGGTGACTGTATAGTAGCACTTCTAAGTGGTGGGTTATTGACTGATGGATTAAACGTAAGACTACTCTTCTGATTCAATGGTACACCAGTCATCACAGTCGGCGTATGTGGGGCCTCTGAGGCACTTTGTTCAAAAATTAGTGGTTGACCTGGGATAACGTTTGTGAATGGATTTGCTGGAGATTTTGTTGGAGTCTGGATAACATTAACAACTTGAGAGCCAGCAGACAATAGGCCAGGTTGTATCATTTGTTGTACGTAAACAGTTGGTCGTTGTTCCACTGCTGGTGTGAACTGTTGCAAGGTTGCTCCGCTTGTTCCACTCAAAAACAACACGGGTACGTTAGATCCTTGCAGCATGACCTGACCGACTGGCGTCGTCGGCGTCTGCAACACGTACGGCGACGATGCTTGACTCGATACGCTTATAGAAGGTTGTGTAACCATGACAACAGAGGTACCTGGAGAAGATGCAACATTTAAGCTTGACAAACTTTTCGACCTCATTTGTAAGTTTTTCAGCGCCATTTTACCAATATGCCCTGGCACCAGGTTTTTATTTGCCGTGGTTACAATCGGTGACATGATTACGGAGGATGTTGGCTTATGGCTAAGTGGAGTTGTGCTCGAGTGATTCAATAAGTCCTTTGAACTTAGTGCAGAGGCTATGGATAACTGAAGCCCTTCTCGCACACCTTTACCGGCAATGAAGTTCCCATCCATAACCCCTGTACCAATAACTGGTTCGACCCTTTCAATCTGTTTGGCAGGTTTAGTTTTATCCACATTGACAGAAAAAGTTTTAACCTTATCCACACACTTCTCTTTATCCAATGTTTCATTATTAACAACAAGAACATTGTTTTGCACTTCGTTATTTATGACCAATACACCTTCATTCAAACTTTCCATATTTTCGATCACAACATTTTTAGCAGATGCTACTTCACCATGGTGACGACCACTTTCACTGTCGATAGGCAATGGCTGTAAAGGTACAGAGTTAATGTTTGGCATAAATAGACCTGAAACAGCAGCCTCAATTTCTGACCGAGACACTGGCTGACTTTCACTATCCTGACGAGAAAAATTACGTTTTACACATTTAGCTCTCGGTGGCTCAACTTTAGGAGTGTCAACAATAGCAGCATTAGCTGAAATTAATCTTTGAATTCTTTCTTTCAGGGCACTCCTTGGTGATGATAACTGAGATTGCGGTGAGGCAACATCGCTGACCGTGTCTGTTGTCTTCTTCACTGGTCGCTGCAGTTGTAGTACAACTTGAACACGTTTGTCTGGCAAGCTGTGAACCGAAGTAGATAATCGTAACCCGTCTTGAGCCGCGGCTGAAAACTTCTCACTAAGCTCCTCTAAGTCTCGTAACGCTTTTGTAGAAGTCTCATGGTCCGTGTCAGGGTCGGGTAAATTAACGATTTCAATCTGATTATAGAATGATGAATCTGAGTCATCAGATGCTTTGTGTTGATCAGGGTGTGTAGAAGCTTGATCGCGCATTTGTTCAACAGACTCCATTCTTTGTACAGTTTGTATCATTTCACCTTTCTCATTCACAAACACGGTACTCGGAATCAATATCTGGGTCAAGTTATTCACGCCAGTTATACTGGCTTCTGCTGATTCCTTCGGAGCTATCCTTTGAAACTGTTGTGACTGACCCTTCCCATAAACAGGCAAACTCGACATAACGGGCAAACTCAGTTGCCTATGTATCCCTTTAGTAGACATACTAGTATCTTCACGTTTACGCGTATCGCTAAGCCCTTTCTCTGTCATTGATTTTAAACGTTCCAATTTAGCTCTCTGACGCTCCGTCTGGACTTCATTCGGCCGTTGACCTTTTTTTAGGTATTTAACAACCTCTTGTATAACATGTCTCTGTGCCGGCTCCATTTGCAACTTCTTATCCTCCTCACTGTTTTCAGTATCTTCCCCGGCTGCCATGGCGATATCTTCACTCTCAGCACCAGCCAAACATTGAGCCTGCAACTTCTTCGCTTCAACATTGGTTTTCAGGGTATGTGCCCGGGATTTACAATGTTTATACAAGTTACTTTTTGTTTTAAATGCAAAGCCACAAACTAGACAAGGATATGGACGCTCTCCCGTGTGCGCTCTGATGTGTTTCTCAAGGACGCTAGGTTTTGTGCACGCTCTCTGACAATAAGGACAAATATGACGCCCGGGGCGTGTCAAAGTCTGCCATGTTTTAGAGGACGTGTCGATTCCAGCATTTTGTAAAATTCTCTCAATATTTTTGAATTGTCTCCACTTTGGTGAGTCAATCACTTCTCCCTCATCATCCGGTGGTACAGCAGCTAGCGAGGACGGCGCATCCTAAAATAGAAATATCATCATTTTGTCCTTCAAGATAATACTGTATGGCTTAGTATATATAACTATTTCAGTGAGCTGAAAAGTCAGGGGATTTTAAACTTCCGAAAAAACTGTACAAGCATTTAATTTTAATTGAGTTTTAATTTCGTGGTTAAGATCATCCAATTTGGAACTTTATAAAAGGGCATAGGCAAGGAATGGATCTTCTAACTATTCAGCATCTAATGGAAGCCTGGGGCCTTATTCACCAATATTGTAAGACCGAAACTCAGACTTAGACTTAAACAGGCCTCGACAAATTTTTCAAAAGTCACTCGTCCTACCGGACGAGCGGTGCCAAAAAACCACTCGCCCAGCAGCAAAATCAACTCGCCCGTATTTTTCAGTCTAAGAAAAATCTTGAAATCTGTTTTTGAACGATGTGATTCTCGTCTCAAACTGTCAATAAAGTTGTGATAATATAAATGTGTTCCGCATTTCCGCTCCTTTCTCCATTCTGAAGCAGACAACTTTTGATCAGCTTGATTGGTAAAATACACTGTGTCAATACGAACTTTATTCTTCACGTGATGACCACTATGTTGGCATTAAATTTTGTCCTTAATTACGCAAACCGATGGAAAGAGTTTGTTTGTTTGTTAGTCAATACATTCATACATAATATTCATTTTGCGCACTGTAACGAACCGAAAACGTCGCTTTAACGCTAAAAATTATGTTTCGATCGATTAAACTAAGAACAGTCATTCATTAATCGAGCATAACCTGGGAATTTCTGTGACGTCACAGCGCACTCATGTTTTGATTCTTCCAACTTTCGTTTTTGAGTGACAGATGATCTGGCGTTTGTATTGAATACGAGATGGGTTTTTATCGAATTATGTGCGATAAATTATTGAAACTTAATTGTTTTCTGCCAGAAATTGCACTCGTCCTGCAGGACGAGCGTTGCTGGATGTTGACTCGTCCGATGTGAATTTCTACTCGTAATTACGAGCGGACGAGTGGATTTGTCGAGCCCTGTTAAAATCAACAACATTAATAATCAATGCCATTTCTTTGCAATTAGATTTAACCATATGAAATTGTATCTGATTATTTGTTGTTACCCACTTAACATGTATGCCAATTTATATCAAAATCGGTATATTTATAACAACACACAAGCCAATGGAACATTTGGCAAAATAAAGTTTAAGTCTGAGTTTTAGAGTTACAGCCTTGGTGAATAAGACCCCTGGTCAATGACTATTATAACATAATATTTACCTTTCTACCGTTAGCTTTAGGTTCCCCACTGTCATCATCTACGTTATCTAAACATTCATCATCATCATCATCTATCACCTACAGTAAACAGGAGTGTTTGTTAGGACATCTATATATTGTTAATACATACCTGCCAAGTACTCCTATTAAATACAGAATTATAATAGGTTAGTGCCATGGATGAGTAAGTTTATCTGGCAAGGCGGAGGAATTTATTGGGTAAGCTGTAGGCCCTATTTACATTAGTTTTACATTGGTTGGTTGGTTCACGTCAATCTGTGCCTTGAATCGACCCATGATGTCAGTATAATACAAATGTCATCATGTACATTGTCATGCTGAATAGTGAATGAACGTACACCAGTGTTGAACGTTAATAAGCGTTTTTAAATATGTTATAAATAGAGCAAAGCCTCGTGTCATATTGTTTTGTCCAGTCGATTAATAAAACTTGTATGTAATGAGCTCTCATGCAAGATCCTCCATATAGAGTCTAGACATACAATTTAGTGTAAGAATGTGCTCTTTTTATTATAGTCAATTGTTTTTTATTCCATAAAATGATCAGATGTATCAATACCTCGGCTTCTTCCACTAATTCCTCACGGTCCTGTATTGCCGAGTCAACAACGTACAATGTTTCTGAATATCCATCTGCATTTTTCATCTGTATAACATGATGACCATCAGGTGCTTGTTTCGATATGGCTTGTAACTCTGTATCTGTGACCTGGAACCAGAGAAAAGCACATGTGAATTATCTCCCCTTTCTAGATCATTTCTTCAGTATAGCTTGATGAATTCAACACGATCCTGAACTTTTAATTAGCATAATTTAAAGGCCAAAATCTTGCATATATCTATAACCCAGAATACATGTATATTATTTCATAATTTGGGAGTATAACAAAGATGCTCGAGATGTAATACAAAAACAAAATTGAAATACCGATACTACACGATGGCCTTGCGGAAATTGGTACTGTATATTCAAAACAAGAACCTTGCAATATAATCATGCATTTAGGTCAAGATCAGGTCATATTCGCCAAGCTATATAACCATACAAGAGGACTTCGACATGGGCTCTAATACAAACTCTGAAAGCTGAGTAAGTAAATTGCATTTTGGCTCAATTAGTATAGTATATGATATTATGGTATGAAATATAAGGCTGTCATAGATTAACCCAAGATGGTTCGATTTCGAACTACCCAAAACTATTATTTCTCCTGCACAAAACACTGTAACACAAGCACAAATCTTAAGGACCAATAATGCCCTATTTGCTCGCGAAAAATGGTATAATTGAATAATTCACACAAGACCCTGGTAATGTATTCATACATAAAGGTTACGATTAGGGCCCGTATTCATAAAGCTCCTAAGAGGAAAATATTCCTTAGGTTGATATATTTATCTAAGGCCACAACAAATTGATCATGCGTTCGTCGGGAGCGCCCGCTCCTGATTTTTCCAAAATGAAAAATAAATATTTAAATTTAAATTATTGCTCCCGCACCTGGGAAAAACACGCACATGTGATTTTTTTCCTAAGTGTTAACTTACCGTCTCGCGTAATTAGCCTTTATAAGAACCCCTCTTCCGGACTTAATTATGTCACTGATAGCCATCAATAAACAGATCCACATTCTCATGAATCAGTGTATAGTCAAGTCCCTAGTATTACGGAGGAAAAACAGGCTGGTTAAATGAGGATTGACCAGTTTATTGCCCCATTCACACCTATGGATACATGTCATACTGTATACCTACTCAGCTGGAGACATAATTAGCAGACAAACTTTTGTTTTTCTTGATTGTCAATTTGTGAACAGTGTTGCGTGTAATTTTTACAAGCGTGAGAAACACTCTGTTTAACGTTTGCAACAATACGTAACAGCCTCCGTTGCTTTAGATCTTTAATAATTAAAAGTCAATTATGTTTAAACTTTTGATACCTATTTGTTTGCAACGTCAATTACTGATGACAGGACTAGCACGTGTGTGCTTGAGTGGTCCAAGATGGCATGAAAACGAAAACAAGAAAATAATGGGGGGGGGAAGGGGGCAGACAACTAATTGAATGCCAGCATTTTATAGCTGTTGTAACTGATATTTAAAAGGTTAACCCAGGTCAGCAAGGTCAGTCTTCAAGTACATACACAGATAATATACTAAAATGCCACCTTTGAACTTGTTAAATATTAATTGACTCATGATATAAATTAATAAACACACAGTCACTGTATAGATTTGTTCTGTTTTGCCCCTCCAAATAATGAGGGGGGGGGGGTAGATTTAAATGAAATTTGCTACACATATTGTCTTACAACTACACCAAATTTAGTAAGAAAACAAGAGGAGCCATCTTAATGATCTACAATTTCAACAAATATAGCAGTGAGGTATAAACAGAAAGGCACCAAACAGAAAAGCTGTTGATCTGGGCTGGTATTCATCAAGCCATAGCTATAGATAGATAGGTAGTAAAAAATTAAGCATTCTAATGGAAAACTTGCTCAAATAAATTATAACTATATATTAACACCATCAGTCACACAAAATTCACTTTTATTTAGGAAAAAAAACACAGGAGAAGCAATCTTGAAGGTCTACAAATCCAAAAGCCACCTACAAGGTCTACAAAGCCACCCCCTCCCGCAACCTCCCCCGCGACCTTTTTGGGCCCAGCACCCTGCCCTTCTTCAATCCTAGCTGGAGCTCTGACCTTGCATAGCATTATGCATCGGTGCGCTACTAACAGTCCTAAATAAACAGCCGTCTGAGCATGATGTGTCACTACAAGAACAAAACTGTACATGTTGATCATTGAGACTGACTAGCTTGATGCTTAGTTGATTTGAATCTTTAACCACTTGTCACTCAGTGCATTTGTGTTCATTATCATTTATATGTATGTGACAATGTCTGCCCACAATTACCTTGAATACCCGTATTCTGGTAAAATAATTTGATAAATCCTACACGACATAACAAGAAATATATAACAATCATTTATTTGGCCTCATTTCTTATTAAAGCTATTGTAATAATTTCAATATTGACACAATTTCCTAAAAATGGGTGCATCAGAAATGAATAGGGCACTTTTGCTCCTTCACGCGCTTTCAAAAATGGCATTTTCAAAACTAAATTTAAAAAAAATTATTTCGCTCCTTCGCTCGCTCTCAATTACGGGTTTTTCAAAAATAAATATTTAAATTTATATTTCGCTCGCTCGCCCCTAATTTTTCCCAAAAAAATCCGTAGAACCAAAAATTAATTTGGTGTGGCCTAAGGTTATATATGATTTTCCTTAGTTTTATATGATTTCATCTTAGATATCTGAAACATCCTTAAGTATTATTCACATATCTTAGATGAAATCGTACAAAAATTAAGGGAATTCCTATAAAACCTTATAGGGTAAATATATCAACCTAAGGAATATTTTCCCCTTAGGAGCTTTATGAATACGGGCCCAGGTCAATATCTCTGTACTTTACCTGAAATAAAGCTTCCAGGCTTCGGTTGCGTTGTTCTGTTGATGAGGAATTTGACAGACTTCTCTCCCTTAATTTACCCTCCTCTTTCTCAACACTGGAGTGATCTCCCTTTGATTGAAACGCTTCATCTTCATTTTCTGAGATACAAGTAAATTAATATTTGATACAATGTTCAGTAAATCAGATATTATTTGAAAAGACAGATCTCTGCTAATTTGTAGGCAGATTAAATCAAACAAACTCACACTGTTGCTCTATCATGCAAGGTAACAGCTAATTACATGAACATACAGACTACAAGGCTGTCACCAATGGTTGATTTGATTATTTGAATCTGATATTTTCTTGTTTTACTATAAGTATAGAGTAATTTTTGGCCAGATTTTCCTTGCTTACTCAAAATTACGACCTTCTCATTCTAAGCCAGCGATTATTTACAGTCTTCACGAAAAACTTTTCAAAGAACTAGCCAGTCGGGCTACCAACAAGGCAAGATTTACTAGCCCGAGGTGAAATTTACTAGTCTGACCATTAAATTATCAAAATTATAACAATTTACACTACCCTTTCGGACTAGTCACCTAGAGAAAATTACTAGCCCGACCCAGTTTTTACTAGCCTCGGGCTTCGGGCTAGTGGCCAAATTCGAAGACTGGCGATATAAAGATCTTGATGCTATATTATAAAGGAAGAGTAGATTTAGTTACCTGCATTGCTATCCAGTTTTGGTTCAGCTATATGAAGTACATTCTCACCTTGGACATCATCAATACAGTCTGTGTCTTCATCCACATCACCTGTTTGTATTTGTACATAAAGATGATTAATAATTCTTATAAATAATATGGCGAGCTGTGGTGACTGCCCTATCATCCCCTATGTCCCAGCTTGGATGAAGAGGACAAAGTCAAGACAAGTCATCAAAAATATATGAAATCAAAGAAAGTTTGATTAAGATATTTTTCTTAGGTACCCCGTTCTCCCTTACAGTACTAATAAGCATACAGTTCATGAAATCTTACTTAAGTGATTCAACTGCCATATATAACTGAAACAATGAGGACAAACAAAGTTGAACCCAAATCAGGGGTGTAGGCATGGCTTGAATTGATGTTATGCACACAAGCCTTGAAGATTAATTAACTACATTCTGTTCAAAGTTAAAGGATAACAGCTGTAAACATCCGCTCATCCATCAGGTAAACTATGTTTATCTATGTTCAACTCAGGGTATACGGTAGTTAATGATAGTCTTCTTTTGAATGGGATAGATCCGTCATTCGTATTACTAATTGAATCAACAGTAAAATGTATTTTGTTTAATCAAATTTTTTGTAACATTTATGATGAGTATAGCCACATTGACACAAGCCTGACCTATTGATTAGAATAATTTAACAGCCGATATATTGCCTACGTTTATAACACCGAGTGTATGTTTTCATAATAGGGGAGTATCACGAAGACGCTCGAGATGTAATACAAACACAAATATGAAATACCGATAGTGCATGATTTGCTTGCGGAAATTGATATATTCAAAGCAAGAACCTGGTAATATATTCTTGCATAAAGGTCAGGCTCAGGTCAAATTAGCCAAGCTATACTACCCTATGTTGCATGACATTGTAATGAAATTATGTTTCAGAAAAAACAATCCTATAAAACTCATTGATCAGAGAAAGAAGTAAAACTATGGAAATATACCGGAAGTTTTGGTCCTCTTTGCATTGTTTTCTTCACTTTCAACCTCTAAACTACCTGCAATATAAAAATGACAAGTAATTAGAAAATATCATGCAATACAGAAGTCCCCTTCTTAGGTTTCAGGTTGACAATGTTTCTGTTGCCATGGTTAAACCGCAATTTTTATCTGAATAATTTTTTTAGACCTGCATTATCTCTTCAATTTAATGGTCCATATCCACATATACCAAGTTTTATAAACCTTGCTGGAATTATGGCAGGATCCAGATTGTTGACAGAAGGACCGACTGAAGGAAGGAGGGGAGGACAAACTTACAGTCCCCTCTGGTTGAAAAACGGTAAGGGCCTAAAAATAATTTATTGACTTTAAATCAAATTAGCTAGAAATTAGTAGAATAAGGATGTTAGGGAACTCAACTATACTCAGTTGATAAAACTTAGTTTGCTATCTTGATAGAAAAGTTTGTCGAATTTATTTCATTAACACACTTATTCTATGACCTTCAAACAAATAAATATTTTATTTATTTATTTTATAGAAATATTTCCGAGCAATTACGGGGATATGGTAATCCAACATTTATGCCGCCGCTGCTTTCCCCAGATTTATCTATAAATATACGCATTAGTCATAGGCACAATTTGATTGGTGCGTTCATTTAATGGCCGATTCCAAACGATCGCTAGGTGAAATAACCCTCTTACAGCACGTGAACTTTACATTAATTTAAACATTCTCATCTAACATAGATAGGAAAACTAACAGGGGTTATCAGTGCAGTTTTTACGTATTTAACAAGGGAAAAAAAGATTTCTTGAGCGCTTTTAAAAATGTAGATATTAAAATACCACACCCTGACTACCCTTATTACATTGCAAACTAATGGAATCGTCTACATTTTTATTTCTCGCAGCTCGGCAAGGCAAAACCTTACGGAACTGACAAGCAACAAAAAACTATTAATATAATCCACCCACAATCATTAAAGAATATGTGAATTTAGTGTTACTGATACGATCTGGTCAAAATTGAGTCCAATCTACTTCTTTCGAGGCGATATTCGATTTAGGGCAACCCCGTCCCGTGGCCGACCGTCAACAAGGTGGCCAAGGGCTTTCCCCAAAGACGGAACGAGGAAAGTCGTGTTAAATTGATCCTTGGGAAATGACACGAACTGATTAGCTCGGAAAACAAAAATTATTTTATCACAGTTTGTATGAATAAAAACAATGATAGCTTACGTTTTTCCTGCGATGTTGTAGGGAGTCTTTGACGTGGCATCCCCGAATGGCGACCGTTCGCGATTCTGACGGTCGATTCACTTTTCGGTTTCCCAAGATTTATCACAGTTTAAAGTTAGGATCCACCATGACATACTTAGCAAACAAAAGATCGGTGTACATAGAAACGGATAGTGAGTAGTTAAGGTAACATTAAGTCCAATTTGCAACAAATTGTGTTGAAAATCCCTGGGAATTTCGATCGGAAGAATATTTAGGTCAATGACGTCATGTTCTCTGCGGTTTTTTAATGCACCCAGAACGAGGCTGTACTACCCGCGACTTTATAAAAGGGAATCTACTCGTATGAAACATTTCAATTATACTCGCTGTAGTTATCTCCCTTATATCTGTTTTAAGCGATGTAAAGTTTTACAATATAGGCCAGCACAGATAAGGCCTAGACGATGATCTATACACAAAATATATACTACTAAGTTATAACTCCATGAATGTAGTGAAACCGGTTCTACAGTAGACTCCCTGAAAACCGGACCCCTTTCGGACCGGGTCAAAAGTCCGGTTTTCTGGAAGGTCCGGTTTTCTGGGAGTTCTGTATACTGTAAACCTTTATTATGTTTTCATAGGTATGTTGGTGTGTTTGTGTTACGATACATGCACATTGTACATACTCATATTACATGAACAGTTCAACCTTTGCAGAGAAACACCCTTTGAGATCTACAAATAATGGGCTTTGTATAGAAGTTTTTGCTATATAGGGGTTTATTTTTATAAAATATCAACTAATGGAAATTTTAAAGGTGTGTGACAAAGATGGCGTTGCTATGAAGAAGGACGCTCTGAAGAGGTTGTACTGTTTATGTATTTTCATTCCTTTGTAGTTGTTACACTATATGGGTAATAGCATATTCGTTATGATGTCTCCATCAAAATTCTATTGTATGGTCTAACTATGTTATCCATGCTCATCCATGTTCCATGTTTGTAAATAGGTTTGTAATTATGACAATGTACTGTACTCAGTGTGTAGAATCACGTGATCAAATGAATGCGGTTTTACGCTCAAAACTATTGCGATATCGTCTGCTAATGGTGAGTTTTTTTCTCGATTTTAACGATCGTGCATTTAATATGGTTATATTATATAGCCTAAGGTACATTCCGTATATGTAAGAATATCCGACAAGTACCGAGTTCGTTCTATCTTTAGCTGTTTTTAATTGATGCTCGACCAAATTATTACAATCGGTTGGAAACTGCATTTGGTCGAGCACCAATTAAAAACAGCTAAAGATAGAGCGAACACGGTACTTGCCGGGTATTCTTACATAAAACCGCATTCATTTCAATCGATTTGATCACGTGATTCTACACACTGGTACTCCGTACACGTCTTTAAATATAAATTATTTTCTGTTCATAGTATAGTTTGCCAAGGATAATGAGATACTTTTAACTACAGTCACCATAGTTTACAGTTGGAAACTAGGTCTAAAAGTCTTACAGTGCGCATTTGAAACGCTAGATATATTTTTCGTAATTTTTTAATCGTCTATAGCACGTTATATCTTTTTGTCGTGCGCAAACTATACAATCAATTTTAAAGAATGAAAAAAACAATACTGAAATCAATAAATATTTTATTTTATATAACAACAGCCTACTCACGTTTTATTGTTAAATTAATTAATTCATATTTGAATGAAATGTACTCAATGCATAAATAATTTATACCATAATAATGCACAGTTCACATACTCAAATGACATGGCATATGATTTTATATGTATATTCTGAATGTCATACACATGTACAATGCACAACTTTAACTAATGGACACACTTTACACGTTCAAATGACTTAAATTAAGCTGTATCACCAGCTAGGGTTCCACGTGACACGGGAATGAAGTTTATTCACACTGTATTAAAGAAATCCCCCATAGTCAACTGCTTCCCGCTGCATCTAGCAGCCATGAGCTTGTCCTCGGCTAGGGCCTGGATGTCCTGGATTCCTTTTAAGAAGTCATTGTCCTTTTCATTGGCGAAGTTCTTCATGCGAATTACAGAGTCTAAGAATTCTCTCAATGTCATATCACTTCCAGGAAAGGGAATGTCTTCATGTTCATCACTTTCGTACTGGGTTTCCTCACAGGTGTTTTCATTACTGTTTCTTAATTGATCAATTAAATTAGCCTCCCACTGCTCAGAATCATCTTCAGTAGATAGCTCATTGTCAATGGTGCTAAAATCCTCCCGACTACACAAGAATTCCCTCACTAACAGCCAGTGGTACATCATCATCCTCGTCATCACTATCATCGTCAACACTACTCATACTTTCCCATAATACAACTTAGTTGAAACACTTACAATGGTGTCATTCTTAACTTGGCCCCATGCTTTACCTGTCCAGGTTATGGCGTACAATAGGTTTACTCTCTTACACAAATCAACTACGCTGTCGCAGTTATCCATGCTGTTAATAAATGACTTGAGTAGGAATCTACTGTAGTAGGCTTTGAACGTCCTTATTATGCCCTGGTCCAGTGGCTGCAGGTGTGACGTAGTATTGGCGGGCAGGAACTTAACACATACATTTGATAAGGTGTGGTCTCCATCTTTCCGATGTAACGTAGCATTATCCATTACCAAAAGTATCTTCCTACCTGACTTACGCATATATCTGAGTTCACTGAGTTCAACCAATCACTATAGTGCACGACACTGTTCATCCATGTCCTCTTATTAGAATAATATGTTACACCCAAAGTCTTCTTATACCATTCTCATGAATCAGTTTACAGTCAAGTCCCTAGACTATTACGGAGGAAAAACACGCTGGTTGAACGAGAATGTTTTATACATAGTTTATTTTCAAATACAATAGATATATACAATCCATGAGTATAGAACAATTTTACATCATCAATATCATCCGAGTGGTCAAAAAACATATAAGTATATAATCGTTATAAATATTTCAAAAATTACATACATACATTTTTTTCTCAAAGTTTAGGGTTTCCCTTTCATTTAGGGTTTCCCTTTCACATATCTTATCTACATGTTTAAAACACCTGGGGTTTTCAAACTTCCCGATGACCAGTGGCTTCAACTTCTCACCACTAGCACTACACGCAATCATTACAGTAATCCTGTCCTTGGATATCTTGTTTCCTTTCGTTGAGCTGCCTTTGACGGAGAGTGTCTTATCAGGTAGGGCGCGGTAGAATCAAGGGTGGTTCCTTCACCTTCAAAGCCTAATTCACCAGTATTATGTAAATAGTTTTAAATTTAAATGAATTGCGTCTGGAGGAGATGGCTGTCTCACCCTTTTGCAACTGGTTATTATACAGTCGGATTACGACTCCTGACCATTCACGGGAAGAAGAGAATAATCTGGTCTCGTCATAGTTAAACACATCATCTAAACATAAAATTTGACAGCCTAATCGTCTTGGAAAGGTGATGAGCAGGATTTGTCCAGTATATTTAAAATCAACAAAATAATAGATCTACCACATGTATCTGATTTTGATTTCGACCAAGTTCTTCTAACGTTATTTAATAATTCTATAAAGTTTGAAGCAAGACCCTTTTTAATACCGATATTTCATTTGAAAGTTCTCGACCAAATTGGTGTCGAATTTTTACATGATTGAAACTTGAAAACAATTTAATGCAAGTGTCCCTAACAGAGTGAGGCTAATGGTTATTTCTAAGCAAGGAAACAAACACAACTTGATGTCGGGGCGTGACGTAACCGTCGTCGCTTCTCACCGTCGGCCGTTATGGAAATAAACGCGCTGTACGATGTCGGTGAATCTTGGAATTACAAGTGTTGTTCATTTACCCGACATGGGCGTAGGAGCAGGGGGGGCAGGGGGCCAGGCCCCCCCAATGTCTGGACAGGGGGGGCCAACATATCTTTTGCCCCCCCCCCAAATAATTCAGACGAAAAGTATAATTTACAACCTAATATATATCGTTATAGGCAATTTGCCTTCAGTTCTTTGTGAAACATTTCAAATTTTTTTTTGCTCGATTCGCTCGCAAAATAACTTCCTTATATAAACATATTTCAACACCCATTGTTTGCAAAAAATACACTCGTGACATAAATTATACTCTAAACGTCCTCCAACCCTCGTTTACGACTTTGAGAGGTTGTCCATTATATATAGATATATAGAGCCTTTGAAAGAAATTTTTTCACATTAAGCTTCAATCTCAAAATCGAGAAATTGAAATTTTGTGCAAACACTTCAATGTAAGAACTTTTAACATTCCCTGTATTTAGGTCCTTTTTTAATACCAAATAAGGTATCTCGGAACGCTTAGAATGCTCCAGATTGATCCATTGTTTAGAAAACTTTGAATTCCCGGGGGAATACCCCACGACCCCCTTATACTTCAACTAATTAACTTTCAGTTACCTATAATTACTAAACCAAATTACCACAGAACCATAAATTCACAATTTCACAGTTATTATATAGATATAGGAGGTTGTGGACGTTTAAGAGTACAATTTCTGTACGAGTGTATTATTGTGCAAACAATGGGTATTGTCAGATTTTGACATAATGCAGTTATTTTGCGAGCGAAGCGAGCAAAAAAAACTTTTTACCCTAAGTTGCCAAAAGTTTGGCCCCCCAATGTTGAAGACGCTCCTACGCCCATGCCCTAGGGGCATCACGGACGTCTCTTATTCCGTTCAAATCGGAACTCCTCGGCGTTTATCTTAGTCTAACGAAAGTTCTTTCCTTATGTTGAAAAATAATCGACTCAAATTTCTAATTTTCGGATCATGTCCTTCTTTTCTTAGTTACGGAAATATCCGAGTAGTTACGATTGATTCCGTTCTTCATACTGGGATAATTCCACTGGTACGGAGCGATGTCAAAGCGTAACGCAAGTCCAGACGACAGCCTGCTATAGACTCCTCGCGAAAATACCATAGAAACTTTGCACATCAGGCAGCACGCTTTTGGGTGTGTCTTCTTTACAACGATTTACTCCTCTAATAACGTTTTACTTGATGCGATCGTTCAACACATCGACATATAAGTATTTGTTCTAAATGATTACGCTAAAAAATATAATTAAACGCGTGTAGTAAGTTTATATTTATACCTGAAGTAGTCATGTTTTGCGAAAAATTGAAGAAAATACTAATTATGTTTAATATATATCGCAATATGAATAGTACAAATGAGTTAATATAACCAGATAATGTTCTATAAGAACTATCATTGCTATGATACGTGTATTGATAAACGTACATGTCTCACAGGCCGTAAAATGTGAAGCTGTTGATTTTTAGGGAATGTCTTGCACTCTAAACGACTTAAAATATTTTGTCATTGTCTCTAAACGAAAGTGATATAGATAATAGACGACATTCTCAAGAAGGAAATCTCTTACGAATATGGAGATTCGGTTGATGTTAGTGGCATAAATGTCGGCACATTTATGGATGTAACGACGACAGACATTTCTGAACCACAAATGTTCAGTACGCCTGTAAAGAAAGTTCTCATGCAAGTATTTTCATTCTATGTCCCATCAGCATTTGTTCTATGACATTAAGACTACCTATATATCATCCTGGTAACAGACACAATTTGCCTGGGATCAGACCCGTATTTACTGCTCAAGATGCGGATACTCCAACCATTCTGTCGTCGACTTTTAATAACAGGTGTTGTAGAACTACTTTTTACGTTCTATCTTAACACACACTGTTAATGATAACCAAAGATAGTCCATTCAATAAGTAATACCAATGAGGTAACTATCCCGTTAACTGATGTATATATCTTATACCCAGTCAAACCTATATTAACATCGCTTACCTGTTCGTTAGTTCAAAATGTTAAGGCGTTTATACAAAACTTGATGAATTATTGTGATATATAGGTAGTCTTAATGTCATAGAACAAATGATGATGGAAAAAGAATGAAAATACTTGCAGGAGAACTTTTGTTAAACTTAATATGTAGTCATCAAACTAAATCGTAATGATAGTCAACAAGAGTTGTTGTGTCCATATGCTTTTTCTGATTCGATAAGTACTAGGAGTACTATCCGAGTTAACTACTAGGAGTACTATCCGAGTTAACCTTGATTCGATAAGTACTAGGAGTACTATCCGAGTTAACCTTCACATGTAGACGAAGTGTTGTCAATGTCATTGAATACCTTGTTGTGAACTGAGTTCGAACTGTTGTTTACTTTAAACATCTTTTTTTATTGGACTTGAGCCACATTGTTTTATAGGAATGTTAAGTTTATCTGTCTCCTGATTAATATACACTGATTTCGGATCACAGTTTAACTCACTTCCTGTAATTTTAAAACAACATATTTTTTATTTTAGTTTGTCCTCTGATTTGAAGAATTGAAGATAAGAAATCTTCTCATCGTCGTGACTTCGCATGCAGTGCCTTATTGCTGAATTTTCACTCTCACTGCACACTTCACAAAAGCTGCATTTGAACTTGTGTTCCAAAAAAGTAAAATCATAACTAGTATTAATGATAATAAGAGGTGATGATTTCACTACAATATTCCACTCGGCTAAACAAAACATTTGTAAGGTATATTTTGTAACAGAGATGAGTGGCCATTTCAAACGAGATAGCACATAACCAGTCAACGTATGAAGCAGGCGCAGCTAAATTGAGCAGGGATACATGCCATTATATTAGAAAAAATGTGTTTAAAAAGATGCGTACGGCACATTCCATTGAACATTTTATGTATTTCTATGTGTAACAATCAAATGATCATTCAATTGAGAGCGCCAATCTCCATATTAAGGAAATTACAAATGCTAGTACCTGTGGCCGAAAAAAACCCCACAAAATACGTGTATGACCCATTGGGTCTTATTAACTAAAAGAAGCCACATATTTGTATCCAAGTGTGAATGTGATAAAGAGAGGCATGTACTATTAATAATGTTTTAATAGTCAAATAACGCCAAGCCATTATAATTGTTGATAATATGTAGTTGGTGCAGATTGATATTTTGATTTGTGTGTGTATGTAACATGTCCGTTAGTACTTTGAAGAAATAGCGCATTCATACTCAAGTTAAAATCACCCGATAACACATACAAGACTTCCTTACCATTTTCTGTTTCTCTCGATCTCGTCATAACAACGTGTATGCCAGAAATAATGCAAACTCTGTACTCCGAAAGACATGTATTTTATAAAGGTTTCGTTTAGAGATCACGACACCGTACTTGGACTTCGTATGCAGACCATGACACCGTCTGATCGAAACTATGACATTTATGAATTTTATATTTTGGAAATAATTTGTTATAAGGTGATTATTTTGCATGGTATTACAAGCATGTCAGTTATAGGTATTGTATTGACTATTCAAATGGTATATTTCATATATTAAGATAACATATAAGCCTTTATTTAAAGATATTATGTTTCCGCTGATTACACCATACTAATAACGAAACAAAATCAAAGCGTTAAGCATTTAGAATGCTTAATGGGTGCATTGATACATAGGATAATCATTCACTGTTGAACATTATCTTAGTTTCCATAAAAACATAAGAAATAAGTGAAAATACCCTTTAAACCTGTTTTACCCGCCCCAAGGTACTAAGAAGTATTGGCTATTGTCTGAAAGAGTCTATAACAGGCTGTCGTCTGGACTTGCGTTACGCTTTGACATCGCTCCGTACCAGTGAATTCAGTCAGATTAAATCCGTGCATATTCACATTGATGTCTACCCAGCGTGTTACGGTATAATCAAATATTATGTAGAATACGATTGTCTGACAAATTATGTGTTTTCTGTGACAATCTGTGACACTCTATAGACAAAACAGTCAATAAATTAATGGAATATAAATGTAACAGTTATTATGTGTGGCTACCTCAAGTTGTAAACCATCCTCGTCTTATGATTCATGAAAATAAAAATATGATGTAATAAACATTGCACGACTGTTTGGTACAGACAGATGGCTGTTTGATTCAGATGACCACTGACAAACGGGTATAACTGTATGCGCTTCTTGTCACAAATGGTTATCTAGAGCTATATTTCATTCGCTAAAAGTATGTTACGATGTACTTCGCGAATATCGCAATATTCGGTCACTTGGGATCACCGGATTTTTTGTTAGTTCTTTGTGAAATTTGGCCACCCTGCCTTTTTGCGTCGGGGAGACTTGGACTTTTGATTATTTAATGTAAAATCATAAATTTTCGTCGGGGATTAAATCACATAGATTTCGTGGTTCACCCCAATCACGAAATTTATCCCATCGAACAATTATTTTGATCCTTGTATTTATCAGATCTACCTTAAATGAAAAATCCACGAATTTATGTCCCATCGAAATGTTCTCTTTTACTAAACCCACGAACTCACATGATGTATTACTGCTATCCTGTAGTCAAACAATCTCGACTTATAGACTACTCCTGCAGATAGTGAGAAAGGGTTGATCTTCGTGGACAAGCTATAAGTTCGATTTCGAGCATTGAGCCGTGACTGCACTTTTAAAGTTTAATCCATTCGCCGATAAAATGTACATTGATAAATTACACACAGTAGTAAGTAGCATATCTTTAAATAATGACTATTTATTAAATCACGAGTTACCCGCCCAAATAGACTCGTCTGAAAGTTCATGGCTCAGGGTTCAAAATTGAACTATACTGTATATTATTCCATGGCATTTACAACTTTTCATTCATGTTTTCAACTTGCGACGAATACCGACTAAGTCCACATATGTGGAGATAAAAGTCAGGAATTAAAAATCTCCTAGCCGATTGTGCATTGCCTCACATCTATGCTATCCTGGTGATTCTATGCTTAACAGACTTAAAAACGCGACACTGTGATAATTTGCGTTTTCCCAGAAACATTATTTAATATTTTTATGTGTTACAGTTCAGTATACATGGTCGTGAAGGTCACTTCAATGTCGACATTTTGATACCCTAATATTTAAAATCGGATATTTAGTAATGGAATTATCATAGATAAGTAAGACATTTGTAGCTGATAAAATAGATGGATAGATATGGCTCAAGTTGAGCACTTTTTAATAATGCTTGTATATCCATGGTATGTGCTCAAACATAGATTCTAGTTAGATTCCGCATTCCATAATCTAACTCTTCCAAAGCATCAAACTAATGCGGCTACCCAAAGGTGTCCGAGTCAATCAAAGAAGTTCTTTGCCTTTGGGCTTCTTTGGAGTGAGTGCACTGGTGAGCTGTGTGCCTCAGTCACCCATTCACAATAAATTTTCACCAATTTTGAAACGGACTATACACTATTTTCTCACGGCGAAGTTGTAAACACTATCTTTACTGCGTTTTGATTGGTCGGTTCGCTCAGCGTAGCGCGACACACTCGAGAAATCTACGGCACACATCAAATTGGAATGTTATGGACTAAATCGTGGAACGGATATTTAAACGTGTATCACAATGGAGTTACATTGCAAAAGTTTTCTATTATTTGCAGGATTTGTAATAACACTGTGCATTGATTTTATTTATTCGGAAGCCTCAAAAGACTCCGATCGCTACCCTGGTAAGAGCCGAGCGCATTGATTGATGTTAATTGGGATAATTACTTACTACTAAATCTTCTTCTTGTTTACGAAAGATAAATTGTGTATCCGCCGAAATACTGTTCTATTTGTACACACGAACTAGATAGTTGACAATGTGTTAGATTTCGTTTAATACCACCACCGTTAACAAACAAATGTGTCAAAATTAGTGTATTGCATTCGCCCATTTGCATCCCAACACGTGCGCGATTTTATGTAAACAAGCCTTTTGTTATAGTTCTGTGGTACGGGCGAATTACGATACGAATGATTTGATCACACATCAGTCCTTCCACATATCTGTGGTCCGTCATAGCTTATAGTTAAGACTTATGTGCTAGAAAAAGACTGTATTAAATATAGTAAGAACAACCTGTGTAATAAGACCACCCCACATGGGCGTAGGAGCAGGGGGGGCCAGGGGGGGCCAGGCCCCCCCATTGTCTGGACCGGGGGGGCCAACATATCTTTTGGCCCCCTAATAATTCAGACGAAAATTATAATTTACGACCTAATATATCTCGTTATAGGCAATTTCCCTTCAGTTCTTGGTAAAAACGTATCAATTTTTTTTTTTGCTCGCTTCGCTCGCAAAATAACTTCCTTATATTCATTTACCTCATCACCCATTGATTTCAAAAATACACTTGTGCCATGAATTGTACTCTTAATGTCCCCCAACCCTCCTATATGACTTTGGGACGTTGTCAATTATATATAAAGCCTTTGAAACAAACGTTTTCACCTTTTAAATTAAAATTTTATGCAAAAACACTTAATTGTGTTTTTTTGTTAGAACTTAAATTCCCTGCATTAAGGTCCTTTTTGAATGCAAAATAAGGTATATCAGAACGCCTAGAATGCACTAGATTTATGCATAGTTTTGAAAAATTTTCGGAGGGCTGACCCTTGTATACTTGAACGGATTAACTTCCAGTTAAGAGGTAATTACTTAAATAAATGACCACAGAAGCATAAACTCACAGTTAGTATATTGATATAGGAGTGTTTTTGACGTGTTAGAATACAGTTTGTGTCTAGAATAGTTTTGTGCAATTATTGCGTGTTGACTAATTGACATAAGGAAGTTACTTTGCGAGCGTAGCGAGCAAAAAAATTTTTTTACCCCAAGTTGCCAAATGTTTGGCCCCCCCCAATGTTGAAGACGCTCCTACGCCCATGCCCCATTGCACCTATTGGTATTTAATTAAAGGGATAATTGGTAATTAGACAGCAAGCTAGATGCACCCATTGAAAACTTTTAAGGATAGGGAACTTGAAAGTCACCAGCTTGATTCAGACTGCATTTAGGGGCAAAGGGCCGCTTTTCTTACAAAAGATTGATAATTAGAAAAAAAGAAAATATTTGAAACACATTTTTTATGATAACTTAAAATTTATAGAAACTCAAAAGATTTTTATTGATGATTGGTAAATGAAAACCATGAATTAGTATTATATTTCATTTATAAATACGTCATAGTGTCGGAGTCGCTCATTCGTATGTGTATAATGTATTACACAAATATTTTCCTGTGGCTTCGGGCGGTTAGCACAGGCTTTAATATGTATAACCACACTATATGTGGTAAAGTTATCATACGATGTACATAGATCTAGCCGAATAATTAGTTTACTGAATACAGTACAGTATGTTTATACACACAGTGCATTAAAATGATTTATAACATTATCTTTATATCCTGAGTAAGCCTACTTCTCGTTTATTTTACTAATTAAGCTACTATTATACTTTTAAACTAAGCAATAAATTTTAAAAAAAAACCCTGAATTTACGACAAAATGTATTATTAACTTATAATTAATTTAGAGTTTGACTGCTTAACACAGGTGAACTGACCCTCCTCTGTGGGAAGCTCCTCCCTGTACTGTGAAACTGAGGATTAATATTTTCAAGAATTTTCCTCAATCAATGTGAAACACAGACACACAGACAAATATCTACGTGCAGAATTGCATGTTCATGCCAAACACACACGAAATACTGCACTGAAACAAATGCTCCAGTCTGACACACAATTTCCTGTATCTATATACCGTACTATACGGTTACCATTACTCAGTAATTGTCTGACACTTATATGCCCGGTATAGGTGGAGATGTTGAATGTTTACTACATCGAGTTTTCAAGGTTAATGGCAATATTCACCTTTTCCCCCAACCACAAGAGTACATTCATGAGCAATAACATATCACAAGGACAGACTAATTTCAAACTCACATAATATTAAGGTCATTGTACTTTGTAATGATGAAGTACCTGAGGACCAGTACATTGTTCTCTAGAGATTATACTTTCCAAATTCTGATGAGATTCCTATTCAGCTTCCATATCTCATTCTGATTGACATGGGTTCTACAATTCCGGAAGAATCCAGATATCTCGATTTGCTGCATTAGAAAACTTGTATCATATTTTCTAAATTATAGATACAGAATACAAGTTTTTTGATGAAAAAAATCAAAGAATATTGACAAAATTATGGCCATTTGAAGTTTGATAATCTCAATTTTAACAGTTTTCAGGATTGGGCATTAGTGCTCAGTACGACCCCTGGATTGACCAAAATTACTCCTCTTGAAGTTTGGTAACTTGACTTAATAACTGATTAGGGGCCCTAAATACAATTTCAGAATAATCCAGAAAGCTGAGTTTGCTGAGCGCTGACTAGAATGCAACTGACTTTCAGAGGCATTTATACTGTGATACTTGTATCCTATTTTTGGTATTACTGAATGTAGGGTTAACGCATGTATTTTTGTGCTATTACATCTGCAGAGTCCCGAGGGACGGTTGGTGCCCAAGCCCGTCAGGGCGAGGGCACCAACACTCCCGAGGGACTCAGTCTCTGCAGTTGTAATAGCACGAAAAGGCTTGCGTAAATGCTATTATAGCATAAAAACAACACTTTATGAGTGTGTTTTTGAAAATTATGACACTTTGGCAGGAAATTTTGTGCGACGTCGGGAAAACAAACGCGACGTCGCTTAGCAAACGTTACGTCATACAAGTTTTTGTTACGAGCGTCGACTTCCGGTATCGGCAAATACCAAGAAACAGTGACATTGGGGATTTGTTTACATTTATTATTTTACTATTATAGAATATTGATTAGTAATTACAATAAGAATGTGAATTACAGTTCATATAACGCTGTAAATCATTTATTTTCGTCGGCAGGGTCCTGAAATGAGCATACTTAAAACTGAACACCAACAGGGCGTGCGCGCAAGAATCTTTACAATAACGTACCTTCCCCCCCCCCCGACCCCCCCTCCCCCCCCCCCCCCCCCCCCCGTTTACGTATGAGCAAAATCATCTTTTTTATGCTATAATAACTGATAGGCATTATACCTCCTCTATAGATTATGAACCCCTGTGCTGATGGATCAGAGCACGAATATGCATACAAATTTATGAGATCTTCTTTTTTTCTCTATTTCAGATAAACCTTTCCCTCTACCTATTACAATTCATGGCAAAAATGTATCCTGTATAGATAAAAGTCGACATAAACCAGGATTGTATCCTGCACAGACATGGACCTGTCAAGATATGAGGTGAGTCACTGATCTCATATACTGCAAAATCATTTAATTTCGTTGGAACAAAGTTTCGTGGTTTAAGTAAAAATAAAAAATTCCGATGGGACCAAATTCGCTGATATTTCATATGATTTCCGGGAATAAATACAAGGGTTATAGTATTATTCGATGGGATTTGATTTAGTGGGTGAAGGTGAACCATGAAATCCACGAAATTTAATCCTATACGAAAATCAATCATTTTACAGTATTTCATATAGATCATAAATTATCTGGAATGTTCACTTAGCCTAATTATTACAAACGTGAAGATATTGTAAGATTATCTTTTAACTATTTTCAGACTCTCTGGAAGTTCAGAAATAAGTTAGACATTCAAGGTTAACTTATCTTAACACATATATATCAATCTCATTTACATAAGATCCTAACATTTGCTCCATTCCTTTTGATGTTAGTTAGCTATATCATTCAATGTAAAGTAGTGGAGCTAATATGGGTCTGATTCAAATGAGTAGGCTGAAAACCTGCCAGACTGTAAATGAATCTTGCTGGATGAAAACAGAGAATTTATATATCATAGAATACTGATTATGTCAGCCACACTCCTAACATTTGCTCCATTGATGATTCCTGTGACTATTAGTTAGCTATATAAGTATAAAGTAGTGGAGCTAATACGGGTCTGATTCAAATGAGATTGCAATAATACATAGGCTGAAAACCTGCCAGACTGGAAATAAATCTTGCTGGATGAAAACAGAGAATTTATATATCATAAAATACTAATTAATTATTATGTCAGCCACACTCTGAGTGTTCCCTATAAATTGTGATATTATGGCTTATTATAATTATGTAATACAGTATGTTGGAGTACTGCTGTGAGCTGTCATTTACAAAGCGCTGGCTTATACACTATCAGAATGGGAATTTCGTTGGTACAAAGTCAATATTTTTAGAAAACAAGAAAAAACTGTCTTAAATTCACTCTTAACTTATAAATATAAATGATAAAACAAGCTTTTACAACTTCATTTTGGTCAACATACATTAGTTTCGATTTTCGTGAAAATAAGCTCATAAGAAGCGCGCTTATGATGGATATTTCAAATATGTTTCAGTCTTATAACTTATATAAGGTTGTAAGTTGTAGTAATGACCTTCTCATTCTAAGCCAGTGATATGATTCCTTGATTGATGTGCTCGATTTTCGACTCCATTACTGATAAAGCCAGATTTTGACACCTAGACCCTATGACTGTGAGTTACGACCTTCTCATTCTTAGCCAGCGACATGATAATGACGACTGTTGGTATCAGGATTGGTGCTAGCATTTTATGTAGGTGTTGATCATATTTCCTGGTGACAAACTATATCACATTGAATTATCGGGTCAGTTGATCTGACATAACACATTGTGAGCAAGTTCGTATGACAATTCACACATTATCAGATGTAATTAACATTAAAGCATTGCCTAGAAAATGTCAACGGAAGAAGCCTTTTTATGAACAATATTTCTGACATTTTTATGATCCAGTGAATGCGTCTTTGTCATATGTCTGATTCTTGTTCTTGTTGACATCTATATTAGTATAGAACAAGAAAACCAACTATGAACTAAGTCTCAGCAAAAAAAATAAGGAAGTGGAAAAATTTGTGTTTGGCAGTATTCTTTTATAGTACATATTAGGGCTGTAACGGTACGCTCACCTCACGATATGATATGTACCGTCAATTTTTCTAACGGTTCGGTATATTTCGGTATGATACAATATTCTCTAACAACAGCTTAAATACTACAATGAATTTGTTGATTTATTATGTGGCTATCAACTATTTTAAATGAATTTCGACAATATGAGGCATATATTAATACAATTAAAACGAGTGATGCATGGTAATTATACATAATCAGAGGGCTTTCAGACATTTTCGTTCTCTGAATATTATTTTGCTCATAAAAAAGCTTATATCGAACCGTACCGAAATTTGCAACTCTTGTACCGTGAACCGTGTGGGACTGAAGTCTGCGGTCTTTTGTGTACCGCGGTATACCGTTACACCCCTAGTACGTATGTACCTACCCTCATCATTTGTATTATACATGTGTGAAATAATACAAGACAATTCTCCCCTATCGATTAAACAGAACAGAACCAAATGATACTGGGGAGAAATTATATGTTATTGGCGGATAGAGATGGAGATATTTTTTTCTGATTGAATTTATCTATTATCAATAATTGCATTGGGATTCTACTCAATCAATTTACAGTGTACCGTATTATCTTTGCTTTAGGATTGAACATTTTCTGTTGTAATATTTTGAAAATGTCATTTTCTCTTAGAACTATTAAAAATGCTTTTGATTATTGATAAAGCTCAATCCATCCTTTGAAAAATGTCTTTGTTTTGACATTATTTCTTGCATCAGACGCGTTTCTTCTCTTTCATTGAAACAAAATCATTAAATGGCAACACGATTTTATTATTATGGCAATAACACTGCGAAACAAAAAAATCATATAAATTATTTATATCTTAAAGTGTTGTCAACCATTGTCTTCATTTAGCAGTTATCTTACAATGCTGTATTATTATGGTGTTCGTGTACTCAGACTACTGATTTAATATGGTAAAATATAGTCAAGGTGATCGGTTATTATTGCTGAGCTTTCACCAGGAGGCATGACATTAATGTTCTCCTGTTATTCATTTATTCTCTTGTTATTCTCCTGTTATTTTGCTGTTATACTTCCAAATCAATGAACTCTGTAGAAATTTAAGGTTAATAAGATTAGGAAACCTGAGATACCACAAGATCTTACTTCATTTATTGCTGCTTTAACATGTGACATTTTCCTGGTTTGATATCACATGATTTTATGTGAATTCTAATATTTCCATGGCTTCACTATGTGGGAGATAGAAATATCACAGCTATTCTGTCAAACTTTGCAGATATTGTAATTAAATGCTGCAGATATTCTGTCAAATGTTACTTCTCTTTTTTACCATATATATGGTTGCAATGATTTGAAGGTTGTTGTTGATCATAATATTATTATATATTATTCTTCAAGAAACTATTTGGTGATTGCTTGACGTAATTGATTGTGTTGACACTAAAGGGAGATAGAAATATCACAGCTATTCTGTCAAGCGTGGCAGCTACCAGGCGGTATTTTATTGAGAAGCTTGGGAAAGGTTATAGAGTATTTCAGTAACTCACAGAACTTTACCATACGTTTGGTTGCAATGATTTGAAGGTTGTTGTTTTGATCATAATTGATTCATTATTCTTCAAGAAAACGTTTTGTGTTTACTTGTCATAATTGCTTAATTGTGTTTGCAGTAAAAGGCTGAAACTTTTCCACCATCTAAGCAAGATCAAACCAGTTTCTGTGGCAGTACTTAATACTGAGTATGCAAGACCCCGCTGACATCGCTCGCACTCATCATTTGGTTTTGCTATGTAAATGTGCATGAAAATCCCCTTTAGAAAGTCATATGCCATCAAAACATTTTGAACTCTGTGCATCCTGTACAAGTTTGTCTATATGAATCCTGTCACTAAGCTTTCAAATTATGGTACAAAATGTAGAATGCCAAACATAGCTGTAGCTAAATGCGATAGATTGATTAATATTTAATGTACTATGGTTCTCCAGTTCTCTGTGGTCATGGGGTAACAGCAAACACCATAGGTGATATCCAGAAATCATCAATCATGCAGAATAATGTAGAAAACTAGAAGTCTGAGCATGATGAACTTGTAAACATTGATTGGATTGCCAAGTTACTTTACTGTTGCAATAAAGTTATATGAAAGTGGTTGATTGCTTATTCAATTGTAAAGATTAGATATGAAGATACTATTGATCAAGCTTCCCCATATATAGTAGAGGTCTCATGAATTTGTCATATTAAAGAGACATGATCTGCCAAGTCTGTGAAAACCTCTCGAAAGGGCCGGGCCTTCTCCCAAACCTCCCCGATGACAGCCCTAACCTCAAAGCCCCCCCCAGGACCCTGATTACAACCTTGTTCCCAGAGCTCCATGATAATAATCCTCTCTCAGATGACAGCCCTTTGCTGGAACCTTCCTGATGTTACAGCCTAAAAAATTACTTGCCCAAACCTCCCTGATGATAGACCTTTAACTTGTCTAAACCTTCTTGATGACTGCCGAGTTCTCAAACCTCCCTCATGATGCAAACGTGACATTAAACCTCTTAGATGCTGACTGCACCCTCCTGACCAATCAGGATCAGAAAATTAACCTGTGTGTCTCCATAGCTCAGTCTTAAGTGCGCTTACTGCCTAATCTGGCGACCCGTTGTAACAGTCAGTTTTATCCCCGCCCAGTTTATCCCCGGGGGATTAAATGGGCCGGCCTTGTTTATCCCCCCTAGGCCTTTTCTTCCCTCACCCCAGGCCTATTCTTCCCCCACCTAAGCAATGTATATTTTAAGGTATTACTGATTATATTAATGCTACTTTTGATTAAATTAATGTTGTTTCAACCTGAAAATGTGGCTTATTTTTTTCTTGAAGTGACTTAACTGTAAAAATGGTTTGATCAAGATTTGGTTCATTATTGCCATTACTCTGGTCTTATTTTATCCCCCACCTGAGTATAGTTAATAATATGATGCGGAAATAAATGGCCTGGTCTATTTTATCCCCCACCTAAAAATAGACTAGGCCATTTCTTCTGCCATCATCATAGTAATTATACTAAGGTGGGGGATAAAATAGATTAGGCCATTTCTTCCCCCATCTTCATATTAACTATACACTGGCAGAGGATAAAATTTACCAGTCTATATCTTCCCCATCATAATGTTTTGGGTGGGGGAAGAAGAGGCCTGGGGTTGGGGAAGAATTAGGGCTGGTGGGGATAAAACTGACTAGGTCTCTTCTTCCCCCGGGGGATAACACTGACTGGGGGAAGACGGGGCCTGCTACACAGGGTCCAAATCTGGGTGGAGGCATATATAAATTCACCTGCCATAATTCAGCAGAAAGCTGACTGGCACATTAAGTCTGAGCTTGACATTACCAAGAACTTATTCAAATTACCCATCATTACTGAGAATGGCTGTTTGTCTGGTATATAAAGGAAGTTTCCTGATTGCCAGACAGACACTCAAACAGTGTGATAAACCTGGCAATGAATGGCTATAAAAGTCAACAAGGCTTTGCCACAAGTTGTCCAGAATTGACTTTAAAGCTTGGGGAAATGTATTTATGTATAACCACTTATTCCTCCTCAAGTCCCTGTCAACATGTTATGTATAATTTCTTCCCGTTAATTACATTATTCACTGGATTAGTGGAACATCAGAGGAAAGGATCTACGTTAATTAACTATAGAGCTATCTACTACTTGAACAGTAAATAACATATTTATGTATATCCTCACCCAGTCGTAATCCCTCCGTAGTTTTCTTGTTAATTGAGTGTCATTGACTTTAATCACCGACATGGTCATCCTACGTCATTGTTAATTCTGTAACAATTGTTCAATGTCATTATCAACTGCGTCATTATCATTGTCAATAACATCATTGTCAACAATATCATCATCATTGTCAACAATATCATCATCATTGTCAACAGCATCCTCATCATTGTCAACAGCGTCACTATCATTGTCAACAACAACATCATCATTGTCAACAACATCATCATCATTGTCAACTGCGTCAATATCATATATTGTCAACAACATCATTATCATTGTCAACAACAACATCATCATTGTCAACAACAACATCATCATTGTCAACAGCATCATCATCATCATTGTCAACAGCATCATCATTGTCAACAGCATCACTATCATTGTCAACAACAACATCATCATTGTCAACTGCGTCCATATCATATATTGTCAACAACATCACTATCATTGTCAACAGCATCATCATCATCATTGTCAACTGCATCAATATCATTGTCAATATCATATATTGTCAACAACATCATTATCATTGTCAACAACAACATCATCATTGTCAACAACAACATCATCATTGTCAACTGCGTCCATATCATATATTGTCAACAACATCACTATCATTGTCAACAGCATCATCATCATCATTGTCAACTGCATCAATATCATTGTCAATATCATATATTGTCAACAACATCATTATCATTGTCAACAACAACATCATCATTGTCAACAACAACATCATCATTGTCAACAGCATCATCATCATCATTGTCAACAGCATCATCATTGTCAACAGCATCACTATCATTGTCAACAGCATCACTATCATTGTCAACAGCATCACTATCATTGTCAACAACAACATCATCATTGTCAACTGCGTCCATATCATATATTGTCAACAACATCACTATCATTGTCAACAGCATCATCATCATCATTGTCAACTGCATCAATATCATTGTCAATATCATATATTGTCAACAGCATCAACATCATCATTGTCAACAACATCATCATCATTGTCAACAACATATTATTGTCAACAGCATCATTGTCAACAACAACAACAACAACATTATCGTTGTCAACAACAACAACAACATCATCATTGTCAACAACAGCATCATCATTGTCAACAACAGCATCATCATTGTCAACAACAGCATCATCATTGTCAACAGCATCATCATCATCATTGTCAACAGCATCATTATCATTGTCAACAACATCATTATCATTGTCAACAGCATCACTATCATTGTCAACAACAGCATCATCATTGTCAACAGCATCATCATCATCATTGTCAACAGCATCATTATCATTGTCAACAACAACAACATTATCATTGTAATGTCATCCATGCTTTTCATCACCTTTGCAAGACTTTAGTGTTTTGAATTTATAATGAATCTCATACATCATCTACATGTAATCATACTAGGTAAATTTTTGCAATGTCTGGAAACAAATTATATATTTTCGTTTCAATGTAGTTATTATATGTATAAACCATGATACATACATTCTCACAATTTACAACTTATAAATCTATATGCTTATCTTGAGAAATGATTAATATGGAGGGATGTTCTGTAATCCTGCTGTAGTAACAGCAGCAACATTATACAAGTAATCTAGTCTATATTTATGAGGCACTGATGAATTATATATGTATGGAGAATTTGATGTGAACCTTGCCCTTTTATAAGCATAACTTAACAGCTTGTCTATGTTTTTACATGTAACTTCACTCCCGTATGGTTTCATAAGTGATGAGTATCAGGAAAGTACTCATAATACAAACGCTAATCTTAAGAACTGATATTGTACAATTTAGTGTGGAAATTTGTAAATTCAAAACCAGAACCATAACTTTTTCTTATATTCATGCATAAAGTTTAGGATCAAGTTAAATTCTCCGTACTAATCTGTTTACAAAAATTGGTTAATTATCTGGGGGAGGAGAAGATTTTCTATTTTATCTGAATTTTACTTCCTTTGTATGATATACCCCTGTTAAGAATTTTAACTTGGTTGAGAACTATTGCTGAAATATTTTGGCATCTAAATAATGTGGCATCTACTGTAAAATCATTTGATTTCGATGGGACAAAATTTTGTCGTTTTGATAGAAAAGGACATTTGATGGGACCTTAATTCATGAATTTGCATTTCAGGTAATTAATACAAGGTACAAAAATCATGTGCAATGGGATTTGATTTTCATGGTTAAAGGACTGGTGAGCCACAAAATCCACGAAATTAAATCCCCCTTGAAATTAATGATTTTACAGTAAATAGTGCTGAGTTTCTTGTTACCTTATTCATATATTCCCTGTTCTTGGTTAAGTCACTATGGTAACACAAAAAACTGGTCTTCTATAAAGGAAATGACAATGTTGACAATGTGCTAGTGACTTTGTGTGAACAGCCTCCGGTTTGGAGCCTACTAAAATTCACATGCAGCCTTCATTAAAGGGAGGCATAAAACCCTTGGCACAACATTGGTTATATGATATTATATCCTTTTGACTGGGATGCATGTGTATCCAATTGCCGTAAACTATTATACTGTTGATTCAATAAGTAATACTAATGAGGGAACTATCCCATTCAAAAGAATAGTGGGGAATACAGTTAACTCAGGTATACTCAGTTAAACATGGATAAACATCTTTTACCTGACAGATTAGCTAACGTTTACAATCGTTATCAATTAACTTTGAAGAGACTGTACATAAAAGCCTGAAAAAGCCATTCTGGCCAATACGCATTTGTGCGGCTGCAATGGTAACAGAAAGGATGTATAAAGGACCATCTTCACAGTGTATATTGCTTTGGACAAACACCTTAGCCTTTAAATGGAGAATAATAGGTTAGTGCAGTGGATGAGTAAATTTATCTGGCAAGGCGGAGGAATTAATCGGGTGAGCCGTAGGCAAATCCGATAACTTCCGCAGCTGAGCCGGATAAACTTTTACTCACTCCACGGCACTAACCTGTTACTCTATTTATCCCGTCACTACATCTGCTTTAAAAAGGGAATAAAAGTCGGGACTATGTAGTTGCCTTTTCATTATTTGTGCGTAACTTCATGTTCGTTCTCTGACGTCACGACAAAACAACAACGTCAAACATTTTCGATAATGTCATGTACATGCAGGTAAGTCGTAGAACTATTATTGATCGACTCAAGTTCATTTTAAATCGGAAAACCTCATCCTCGGGTACAGAGTTTAAGCCGGCGACTCTGCTTTAAGAAGAAGTCCCTCAAATCATGTGGTCACTTGACAGGATATTGCAAGTCACATGATCACTTGACGGGATGGAAAAAATAAATGTTATCCGGCATCCCTTTATCCAGCCGATTTTGCCGAAAGTGACTAGATAATTAACAATCTATTAGGGTTTGAAAGTCAATAAAGCAGTTACATATTTATCCTTGATTAACCGAGACTGTAAAATCATTTAATTTCGATGGGACGAAATTTCGTGGTTTTGGTAAAAAAGACCATTTCGATGGGATGTAAATTCATGGATTTTGCATTTCAGGTAATTAATACAAGGGTCAAAATTAATGTTTGATGGGATTAAATGTCATAGTTGAGGTGAACTATGAATCCACGAAATTTAATCCTCAACAATTATCCCAAATTAATGATTTTACAGTATTCTGCATTTGACAACAGAGTAAGTCAATGTAGGTCTTGCACTGATAAGTACTTAATTGATCATTTCTCAGAATGTTATTTGGTTTACATGATGTCATGTCAAAACCTATTGTCATCAATCAGCAGTTCTACGACCGTCTTGATTAATACCTACGCATGTGAACTCCAAACTGTGATCTATTTGCTGGTATATCATGGGAATACTAAGATCGATTTCCTAATTGAAATTAGAAACACACCTTAATTAATCTTTCCTTTACTGGGCGTAACTATAAAGTTGCTGGAGTATTTATGATTTAATTATGTTTAAGAATTTTTTCCTGAAACCTTGGATACCTCCAGTTCTTATTTAGGTTGTCTTCCTGTAATTCTTTGAAATAGTTTCCGATTTCTCTTCCGAGTTTTCTTCGGAATCAATAGTCATTATTATAAGGTTAATGTTTTCAAATTGAAAAATAATTACACATGCAACACTTGATTAGCTTGTAACTAAAAAAACAAATAAAAAACAGTGTCTGGTTTGGGAAATAGAGAGAGAGTTGTGCGTTAGGCTGGTATTCTATAATCCAGGATGTTGTTTATTCTAGCTACAATTGTAGCTAGCTAGGCCTGTATTCACAAAGTGTCTTTGAGTTTTTCTAAAGATAATTTCTTTAAGTTTAGGCCACCGCATGTATATACCTAGGTACTATATACGTACTTGATGCTTAAACTGTCTAATAACAAAAATAATTCCTATAAATGTCATTCCATACAATGAAAAATACCTCAGGGGTGGTATTCACAAACATCTTAAATGAAAACTTACCATTTTTCTAAAAATCTCAAAATTACCTTAAGTGTATCAGGTAAACAGGAAAATCAAGATTAACAATCATTTATATTGTTTAGAAGCATTATGTAAAGAGCTACAATAATCACATAGTAAACATGGATTATCCTTCATTTCATGGGAAATATTGTCAGCTCAATATTTTAACTTAAGTCAAAATATTTAAGTTTTCACTTAAGATGCTTGGTGAATACCACACCAGGACCGCTTTGTGTCAACATATCATTATCCTATGAATATATTTAATTTTCTATTTATTGTCCTTTTTATTGCCCTTATTCATGGAATTTAATGAATGTTAAAGTATTATTTACAACTTAACTTTACATTCTATCCTATCAACTTAAGGTGCGAAACGACAGCCATTCAAACCTATTATCTCTGATATAGCATTGAATACTGTAAAATCAATTAATTTCGATGGGACAAAATTTCGTGGTTTTGGTATAAAGGACCATTTTGATTGAACCTTATTTCGTTGATTTTGCATTACAGGTAATAAATATAACAAACAAAATTACTATTTGTGGGGATTTGATTTTGTGTAAAGGTGAACCACAAAATCCATGAAATTTAATCCCTCACTAAAATTAACGACTACAGTAACTGTTATAATAGCATTGAATATCTAGGGTGGCCGTATTTGGTACCATTCAATATCTTCCTGATCTTACATTGTATTCTGACCATCTGTTTACAATGCCTTTTGTTATGTTCAATGTCCATGAACTTACCGTCACCTTTAGCATATAGCGTATACATTATAGGATCGCATTCTCTCATTATTTGCCTTAAACTGGTCTCTCTATCTGATTGTAAACAATTAATGAGTGGTGACCAATTATTTATTGTAAACATGTTTTCCCCATTAACTCTAGCAATATAACTTATTGACTTTTTATTGTCATATTATTCTACTATAGTATTAGAGTATTGATCGATTTGCTGCTCATAATGTCAGAATTCCGATGCTTTATGTTCCAATTTTGAGTTTTGTTTCATTTCAAGCTACCATAATGAGGATTGTCTCTGACCAAGTTTATGCATTTACTTTGATTTTTGTCTTTTATCGAGTTTTGGCTTGTACTGTTTCAACTACAGTTGTACCCCGATTATTCGACAACCTTTTATTCGAAAACCTGGTATTATCCGAAATAGAATTGCAGTCCCGTTTTACTTCCTATATAAACCTATACAAATTTGATCGGGTTATTCGAATTCTATTTTTCGAAAAGCCTCTGTTATTCGAAACAATTTTTGAGTCCCGAGTATGATATTTCATACGAATTGTACCCCTATTATTCGAATTTGCATAGTCAATGATAGCTAATTATATTTTTCTACCAACGAAGTTGTAAAGTTTTCGCACCTATTGTTCAAAAGGTGTTTAATTGATGTGACTAAGTATCGACATTCTCAAGTTGTGAAAAATACGAAGCGGTTGTACGTAATATTTGCTATTCCGTGAAAAATACATATCTTTATGTTTGATAACATGTTTGACTTTAATTATGTGTTTATGAGTGTTGACTTTGATGTACAAACGTTCGACAAAACTTTGATAAACTGCATTAACAATATGCTTTTTAACATTGATCACTTTTAACGCAGTGACAACTACAACGATGTGAAACATATAGTCGTAGGTTTATTATACTATACCATGTTATCTACTTCCTTGTTGTAAGTAATGTCAGCGAATGCATTTTTTGTCTGTTAATGTATAATTTCATCCATGTTTTATGCTGCATACTATATTTTGTTGTCGATTAGTGTTAAATGTGTATATATTAATTAATAAATAAATAGATTAACGCAGGTTTTGGGTTTTTTTTATTTCTTTTAACTTCTTTATTATTTTATTTATATTAACAAGTTCAAGTTAATTAGCAAATCGGCATTTATAAACAACAAAACATGTACATAAACGAGTATCCTACACGGCTACAGCTAAGATGAAGACTATTGAGTTGAACACAGGTTTGTCGTCTTTGAATTTGGATTATTCGAAGCCCTGGATTATCCAAAATAAAATTTAGGTCCTGTCAATTTCGAATAATAGAGGTTTGACTGTATTTAGTACTGTCTTTGACCAAGTTTTGACTTTGACCTGATCAACTAACTGACCATTGCCTTTGACCAAGTTTGTTTTGAATTTGATCATATCAGCTATTTAGTATTGTCTTGGGCCGAGTTTTGACTTTAACCGTATCAACTATTTATAGTATTGTCTATTAAAGTTGACCGGATATTTGATTTTGACAATAATACAGATTTTCAGCATTGTCTTTGACTGAGATTTGATTTTGAATCAACTGTCTTTAAACCAAGACATTAGTATTGACTTGGACAACTATCGGAAGTATTGAGCATCTTGAGCTATAATGTCACTGCATCATCTTTGATCGAGTATTGACTTGGTCTGCATCTGAGCTATTGTTACTGCATCATCTTTGGCCGAGTATTGACTTGGTCCGCATCTGAGCTATTGTCACTGCATCATCTTTGGCCGAGTATTGACTTGGTCCGCATCTGAGCTATTGTCACTGCATCATCTTTGGCCGAGTATTGTCTTGGTCCGCATCTGAGCTATTGTCACTGCATCATCTTTGGCCGAGTATTGACTTGGTCTGCATCTGAGCTATTGTCACTGCATCATCTTTGGCCGAGTATTGACTTGGTCTGCATCTGAGCTATTGTCACTGCATCATCTTTGGCCGAGTATTGTCTTGGTCCGCATCTGAGCTATTGTCACTGCATCATCTTTGGCCGAGTATTGACTTGGTCCGCATCTGAGCTATTGTCACTGCATCATCTTTGGCCGAGTATTGTCTTGGTCCACATCTGAGCTATTGTCACTGCATCATCTTTGGCCGAGTATTGACTTGGTCCGCATCTGAGCTATTGTCACTGCATCATCTTTGATCGAGTATTGACTTGGTCCACATCTGAGCTATTGTCACTGCATCATCTTTGGCCGAGTATTGACTTGGTCCGCATCTGAGCTATTGTCACTGCATCATCTTTGGCCGAGTATTGACTTGGTCCACATCTGAGCTATTGTCACTGCATCATCTTTGGCTGAGTATTGTCTTGGTCCACATCTGAGCTATTGTCACTGCATCATCTTTGGCCGAGTATTGACTTGGTCCGCATCTGAGCTATTGTCACTGCATCATCTTTGGCCGAGTATTGTCTTGGTCCACATCTGAGCTATTGTCACTGCATCATCTTTGGCCGATTATTGACTTGGTCCGCATCTGAGCTATTGTCACTGCATCATCTTTGATCGAGTATTGACTTGGTGCACATCTGAGCTATTGTCACTGCATCATCTTTGGCCGAGTATTGACTTGGTCCGCATCTGAGCTATTGTCACTGCATCATCTTTGGCCGAGTATTGACTTGGTCCGCATTTGAGCTATTGTCACTGCATCATCTTTGGCCGAGTATTGACTTGGTCCGCATTTGAGCTATTGTCACTGCATCATCTTTGATCGAGTATTGACTTGGTCCGCATCTGAGCTATTGTCACTGCATCATCTTTGGCCGAGTATTGTCTTGGTCAGCATCTGAGCTATTGTCACTGCATCATCTTTGGCCGAGTATTGACTTAGTCCGCATCTGAGCTATTGTCACTGCATCATCTTTGGCGGAGTATTGACTTGGTCCGCATCTGAGCTATTGTCACTGCATCATCTTTGGCCGAGTATTGTCTTGGTCCGCATCTGAGCTATTGTCACTGCATCATCTTTGATCGAGTATTGACTTGATCTGCATCTGACCTATTGTCACTGCATCATCTTTGGCCAAGTATTGACTTGGTCCGCATCTGAGCTATTGTCACTGCATCATCTTTGGCCGAGTTTTGACTTGGTCTGCATCTGAGCTATTGTCACTGCATCATCTTTGACCGAGTATTGACTTGGTCCGCATTTGAGCTATTGTCACTGCATCATCTTTGACCGAGTATTGACTTGGTCCGCATTTGAGCTATTGTCACTGCATCATCTTTGGCCGAGTATTGATTTGGTCTGCATCTGAGCTATTGTCACTGCATCATCTTTTGCCGAGTATTGACTTGGTCCACATCTGAGCTATTGTCACTGCATCATCTTTGACTACGTTTTGTCATTAACTGGCAACTCAACAGCAATGCACCTTAACTACTCTATTCTAGCTAGCATAACCAGGTTATAACTATTTCTGTAGTTCTTGAATGTAGAGACATGCCAGTGTCCTTACACTAGCTGTCACAGTAAAAAACTATGATGAATGATAATGGTTACCAGTTTCCCTCTGCTTTACCAGTTTTTCCCTGACTAAATCCATTGCTAATATGCTATTGTTTACGAGCTGTATGAGAATGTAGTCTTATCATGCAATCCCCAGCTTATAAACCATAAATCAATTATATCATCATTGTGCCTTATTTGTGAGGCTTTTCTCCCAGAATTCTGGCGATAAAAGGGAAGTTGAGTACCGGTAGATAATCCATAACACACTGGGTGTTGTAATGGTATGTAATCATTCACCATTTAGTTACTGGTATATGAACAGCTGATGTTTTATTTACGTGAGCATCTGTTATGTCTCCCTTCAGTAAATCCTTATATTGACTTATCGACCATTGTTCTAGGGTAATATTCACAAAGCATCTTAGTGGAAATCTTAAATATTTTGACTTAAGTTAAAAAAACATGTTTGACTTATTTTCAATTTTAAGATGATCAAAGACCTAATTTAGTATTAATTTAGGTCTTTGAGAAGATTAATCAATGTTTTTAGCAGGTGAGCAAGAATGTGCTCAAGGTGAGCTTTTGTCGTCCGTTGTCAACAATTTCTTCAAACGACATCTCCTCCTAAACCGCTTGGCCAATTTCAACCAAACTTCACAGTAATGATGCTTCGGTGACCCCTCATTAAAAATAGCTAAAATCATTCCGCTCCGATAAACAAGATGGCCACCAGAGCTATAAATAGAAAAATCTTTAAACGACTTCTTCTCCTTAACGGTGGCACTTGGCCGTTTTCAATAAAATTGTACAGGAATGATGTTTGGGTGACCCTTTACCAAAATAGCTAAAATCGTTCCGCTCCGCTAAACAAGATGGCCACAAGAGCTAAAAATAGAATTATCCTTTAAACAACTTCTTCTCCTTAACCGCTTGGGGAATTTTAATAAAACTTTACAGTAATGATCCTTGGGTGACCCTCATTAAAAATAGCTAAAATTGTTCCGCTCCGATAAACGAGATGGCCGCCAGAGCTATTAATAGAAAAATCTTTAAATGATTTCTTCTACTTAACCGCTTGGCCAATTTCAATAAAACTTTACAGGAATGATCTTTGGGTGCCCCTTAACCAAAATAGCTAAAATCGTTTTAGAGCCAGAGCTAAAAATAGAAATATCCTTTAAATGACTTCTTCTCCTTAACCGCTTGGTGGATTTTGATTAAACTCTACAGGAATGATCCTTGGGTGACACTTATTCAAAATAGCTAAAATAGTTCCACTCCGTTATAATTAAAACAAGATGGCCGTCAGAGCTAAAAATAGAAAAAAACTTTAAAACAACTTCTTCTCTTTAACCACTTGGCCAATTTTGAGAAAACCTTTCAGGAATGATCTTTGGATGACCCTTAATCAAAATAGCTTAAATCGTTCCGCTTTGCTAGACAAGATGGCCGCCAGAGCTAAATATAGAATTCTCCTTTAAACGACTTCTTCTCCTTAACTGCTTTACGGGTTTTGATAAAACTTAACTCAAATGATCTTTGGTTGACTGTTAACCAATTTAGCTAAAATTGTTCCAGTTCATTTAAGAAGATGGCCGCCATAGCTAAAAATAGAAATATCCTTTCAACGGCTTCTTCTCCTGAACCGCTTGATGGATTTTGATAAAACTGTACAGGAATGATCTTATGGTGACCTGTAACCAAAATAGCTGAAATCGTTCTGGTCTGCTAAACAAGATGGCCATCAGAGCGAAAAATTGAAATTTCCCACATGACTCAGGTGAGCGTTACTGGCCCCTCAGGAGCCTCTTGTCTTAATGATTATTGTAGCTCTTTGCAAACAATTAAAAAAAATGCCATAATTTGATTGTTATATATGTTTAGCTGACATACTTATGGAACATATTCATGTTTTTAAGAAGATACTAAGTTTTCTACTAACCTGTAGATGGCTTGTGAATACTTGCCCGGAGAGTCCTCGCATGGTGTATATCTTGATTTGAAAGTAGTCATTCAGATCAACTGTTACTTGTAATGAAATTGTCCAGATGAGACAAGTACTTCCAGAGACATACAGTAATTTAATCAATGTTTCGGACTATCAACTTCAAGAAGTATAACATTTTCATTCATCAGAGGACTGACAACCTATAATCCCTCCAGACACTTACCATTAGGACCCAGCGGTTGCTTTGGGATTCATTATTGCCATAGTTATAGATTGTATGCAAGGAGAATGAGAGTTATATATATAATTTAGCAAACACATTTCAGTTCTAAATGATAAATTGTTCTCTAAATGGATCTAATTTAATATTACCACACCTGTGTCTCAGACGGATTTTACACATAAGATGGCCAGAAAGAATATCAAACCAAGAATTATGGGAAGAACAAACCAGATACTTATCGCAGAGGAAATGGAGACGGAATGGGCACACTCTCAGAAGAGACACAAACAACATTGCCAAGCACGCTTCAGACTGGAATCCACAAGGCAGCATGCCCGCAAAGAGAGCAAACATGACAAGGAGAAGAGCACTCAACACAGAGCTCCAAAAATCCAGCATTTCGTGGAGAGAGGCCAAGCAGACGGCACAAGATTGTGTCCAATGGCGAGCTGTGATGATGGCCCTATGTCCATGCTGGGATGTCAAGCGGACTAATAGTCAAAACTGGATCAAATTTGATATTACCACACCTGTAATTCAAATTAAGCAGATCGATACATATATCAACATATTACTGTATATATTTTATCTATAAATGCAGCTCTAATCAATCTTGTGATATCAGATTTAAAGCCTTCTTTCATTGCACTTGAAATGAAGTTTATTGAAGTACATGTATGGCATATTGATGAAAGTGATTCGATAAAATGTTGTCTTTAAAAAGACATACTTGGCTTGTGTGTATAAAATAACTCAAAAGCCTGGGGCCTTATTCACCAACGCTGTGAGTTTAAAACTCAGACTTAGACTTTATATTGCCAAATGTTCAATTAGCTCTCAGGTTAAAAAAAAAAATGTACAGATTTTGATAAAAATGGGTACACATGTTCAGTGGGTAACAACAAATGATCTGATAAAATTTCAGATGGTTAAATATTATTGCGAAGAAATGACAGTGATTATAAATGTTGTCAATTTTAAGTCTAAGTCTGAGTTTTAGACTTACAGCGTTGGTGAATAAGGGCCCTGAAGTAATCTTTATGTATGAAAACAGTTCTGTAGTCCATATTATATATACAATGTAGTAAGTATGTAATTGAACATGGGAGGAAATGTAACATAACAAAAACTCAGACAGACTGGCAAATATTTACATTCTCCATGTTTCAAGGTCATCACGAAGGTCAAGGTCATATTTTCTCTCACCAATCTTGGTATAGAGTCTGACAGCTTACCTGCTATAGTGTATATACTTGCTGTTTTCCACAGTGTGAGACTAGAGATTATGGTATAAATGATGTTTAAACATATTTAAAATATATTTCACCATGAGTATACAATGTAACAAGACTGTACCTGACACCTGAAGTAAGAAACCACCTGTCTGAAACAGTCACTTTGATTAAACAGAGCCTAGATTTTTCATGAGAGCAAAATCTGCTACCCATTATAGACTTAGGTGGTGCACCTTGATGGGTGAATCATAGCTACCATATGTTCCTGTGTCAAGACCTCTTTCTATTTGATACTTATCCTTTGATTGCTTAGCTGAGGACAGAATGATGTGACTGTATAATAATGTTCCTATGTTCCTGGTCCCCAGGTGGTTTGAATATATCAGTAGTTTCTTGGAAACTCTGAATAGAAAAATAATGAATCTGAAAATGTCAAATATATACATCTGTGGCAAAATGAACATCTCTGGTAACCTCAGTGATGTTAGAATGTAACTGTAGCTGATAATGGTGTGCCGGCTGGTAGAAAGATAGATCTGTTATATATGCTGGATATCTCATTATTATATATATAGTACAGATAATTTGACACGATCCTCAACCTTAGTGTAACTGCTGGTATATCGCTGCCTTAGAATGAGAGGTTCGTAAGTAAATTTTTATCAAAAATAGGGGGAAAAAGTATATTATTTCAGAAGGGGACTGGGGCCGAATTTCGGCCCCAAAAACGTCAAATGAGTGCCCTGACAAGTTACGATTTTCATGCAAAGAGGCTCATAAGATTTTTTAGCACCTTTTAATGCAGATTTCAAATATGTATCAGTCTTATAAGGTCGTAAAGAGTAGTTATTGTCTTCTCATTCTAAGACAGTGATATTTTCCTTATTTATAAATCTGACTGTTTCTTTTTATTAGTGGCAACGGAGTATCACAAACTAATCTAAAGAACTGATATTGCATGATTTGCTTGTGGAAATTTATAAATATGGAAAATACACACATTTCATGTTTATATACCAGGGCATTCATGTGCAAATTATTGATATACTCTTACAAGGAGTTATTGGTCAGTGACTAGTTGTATTGTTTATTCAGCCAATAGATTTCTGGTGGAATATGGATGGCGATAAACCTATGAATGGTTTCGTCATACTGAAATGTGTCTATATGGCATGTATGTTCATATTCATTTATTCACTGCAAGAATCTAATGTTATAAATCTGATATTCTTAAATGAAGGTCAGGATCATGCCAAATTTTCCGTGCTATAACTGTTTGGTGTATAGTTATTTACCTGGTGCAGTGTAAAGTTGATATTTCCAACCTGTTGCAGTTACATTAATTGACAATGAATATTTATTGGACTGATCATGCGTGGTGATAGATCAACAGTGAATCAAATGTAACAGGCTGTCAAGAGCATAAACCTAATCACTGTATCAGTTCTTGTTATGCTATATAAATCAACTTATATGACTTATCGAAAACAAAATCTGTAACTTCCTGTCACTGTGAGTCGGGTCTTGGCTGTGTTACTTTCGGTCTCTTGAGGTCGCTGTTTTTTGCTGCTTCCTTGTGGATCTGGATCTTTTACAATGGGGACTTGGGCTTTCAGTAAATTTCTTGGGTTGTGTTTGAGCGTTTCTCCATGTAGTGGTGTTATGTTGTGTTGTTACTGTTTTCTGTGCTTGGCTGGTTAAGTTGAGTGCTGTCTTCACTGTCCAGTTTCCTCATCTCTTTCTAGGAGGAGGGTTTTACCATTCAACGTGTATGACTTCTAATATGATGGTATATATTAACTTGTATACACTTGGTACTATATTGTATGGAAGTAACAGTTCGTGAGATTCAGGTTCATGCATGCTTTTGTATATGCTTCTTTACAACATACCAACCTTGACTGCTGTAAATTTTCCAAAATCAAAGAATATATACAACTTTGTTGAAACAAATATGATTGGATGACATGATGATCGTTTGTAAACAAAAGCTTAAATTTCTAGCAGGTTTTGAATATTTATGTCCTGCCTTGGGAGTGTTTATACATTTTCAGAAAGCTCAGGATGCATAATTATAGTAAAGTACACGTTCTGTTTGAAATATATAAATATTTATAATTATTTATACCTAGTGTGTTTGATGTACTTTCAGGGTAGATAATCGACGATTGGCGTATGGATACAACCCTTCAATAACAAAAGATAAAAAATGTGGGGAGACCCTAGGCTTTGATGAGCTCGGGGAAGTCTGTCGAGAAATGATGCATAAAATGGGAGCAAAGAAAGAACTATGGGCAGCTTTTGTAAGTATACTTGTATTATAAAAAAAAGTCTAATTAAGCTCCCCATCTTTGATGAAGGGGTTTTGTTGCTATTTGCACATGTTGGTCCGTCTGTCTGTCGGTGGACCAAAATGGTTTCCATTTAAAATATCAAGAACGCTGTACTCTAGGATCTTCAAACTTTGCATGGAAGTTGTCAAACAACTGTAGATGACGTACCCTATTGTTTTTGAGATCAGTAGTTCAAAGGTCAAGGTCACTGTGACCTTTACCATTTTCAACAATTAGGCTGCCATGGGGCATACATCATGTTTTACAAAAATCGCTTGTTTCGTTCTGCATAATTTATTAAACACTCAATGCATTTTGCTGTAACTGGCTAATATCAGAGTTTTACAGTTTCTAAGGAAATTTGCATGAAGGTTAGATAAATGAGTTACCAAATTTAGACATCTTTGTAAGTCTGTTGTGAAATGATGTCTATTCTTGGCATATAATGAGAGAACTTAAGGCAGCTTTTGTAAATTATGTATATTAATTGTCTGCATGCTTCCAAGGAAAAGTTGCAAGTTTGATTTAATGAAAAGTCTCGAGAAACAGCTTTGCTCATTGTCTTCTCAACCCTACTGGTACTTCATTAAGCCAAGCATGAATAAATATGGAATAAAAACATTTTAACATGCAATTTGTAAAAACATTTTGATGTGTAATTTGTAAAAAAATGTTGATGTGTAATTTGTAGGTAAAAAAGCAACATTTCCAGTTGGTATAATTGCTTTGTTTCTCTGATCATTATTTAAACTATTTGCTGTGTGAATTATGTTGACATGTTTTTGTGCGCCTAGGATAATGTGATGTTTACAAACATTGGCCTGATTGATCTATTGTTCCAAAATTGGTTACTGAAATAAACACATACAAATGGTCAATTATATACTAGAATAACACTGATAAATCGTGCACACTTGATTTTTACACTGTGTGGGTTATTCCAAATTTTCCCGCCTTTCTTGTTATCCTGGGAGCACAACAATGGTGCAGATAATGTTTAAGGGTCAGATGAAGGAGTGAATACTTTGTCTGTCCATCAATGCGTGTTTGTCAAATTCATATTACTTTGTTAGCCATACAAATTACCGGTTAGTTGTTAAAAAGGATATACATACCTGCACACAGTTTCTTCCATTTTAAGAACTTGTATGAACGTTTAATTTTTCGACTACAAATCTTACCTAAGTCTTAAGCACCCAAAGGTAGTTCAACCGCCATTTTCTCTAGCAATGTATACTTTCATTATAAACTGTGGTTTTGATTTTTGCTGGTACCCCGACTATGCATTCCAATATGTGTATGTTCTGTGAATTGATAAAAAATCCTTCAAGCCATAAAACCCTGTTTTCGTAGCCCTACCAGCGCTTTGATCTGGTACCTTAACCATGCATTCCAATATATATGGTTATCAGTACTGTGAATTAATAAAAATTCCCTTCAAGCTGACTGAGTGGATGATTTTTGGAGATGTAATTTCATAGAATTCTCGTTAGAATTCTGGAACGATATTAAGCATCTAAGAAATAATTCCTGAATTACTGTTTAATGGTCTAAGCTCAGGAAGGCTTGTTCTTTCTTCAGAATGCCTTGTTTAATTTGTCACTTTCATGTAAGGTTGGGTCAGATTTGCATGATCTTAGTAAGAGTGTATACGCTAAGGTTTGAGAGAGTTCTTGGTTTGCTGATTCTTGAGGACATCTGCCATGTGGGTTCCTTTGCTTGCTTTCAAAAGTGCTGACATCAAACAATGATGTTTTCATCATCCAAACTAAACCATAACACAAGAAACTTATTTATAAATTATATTCTAAATGATAAAAAAGTTAATTAATACATTTTCATCATTTAAGAATCGTAAGAAATTGCAATGGACATTTTTAAATAGTCTATAAAAAATCATCGTCGGATCCCACGCTCGATTCATTAATTTGTATGTTATATTACTACACGCTATCGTGGGTATCTGGCGATGATAAAAAAGATGTGAAAAAGTGCTGCAGTGCAGAATTAAAATATTGGCATAAAGGCCAAGGTCATCTTACCAATGTCAAGGTCATCTTACAAATGTCAAGGTCATAGTACAACTCACAACCTCTTACATTATAAAATATTATGACTTAATTTGACATTTTATATAACAATAAAGATTCTTCTTTATGGTCTTTAAATGTCAATGTCAAATGCAACAAACAATGTCATTTATAGAACTACATTTAGAAAGAATTAGATATTCTGTAAAATCACTAATTTTTGTGGGATTAAATTTTGTACTAATTTTGTGGGTTACCTTCAACCACAAAATCAAATCCCTGGAGTGAACATTCATTTTGACTCTTTTGATTCCCATCGAAATGTTCTTTTTTACCAAAACCACAAAATTTCGTCCCATCTAAATTAAATGATTTTACAGTATTTCATTTTAGCTTGAATGTTTAAATCAAGTGTTTTATGGTAGCTTGATGAATTATGAACCTGTCTGTCTGAGAAAGTTCTAGCAATAAACTATAATATTATATCTCTGCATGCATTGTGTCTACAGCTTTATCATCAATATTGTAGGCAAACATGGTAGCTTTTGTTCAGACATTTACTGTTTATAGTCTTGATGGCTTCTGTATTGCCACTATAATGGCAATTATTTTCCTCCAGAGCGACTTAAAAGAAATATATGGTGCATTAAAAACCACTAACAAAATTTAGGGCAAGCTGCATTTACTAAGAATCACCAATTACTTGAGCTAAAATGCTAAAATGAATGAGCCGTGCTATAAATTTTAAATCTCCAATTATAAAACCTCTAGTGAAAAGACAATTTTAAAACAATTTAAATTCTTCTCTGGTGCTCACCCAATAATCTGAATAAAATTGGACTCAGAATTACTACATTGAAATTCTGCTTGCCTCCGAATGTCTAAGGATGGGGAAAGTTAAGTTAATGAGCCATCTGTCTGTTTTAATCATGTATCGCATACTATAGTAAGTACAGCATCATTTTGACAGGATGGAAAAACTTGGTTGAGCTTTCTTACATGCCTCTGTAGCTTTTAAAGTGGTTTGTGCGCATGCCGTCTAATCTGGCGACCTGGATTCAAATCTAGGTAGAGGCATATATATCGATGGCTTAGTATTAGAAGGTCGTAAGTGCCACTTACGACCTTTTAAGATTCATACATATTTAGAATAAGCATAACAAGGCGCTTCTTATGAGCCCATTTTCATACAAATCTGAACTTGTCATGTTGACTAAAATGAAGTTGTAAAAGTTTACTTTCCAAGATACATGCAACACAAATTCACAAAACTAAACCAAGTTCATTCATGTAATCTCAGATCCATAACCAATGAAGAACTATATGTACCATCACCAAATTTTGAATTCTCCAGAAAATCACTTGCCTACTCAGGACCAAAAATATGGAATGAAATACCAAAAGCAGTACGAAAATCAGACACAAGAAATAAATTCCAAAATGCATACATTAAATGGCAATACCCATAAACAAACATTGACATAAAACACGACTCATCCTGTTAATATATCTTACCTTTGTTACTTTGTTGATTATATTTGTATACTTCTTTTTCATGTTATGTAATCTTTATATTTAATGTATGTTGAGGCCCATATGGAAGATTGCATTATTGTAAATATGTTAGCCTCGTAAAATAAAGACTTTATACTTGCTTGCTTGCTTGCTTGCTTGTTTTACCAAAAGCAAAGAGTAAATGTCAGACAGTTTTTCTGTTTTCTCAAAATATCGATTTGGTAGTTACGACCTTCTTGTACTAAGCCATCAATATTATGCTTGCCAATTATTTCAGTATAAATAAAGCAAATAAAGGATAATGCTCAGCATTTTGTATAAGCATGTTCAAGGCAAAAATTCAAAGGCTTTTAAGTTTAACTGTATTTAAATGACTGAAGAAATCCTCAACATGCTCCCATCAGTTTAACATAAACAACCCACATCATTCTTTGAAGTTAACCTTTATGACACAGACTGTATCAAATGCATAAGGACAGGAATTCAAATTTGTTTGAAGTAAGTAAACATGGACCAGATTGGTTTACAGTGTATCACATGCAACGACCAAAGATATATCGATGGCTTAGAATTAGAAGGTCGTAAGTGCCACTTACGACCTTTTAAGATTCATACAAATTTTGGAATAAGCATCACAAGGCGCTTCTTATGAGCCCATTTTCATTAAAGTCTGAACTTGTCGTGTTGACCAAAATGAAGTTTTAAAAACGTGTTTTCCCACAGGTAAAGAGTAAATTACAGTCAGTTTTCTCTTGTTTTTTCAATCTATCGATTTGGTAGTTACGACCTTCTTGTTCTAAGCCAGCGATATCATATAGCACAGTCATGCAGACTGCACCACATTCAGAAACTGGGAGTATTAAATCAAGATTCTTCAGTTGATTAGTTTCTTGAGCTACCAGGCTGTGGGGTGCTCAAAAAAAAGTTCTATGAAACAAAATAATTAATGCCATGGAAGGTTAATCAAGGGGGGGGGGTAACTGGTTAATCTTAATTAAAGGTTCTTAATCTGTAGCTAAACAATGTTTCTTTGTAGGTGTCTTAGATCTTCAAAGTATATGCATGCAGTGTTTTAAGATGAATTAAAGTAGTTTGATGGTTTGATATATAATGCTGGTTTAGGATGAGAAGGTCGTAAGTATAGAATCAATATTTTGAGAAAACAAGACAACATTGCCATAAAATTACTCTTTACTTATGGTAAAACAAGCTGTTTCTACTTCAGTTTGGTCAGCATGACAAGTTCAGATTTTCATGAAAATAGGCTCAAAAGAAGCGCCTTGTGGTGTTGATTTTAAATATGTATAAGTCTTATATTAGGTTGTAAGTAGTATTTATGACCTTCTCATTCTAAGCCAGCAATATTCGTAAAGATGAATGGAGCCACAAAAAGAATGTATAATACATATATTACAGGATGTTTGTCAGACTGGTTTACATTATGTAAATTGTAGTTTGTAACCTGTCATGTACAACAGCTCTGTATACATTTTCATTATAACAAATTTAAGTTTGCCACTGGGACATCTTGGGTCAAATTATAAATTTACTAATTTTGCTTGTCACTACTTATCATTGTTTCTTAAACATAATAATGCAGACCTTGTTAGAATAGTTTAGTTCCAAATTCTGGACTCTTCACTTGCCAGGGTATACAATTTTGATATTTACATAAAGGCAACCCAAAGTTTAAATGAAAACTCCCCCTTACAGACATGTGAATTATACTGATCAGGAAATTACAAAAAAAGAAGAAAATTTGTTATTGAGATTTACTTACAAACAAATATATGTTTGGATTTGACGGCAGCTAACTACGTTTCTTAATATGGTCAATATTTTTATTTTTTCGGGAAATTCTGCAGACGTTAATTTCCATATAAATGCGATCTTTCCTATTATTACAACTTGTGTTGGAATCTAAACCCCCAAGGCATCTTGAGACATTTCACTTGTTACAATCAATACAATTGTGTTTCTGTTTACAACAAACATTATACCGTGAGATGTTTCTTATAATGATTATTGCTGTATAACTTGATATTGTCTTCTGACTGACTTTTCCTTGGAGATTTATATAAAAGTGAAATGTTTCTAGTCTTATCTCTAATGGTATTAGAACAGAACAGAACAGAACCGAACAGATGATTCCAGTATTTCCCATGGTAATGAGAAGCATGGCAATATCTACACTGCGGTATAACGTACACCGGATATTGCTCGTAAAGTGAGTAATATTATCAATTTTAAGGAAATGAAATTGAGACCAGGGTAAGTTTAGAGACGAAATTTTCCAAATTACTGACTTCTTATCCATATCCCAATTGAGTTTTAACTTCTTCGGACATTTTGGTAACTTTATAGCACACTATCGTATATCAGATATTCACAGAAAGGTTAAAATGAACCAGCATTATGCCGTTACTCACTCGCAAATATTGACAGTAGGACTTTACAAGCTTCTGGAACGGCTGTAATACCAAATTGTAGAGTTTTTGAACTGGCCATTTTGTTTATAACCAAATTTGTGACCAAATTTCATAAATATTGTTCGAAAAACAACTAAGATACACCCCAAAACAGATATGCGTGCGTGTACGGAGTATTGCTGTTTAGTGTACGGAGTATTGCACATAAGCTCAACGTTAGTATACGGAGAGTATGGCATAATAAAATGAGTAAATAAAGTATGTAAATGGACAGTTTTATCGTATTATTATGTCTGCTCACAAATATGGTCATGTTTTATGGGTTATACGATACAATAAGAATATTCTTAAATGATTATGTTAAAATATTTCAACCGTCAGGCAGATGAATGTGATTAGCAACATAGAATGCTGAATTTTATGCATAAAGTGTTCTTGTGAGTAGTACAAAGGTGATATTTAGCTTGGAAAAATGCAATTCTTTGAGTCATACTATTGGTCAAATGGCAAATAAGGGCATTCACATCCATATATACAAAATGTACACACCAAGGTTTATTTTATAATCTCTCAACTATTTCAGATACTGTAATGAGGTTCCTTTGCTATGATTTACGTTCAACGTTGCTAATTCAAAGTATTGGACATTGTAGTAGTTTTGTGTTTGTCAAATGCAATTGCTCAGCTATTTCTCTTTACTGTATGTGAAATACACGGTTACTAATAGAAGTTTCCCAGGACTTGGAGCTAGGATTAGCTTGTTACATTAATTTGCTTCATGTAGTCCATACAATCCAATCTAATAGGTACATATTATCTATATAATATAAGTTATTTTTTTATAAAATAACGCTGCTTATACCTTGTATTTATTCGATTTTAGTGACAAATAGTCACTGTAAATAAAAGCAATACTCTGTACACCAAACAGCAATACTCCGTACACCAGAGAGCAACTATATAGCAATACTCCGTACACTAACACCTGCATTTATTCTCGCAATGCATCGTCATTTTCGATTAGTTTCGGATACTACATTTGCAATATAATCTTTGTAACAAAAATGACAATTCGCTCGATTCAAGTTGAGTATTTTAGCGAAAAATATAAACAAAAACATCTTATTTCGACAGATCGAGCTTACTTTCTGCGTGAGTAACGATACGAGTTTGGTCTTTCAATCACCCTTTTAAGAAATTCCTGGCAATTTACCGGTTGCACAGGCTAGGAATTTATGGAGAAGATAGCTTTGTATAAAATGTACATTAAAACACTCAGAAAAACTAACAATCATCTCTGAACTTACCCTTGTCAACACTAGAATGTCGCGAAAATTGATAATATTACTCATATTGCTACCAATATCCGGTGTACGTTATACCGCAGTGATCTAGATTGTTCAAATATGACAATTATCCAGTGACAGCTAAAAGCAGCACTCAGCAAATAAAAAATAAGAATGCTGATGGTAGCTGAGATCCAAACCTTCTGACTGTATGGACAAAATGTATATTTAGATACGAGGGGTGTTCGAAAAGTAATGCAAATGTATGCATATCTTTGTAGTTTTGGGCTCTCAAGGCGTCAAATTTGGCATGTTTAACTATGTAACTATCATTTATAATTGGATTAAATTTGGTTTACTTCTATTCATCGGTTGTGTCATAATGTAAGTTTAAAATGCACCTGCTAATGAACACTGAGCTAAAAAGCGTTAAAAAAACGTATGACAAAACTGACTGAAAGTATGCCTTATATCAAAGAAAGGACTTAACTTAGATAAATTGACAAATTGATACACGAGGAACTTTTTAAGATTAACAGACATCGTAGGATGTCTTTTAGCAATGTTTTATTAAGTCAACATGTTTCAAAGCAGACCAACAGCTGCTGAAAAACAACAACAAAAATGATCAGTCGAAAACAACAACAAGCAAACAAAATGTTGATAAAAATTTAGATGTTGGTCTCAAAGCAGCAATATTGGTAGTAGGGTAGTTAGCTTATCGCACATGCTCGATGTTATCCCACTTTCACATCATTGTGAAGAAAATTCTAGAAGTTAACAACAGTTGTACCCCATGGGTACCATGCTTTAATACTGTGTGATGTCTAAAATATCCTCTTATTTTAAATGCATACACATATATTATTTATACCCTTAATACTTTCAAACTGTATTTTTACAAAGCGTAACAGATGGTGAAACACCGACTCACTATCATTTACAAAGTCTAAAACATATATATTATGTATTTGATTCCTGAACTTCTACGAAACTCGTATTTGAAAATTACACTCAGTCAGTGACGAAGGTGGTGCATTTGAATTTTGTCTACCGACCATGGCCCTACTGTTCAAATGCCCAAATCAATGCGTACATTGGTTGCTAGTAGGTTCTACAGATAGTTTCTGCAGGAAAAAACTTTTAATTTAGAAACATTTCATATAGCGTCGATTTGTTAATGAAACTGAGCATTATGTCCCTTTCACATGAAAATACCTCTTTGCTCCAGGCATCTACTGAAGAGTAGTTTTTGAACGAAAATCAGATAAATATGCCTAAATAACAAGTATATTCTATAGATCTAGTCCCATGCGAGTATTTTCAAGTTCTTAGTCTTGGATCGCATTCTGTATAGCGAAGGTACGTTTCCAGGAAGCCTATGTGGTCAATCGTATTTCAGTGAATGAAAGTAGTACCTATTGCAGACACAGAAACATAATTTAAATCTTGAATTTAATAATAAAACTAGTGCACATCTTAAAGCGGAGGGTTTGATGAAGATTGTCAGTGAGTTGCATGGAAATCGGTTCAGTCAATAGAAAGTTAGAGGGCAATTTGCATTACTTTTCGAACACCCCTCGTATATAAGTTGTTTTGTCCAACGAAAAAAATCAGGACCATATTATTGGTCACCATCATCTTTGATTATGATGTTACTCCATGTTTTTATATTGTTGGCCATTGAATCCCATGGATAAAGGATCCCGATAGCAGGGATAATTAGTCAAGATTGCTGAATATTTAAATGTGGAAGTTAAATATTAACAGTTCTGACAGTTATTTAAGGGTCGCAAAGTAACTACTGTAAATTAATTAATTTTTGTGGAGATTAAATTTTGTGGATTTCATGGTTCTGGCTGAGCTTCAACCACGAAATCAAATACTATCAAACAATAATTTTGATCTTTGTATTTATTACCTGAAATGCAAAATCCACGAATTAAAGTTCGATCGAAACAGTCTATTTACTCAAACCACGAAATTCTGTCCCTTTAAAATTAAATGATTTTACAGTATAATATAGCTTTTGAAAAAGCAAAAATGTATTTAGAGATGCCCTGTATATGTACCCTTTCACAATGAATTGTACAGAGAAGGACAAAAGCTATGTTAAGGGTTAAATTTAACCCAAGTAAATAATTAGAATTTGTTTAAAAATTTAAATACATGGTGAGAGGAGGGAGATACAAACAGTAAAGAAAATCTTAAGTTATCTGAATAGAGCATCAAATTACAATAATGTATTTGTAAATATTTTTAACCCTTTTAAATGAATTCATTGAAAATTAAAATTTGCCAAAATCTCCGAAAAAAAGTTTTTGTGTGTTAATTTTCATTGCATACTGTAGGTATTGTTCGGGTTGTGTTCGGATCAGTTGCTTTGTATAATTGGCATTACGCCAGTTGTCAATCTAAACCCTTTTTTAAAAAAATCAATTTTAACCGTAAATTATAATCACATGGTCCAATGGATTAACTTGAAAACCTTCACCACGCAGCCTTTGACTAACAATCAGATGGAGCGATCTCTGCTCTGGCGTTAAATTTCAATTGCCTTATTGATACGATGTAAAGACATTCAAGTTATGATGACCTGAGGCGCATATATTATGCATTCATCTTCATAATTTATGCATTAAATGATAAACAATGAACTATAAGATTATCTTATTACATGAACATGACATTGTATACAGTCTGTTCAAAGTTAAATGATAATGGTTGTAAACATTAGCTCGCCCATCAGGTAAACTATGTTTATCTAGGTTTAACTGGGTATAACTGTGTTAAGCTGTAGACCCCTCTATTCTTTAGAATGGGATAGTTCCCTCACTGGTATTACTTATTGAATCGACAATGCATTTATTACTAAAATCTTGTCCTTTGTATAGAGCTTGTAACATTCAACATGTCATTTGTGCTCATCCATCCTCAATCTGATTTCTTATTTTAACCAATCAAACATTCCCTCCACTATTAAAGTTTCAAGTAATGAGTCGCCTCTATTTATCGTTGATCAATTCATTGGTTAAGGTTAATATGAAATAGACATTACCTGGGTGCTGCAAAATTAGTTTTTATGCCCCGGCATATAGTGTGCTTGTCCTGTTTGATTGATTGCTGGTTGGTTCATTCATTGATTAAATTGTTAGTTTGTGCGTCTATGCCCCTATGCGAAGGCATTATATAGTGTGCTTGTCCTGTTTTATTAGCTCACCTGTCACAAAGTGACAGAGTGAGCTTTTGTGATCACTCTTCGTCCGTCCGTCCGTCCGTCTGTCCGTCCGTCAACAATTGGGTTGTGTCCTCTCTAGCGGTCACAATTTTGGCCTAATCTTTATGAAACTTGGTCACAATGATCATCTTAACAAAATCTAGGTCAAGTTCGATATTGGGTCATCTGGGGTCATAAACTAGGTCACTAGGTCAAATCAAAGGAAAACCTTGTGAACACATTAGAGGTCACAATTTGAGCCTAATCTTTATGAAACTTGATCACAATGATCATCTCTGTAAAATCTAGGTCAAGTGCGATATTGGGTCATCTGGGGTCAAAAACTAGGTCACTAGGTCAAATCAAAGGAAAACCTTGTGAACACATTAGAGGTCACAATTTGAGCCTAATCTTTATGAAACTTGATCACAATGATCATCTCCATAAAATCTAGGTCAAGTTCGATATTGGGTCATCTGGGGTCAAAAACTAGGTCACTAGGTCAAATCAAAGGAAAACCTTGTGAACACATTAGAGGTCACAATTTGAGCCTAATCTTTATGAAACTTGATCACAATGACCATCTCTGTAAAATCTAGGCCAAGTTCGATATTGGGTCATCTGGGGTCAAAAACTAGGTCACTAGGCCAAATCATTGAAAAACCTTGTGAACACATTAGAGGTCACAATTTGAGCCTAATCTTTATGAAACTTGATCACAATGATCATCTCCATAAAATCTAGGTCGAGTTCGATATTGGGTCATCTGGGGTCAAAAACTAGGTCACAAGCCTTTGAAGGCCAAATCATTGAAAAAGCTTGTGAACACACTAGAGGTCACAATTTGAGCCTAATCTTTATGAAACTTGATCACACTGATCATCACTAAAAATTTTTGGTCTAGTTCGATATTGGGTCATCCGGAGTCAAAAACTAGGTCACGAGGCCAAATCATTGAAAAAGCTTGTGAACACACTAGAGGTCACAATTTTGACCTTATCTTTATGAAACTTGATCACAATGATCATCATTATAAAATTTAGGTCAAGTTCGATATTGGGTCATCTGGGGTCAAAAACTAGGTCACGAGGCCAAATCATTGAAAAATCTTGTGAACACACTAGAGGTCACAATTTTGACTCTATCTTTATGAAACTTGGTCACAATGTTTATCTCTATAAAATCTAGGTCAAGTTAGATACTGTGTCATTTGGGCCAAAATCTAGGTCACTAGGCCAAACAGGTGAGCGACCCAGGGCCCTTTGGACCCTCTTGTTGTGTGTTGGTAGGTTCGTTAATTGGTTCGTTAGTTTGTGCACCCGTCCGACCATCTGAACATGTTAACCAGAACTTTGAAAGCAGCTCAGGATAATGGCCCATTGAGGCATTGCTTTCAAACTTGGCACACTTTGTACCATCATGAATATCTACATTGTGAAAGCCATTGCATCACTATCCAACATTTTAACAGAATTATGGCCCCTGATTGATTTAGCTTAAATAAGTTTATATTGACAAGGCTTCCACCAGGGCATAAGCCTTTATTCAATGCAGTCTTACTTTTTCTGCCGACTAACAAAATTCTGATGGTTACGAGAAAATGTGTACCTTTGTTCACTGTGTACTGTTTGTTCACTATGAGTTCATGTGTACTTCGGAAAATTAAATAAAACAATTATCTTATTTTCCCAGTTGTCCGTTGCCTAAGCAGAGTGCTACCAAGTGCTTTTGATAAGTTACCTCCCGTTCAATTAAATATAGAAGGCACAAATTACCTCCCGTGGAAAGTGCTTCGCAGCGCTTTGCTTAGGCAACAGACAACAGGTTAATGTTATTCTCAATCTGTCACATGATCTGTCGGCACATGTCTCGGATCTCTGTATAATTTCATTGTTCTCTTAAGAGGAAATATATATTTAATTCAACACGCAATGTCACAATTTCCTGTTAACTTGTTTACTAATTAAAACAATTCTGTTTTCCCTGAATCAATAATTCTGTTGTTAAGATGTTTTTTACCAGAGAGGAAACATTCCCTGTATTAATGAATGTTTCACATGAAACAAAAATTACAGAAATTAGAAAATATCATCTTTCACTGACTGTTACCGGTAATTGGTTTATCGTTGATTAAAAAATTTGCAGAGAAATACAAATCGATGGCTTAGAATTAGAAGGTCGTAACTACCAAATCGATATTTTCAGAAAACACGGAAAAAGTGTCTGACATTTACTCTTTACTTATGGTAAAACAAACTTTTACAACTTCATTTTAGTCAACATGACAAGTTCAGATTTTTATGAAAATGGGCTCATAAGAAGCGCCTTGTGATGCTTATTCTAAATATGTATGAATCTTAAAAGGTCGTAAGTGGCACTTACGACCTTCTAATTCTAAGCCATCGAAATGTATGTTGTTGTTCTCAAATTTTCTGTTGGTTGGTAAGTCACCAGTATCTAATGGCAGTTATTAGTTCTTAATATATTAATCTCAAGGTCTCAAAATCGCTGCAAATTGTTTCAAAACTTTATATCCATTTACTGAAATATATGCACTTTTGCATTTTATCGTGCTATAAGACTTATAGTAATTTCATTTTATTGTAGACAACTCACTCACTTTCTGAGGACAAGGTTCGATGATTGTTGTCAGGGAATGTCTATAGTTAAAGTGATATTACTTTTTGATGTCAGTATGTCATACTATGAGGTTATAACGTCTATGTATTGATGCTTCTCTTCATGAATAATTAGGATTCCACCAATCTATTGAAAGTTGTGGTGAATATCGTCAAATCATTAATTTTCGTGGGGTATAAAATTTCGTAGATTTCGTTGTTCACCTTTAACCAAAAAATCAAATCCTATTGAACACTAATGTTGGCCCTTGTATTTATTACCTGATATGCCAAAAATCCACAAATATTTAATAAAGGCCCCATTGAAGTGGTCTGATGATGATTTTGATCAAAACCATGAAATGTTGTCCCAGTGTAATTAAATGATTTTACAGTATTGCTATTGGAATCAAAGGAAGCCAGAGAACTGTGCTGATTTAATGTGTTTCACGATTCAATGTAAGGAAGTAATGTAACCCTACGGGGATTCCACGATTTCTCACACACCACACCGAAAATTGTCATTTTGTTGTGCAGGTTGCTATGGCAATGAGAAGGATTTGATTTATCATGCAGTCTCTGGAAATGTTGTTATTTGCTAAAGTATATAATTGCAATTGGTGGTAAGCTGCAGATGTGTCACTACCATATGTGGTACATGCGTACCTAAACACAATGATGAAAATCAAATATCGTGCAGACTATTTCTTCGAAAAGCTAGCTATTTTCGTCACTTGATTGTCAGCTTGGCCGTCTAATTTAATAGTCAGAGATATTTTTCTCAAAGAATATCAAAGGCATCCACTAATGAAACTTAACATTTATAGTTCATTCACCATTACAAGGGTGGTCCATACTGACTAGGGTGCCAGACTCAAGGGCTGGTGTACTGGTGGCCATACTGACTAGGGTGCCAGACTCAAGGGCTGGTGTACGGGTGTCCATACTGACTAGGGTGCCAGACTCGAGGGCTGGTGTACGGGTGGCCATACTGACTAGGGTGCCAGACTCAAGGGCTGGTGTACTGGTGGCCATACTGACTAGGGTGCCAGACTCAAGGGCTGGTGTACTGGTGGCCATACTGACTAGGGTGCCAGACTCGAGGGCTGGTGTACGGGTGGCCATACTGACTAGGGTGCCAGACTCGAGGGCTGGTGTACGGGTGGCCATACTGACTAGGGTGCCAGACTCGAGGGCTGGTGTACTGGTGGCCATACTGACTAGGGTGCCAGACTCGAGGGCTGGTGTACGGGTGGCCATACTGACTAGGGTGCCAGACTCGAGGGCTGGTGTACGGGTGGCCATACTGACTAGGGTGCCAGACTCAAGGGCTGGTGTATGGGTGGCCATACTGACTAGGGTGCCAGACTCAAGGGCCGGTGTACGGGTGGCCATACTGACTAGGGTGCCAGACTCAAGGGCTGGTGTACAGGTGGCCATACTGACTAGGGTGCCAGACTCAAGGGCTGGTGTACGGGTGGCCATACTGACTAGGGTGCCAGACTCAAGGGCTGGTGTACGGGTGGCCAGACTCGAGGGCTGGTGTACGGGTGGCCATACTGACTAGGGTGCCAGACTCGAGGGCTCGTGTACGGGTGGCCATACTGACTAGGGTGCCAGACTCGAGGGCTGGTGTACTGGTGGCCATACTGACTAGGGTGCCAGACTCGAGGGCTGGTGTACGGGTGGCCATACTGACTAGGGTGCCAGACTCGAGGGCTGGTGTACAGGTGGCCATACTGACTAGGGTGCCAGACCCAAGGGCTGGTGTACGGGTGGCCATACTGACTAGGGTGCCAGACCCAAGGGCTGGTGTACGGGTGGCCATACTGACTAGGGTGCCAGACCCAAGGGCTGGTGTACGGGTGGCCATACTTAATTACTAGGGTGCAAATTTATATGCTCCCGGTGATTGCTCGTAGCTAGAAGCTAGAAGACTGCTGCACAGCAATGCGCTACCCAAAAGCGATCCATTGCATAAGAAAGCGCTCAGTAGCACTCGCCTAGCAAAGGGTTAAGAAACTGTATGCTATCTGTGAGTATTATTGCTGGTAGCATGTTATTGCATAAACGTAGAAAAACGCAACCTAAAAGCGCTCGATAGCGTCTTCACTATGCAACAACGGGCTCCTGGTGTTCATCACCTAGATTGATATTATTGCTCTATAGTTGTATTTTACATATGTCTCACTGTGGTTGAATATATTTAGTCATGTTTCCTAGTTTACTGCGACAGAACAGTGATGTATGAGCTGGTCATTAATTACCAATTAATTATGTTTTAATTATGCAGCCGTAGGGCAGAATGCATTGACAAACAGTGTATATATGCATGTTCAAATGTACTTGTTGTTTTAAATGAACAGCGTAACATTCAAACAGACAGTACACTGGTATATAATTAAGAGTTTTAAGACCTCATCATAATTCACATACATGTATTTTTATGGTAGCTAGCTATATGTTGTTGTTGTTGTTGTTGCATTTTGCTGTTGCTGTTGCTGTTGCTGCTGCTGCTGTTGTTGTTGTTGTTGTTGTTGTTGTATGATTATCATTTAAATAATATGATAACAAACAAAGCCCCGGCCATAACTAAAATGGACGAAAATAGTTGAATCACAAAATCCAGACAATATGTGCCGTATGGCCTCATAGTTGTTATTATGTGAAAGTTTTGTCAAAATCCCTTAAGAAGTGTAGGAGGAGTTGCACACAAAAGGATGGACGGACGGACTGTCTGATGGACGAAAATTGAGGCCTACCATTACCACATCCCCTTTGCTTTGGCAAAGATTATAATGAATAAATAATAATATTCATGTATTAAATTTTACATTTTTGTTAGAACTGTTTCCAGGATTAGTAAAATTTATACCCAGTCTCAATGCTGTATTGTGTAACTTGAATAAAATGTCAGTTCAGTGTAATGATTAAGTATGTCATATATAGGTAATCTAACTTATATACATACTCATGTGGAATTAATATGATAATCAGCGACAGGATTAAGGGATTAAGTATTGAAGTCTGAATGACAGATTGGATACAGGCAAAGTTTCATAGATTAGCTAATCAACACTTCTAACACATTGCTTTACTTAAATGGAAGCCAATTTAGATACACTGCAAAACCTCTGTAAAGCTGCAAATAATTGAAGTTGTTTAGAGGTTCGGTTACTACTGCCTTACAGAGGATAAAATTGTGGTACATATTGAGGGTTTGGTGCAAAACTGTAGTAAATTCATCAATATATAGAGACAATTGTACCATAGTTTTGCACTGAGCCCTCAACATTATAGTCTAAGGGAAATTAAAGATGTTGTTATAGAGAGGAAACTGCACTGCAAAGGGCACTCTTGTGAGGTTATTATGAACATATCGATGGCTTAGAACCAGAAGGTCGTAACTCCTACTTACGACCTTATAAGACTCATACATATTTGAAATCTGCTTCACAATGCGCTTCTTATGAGCCTATTTTCAAGAAAATCTGAAATTGTCATGTTGACCAAAATGAAGTTTTAAAAACGTGTTTTCCCATAGGTAAAGAGTAAATTACAAACAGTTTTCTCTTGTTTTCTCAATATATCGATTTGGTAGTTACGACCTTCTGGTTCTAAGCCAGCGATATAATAAATATATCTGACATGATTTGTTGGTTTTATCTAGGGACATATAGGTTATAACTCAAACAGATATGCTAGATAAAAAGATATATGCCAGATATTAGTAGAATCTGACAAATGTGCCATGACCTTGAGGCATTCACACTACTACAGTGGGTCCTATTATTCCAGAAAAACCCTGAAATCCGGATTGGCTGCATTAGAAGGAATAATCTGTTCTGCACTAAAGAATTGGCAAAGTTATGGTCATTTGAAGTTCTACAATCTGTATTGAACAATAAAACAGCATTTGAGGCTTTGTTAAAGTGTAGAAGTGTGTGCTTATGGCGCCCGGAACAGACTTGTGACTTGTTTTCTGGATTGGACATTATGCCTCAGTAGATAAGAACCCCTGTATACTAGTAGAATGTCTCCACTGCTTATTGCAGTCGAGGCTCAATACCAACCTATAATATAAACCTATCGAATACTGTCTTTTGATCTATATTATAAACCTACTTATGTCTCTATTAGATTATTTCACCTGCAGGTCGCATGGTGGTCAAGTGGATAACACTTCTGACTATTGATAGAGAGGTCCCTGGTTCAGTCCTTGGCCGCGGCACTTACGTCATGATTTTTGAAAGTTTCCCAGCATTTCCCACCCACCTTAATGTACTGGTTGCTAAATCAATTCATCAAATTCACTTGTTAATTTTTGCATCTGTATTGAAACTTAATTGCAAAACTTAGATAATGGATTTTGATGGTTTTAAAAAATATAATAGAATTGAAATGGGCCTTTTACTGTTATTACTGTGTCTTTTTCTGTATACTCACAGTTCAAACCTTATATTAAGCAAATGTATTTTAATTGAATTAAAATACATGTATTAAACTACAAAAATGTACTCAACTGAGTTGCCATAACACAGAATAAAGAAAAGTTTTTAGGGCTTATAAAGCATTATGCATCTTACTCAGCCTATAATTATGACCTATTACAAAGTGTAAATAGAAATTATATTGACATTGTCTTACAAAATGAAATTTACCATTGTACCAAAGTATGTGAAATGCTCATGCTCTGGCATCTATATATTATACTGATTCAGGTGGCATATAGTGATTGTATTGTCCTTTTGTCCATAACATAATGTTGAAACTGAAATATTCATCAAGTCCATCAAGGCATTAATTGCTTTCAAACTTGCATACTTGTTAATGATCATAAACACATTAAATTGTCATAGCGCATATAGCAATGCAACACTGTCCATTAATTTAACAGAATTATGCCCCCCCCCAAAGTTATTTGTTATGGACCCGATAGTTATTTGTTATGGACAAGGCTTCCAAGGCTTCCACTGGGGCATAAGCTTTATAGTATCCTCAGACTAAATATAACCTAAATTTAAATTTTCAAGGTCTTGTGTTTAATAAAAGCCCTAAGCCTCTGAAAAAACTTTTGAAATATATTAGTGTTACGAAAGTTAATGACTATGTATGGTAGGGTGCAATAATCTGGGCTTATAGTTGATCAAAGTTTGGCTGACCTTTTGTGAACAGATTATAACATGTGGTATGAAACAGTATATAAAGTTGATGATAACTAGGACTCTCTATTAAAGATTTGGCTATTTATAATACATAAGTTTTTAATACATTCAATGGAGCATACTGACCTACCTACAAATAGACCTATAGCCTGTTTCTGTTTTCTATTACTATAATAGCTTCAAGAACTAAAAATAACTGGGGATGCAGCTGATGATTAATTGGATAAAACACACAGTTTAAGTTAAAATATATGGACTTAATTAAAGCTGTCCTGCCCATACACAATACAGATCAATTGTTTTTAACAAAATTAATTAAAGTAATTATTCTATAGATTTTATTTTAGTGCTTTGTTTGTGCTTTTGTTATTAGTTGAAAAAATAACTTGATACAAATTAAGTCTAAACTAAACTTTCCATAACATTCAATTTCTGTATTTTAAGAAGCTTGCAGTCCTCTAAAACTGAGCATATTGTACAAAATGTTGTTAATTAGCATTTATAGTGTGATGATGTTCCACTTATGTCAAAATGGATGATGCAGCCGTATCTCCTGGGTAGGGGTAAAATGTTGATGATAAACTAGAATAAATAAGTTATTGCAGCTTGCACTGTTATAGGTAGCAAATGATTGGTGAGGTGCTTTTAAATGTACACACTTTATATAGTGTGTACCCTAAGGTTACAGCTCAGGTTCTATCTATTACTTACTTACTTACTTATAACTTAAGGTTGCAATGCTCTGTCTCCAATTGGTCCTGTCTAAGGCTATTTTCTGCGCCTTACCCATCGATCAACCCATATCAGCAATTTATGTTGCTAATTTTCTTTGCAATGTTGTTTTAGTCTACCAGGTTTCTTTTTTTCCAGGTGATGGTTTAGCTGTTGTCTGGATTGGTCCATTCTTAACACATGACCAACTTCCAAGCCACCTTAGTGTGCTATCTATAAAGATGTAATTTTAAGCACAAAATTTAATGTAATTTGAACTAATGTCATGTTTCTATCTATTTTCAGGTGACGAATGCGACTTGCAATTACATCAACGAAAAAAGATACATGTTGAAATTTAGTGGACCCGGATCCTTTGACTGGTCAGATATGAAAGAAGGCTACGGATGGATTTATACATTGCGATGTATGGCGTTGCCATAGAAACAGTGCTTTTAAGATTTTTATAAGGGATTAAATGGTGCTAATATGACTTTTGTGTGTAATTTGGAAAAATTCCAAATGTTGTGTTTTTAATTACAAGTGCTAATGTTGTTCACACTGCACCCACAACAGATTGTGAATGTGTTGCTGAGGCTGTGTGTAACTAGACAAGATTGTGGGTTATGAGGCGAGACTGTGGGTACAAGGCATGACTGTGGGTAAATTGAACAATACAGCTTGCCCTTTGATTTGAGATTATTATGTGTTCATAAAAGTGAGACTTCCAAATATAGTGAAACCTGAACAATAGTGTGCTCACCTGAATGCTGGTGGTCTCACGTAAAGCAGCAATCTGCTAGTAACAGCCGTCTGCATTGAATGCGACACTTGAATTTAAGGAGACATTAGAATTTAAGCAGCCACATGCATTAAAGGAGCCACTTAAACTTAAGAGCTGTCTAGATTTAAGCAACATGCAACATTGAATATAGCACCTGTCTGACTTATCAGACAAGTTGAATGAACTATGTTCTGCTTGAAATATACAACCACCTGTTTTAAAAGGACACTTGACTGTGACTGGTGGTTTAAAACAGGTTTCACTGTGTTATAGGGGTGTGGTCTTGCCAGTATGTTGGAAGGAGTTAGATTGGTGTTGCTTGTGTTAAATGGTGTTAGCTGTTACTTTATGTGTAATTGAAAACTGAAGTGAACAAAGTGATTGTTACATTGATATGATGATTATGTGTAATGCCTTTAATTCACATTTTTATATATTTGTATGTTAACGTCCTCACCACACATGTTGTGTGTGAACCATGAGGCCTTATTTACCAACATTGTAAGACTGAAACTCAGACTTTGACTTAAAAGTGACAACATTTATAATATCTGTCATTTCTTAGCAATTAGATTTAACCATATGAAATTTTATCAGATTATGAACATGTATAGCAATTCATTTCAAAATCAATACAATTATAACAATATGAGAGTGAATAGAACATTTGACAGTGTAAAGTCTTAGTCTGTGTTTTAGACTTGCAATGTTTGTGGATAAGGCCTCTGTTGTGCTATTGAATAACTTAAAACAAATAGATTAGTTCATTCATGTATTAAATAAATCTGTTTTACCTCTTACTTGTTGTTAACTGCTATATACTGCGATTTGATTGGTTAATCCTGGAAAGCATTTTCAATTTGTTCGGTTAATTATGCCCCCCTAACTTTGATGAGGGGGTATATTGCTTTGCACATGTCGTTCGGTCTTTTTGTCGGTTTCCGTTCAATAACTCAAGAGCGCTTTGTTCTAGGATCATCAAACTTTACATGGAGGTTGTCCAGCAAAAGTAGACGACTCCTATTGATTTTGAGGTCAGTAGGTCAAAGGTCACGCTGACCTTTACCATATCCGACTACTGTAACGAGCTGCCATAGGGGCATACATGTTTTACAAACATATCTTGTTCATTTATAATTTTGTTGTTGTTGTTGATATTTGGTTTGTTCATGCCATGCATTGCTTATTTGTTTATGTGCAGGAAGGATCTTGCAAGATTGTTCATTATAAAGTTAAATGAGAATGGTTGTAAATATACTTTCGTCATTCAGATATTAACTATGTGTTGCTAGGTTTAACTGGGTATACCTGAGTTAACAGTATTCACAGCTATTCTTTCGAATGGGATAGTTCCCTCTTATTGAATCAACTATAGATCTTCAGGGATACCTCTTGCCTAATTATATAACAACTCTGCACAATTGACTGGTCACTTGTTTTCCATGTAGATAAAAGAGAATAATTAAGTCTTCAAAGTAATTATGTATAAAATTGAACAAAAAATTTATATAAAAATTGTGACATCTTTACCATGTTACATCATGTACCGATAGAAACAAAGATTATGCACCAGTCAGATGCATCCACAGGAAATTTTATTAGCAGCTGTCCCCCACAGGGCCGTGGCAGGACAGGGTTTTTGACAATCCAAAAGTAACAATCCCAGCCCATTTCTGGGGGATGGGGTGCTGTGGATGCAACTGACTGGTGCATTGGCAACACTTAGTGTCATGTCTATATGACTTATTGATTGGACTAGTCTGTTACTGTACTACACAATGTTCACAATGTTTCTGGCATGAGTTTATTCAAGCAAGTTAAATCCATAGGAGTGATAAAGCAAAACATGTCACAAGATGCACTTAAGTGTGATTTAAAAGGGATTAAAATGCATAAATAAGGAATGCTTTTATTCTAGTGTAGTGGTTATAAATATGGGACAAGAGATCATAATATGAATCCAATGTACCTTTGTTCAAAGTTAGCTGAACTAGGAAAACCAGAAATTAACAACGAAAATAGGAGTAACTCCACTTTAATAGGAGTACTTGACATTGGTTTATGTCTATTTTAGACTGTATGTTAACTCATAAAGTTCAATATTATTAACTTTCATTAAAGTTTGGAGATATTATTTTGATCCTATTTAGTAAAATATTTTGATGAAATAATCAGTTAAGAAGACAACTTGAACATTGAAGCTTTGAATTTATGCTAGTCTTTGACTTTATTCCAGTGTTTTGAATTCATTCCAGTATTTAGATTATGCAGTTGTTTGTATTCAGCCTGTTTTTGCATTTATGCCACAGTCACAGGGTATCATCTATATACCAACTTGTTAGATAATGTTTTTGAAACTGCCTTCTGAAACACTCAAAGATAGCCTAGCCTCCTTTTTTTCTAGCAATGGAAGTACAAAATTTCACTATACACTGTGGTACTGATTTAACAGGTACCCCAACTACCGATTTTGATACACGCTGTGCATAAACCAGTCGATTTCCGGCAATTGCAATAAGGAGTACGCATTGAACTATATCATAAGTATGGCAATAATAAATTAGTACAGTGATCAGATTTTACATGACATTGTTTTGTGCTTTCAATAGCAATAAATGATACAAGTTGAATTTTAAAGTAGTCCAATAAGTTGTACAGTGATTTGGTTTATACGCTGTGATATCATTATATAGATGCTGGAAACCAAAGTACTTTTGTTGTGTGACAAAATGCCGACTGTGCTACTTTTGGGGGTTTAAAAAGGCCAGTAGTAAAAAAAAAATAAATGCAAGTTGTTTTATGGACAATACTATGTGCCTGTGATTTATGCTAGTGTATGTTGTGCCAGTTTAATATTATGTTGTACTTGTTATCACAATTAAACTGTACAGAAAGTAATACTAGTTTTTGTTTTCTATTTATTTTATCAATCTCCCATTATTTGTTCAATTTTCCTCATTAGGAGTGATCAAGCAAAACATGTCACAAGATGCACTTAAATGTGATTCAATTGGGATTTAGATGCATTAACAAGGAATGTATTAATTCCAGTTGTAATAAATGTGGGACAGAAGATCATAAAAAGAACCAAATGTACTTCAAAGTTTATTAGGGAAACTTGGAAAACAAGAAATTAACAACATAAATAGGAGTAACTCCACTTTAATAGGAGTCCTTGGCATGTATGGTGTAGATCATCTGTGTTGACTGTAAAAAGGTGTCTTTGATAAATGATCACAAGTGCCCTTTTAATACAGGTTCGGCTGTAAACAGTCAGAGTCAATATAGTTTTAATAAAAGTGGCCATCATACATGTATATGACTTTGAAAGAACAACACAAAGTACACGAAACAAATAGTTCTCTTGATAACAGTGTGCATGCAGCACTAACATCACACAGCATGTTCTTACTGTAGTTGGGACGATCAGGATCCAAAACATTTGCAATGATTTGATTAATGAAAAAAAGTTAGATTTTGCTTTACTGTAACAGCGTGGATATACTAAACTACATGATGATGTAAGCGTATTGACAAGTTAGATTTCAGTAAACTCCAGTGTGAAGTCCATGGCACGACTTTGGAATACATGTACATACTATGGTGATACCGCAGTATATAAAGTGTAAACTATGGTGGTATCAGAAAGGGTTTCATTTGCATCTGAAGCGGTTTACCCAAGTTGTACTGGTCAAAGGGAGACAATTCACAAAGTGCTCAATGTGATCTAAAAGTGATTACCCTGTACATAAATTGTCAGTCATCCGTCGTTAAAAAGGGCTGTTGACACTCAATAATTGTTTACCTAATCTTTATGAAACTTAGTTCTAATATAGGTCTCTTATATCTAGTCAAGTTCACAACGGGATCATCTTGGGTTGGGGGCGTGGATGCAACTGACTGGTGCCTAAGACATCACATCACAAACTACAGTTTTGACATCCACACATTCACCCATTCACTATAAAAGGATGGGTGAAATTTTTGGGAAGTCGAAACTGTAGTTTGTGATAAATTTCTTAGGCCTCTGCATGGCTGAACATACTTGAAGATGGCAACTTATTCTGTCAGACAAAGGCTATGTATGGGTGAAATGGTGAACGTCCCATGTTCCCGTACGGGAAGTGAACAGTTAAACTAGATGACAACATACATTGTACATGGACCAACAACCAGATAAAATGTAAGAGCAAGCCTTGTTATTTGAGCTAGGACGAGGTACACTGTCTTGGTTGAGGTGTCGGGTTCATCAACGAAACAGAATTAAAGGCTGTGCTTTTAAAAGGGTCGACTGCTTTGATGAACACGTTTTGGTGTATTGCGAATTTAATAACTCTCGAATCAAGCTGAATAGAAAGCTGTTTTGGAAAAAAAAACACTGAGTGCACAATATTGATATTGATTTTTATTGATTATTTGCAATAAATCTTTCTTAACGCAACAGTCAGAAACTTTCTACATTTGTATTATATAAATGCTTGGTTTGGTATGAAAATTATAACGTTATTTAAAAAAAGCCCCATCTTTGAGGCATTCCCTCTAACGAAACATGATGACAGTAACCACATAAAAGTATTTAGACGTAAGATAGTATCAACAGCCCCCATGTATGAGGTACTAGATATTAAAATTTATTCGTATTCTATAAGCATACTTGGATATCACTCAAAGTCCTATCTACGAGAGACAACTTTCGTAAATGTAAGATTTTGTTATGGTGTGATTACGTCTCTTTGCCTCAAACTGGTGAACGGAGCATTATAGCGCGCATAACGCGCAAATGTCTGTTCTTGCAAGATTACAACAATGTTACATATGAATATGAATGATAATTAATAGTAATGCATGCATGTAAATAAGTTGGTTAAGGTGCTAAAGTTCCGTTATGATATTACAAGTACGCGCGTATTAATGAAAGAATGCAACGTTTTCAAGACAACTATAGAGCCTGCTCGCGACCCGAACAACAGATGTAAGATGTAAGATAGTTTTTCCTGAATATACTTTCTAAATATAATATCTATATCTCCCTTATTATAAAGAGGGAGTTATTTTTCTGGTGATGTATATCTGGGTGGATGTCACCAAGTCTGTCCTCGCTTGTTCTCTTTAAACAATGGTAGGATTTCTCAAATTGAAACTTTACACGAGTACTTTGTACCAAGACGGTATTTGTGTAGTTCTGCATGATAATCCTTAATATGGAAGCACACCACACACAAACAGCAACATCGCCTCACCGGACATCACATAGAACGAACCGCACATATTCACAAAGCCAGGCTATATGCTCCTCGTTGTCATGAATTTAACAATGTGTGATTTTTGCTAGAGTTATGACCCTATATGGGCGATTTTCATTTTTGTGTCAAAAAACCTTCTATCGTTAGTTATATCCAAACGCGCCGTTAAAATGTAAAAAAATATAAATATTAGACAACTGACAATCGATGGTGATAAAATTGTGTCTAATTACATCTTAAGAAACAAAAACGTTTTAATGTACCTTTCATAAAGTGAATAATGTACTAACACTAACACCTTGTGTAAATTGTCAAACCATGATAGATGTACAAGCCTAATTAAATGCTTGAATAAATACTGTACAATCATTTAATTCCGATGGGACGAAATGTCGTCGTTTTGGTAAAACATACTCTTTTGACGAAGCGTTAATTCGTGGATTTTGCATTAGGTATTACATACACGATTCTAAAGTATTATTAGATAGGATTTGATTTCGTGGTTGAAAGTGCATTTCGAAATCCACGAAATTAACTCCTACGAAAATTAATGATTTAACAGCACTCCTCATTGTTATGCAAAAAAGCTTTGTTTTAAATCGTACGGAAACACATCATGTAAGTCACAACTTCTTTGTATGTTGATGAATTAAAGACATGAACAATGGGCAGTCGAGCAAGAACCTATGTCATATTTTTTATGTCATTTTACACATAACAACATAATGGAGAAGTTGACCTTTATTATTTGTTCTGTATTCTTAATATTCTTCTTTCAAGGTAAGACATTTTCTACTGTTTTTATCTCTGAATTTTACATGCTTTGATTTAAACGCAATTGATGTATAGTTAATGCATCAATTAATTGATACCCAAACGACCCCGGAGTAGGGCGTTGGATAGCTGAGGGATTGTCCCGAGGTTTTACTTTTCCGATGTCTTCACACTGCCGTTTGAGTAGTGGCCTGCCTCACAGATGGAGCGATTTTTAAAAATATATAATTTTCTTACCAAATTAAGTATTTATATAAGAGAACATTGTTGACTGTTGCTTTAAGAAATATTTATTGCAAATAATCGATTTTAACAACTTTCAACATCGCAACAACCAGTGCGTTTTTCCTTTTAAACACAGCATAATTTTTCCTTTCAGCATGATTTTTGAGTAATATTATTCACTAGGTCTGTTACATAAACAAACTTCTGTCTAAACATCTATGAAGTATTAGGTTTGTTTATAAATTATTTTTCATCACATGGGAGTAAATTTCAGGCAATTTAAATGAGAGTCGTTTAAAATTATATACCGTATTAATACGGTTAATAATTTTGGAGGCAAAATACTTAAATAATTACAAGATCCTGATGTTTCACGAGTTATATTTATATCAGTGTGCTTGTTTATGGGATATACAGGCATCCATGCGAAAATATAGTGAATATTTAATAATTTTATTTGATTTTTGCTATACGCTGAAACGTGACACAGTCCCTTTAAATTGCTTTAAAGCCATGTCTGTTTTACTGGTGTAAGGCGGGAGTATTTGTGGTGGTTTTATAATCTACAAGGACCTCGGTGAGGTGGCGACAGGGGTTTTACTTGAGATTTGAAAGAGAAAAATCTCCGACCTTCTCCGGGGTTGAGGGCGGGGATTCAGTTCTAAGTGTATTATCCATACAAGAATATTCATCACAGACTTTTTTACCTGCAATGTTTCCAGTGACCTCTGGTTGCAATGTGCAAGGTGTACTTTCAAGCTTTATAATGCTGTTCGTTCTATGTCTGACTCTTGCGTGTGTGGCTAGGCGCTGCCGTCGTAACTGTGTAGCTTTGGGTTGCCTGTGCACTACAGTTTTTAGAACAAATATTGTATCATGTGAGCGGTATACATGTATAATGATTTCTTATTAAAAATATATTTATTATTCTTCCAGCAGAGACTGTTTCTTCAAGAGAAAGTGAATCTTTATTGCTGAGACTACGTGGATATAACAACGATATACACACCCTGGTTAAACGTGGAACATGGTGAGAAGATACTGTATTATTAATATTAAATCTTATCATACAAATACATTCAAACATACTAAATGCAGTCACAACTACTCGTATTATTATAAAAAAAACAACACGTCATCAATTTAAAGTTTACTTTCGGCTTCTTTCTGGTAAGATATATAAACCACATGAATACCATTTGTGTACATGCAAATGATATACATGTAATGATATTAAAATCTTTAAGCTGGTTGTTAGTGTTTTTAAAGGATCGCTGTTTGGCTATGGTTTGTTTGCCTCAATTTATCAATTCATAACTTTTTTTTCTATTTCAAAAATATATCTTGAACATCATAATCATGATAATAGCCTAAAATAATTTTAACAAATTTCATTATTTTCTTTGCATATATTTTCAATTCTTTAGTTATTCATTTTGGGAATCTAAAAAGGTTTTATTATATTGGCAAATATTGCAAAACAAAGTCTTAATTATCATTGTTGTTTATCATAATTATCATTATTTTTACTCCGTTTCAGGGGCGATATTTGTTTTACGTGTGGTAGAAGCACCAAGGCAAAAAATGATGAGATCAAAGCCAAAAAGAAGACCAATATATGTGCCAATGCACCGAGTGATTCAGTTTGTAAAATGTTGAAAAGTTTGAAGAGTGTCGGTTTTACAAGTGGTTAAATACTTGATTTGTCAGACCCGGAGCCACGCAACGTTGTGCTTCGGTAAACGGTGAGAAATACTTAATACCAAAATAAATCATGTTTTTATAAAAAAAACGTGTGACTCAAGAAAATACCCTCAAGGCAATATTTGCCTCGTTGCAACGTTGTCTCTGAATACGACCCTTTTAGTGTTATTTATTAGTTTACTTTATTGTTATGCTCATTTTTATGGAACATTATGTCTACAAGCAACCATTACTTGTACACAGAAATCAACGTCAACTCGAAACTCCTCGGCATAAAACAAACACGAATGTTAAAAAACAGTACTGGGGCCTGAACTCAGACTAAGACTTAAAATTAACAAAATGTATCATCACTGCCATGTCTTTGCAATTATATTTTTATGCGTGTGAAATATAACCTGTGGACCATAATCAAAATTGGTTTATCAATTATGTTATCCACTGACAAAAAAAAAACGTTATTATTATTATTATTATTTTTATTATAATTATTATTATAATCTGATTATTTGTTGTTGTCCACTGAACACGCATACTCATTTATATCAAAATCGGCACATATAACAACTTGAGATCCAACAGAAAATTTGTCCAAGTCTGTGATTTAGATTTACAACGTTGGTGAATACGACCCCCTTTCACAATGTCACCGTTGGTTGTATCTACTTTGATTTAAGCTTTACTTTATTGCACAAAATCATGACCAACTGTGGCTTCCGCTGGCGCAAGTAGAAGTTTACATTGTGCTAGGTAATTGCATCGTCGGATACCCACGGTACACATGAGCCGCGTCATGCGATTTTAGGCCTTCCGACAAAATTTTGACATTTTGCGTATTTATTGTTTTCTAAAAATTCAAAGTTTTCTATTCTGAATAGTGTTTGTTTTGACATTTTTTACCAACTAGTTTAAAAGTTATGCACAATTACGTATCACAACTACTTATAAAAAATATGAAAGTAACGTCGTTTTGACGTCGTCGTTTTAACGTTATGTATGTGCGGTACTTAGGGTGGCAAACTATGACGCATAATGTAAATACAATATAACATAATGTATTATTTAAATGGAATCAGTCAGTAATGTACGCCAATACTTTTTATTTCTTAACATTATATTTTTGTTCAAAATGTCCACGGCCGGTGCAGAAAAAAGACGAAAAAGTATTTGTTGTCAACCAATCCAAACCTAGATCTATGTGATTTACTTACACCACCGTTTACCTTCTTCCAAAATACGACAGAAACAGATGGCACCATGCCTATTACAATCCATAGCAACGTATACGTCCGATGCATAGCAACGTATATATGGTAGCTTAGACGAGCGCAATGATCGAAAACAACACTGCTACAAAACACCGCGGCCTTACTCTTACAGTTTGACCGACACTTCTTTTTCCGCGATGTCTGCATCACAGTAGCAGGAATTCGCCACCAGTTTGACTCTGATAGTGCTGCAGGGTGTTGAACAAACGAAAATTTCATATATATTAACGAGAGATGGTCCGTAAAAAATTCTCATTTTGCATAAAACGGGGTTCGCCTCGCAGTATATCCAGGTGTTGTATGAACTTTTGATCTTACTAGACTTAAGGATAAGGACAACCAATCAGATCACACCATATTAACGTTTGGTCAGTAACAGTCAGAATATAAGTCCAACTTGAATACCTCTCCAGTGCCTCATGATCTACGAGAGACAACTCTTGTAATGTAAGATTTTGTGTTGACATGATTACATCCCTTTGTCTCAAATCGGTGAACGGAGCATTGTAGGACACGTAAGACCTGCACAGTGTGACATGTGTGACATGTATGTTCTTGCAATATTACAACATATGAATATGAATGATAATTAATAGTGATACACGCATGTAAATAAGTTGTTTAAGATGCTTAAGTGTCGTTGTGATATTACAATTACGCGCGTATTAAAGAAAGTACGCCACGTTTTCAAGACAACTAAAGTTTTCCTGAGTAAATATAATATCTATGTCTCCCTAATTATTAAGAGGGAGTTATAATTTCTGCTGATGTGTGGATGTCACCAAGTCTATCCTCGCTTGTTCTCTTTAAACAATGGTAGGATTTCTCAAGTTGAAACTTTACAAGAATACTTTGTACCAATTCTGTATTTGCTAATCCTTAATATGGTAGCGCACACCACACACAAACAGCAACATCGCCTCACCGGACATCACATAGAACGAACCGCACATATTCACAAAGCCAGGCTATATACTCCACGTTGTCAGGGATTCAACAATAAGTGGTTTTTGCTAGAGTTATGACCCTATATGGGCGATTTTCTTTTTTGTGTCAAAAAACCTTCTAGTTATAAACAATCACGCCGTTAAAATGTGAAAATATAAATATTAGACAACTGACAATGTATGGTGATAAAATTGTGTTTAATTACATCTTAAAGTAACAAAAACGTTTGAAGGTAACTTTCATATTTAGTGAATAATGTACTAACACTAACACTGTGAAAATTGTCAAACCATGATAGATGTACAAGCCTAATTAAATGCTTGAATAAATACTGTACAATCATTTAATTCCGATTGGACGAAATTTCGTTGTTTTTGTAATACATACCATTTTGATAAGGCGTTAATTCGTGGATTTTGCATTTCAGGTAATACATACAATGTTCAAAAATTATTATTCGATAGGATTTCATTTCGTCGTTGAATGTGCACTACGAAATCCACGAAATAAACCCCATGAAAATTAATGATTTAACAGTACTCCTCATTGTTACGTAAAAAGCTATATGTTTTAAGTCGTAAACACATCATGTACGGCAAAACTTCTTTGTACTTTGATGAATTAAAAACGAGAAGAATGGGCAGTCGAACAAGAACCTATGTCATAATGTTTATGTCATTTTAAACATAACAGCACAATGGAGAAGTTGACCTTTATTATTTGTTCTGTATTCTTAATAGTCTTCTTTCGAGGTAAGACATTTTCTGCTGTATTTTTCTCTGAATTTTACATGCTTTGATTGAAACGCAATTGATGTATAGTTAATGCATCAATTAATTGATACCCACACGACCCCGGAGTAGGGCGTTGGATAGCTGAGGGATTGTCCCGAGGTTTAACTTTTCCGGTGTCTTCGCACTGCCGTTTGAGTGCGGGGCTTTAAAGGGGCCTGCCTAACAGATGGCGCGATATTTTTTAAAAAGTATAATTTTCTTACCAAATTAAGTATTTATATAATAGAACATTGTTGACTGTCGCTTTAAGAAATATTTATTGCAAATAATCTATTTTAACCACTTTCAACATCGCGCTCACCAGTGTGTTTTCCTTTTAAACACAGCATAATTTTTCCCTTCAGCATTATTTTTTAGTAATATTATTCACTAGATCGGATTGTAACATAAACAAACTTTAGTCTAAACATCTATGGAGTATTCGGTTTGGTTTAAATTATTTTTCATCACGTGGGAGTAACTTTCAGGCAATTTATATGAGAGTCGTTTAAAATTATATACCGTATTAGTACGGTTAATAACTTTGGAGGCAAAATACTTAAATAATTACAAAATCCTGATGTTTCACAAGTTATATTTATATCAGTGTGCTTGTTTATGGGATATACAGGCATCCATGCGAAAATATAGTGAATATTTAATAATTTTATTTAATTTTTGCTATACGCTGAAACGTGACAAAAGTCCCTTTAAATTGCTTTAAAGCCATGTCTGTTTTACTGGTGTAAGGCGGGAGTAATTTGTGGTGGTTTTATAATCTACAAGGACCTCGGTGAGGTGGCGACAGGGGTTTTCTTGAGATTTGAAAAAGAAAAATCTCCGACCTTCTCCGGGGTTGAGGGCGGGGATTCAGTTCTTAGTGTATTATCCATACAAGAACATTCATCACAGACTATCTTACCAGCAATGTTTCCAGTGACCTCTGGTTGCAATGTGCAAGGTGTACTTTCAAGCTTTATAATGCTGTTCGTTCTATGTCTGATTCTTGCGTGTGTGGCTAGGCGCTGCCGTCGTAACTGTGTAGCTTTGGGTTGTCTGTGCACTACAGTTTTTAGAAGAAATATGGTATCATGTGAGCGGTATACATGTATAATGATTTCTTATTCAAAATATATTTATAATTCTTCCAGCAGAGACTGTTTCTTCAAGAGAAAGTGAATCTTTATTGCTGAGACTACGTGGATATAACAACGATATACACACCTTGGTTAAACGTGGAACATGGTGAGAAGATGGCTGTATTATTAATATTAAATCTTATCATACAAATACATTCAAACATACTAAATGCAGTCACAACTACTCGTATTATTATAAAAAAACCACGTCATCAATTTAAAGTTTACTTTCGGCTTTTTTCTGATAAGATATATAAACCACATGAATACCATTTGTGTACATGCAAATGATATACATGTAATGATATTAAAATCTTTAAGCTGGTTGTTAGTGTTTTTAAAGGATCGCTTTTTGGCTATGGTTTCTTTGCCTCAATTTATGAATTCATAACTTTTTTTTCTATTTCAAAAATATATCTTGAACATCATAATCATGATAATAGCCTAAAATAATTTTATCAAATTTCATTATTTTCTTTGCATATATTTTCAGTTCATTAGTTATTCATTTTGGGAATCTAAAAAGGTTGACTTATATTGGCAAATATTGCAAAACAAAGTCTTTATTATCATTGTTGTTTATCATAATTATCATAATTTTTACTCCGTTTCAGGGGCGATATTTGTTTTACGTGTGGTAGAAGCACCAAGGTAAAAAATGATGAGATCAAAGCCAAAAAGAAGAAAAAGAAGACTAATATATGTGCCAATGCACCGAGTGATTCAGTTTGTAAAATGTTGAAAAGTTTGAAGAGTGTCGGTTTTACAAGTGGTTAAATAATTGATTTGTCAGGCCCGCAGCCACGCCACGTTGTGCTTCGGTAAACGTTGAGAAATACTTAATACCAAAATAAAGCATGGTTTTTATATAACAAAATGTGATTCTAATAGATCCAAGAAAATTTTGCCTCGTTGCAACGTTGTCTCTGAATACGACCCATTTAGTGTTATTTATTAGTTTACTTTATTGTTATGCTCATTTTTATGGAACATTATGTCTACAAGCAACCATGACTTGTACACAGAAATCAACATCAACTCGAAACTCCTCGGCATAAAACATACACGAATGTTAAAAACAGCGGTGATAAGATGTATTATGCTGAAGCCGAATAAACTTTTCTGTATTCTGTATTCTGTTAAAAACAGCACTTGGGCCTGAATTCAGACTAAGACTTAAAATTAACAAAATGTATCATCACTGCCATTTCTTTGCAATTATATTTTTATGCATGTGAAATATAACCTGTGGACCATAATGAAAATTGGTTTATCAATTATGTTATCCACTGACAAAAAAAAACGTTATTATTATTTTTATTATTATTATTATTATAACCTGATTATTTGTTGTTGTCCACTGAACACGCATACTCATTTATATCAAAATCGGCACATATAACAACTTGAGATTCAACAGAAAATTTGACAATGTAAAGTCCAAGTCTGTGATTTAGATTTACAACGTTGGTGAATACGACCCCCTCTCACAATGTCACCGTTGGTTGTATCTACTTTGATTTAAGCTTTACTTTATTGCACAAAATCATGATCAAGTGTGGCTTCCGCTGGCGCAAGTAGAAGTTTACATTGTGCTAGGTAATTGCATCGTCGGATACCCACGGTACACATGAGCCGCGTCATGCGATTTTCTATTCTGAATAGTGTTTGTTTTGACATTTTTTACCAACTAGTTTAAAAGTTATGCACAATTACGTGTCACAACTACTTATAAAAAATATGAAAGTAACGTCGTTTTGACGTCGTCGTTTTAACGTTATGTATGTGCGGTACTTAGGGTGGTAAACTATGACGCATAATGTAAATACAATATAACATAATGTATTATTTAAATGGAATCAGTCAGTAATGTACGCCAATACTTTTTATTTCTTAACATTATATTTTTGTTCAAAATGTCCACGGCCGGTGCAGAAAAAAGACGAAAAAGTATTTGTTGTCAACCAATCCAAACCTAGATCTATGTGATTTACTTACACCACCGTTTACCTTCTTCCAAAATACGACAGAAACAGATGGCACCATGCCTATTACAATCCATAGCAACGTATACGTCCGATGCATAGCAACGTATATATGGTAGCTTAGACGAGCGCAATGATCGAAAACAACACTACTACAAAACACCGCGGCCTTACTCTTACAGTTTGACCGACACTACTTTTTCCGCGATGTCTGCATCACAGTAGCAGGAATTCGCCACCAGTTTGACTCTGATAGTGCTGCAGGGTGTTGAACAAACGAAAATTTCATATATATTAACGAGAGATGGTCCGTAAAAAATTCTCATTTTGCATAAAACGGGGTTCGCCTCGCAGTATATCCAGGTGTTGTATGAACTTTTGATCTTACTAGACTTAAGGATAAGGACAACCAATCAGATCACACCATATTAACGTTTGGTCAGTAACAGTCAGAATATAAGTCCAACTTGAATACCTCTCCAGTGCCTCATGATCTACGAGAGACAACTCTTGTAATGTAAGATTTTGTGTTGACATGATTACATCCCTTTGTCTCAAATCGGTGAACGCAGCATTGTAGGACACGTAAGACCTGCACAGTGTGACATGTGTGACATGTATGTTCTTGCAATATTACAACATATGAATATGAATGATAATTAATAGTGATACACGCATGTAAATAAGTTGTTTAAGATGCTTAAGTGTCGTTGTGATATTACAATTACGCGCGTATTAAAGAAAGTACGCGACGTTTTCAAGACACCTAAAGTTTTCCTGAGTAAATAAAATATCTATGTCTCCCTAATTATTAAGAGGGAGTTATAATTTCTGCTGATGTGTGGATGTCACCAAGTCTATCCTCGCTTGTTCTCTTTAAACAATGGTAGGATTTCTCAAGTTGAAACTTTACAAGAATACTTTGTACCAAGACGGTATTCGTGTAGTTCTGCATACTAATCCTTAATATGGAAGCACACCGCACACAAACAGCAGCATCGCCTCACCATCACATGGAACGAACCGCCCATATTCACAAGGTCAGGCTATATACTCCACGTTGTCAGGGATTCAACAATAGGTGTTTTTTGCTAGAGTAATGACCCTATGTGGGCGACTTTCATTTTTGTGTCAAAAAACCTTCTAGTTATAAACAAACGCGCCGTTAAAATGTAAAAATATAGCTATTAGACAACTGACAATGGATAGTTATAAAATTGTGTCTAATTACATCTTAAATAACAAAAACGTTTTAATGTTACTTTCATAAAGTCAAAGGTGTCCGGTGTTTGGACGTCTTTGATAAAGTGAATAATGTACTAACACTAACACCTTGTAAATTGGCAAACCAAGATAGATGTACAAGCCTAATTAAATGCTTGAATAAATACTGTAAAATCATTTAATTTCGATTGGACGAAATTTCGTTGTTTTTGTAATACATACCATTTTGATGAGGCGTTAATTCGTGGATTTTGCATTTCAGGTAATACATACAATGTTCAAAAATTATTATTCGATAGGATTTCATTTCGTCGTTGAATGTGCACTACGAAATCCACGAAATAAACCCCATGAAAATTAATGATTTAACAGTACTCCTCATTGTTACGTAAAAAGCTATATGTTTTAAGTCGTAAACACATCATGTACGGCAAAACTTCTTTGTACTTTGATGAATTAAAAACGAGAAGGATTGGCAGTCGAGCAAGAACCTATGTCATAATGTTTATGTCATTTTAAACATAACAACATAATGGAGAAGTTGACCTTTATTATTTGTTCTGTATTCTTAATATTCTTCTTTCGAGGTAAGACATTTTCTACTGTATTTTTCTCTGAATTTTACATGCTTTGATTGTAACGCAATTGATGTATAGTTAATGCATCAATTAATTGATACCCACACGACCCCGGAGTAGGGCGTTGGATAGCTGAGGGATTGTCCCGAGGTTTTTCTTTTCCGGTGTCTTCGCACTGCCGTTTGAGTGCGGGGCTTTAAAGGGGCCTGCCTAACAGATGGCGCGATATTTTTTAAAAAGTATAATTTTCTTACCAAATTAAGTATTTATATAATAGAACATTGTTGACTGTCGCTTTAAGAAATATTTATTGCAAATAATCTATTTTAACCACTTTCAACATCGCGCTCACCAGTGTGTTTTCCTTTTAAACACAGCATAATTTTTCCTTTCAGCATTATTTTTGAGTAATATTATTCACTAGATCGGTCTGTAACATAAACAAACTTTAGTCTAAACATATATGGAGTATTCGGTTTGTTTTTAAATTATTTTTCATCACGTGGGAGTAACTTTCAGGCAATTTATATGAGAGTCGTTTAAAATTATATACCGTATTAGTACGGTTAATAACTTTGGAGGCAAAATACTTAAATAATTACAAAATCCTGATGTTTCACAAGTTATATTTATATCAGTGTGCTTGTTTATGGGATATACAGGCATCCATGCGAAAATATAGTGAATATTTAATAATTTTATTTAATTTTTGCTATACGCTGAAACGTGACAAAAGTCCCTTTAAATTGCTTTAAAGCCATGTCTGTTTTACTGGTGTAAGGCGGGAGTAATTTGTGGTGGTTTTATAATCTACAAGGACCTCGGTGAGGTGGCGACAGGGGTTTTCTTGAGATTTGAAAAAGAAAGATCTCCGACCTTCTGCGGGGTTGAGGGCGTGGATTCAGTTCTTAGTGTATTATCCATACAAGAATATTCATCACAGACTATTTTACCAGCAATGTTTCCAGTGACCTCTGGTTGCAATGTGCAAGGTGTACTTTTAAGCTTTATAATGCTGTTCGTTCTATGTCTGATTCTTGCGTGTGTGGCTAGGCGCTGCCGTCGTAACTGTGTAGCTTTGGGTTGTCTGTGCACTACAGTATTTAGTAAAAATATGGTATCATGTGAGCGGTATACATGTACATGTATAATGATTTCTTATTCAAAATATATTTATTATTCTTCCAGCAGAGACTGTTTCTTCAAGAGAAAGTGAATCTTTATTGCTGAGACTACGTGGATATAACAACGATATACACACCCTGGTTAAACGTGGAACATGGTGAGAAGATGCTGTATTATTAATATTAAATCTTATCATACAAATACATTTAAACATACTAAATGCAGTCACAACTACTCGTATTATTATTTAAAAAAAACTAAAAAAACTAAAAAAACACTTTAAGTTTACTTTCGGCTTCTTTCTGATAAGATATTTAAACCACATGAATATCATTTCTGTACATGCAAATGATATACATGTAATGATATTAAAATTGGTTGTTAATGTTTTTAAAGGATCGCCGTTTGGCTATGGTTTCTTTGCCTAAATTTATGAATTCATAACTTTTTTCTGTATTTCAAAAATATATCTTGAACATCATAATCATGATAACAGCCTAAAATAATTTTTATCAAATATCATTAGTTTCTTTGCATATATTTTCAGTTCATTAGTTATTCATTTTGGGAATCTAAAAAGGTTGACTTATATTGGCAAATATTGCTAAACAAAGTCTTTATTATCATTGTTGTTTATTATAATTATCATTATTTTTACTCCGTTTCAGGGGCGATATTTGTTTTACGTGTGGTAGAAGCACCAAGGCAAAAAATGATGAGATCAAAGCCAAAAAGAAGACCAATGTATGTGCCAATGCACCGAGTGATTCAGTTTGTAAAATGTTAAAAAGTTTGAAGAGTGTCGGTTTTACAAGTGGTTAAATACTTGATTTGTCAGACCCGGAGCCACGCCACGTTGTGCTTCGGTAAACGGTGAGAAATACTTAATACCAAAATAAATCATGTTTTTATAAAAAAAACGTGTGACTCAAGAAAATACCCTCAAGGCAATATTTGCCTCGTTGCAACGTTGTCTCTGAATACGACCCTTTTAGTGTTATTTATTAGTTTGTTTCATTGTTATGCTCATTTTTATGGAACATTATGTCTACAAGCAATCATTACTTGTACACAGAAATCAACGTCAACTCGAAACTTCTCGGCATAAAACATACACGAACGTTAAAAACAGCACTGGTGCCTGAATTCAGACTAAGACTTAAAATTAACAAAATTTATCATCACTGCCATTTCTTTGCAATTATATTTTTATGCATGTGAAATATAACCTGTGGGCCATAATGAAAATTGGTTTATCAATTATGTTATCCACTGACAAAAAAAACGTTATTAATATTATTTTTATTATTTTTATTATTATTATTATTATTATAACCTGATTATTTGTTGTTGTCCACTGAACACGCATACTCATTTATATCAAAATCGGCACATATAACAACTTGAGATCCAACAAAAAATTTGACAATGTAAAGTCCAAGTCTGTGATTTAGATTTACAACGTTGGTGAATACGGCCCCTGTATTCTTACTCCTCTCACAATGTCCACGTTAGTTGTATCTACTTTGATTTAAGCTTTACTTTACTGCACAAAATCATGTTGAATGGTGGCTATCGCAAGTAGGAGTTTACACTGTGCTAGGTAATTTGGCTTTACTTGGATATTGTTTGTTACCTGCAAAATGTTTAGATCACCAATCTCCCTCGGTCTACGAGTATGTACAGGAATTTACTACAGGTAATGTTCAAGAAAGATAAGGGTCATTTTCTATACTTCTCATACTTAGTGACACCGTTTTTAATTTCCAAGTACTCCTATTTTCGTTGTTAATTTCTGTTTTTCAAGTTCACCTAACTTTGAACAAAGGTATACTGGATTCATTTTATGATCTTCTGTCCCATATTTATAACCACTAGAATTAATACAATCCTTGTTTATGCATCTAAATTCCCTTTAAATCACATTTAAGTGCATATTGTGACATGTTTTGCCTTAATATCATTCCTATTTTGGATTTATAATAATAATAATAATAATAATAATAATAATAATAATAATAATAATAATAATAATAATAAAAATAAAAATTATAAAAAATAATTAAAAAAATAATAAGACTACATGTAGTTTACCTGGCCCCCACCTAAATACGCCCCTTGAATATCACTCCAGATCCAATCTATGAGATACAACTCTCGTAAATGTAAGGACGTAACGCACGCAACTGAGTACGTTCGTAATTTCGTACACTCGCTGTAAAACAGTAGTTGATACTTCTTTCTATTTCACTCGATACATAACATATCATATACCAAACTATTCATTATAAAATTGTCTACATTGTCATTTTAATTTGAGTTCATGTAGAATAGTATGTAGCCGTCTAATTGGAGACAATGCCCGACAGATATACAAAATTCCGTGTGCAATTTGTAACACAAAATATTGGTCGTCGGCATAAAATAACAGCCGTTTTATTCAAAATGTCATTAAATTTGTGGGATACTTCACTGAGTGACACCAGAAGTGACGTGTTTTAATATACTATCGTGAAAAATCACGGGTGCAAAAAATAAAAAAGTTAAATAATAAACTGGTAACACGAAAAAAGTGCAAATTTTCAAAAAAATGCTGAAATTTTTTCGAAGACGCATGATTAGAACGCAATTATTTTTTCATTTTTATAAATAAAATAATTATGATTTCGTTTTAATAATATTATTGTTGATTTATGATAAAAAATAAAATCCCAATGCATTCTAGCCAATACTTACCGAGATTATTAGAATGAAATATGTGGAGGAAAATTGTCCTACTCGCGCGTTTTAACGATACGTTGTGGCACAGACCATTTTCGAAACTCAATAATTTTATTATAAGTCATAGAACGTAAAATTAAATTAAAATTTGAAATATTATCAGAGTGAAATTTTTACTTTTAAAAATTCTATACGATTGCTCTTAAAATAAGCCCGACACACTTGATTCAATGTGTGGAGGAAGATTGTCCTACGGCAGAATTTTGCGACGTTTTGGACGTTTTATGCAACGCAAGTTTTTTTAGTGGATGAACTACATGACCAAAATAATTATTTTGAGCGATATTACGCATAGGCATGCAATGCATTTTGTACCCGTATATTCTAGAACAGTGTGGTGTTTTTTCTTCATAAAACAGTACATAGATAAGTGTGTTAGGGGTTGAATACGTGAGTGAGTAAGGTACTTGTCAGATAGACAACGAGTGAATAAGCGTTAAATTGAACAAGCGGGATATATTTCTACCGAAAGACACCCAATATTTTTTAATTAAAAACGATGTTATTGACAGATAAATATATTGTAGTTTTCGACATTGTAAACATTTGCAGAATTAAACAGTAATATTTAGGTCATGAATAAGACTAGTATTACGCAAAGTAAGTTATGCGGACGTAAAATGACGTTACACAGACGTACCCAATATCGTGCGTTACGTCATGATTTTGTTATGATGTGATTACGTCCCTTTGTCTCAAACTGGTGAACGAAGCATTATAGCGCGCATAACGCGCACATGTCTGTTCTTGCAATATTACAATATACGGATTTGAATAGCAATTAAAAGTAATGCATGCATGCAAATAAGTTGTTTAGCATGTGCAATACATACACACGTGTATTGAAGTGCGGGATTATGCGGCGTTTCAAAGAATGCTATATAATATTTCCTAAACATAGTTTCCAAAATAAGAACGTATTTCGCGCTGGGTGTTGGTATGGATGGATGCCACCAATTGAGTTTGTTCCCACTTGTTCTCTTTAACCAATGATCGGATTTCTCTGAAATTTTACAAGAATACTTTATACCAAGATACGGAATTCCGTTAGGGCCATCGCCTATGAGTCGTGTAATCTGGAACGCGAAAATACGAAGATACGAAAGCACGAAGACGAAGATACGAATGTACGAAGACGGAAACACGAAAGTACCAAGACGAAGCTACGAACGTACGAAGACGAAGATACGAAAGTACGAAAACTCGAAAGTACGAAGACGAAGATACGAAAGTACGAAGACGAAGATACGAAATTGCTTAGCGTTTTCATCATCGTACTTTCGTGTTTTCGCGTTTTCGTGTTTTCGTGTTTTCGCGATGTATTTAAACAATAAATATTCAATTCCGTAAAATATAATATACAATTATCCTTAACTATTAATTAAAGTGATTACCGTCGTTCTCTGTCTCCGAGTCAGATCTTTTCCGGCAGAGGAAATCCGATTGATTTTCAAATGGAGAACATTCGTTTGCCCACGTGCACCGGAAGGCGAAAACGCGAAAACGCGAAAGTACGAAGATGAAGACGAAGATACGAAATTGTTTCGCGTTTTCGTCATCGTTCTTTCGCGTTTTCGTCTTCGTACTGTCGTATCTTCGTCATCGTACTTTCGTGTTTTCGCGTTTCTGATAACTTTATTAAAAGGCGAAACTGTATATTGGCCCTAACGGAATTTCGTACTTATTACATCTTAAGTAACAAAAACGTTTTAATGTACCTTTCATAAAGTGAATAATGTACTAACACTAACACCTTGTAAATTGTCAAACCATGATAGATGTACAAGCCTAATTAAATGCTTGAATAAATACTGTTAAATCATTTAATTCCGATGGGACGAAATTTCGTCGTTTTGGTAACACTTTCCCTTTTGATGAGGCGTTGATTCGTGGATTTTGCATTTCAGGTAATAAATGCAAGGGTCAAAAATATTATTCAATAGGATTTGATTTCGTGGTTGAATGTGCATTCCAAAATCCACGAAATTAACCCCTCATTGTTACGTTAAAAGCTTTGTTTTAAGTCGTAAACACATCATGTACGGCAAAACTTCTTTGTACTTTGATGAATTAAAAACGAGAAGAATGGGCAGTCGAACAAGAACCTATGTCATAATGTTTACGACATTTTAAACATAACAGCACAATGGAGAAGTTGACCTTTATTATTTGTTCTGTATTCTTAATAGTCTTCTTTCGAGGTAAGACATTTTCTGCTGTATTTTTCTCTGAATTTTACTTGCTTTGATTGAAACGCAATTGATGTATAGTTAATGCATCAATTAATTGATACCCACACGACCCCGGAGTAGGGCGTTGGATAGCTGAGGGATTGTCCCGAGGTTTTACTTTTCCGGTGTCTTCGCACTGCCGTTTGAGTGCGGGGCTTTAAAGGGGCCTGCCTAACAGATGGCGCGATATTTTTTAAAAAGTATAATTTTCTTACCAAATTAAGTATTTATATAATAGAACATTGTTGACTGTCGCTTTAAGAAATATTTATTGCAAATAATCTATTTTAACCACTTTCAACATCGCGCTCACCAGTGTGTTTTCCTTTTAAACACAGCATAATTTTTCCTTTCAGCATTATTTTTGAGTAATATTATTCACTAGATCGGATTGTAACATAAACAAACTTTAGTCTAAACATCTATGGAGTATTCGGTTTGTTTTTAAATTATTTTTCATCACGTGGGAGTAACTTTCAGGCAATTTATATGAGAGTCGTTTAAAATTATATACCGTATTAGTACGGTTAATAACTTTGGAGGCAAAATACTTAAATAATTACAAAATCCTGATGTTTCACAAGTTATATTTATATCAGTGTGCTTGTTTATGGGATATACAGGCATCCATGCGAAAATATAGTGAATATTTAATAATTTTATTTAATTTTTGCTATACGCTGAAACGTGACAAAAGTCCCTTTAAATTGCTTTAAAGCCATGTCTGTTTTACTGGTGTAAGGCGGGAGTAATTTGTGGCGGTTTTATAATCTACAAGGACCTTGGTGAGGTGGCGACAGGGGTTTTCTTGAGATTTGAAAAAGAAAAATCTCCGACCTTCTCCGGGGTTGAGGGCGGGGATTCAGTTCTTAGTGTATTATCCATACAAGAACATTCATCACAGACTATCTTACCAGCAATGTTTCCAGTGACCTCTGGTTGCAATGTGCAAGGTGTACTTTCAAGCTTTATAATGCTGTTCGTTCTATGTCTAATTCTTGCGTGTGTGGCTAGGCGCTGCCGTCGTAACTGTGTAGCTTTGGATTGTCTGTGCACTACAGTTTTTAGAACAAATATGGTATCATGTGAGCGGTATACATGTATAATGATTTCTTATTCAAAATATATTTATAATTCTTCCAGCAGAGACTGTTTCTTCAAGAGAAAGTGAATCTTTATTGCTGAGAATACGTGGATATAACAACGATATACACACCTTGGTTAAACGTGGAACATGGTGAGAAGATGCTGTATTATTAATATTAAATCTTATCATACAAATACATTTAAACATACTAAATGCAGTCACAACTACTCGTATTATTATCAAAAAAAACACGTCATCAATTTAAAGTTTACATTCGGCTTTTTTCTGATAAGATATATAAACCACATGAATACCATTTGTGTACATGCAAATGATATACATGTAATGATATTAAAATCTTTAAGCTGGTTGTTAGTGTTTTTAAAGGATCGCTTTTTGGCTATGGTTTCTTTGCCTCAATTTATAAATTCATAACTTTTTTTTCTATTTCAAAAATATATCTTGAACATCATAATCATGATAATAGCCTAAAATAATTTTATCAAATTTCATTATTTTCTTTGCATATATTTTCAGTTCATTAGTTATTCATTTTGGGAATCTAAAAAGGTTGACTTATATTGGCAAATATTGCAAAACAAAGTCTTTATTATCATTGTTGTTTATCATAATTATCATAATTTTTACTCCGTTTCAGGGGCGATATTTGTTTTACGTGTGGTAGAAGCACCAAGGTAAAAAATGATGAGATCAAAGCCAAAAAGAAGAAAAAGAAGACTAATATATGTGCCAATGCACCGAGTGATTCAGTTTGTAAAATGTTGAAAAGTTTGAAGAGTGTCGGTTTTACAAGTGGTTAAATACTTGATTTGTCAGGCCCGCAGCCACGCCACGTTGTGCTTCGGTAAACGTTGAGAAATACTTAATACCAAAATAAATCATGTTTTTATAATAAAACGTGTGACTCAAGAAAATACCCTCAAGGCAATATTTGCCTCGTTGTAACGTTGTCCCTGGATACGACCCTTTTAGTGTTATTTATTAGTTTGTTTTATTGTTATGTTCATGTTTACTGAACATTATGTCTACAAGCAACCATTACTTGTACACATCAACGTCAACTTGGATCTCCTCGGCATAAAATACACGAATGTTAAAAACAGTACTAGGGCCTGAACTCAGACTAAGACTTAAAATTAACAAAATGTATCATCACTGCTGCCATTTCTTTGCAATTATATTTTTATGCATGTGAAATATAACCTGTGGACCATAATGAAAATTGGTTTACCAATTATGTTATCCACTGACAATAAAAACGTTATGATGATGATTAGTATTATTATTTTTATTATTATTATAACCTGATTATTTGTTGTTGTCCACTGAACACGCATACTCATTTATATCAAAATCGGCACATATAACAACTTGAGATCCAACAAAAAATTTGACAATGTAAAGTCCAAGTCTGTGATTTAGATTTACAACGTTGGTGAATACGGCCCCTGTATTCTTACTCCTCTCACAATGTCCACGTTGGTTGTATCTACTTTGATTTAAGCTTTACTTTACTTCACAAAATCATGATCAAGGGTGGCTATCGCAAGTAGGAGTTTACACTGTGCTAGGTAATGTGGCTTTACTTGGATATTGTTTGTTACCTGGAAAATGTTTAGATCACCAATCTCCCTCGGTCTACGAGTATGTACAGGAATTTACTACAGGTAATGTTCAAGAAAGATAAGGGTCATTTTCTATACTTCTCATACTTAGTGACACCGTTTTTAATTTCCAAGTACTCCTATTTTCGTTGTTAATTTCTGTTTTTTCAAGTTCACCTAACTTTGAACAAAGGTATACTGGATTCATTTTATGATCTTCTGTCCCATATTTATAACCACTAGAATTAATACAATCCTTGTTTATGCATCTAAATTCCCTTTAAATCACATTTAAGTGCATATTGTGACATGTTTTGCCTTAATAATAATAATAATAATAATAATAATAATAATAATAATAATAATAATAATAATAAAAATTATAAAAAAATAAATAATGAAAATAATAAGACCACATGTAGTTTACCTAGCTCCCACCTAAATACGCCCCTTGAATACCACTCCAGGTCCAATCTACGAGATACAACTATCGTAAATGTAAGATTTTGTTATGATGTGATTACGTCCCTTTGTCTCAAACTGGTCAGCGAAGCATTATAGGGCTCATAAGGGCGCACGTGTCTGTTCTTGCAATATTACAATATACGGATTTGAATAATAATTAAAAGTAATGCATGCATGCAAATAAGTTGTTTAGCATGTGCAATACATACACACGTGTATTGAAGTGCGGGATTATGCGGCGTTTCAAAGAATGCTATATAATATTTCCTAAACATAGTTTCCAAAATAAGAACGTATTTCGCGCTGGGTGTTGGTATGGATGGATGCCACCAATTGAGTTTGTTCCCACTTGTTCTCTTTAACCAATGATCGGATTTCTCTGAAATTTTACAAGAATACTTTATACCTAGATACGGAATTCCGTTAGGGCCATCGCCTATGAGTCGTGTAATCTGGAACGCGAAAATACGAAGATACGAAAGCACGAAGACGAAGATACGAAAGTACGAAGACGAAAACACGAAAGTACGAAGACGAAAGTACGAAAACTCGAAAGTACGAAGACGAAGATACGAAAGTACGAAGACGAAGATACGAAATTGCTTAGCGTTTTCATCATCGTACTTTCGTGTTTTCGCGTTTTCGCGTTTTCGTGTTTTCGTGTTTTCGCGATGGATTTAAACAATAAATATTCAATTCCGTAAAATATAATATACAATTATCCTTTACTATTAATTAAAGTGACTACCGTCGTTCTTTGTCTCCGAGTCAGACATCTTTTCCGGCAGAAGTAATCCGATTGATTTTCAAATGGAGAACATCCGTTTGCCCATGTGCACCGGAAGGCGAAAACGCGAAAACGCGAAAGTTCGAAGATGAAGATACGAAATTGTTTCGCGTTTTCGTCATCGTTCTTTCGCGTTTTCGTCTTCGTACTGTCGTATCTTCGTCATCGTACTTTCGTGTTTTCGTGTTTTCGCGTTTCTGATAACTTTATTAAAAGGCGAAACTGTATATTGGCCCTAACGGAATTTCGTACTTATTACATCTTAAGTAACAAAAACGTTTTAATGTTCCTTTCAGAAAGTGAATAATGTACTAACACTAACACCTTGTAAATTGTCAAACCATGATAGATGTACAAGCCTAATTAAATGCTTGAATAAATACTGTTAAATCATTTAATTCCGATGGGACGAAATTTCGTCGTTTTGGTAACACTTTCCCTTTTGATGAGGCGTTGATTCGTGGATTTTGCATTTCAGGTAATAAATGCAAGGGTCAAAAATATTATTCAATAGGATTTGATTTCGTGGTTGAATGTGCATTCCAAAATCCACGAAATTAACCCCTCATTGTTACGTTAAAAGCTTTGTTTTAAGTCGTACGGAAACGCATCATGTACGGCAAAACTTCTTTGTACTTTGATGAATTAAAAACAAGCAGAATGGGCAGTCGAGCAAGAACCTATGTCATAATTGTATGTAATTTTATGTACATAACATCACAATGGAGAAGTTGATGTTTATAATTGGTTCTGTATTCTTATTATTGATACTTCAAGGTAAGACATTTTCTTCATATCGATGGCTTAGAATGAGAAGGTCGTAAGTACAAAATCGATATTTTGAGAAAACACGGAAAACTCTCCGATATTTAGACTTTATGTATGGTAAAACAGGCTCTTTCGTCTTCAGTTGGGTCAACATGGCAAGTACCGATTTTCATGAAAATAGGCTCATAAGAAGCGATTTCTAATATGTTTGAGTCTTATAAGGTCGTAAGTAGTAGTTACGACCTTCTCATTCTAAGCCAGCGGTATGTCTTTTAGTTTCGTTAATAAACATGCATGTTGTGATTGTAACTCAGTTGATGTGTACGTTTAAAATCAGTATTTATTGTCGATTCAATAAGTAATACTAATGAGGAATCTATCTCATTCGAAAGAATAAGACGGTCCCGGGGTTTTCCCTTTCCGTCGCTTCGCACTGCCGTTTTGGTGCGAGCTTTTAAATTTGTTTCGCGTAAAAATATCCAGTCGCCTCTGTTTGGAATGCAAAGTGTTCTTTCAAGATATGAAGCTGTTCGTTCTATGTCTAACTTTTGCGCGTGTGGCTTTGGTTTGTGACCTACTATTTAGTAAAAGGGACGGTCACAGCTGAGTGGAATACATGACTTATTCCAAATATATTTATTATTCTTCCAGCGGAGACTGTTTCTACGAGAGAAAGTGAATCCTTATTTCTGAGACTACGTGAACATAGCAACGACATTCACACCCTGGTCAAACGAGGTGCATGGTGAGCAGATGTTGTATTATCAATTATTTTATCATGCAACTACATTCAAACATTCTAAATGCTGTCACAACTACTAGAATTAGTATTAAAAGAACAAGTTTACTTTTGGCTTCAATTTGTATATTTAAACCGCATAAATATCATCTGCGTACATGCAAATGATAAACAATGTCATGTATAGGGCATTCTGAAAGTTCTGATAAACTGACCGATAACTTTTTATTGGTAAGTCAGATATATTTGAAGTAAACATTTTCGGAAAAAGCATTCTTTCAGCAAAACATCGATATCAAATGTATTATTCTAAGACTGATACTTTTAAATTTTTCTGTATTTGAACAATACATGGTTTCAGGGAATTGCTGAAATCGCTCTTAAATGTGCAAGTTAATCGCACACATTTTCCGTGATTTCTCCCTGAATAACACACGGTTTGCTCAGAATTCTGTGTACCGATAACTCTTTTAACTGCGAATAAATGTGTTTACTTTGTTTCGTTCGGACCCTGCAAAAATAATTTTAAAACAAGCGATACTTACTTCCGCGAGTTTGGAGCTCATAAACACAGACAGCTGTCTTCGTAGTGCCATCTGATTTCCATGTATCGGGTTGTACGGTGTGTTATTTTTATTAAATTATTATTAGTTTTACTATTGTTATCTTTATATTACCACATTTCAGGGGCAATACCTGTTTTACGTGTGGGAGAACCACCAAGCGTAGAAAATATGAGATGAAAGAAAAGAAGAAGAAGACTGATATAGTGATTCAGTTTGTAAAATGTTGAAAAGTTTGAAGAGCATCGGCTTTACAAGTGGTTAAATTCTTACTTTAACAGGCCCGTAGCCAGGCATTGTCGTGCATCGGTACTCGTTGAGAAATACTTATTACCAAAACAAAGCATGGTATATATAACAAAACGTGATTCTAATAGACCCAAGAAAATATTTGCCTCGTTGCAACGTTGTCTCTGGATAGGCCATTTGTGTGTTATTTATAAGTACTCCTATTTTCGTTGTTAATTTCTGGTTTTTCAAGTTCAACTTTGAACGAAGATAAACTGGGTTCATTTTATGATCGTCTGTCCAATATTTATAACCACTAGAATTAATACATTCCTTGTGTATGCATCTAACTCCCATTCAAATCAAATCTAAGTGCATCTTGTGACATGTTTCGCTTGATCACTCCTATTTGGATTTCCTTCTCATGGACATCATTATTTCGAACCCTATATGTCAGGATTGTACAATCCTAATCTGCCTCGAAGGCTCATACATTGATTTTATAATACAAAAATAAACACATATAAACATTATTTCATTATTAAGTTTATCTATTTGTTTATTAATTTAAAAAACAAATGGTGTATTTGCCGTTTTTAAAATACGTTTCGTCCATGGAGAGTTAAAGATGGGTTCACTTACATTCTAACGTAGACATTGGACAATAACATAAAATGCAAGCAAAAAAAAAGAAAGTTTGCGTGAGTCGGTAAAATAATAAACCAAGTAAATCACCCAATGGTGTAATCTGGCTGACGACATGTGGCTACTAATGTATTAATTAACAATCGTGAAAGCTCGGCCATTTCTGTGTGTTTCCGGCTAATACATTGTACATGTATTTTTTTTATTTTGCATTGCATAAACACGAGGTGACTAGATTGCCGTATTAACTACGATATCATTAACTACCAAGTTATTATAGGCTGGTACCACGTGTCCTTCTCCAAAAGATTAGATTGCAGATTGAATCGAAAATGAGGCTGTCGGACCAGTTCAAGCTACTAGTCAATCCTGAATGCTCTGTCATTTTTGTTTGTCTCCGGTAAATACGACTATTCAAAATGGCTACACGTTGGTGCAACGGAAGAATGAGGAAATACTGGATAATCAGAAGCAAAAAATAATGTTTCCATGAAATTTTACACCCCTTACAACAGAGATAAACATATGTCGTCAAACAAATACCTACATTGCCACGTATTTTTACTGACGATGCAGATCTAAAGTTACATCAGTTCACTTGTTTCGTTTTCTGCTGACAAAGCGATACTGGGACAATCCTTCTATGGATAAGGCCATACCAAATCGTTTCTTTGTTTAGCGTCCGAGGACGGATATGTTTGGGCATCTTCGGAAAGAAAATATTATACATCTTCAAATCCTTTGATACATTGCTTTCATATTTATCATACATATTCACCATCATATCCCCAGCCCATACACAGCTACATAGCTTTTAAACAAACACGTTTTAAGTTATTTCAGTAAGTTATTATGATTGACAATGTTTGATAGCTGTATTTGTTAGTCATAGGCCTACATGTATCATGACGAGAATAGAAGTCATATGACTTGTTTTTTCGTGTTTTTTTTGTCTCAGGATAGCTAGATAGGTTTTCGAACTAAGGGCGGACGCAATGCGAAAATGCGATTAGGTATGGCCTAACAGAAAGTGACAAAATATTGACCTCGATGTAGAGCTAGTATCCCAATAAGTTATACACTTTAATACTGTATTAGGTTTATTCGACGAGTAAACGATTTGTTTGCTTATAAATGCGCACTATATATGTGTATATGTGTTGCTTGCAGCACATATAAAGATGCATCTCTTGACAAAATTTACAACTTCAATACATGCCATAGCAACTAAAGACTGCCTCTGTAAGTAATAAGTTGTCAAGCCAATTTGAACGGGTTCTCGGGTTTCACGCTTTATTATCAAAACCCGTTTAATACTTTGCACCATCGTGGCTATTTAGCCCTTATATTAAAGCCATTAAAAAGAGTCGATACCTTATATCAAGAGTCCAAACTATAGTCTAATTACTTAGGTGCTTATGAATTTGTATATTGAATAAAATAAGGCAGATTCTAATTTAATTTACTCAGGTGATTTCTAAATTCAGAAAACCACAAACACAGGTTTGACTACTAATACTAGTATATATCACTGGCTTAGAATGAGAAGATCGTACGTAGAAACCAATATTGAAATATCAGTATGAAAAAAAACCAAGAAAAAACCGTCTGAAAATTACTCTTTACTTGTGGAACAACTAAATTATCATTTTTATTTATTAAATTTCAGTTTGGTCAACATGACAAGCTCGATATACATGGAAAAATACCCATATGAAGCGCCGCATGGTGCATATTTCAAATATGTATTGATCAGTCTTATAAGGTTGTAAGTAGTAGTTACAACCTTCTCATTCTAAGCCAGCGATATTTATGTGCCTCCATTCGGATTGGAACCCGGGTCACTAGGTTAGACAACAAGCGCACTAAACACTGAGCTCATGAGGAACACATAGTTTATGGATACACCCCAGACTTCGCAACGAGGAAGCGACCGATAGATACACATACCTAAGTATCCGGACAGACATAGAACGCGGATAATGTCTGCCTTCTGATGCTGAGTTTTCAGTAAAGCTATCTCGCTTACATGTTCATTTCTTTTTCCCAGAAAGACATAATCTATTACTTTCAATTAAAAACACACAACTTTAATAAATTAGCCAAACTCTTCCTGCATTGAGTGTATAAAAGGCTCACAGCATACCCTCAGCCGTCATATCTTGTGCATCTCTTTCAACGTACACTTGCAACCATCAGCTCAACAAACATCATGGCGTCGACTCTAATGACCCTCATTGTCGCTATTCTGGTTGCCGTATCGACTGGTACCCCTGTTAGACCAGCCACCGTTGAAGACAGGGTTCAACAGTTAGAAGACACAGCTGAACTTGAACATGACGTGATCAACAGAATCGACACACGCCTAGCAGTCTTAGAAAACCTCGTTGCTGGTTTACTGGGAGTGAATGCTACAGATGCTCAACGTTCCAATGGAACCTTATTGGGTGAAACAAACTTTGGAAATCTTCAAGATAAACTCAGTCAACAACTGTCACGGTTAACAAATGGTCCAATGCCTCTATTACCCGGGAATATCGCAAATCGTAAGTGCACTTACTTCATCAATATTTTGTTTCGTATTTTCTTATATCTGTAGCATTCAGTGGCACTCGACCGGAGATTAATTTTTATAAATAGCCATGGCCTATGATTAACCTGCGGCCTTGAGCCGCAGGTTATATTTGTATGCAACAAGAAAAATTTCCATGTAGGGGCACGTGACATGTTCTGGATGGTTTACCATTTCAAAAAAAAAAATCCAAAAAAAATCAGCATTTTTTAAGAATGTCGTGAACCAGACTAATACCATTTTTTTATTTTTTTTATTGAGATTCGTATAGATCTATTTTATTTTATTTTAAAATAAAGTATTAACCATAATTTACCCCTTTAAGTAATAATTAATAAGAAAAAAATGTGTTGCGAAATGTGTTTTAACGCGCACTTGACCTTTCGTTAGTCTGGTTCACGCGTTCAAAACTAAATCCAAAAAAAATGAAGCACTTTGTGCGAATGTCGTAAACCAGACTAGATCGATCACTATTATTTTATTTTTTATTTAAAATAAAGTAATGTAAGTTAATAACTATAATTATTTGTTTTACCCCTTTAAGTAATTAAAAATAAGAAAAAATGTGTTTCGATATGTGTTTTCGCGTGCACCTGCAGCTCCTAGATCTCCGTTAACTAGGTCAGGACGCGTCGGCATTAAACACCCAAATCTTACCCAAATCTTAACCAAATAGTAACGTTTTTACCCAAATACTTGTATTTAACTTACAATATGGGGTTGATTAACTATATTACGCATTTTAATGACCAGTGATGACTAAATAAACGTAAACTAGCAAGTTTTTCGGCAAGACTCGGCCCAGAATCATTTCGAACCGCCGTTTGTCCATAATATTTGCACGTCGTGAGAATCGCTTTATTTTACTTTCTGACTCTACGGGCGCCGATATCAAATATACAAAAGTATGAACGTTTTTTTTACCCAAATACTTGTATTTAATAAACTATTTGTCGTAAATAAACTATATTAAGCATTTGAATAACTAATAATGAAAATAGCACCATTTTTCGGTAAATTATACTAGGTAAATATACCCAAACACACATACTGCCAAGGGAGATGATTCCGGACAGGAGAAGCTTCCGGACAAACGGTCGTAGACGGTTTACTCAGTTAAATAATTCATTGATATTGGTATCAAATCACTCAGGTGCGTATTTAAAGGAAATTTGGAAGAAAACAAAAATCAAAATCAACAAATAATTACTCATATACCGAAAATATCGTCTGCTGTTGTGATTTTGACATCAGCACCGCCGGGGGGGGGTAAACAAATTTAGTGCGCATGCGCAATATAGCGCATGCACAGCGCGAGCGACAATGATTTTATGCTGTTCAATTATTTAGTACAAAATCGTGGCCGAGTGGTTAAGCAGCTCGATTAGTAATTATCTGATGCTAAGGTCCAGCGATCGAATCACGGCGGCGCCAAAAAAAAATATTTTTTTTTAATTTTTATTTTTTCTTCCAGCATTTACTTTAGCGCAAAAGACCTGTCACGAGCACCCCCTGGGTTGAAAACATGTGCGTCACGTGTTGTCATGTCGTAAATATTGACATATTTTTGCATGATTGTGAAGAAGGAACCCTGTTCTAAATATTTCCTGGTAATATGTTTCTAAATATTCGTCGCGGAATATTCGAAGCAGACTGTCCGGTATATCTACGGTAATATCGTTGAAAATAGCACAAAAGTGCCCCTTTTCAGGCCCCAATATTTTGCTGTTCACGTGACGTCATTTTTCGGGAAACCTATTTTTAGCAAAGATCCTGAACCAAGGTATTTGTAAACACAAAAAAATCTGAGAAAAAATCTATTTTTAACTCCAGGGGAAGCTATTTATGCGATTTCTGTCCGGAACCTTCTCCTTTGCCAGTAAGCCTACTCAATCAGAGAGGTTTGTAAAATTCCGCATTTTTCGGCGGGGACTTGGACTTTTAATTGTTTCTTTGGCTCACGTGTGTGCATTGCTCATTGTACACGTATCGTGTTGTTACTGATGCGAGTCTTTGCTCAGCTGGTAAAGTGTGCTGCCTCCCCTGTCCGAGTTCCTCATACCTTTATATCAAGCCTTATTAACATCTTAAAAAGTTCTAGTTTTTAAAATTATAAAAAAATGTCTCTCACAATACTGGTCTGTAAAACAATTGGCCGCAGGAACTATTTAACTTGTATATATTAATACATGAATGCATTATAGGTCATGGCTATTTATAAAATGTTTAAATGTTCCGATAGAGTGCCAGTGAATTCATTCTCATTCGCCAGACAACACATAATTCATCGTATACACATGCAACTTAATCTTTTGGGAATGACACTGTTAGTTCAATTGTAAGGGGATTTAAAAATGTCGTGTTTCAAATCTGCAGGAACGGACGCTTGGTATAAATTCTACTTTAACGATACCTGCATCAACATACTTATAAAGCTTGTTTCCACACGGCCCCAAGTACAGTTAAATATTGCTTGAATCAAAAGATTTACTTATTACGAACACGCTTTTATCTATGTTATGAACCCTGTGCACTTTGGTTAAATATGAGATTGAACATGTATTCATCCATGTACTGTTTTATCAAAACATTTACGAAAATCGTACTGTATGCTTACTTTCATATTTGAATAATGAATGATTCTTTTAAAACCACGTATTGAGCACAGATATTGTTTGTAGGCGTTTGTTGATCGAGTAGTGTGCACCTAAGTTTACCGATTTCTGAACTAATGAGGGAACTATCCCATTCGAAAGAATAGCGGGATTACAGTTAACTCAGTATACCCAGTTAAACATAGAGATAGAGATTAACATAGTTACCTGACGGGCGAGCTTATGTAAACAACCGTTATCAATTAACTTTGAACGGACTGTAAGTGATTTGATAAAGCAGTAGTACAAAATAAAGAGTAAATAACAAGGGCGACCACCCATAATATGGCATTTTGTTGAGCCAAGTTTTGTAATTGCATTCTCTCCCCTTGTTAATAATTGGAAAATAATACGCGATTATTATTATTGTGATGGAAACAGAATATGATAAATGAATTTATAATCGTGTACCTATGCAGTAAAGTGTCATTACTGTCTCAACCAATACAAGTTAGTCTTGGTTCATATTTTGTGTGGAGAAGCCTATCGCTTCTTGGTATTGGCTAGGTTGACGGACCGTCTTGTATCCACCTCAAACTGTAATAGTCCTAAACGGTTCCAATCCTAGAACAAACACTAACTAAATGAGGGGTGACCCAAATTTATGTGCCCTTATTCCGAACTTGACGCGAGATCTTGGATCCTGATTCGATTCTACAGTTGACTAGTGAATGTCAATCATTTCCTTTTATTTGTTGTGTGGAGAAGTTGTCCGCTCATTGCAGAATATTTAGTACTGGATGATCATTAATTCCAGACAATTCCGTGAATCAACTGCTATACACTTCCGGTGTTACAACCTGACACCCGGTGTCTGTTGCCTAAGCAAAGCCCTACCGAGCGACTTCATTCACAGTTACCAACATTTCAATTATTTCCCTTGGAAAGCGCTACGTAGCGCTTTGCTTAGGCAATGGACACCCAGTGACCACATTACAAAAACAATTTCAGTTAATATTTAGTGATTATAAATTACGTATGATTGTTTTCAAATCTTTTAGGTGCCGCCCCTGGAACCACTGTTGCTTTCCACGCATATGCCAGCACCAATCGAGTATTTTCACCCAATGAAGTGGTTATATTCGACACAGCACCACTTAATACAGGCAATGGTTACACAACCGGTGACGGACTTTTTGACGCCCCAGCCAGTGGTGTGTACGTCTTCACATGGACCGTGTCCAACAATCAGTACAACACACATCCTCTCACTACTAATCTCATTGTTAACGGAATCCCGCGAGGAATTATCACGTCGGACGCGGATTTCCGCGGTGATAGTCCGAGCACCGGAGTTGGCGCACATCCGGCAACTGGTGTAGTCGTGACGTATGTTCAAGCCGGGGAACATGTCTTCATCCGTATGATCAATAGAAGCGGTACTACGTCAACACTGGAGAGCAATGCTTTGACAAGGTCTACGTTCTCTGGCTGGCTTTTATTCTAAACTGTCATACCCTAGACTGGTACCACGTGTCGTACTCCTAATTGAGTCGGGACCAGTTCAATCATACCCTGGACACTATCATGTTATTGATGGACCATCCTTTATTTACTACTGTTCGAATTCTACGTTGTTTTGGTTAGCCTTTACTCTACATTGTCTATAACTATTTTTCGTCATATCTAGACACAATTTGCTATTTTGATGTAGATATACATGTATACCTATCGTCATTTTGTATTTTTAGTATCTTAATGTATGACAACTGTTATAGTCTAACTCAGTTTTGTAATGCGACACTTTGGATACGTATTACTAGAATAAGGGACATAGTGTACGAATTACGTCTGCTGCTACATTTACATTCGTTTACCATTGTGCTAAATTTTATTTCATGGCTCTACGTGTTTTATTCCATGTGTGTAGAATGTATGTCCGTTTTTGTTTAATAAATACAAACAACCAAACAGTAAAAGTTTGTTTCTTATAGTTGCAACCTAAATGTAATGGGACAGTCAAATTTGACTTAAGAGACTCAGTTACAGGTACGGTATCTCCCGAATCTCTTCTCGTATTCACCTCGGCGTTTTCCATTGCAATACGCGTACATGTGTATTTACCGGAAACAAACGGAAGTTACCGAGCTTTCACGATTTGAAGACGGAGGTCTTCGGCAAAGAAAACAGGGATAAAATCTATTGACCACGTACTGCGACAGTTTCAGTCGAACGCAAAAACCGATGACACTGCATTGTGACAATATGCTAAAACATAATAGAAAATCAGTCCGGGAAGGCAGCACTTAATCTTATCAGCCGAGCACAGAATACATCATATAAATGACACATGAACACAACGAGACAACAGACACATGTCCGAGGTAAAACAAACTAGCAACTACAAAAAACCCACTATTTTATAACAAAAATGCCCATACAATGCCAAACATAGTGGATGACATCGGACAGGGAAGACAGCAAATAACCAACCGAACACAGAAACAGTAACAACACAATACAACTACACGGAGCGATGCCCATGCACTGCCCAACGAAATGATTAAAATGCAAAGCCCCCGCCGCAACAATGCAGGATTACCACACTTGATTCGGTAAACAAAGCAAGGGTAAGAGCAAGGTAACTAGAATATAGCAACACGGATGACACACATCACAAGGACAACCTACAACAGACACAGTATATCATTAATCGACACGTAATACTATTTTCAATGCTTATTGCTGGCTAAGAATGAGAAGGTCGTAACTACTACTTACGCCCTTATAAGACTGAAACATATTTGAAATCTGCACCCTAAGGCGCTTCTTACCAGCTTATTTTCATTAAAATCGAAACTTGTCATGTGACCAAACTGAAGTTGAAACAGCTTGTTTTACCATAATTAAGAGTGACAGATTTTTTCTTGTTTTCTAAAAGTATCAATTTTGTACTTACAACCTTGTCATTCTAAGCCAACGTTATATAAGTACTAACGACAGATGTCACATGATACTAAGATGTACTTTATCACAATAACACAAATAAACATTTATAATGTCAATGCAAGGTGTCACCAAAATGTATTGCTTTGTTTAAATGATAGGCCTGCCTCCCGAAAGATTGAATGTTCTTGGATAATAATGGCTGGTGTTATCTTCGACAAGCAAATGGATGCACATGTTGATCAATCACACGTAGTGTGAATCCTCGTCTGGTATATCTCCGCTATGATATACATATCCCTGGCTTAGAATGAGACGGTCGCAACTACTACTTAATACCTTAAGTTATATAAGACTGAAGCATATTTAAAATCTGCATCACAAAGCGCTTCTTATGAAAATCGGAACTTGTCACGTTGACCAAAATGAAGTTGTAAAAGTTTGTTTCTTCATTAGTAAAGAGTAACTTTCAGATAATTTTTTTTGTTTTTCTCAAAATATTGATTTTTTTCTGACGACCTTTTAATTCTTAATCAGCGTATTGATCAATCATAGTGAAAATCATCGTCAGGCATATCTCCGTTATCATATAAATGTAAGTATGTTTATGGTGTTCAATAATTTGGTATTGTTTGTATTTGATGCCTTTTGTAATCTGCTGCGTCTGCTAAGTGCTACCATTCTCGGTAATCGTTGTCATCTGTTTTCATAGTTATTGTATTGATCATAATGGAAACCATAACTCTCAGAGTCATAGCCAAGTACTTTATGTGCGATTGATCTGTCGAATCAACAAGAGGAAAATAAGTCCTAATAAGTTTCGCAAAAATACACTAGAAATTCGAGCATTTCGCTGGGTATTTTGAACTTTTTTCAATATTATCTGTTGGCATCTGTTTTCAATGTTGTTGTAAAGATCACATTGATTACAAATCATTTCCCTTGTTAAAAGTCATATCCAAACACCAGACTGAATGTGCGGTAGATCTGCCGAAGGAACAAGAGGGAAACGTAGTCATACTATGTTTTCGCAAAATACGCTAGAAATTCTAACATTCCACATGATCATTTCATTGTTATCGGACAGAATTACTGGGGTTTGAAGATCTCTTTCTGGTTTTATATCATTTCGGTATATTATTCATTTCTCGAGAACACTTTATGTTGTATCGTTTTTGTGCTTATTGTCAGATAAACTGATACGTTCATGACTTGATGCAAATATGCTGATTGTTATAGTTCACTTGTTTTTATCATGTTATTGATACGTGCACACATTTTGCAGATGCTCAACACATTCATTTTTGCTTTTCATTTTTTGCTTTTCATTTTTTGCATCGGCTCGTGGTATTTGTACAAGATCTCAGTGATAAATTAAATCAATCCCGTCTGAATGATATCTATACACTGTCGTCACTTTAGGAATACTGTAAAATCATTTAATTTCGATGGGATGAAAGTTCGTGTTTTTTTATAGTAAACAATGCCATTTTTGGGACCTTAATTCGTTGATTTTGCATTACAGGTAATACATATAAGGGCCAAAATTAGTGTTCGTTGGGATTTAATTTCTTGGTTGAAGGTGAACCACGAAATCCACTAAAATTAATCCCCACGAAAATTAATGATTTTACATTAACTTTCCATTGTTTGCGTCCATTTGTATGAAAATATCAGTGATAACTTAAATCAATTCTGTCTGTACGATATATCGTCATTTTAGGAATATGTCTTAATATGACAAGTTAATATACTGGATGAACAATGTTGACAGCTTTGATAGATTTGATTTGGAGAAAAAACCCGAAAGATTTATTCATCAAATTTCCACATCATCCACTTAGCGAATTGAGGCCTTTAACTATCTCACTCTTTCATTGTCCTTGACAAAACATGGATTTTCATGGAACTCACGAAACTGTATTTTTCTAGTAGTTTTCTGTGAGCTTTACGGATATTTTTATTAAGAATTATGTACACAATAATTGTAATATCAAATACAATGTATATCCTAACTCATGTCCGAGAAGTTATATACATGTACTAGAATATAATCCGTGAATAATCCGTGACTTCCTTAACGGATTTCTGCATTATTCAATGATGATATCCGAGATATGCCACATACTGTCCGAGAAGTATATGCGTTGCCATGCATTTTGCTTAAAGAAATGTTTATGAATGTGATATGACAAGCCTATTTGCAGCGCATTGTCAAATCATGCGGAGTGATATCTTGTATTGAGAGAAGGAAACGTATGAGTACACCAAACCCAAAAATGGTAATATTGTACCAACGCGGAATTTGAATGAAGCCAGGATAATGTATGTGAACGTCGTACAAACGCTATCATCTGACTTTCACTGACGGTTAAACGATCCTTGGTATCATCCTGGAAGGACATGCAGATGAGTCATGCCGCATACGGATCCACAAAACAAAATACAATGTATACAATGATTAATGACTGATGCTAGGAAAAACATCAAATTGTTGTGTTATGTACCGGGCAATTGAAATCCCACTCAAAACGGGGCTTTTGACTTTTCAAACACGGGTATAAGCTCTGGCACCAGTGCCTTACTAAAGGTAAAACCTCCGCCCATTTTCCCCACCCTAAACTAGAAATATAGTCCCAACTGTTTCTTGAGCCGGGACAAAATCCATGCACTCACCCGGCAGTGAGGGGACATCGGAAAGGTTATATTCCGAAATTATTGCAGTTTCAATGGACAAGTTAATACTGCCATGTGATCATTCTAAACACGCTACGAAACATTCACCATGAATGTGCATGCATTACACGAATATCGCGTAAGACTAAATTACACCAGTGATTAGGAAAATACACTGTAGAGCCGAACAGAGGACAACGTATTTATTTCCCATTTCACCCAAACTTATTCTAACTAACTAAGTTCACAACTATCGCCACTGTCACAGGTACGTTTAAAATTAAAGGTCGAAAATGATGTTTATAATGGCGAAAGAAGTTGAATACACAAACTACCAAGTGCCACTGAAAAATACTGATGATTTTTTTTCATCAAGGTCATTTTTTATCATTGGACAAAATCTCCACTAGGGAAGACACTCGACAACGGGTTGTGAATTTTTCATAGAATGGTATGACCTGCCGCGACGGATCGCCAGGTTGACACATCTAGCGCTTAACAAATGTTCTACGACCACGTCTATTCTGATATATAAATAAAACGACATGTACGCTTGAAAACTATGTTCCGCTATAGAAACTATAAAAGAGATTATTTATGTGCGAAGGAAATACATTTTCAATAGGATGAAAAGATTATATCGGAAACGGAAGGTCATACTATTAACTTCAGTCATCTAATAGATTGCAACATTAGGGGAGTTTGACTATTAAATTACAGTACGGATTAGGACCGTCTATTAGTTGCCATAGAAAATGAATTCGTCAATCGTCGAAATCAAAGAGGGTAAATGAATTCTTTGAGACATTTATCTAATCAAAAATAGCGGTTACGATCGGTCAACAATGACAAGGCAATTTGCATAATAGCTCGACGAAGTAAGAGGGACTAGACACTCATTTGTCACTGGTCAGCGTACAACCAAGTAGAATAGCTCTATAAATGAAAAAAAAACCCATACACGTATGCGCCAAATTAAAAGTCACCAAACAAAAAAGATACAAAATAATTTGATAAATTAACTCGGCTCAAACAGAATGTCAAAGTCGATTGTAAATGTACTAGCATATGATTTCACAAACTTACAAATACGATACGATATATATATACTGTATATGTGTATATGTGTTCGAGGAATACATTATTTGATGAAATCGTCGTTAAAAAAACAAAAATATATTTTTAACCATCATTTATTTCAATTCTGCGGGTAACCATAAAAATAACAATCATATGACATGTTTGAGCTACTAGTGTATTTTAGTGGAACATGTGATTATTTTTTTTATCTTTACTCCGTTCTTAATGTTGCTTCTTAGAACATATTTACAATGTATGATCATCTGAATTGAAGGTTACAATGTCCATAGGATCTGCTGCCATGGATAATCCTTATAACATGTAAGACATTCTAATTACATTGTAATATGGAACCAAATACTTCATCCATAATAAATAAAGTCACTATCAATAATACATGTGACCCACAGCTGTTGCAATATGTAATAGGATTATCAGGATTAAACACTGGTTATATACGAGTCGTATATAAGTGCTAACATGGAAAGTAGCAGACCAAACACGTGAACTAATTCCCGGCGAAGATGCAATTGAAACTGGTGATATCGTTGATAGTGCTATCGGTATCATGGAGGCTTGGACAGTCGTGTACATGTTTAGACGACCCACTGGAAGTGCTTTACTGTCGATCTTCATTTGGTTTGTAAACATTCCCTTAAAAAGTGTTTCTCATTTTATTAACGATATTTTGTTACTATGTATAACAGTAGGAGCTTGAATGTTTAATAACCGCTGTTCTCTAAGTTCTTGGAAAAATTTGGTCATCCTGAATTTTTTCGACGGGGACTTGGACTTTTAATTGTTTCTTTGGCTTATGTGTGGGTATTGCTCAGTGTAGTTGTTTTGTGATGTTTCTGATTTCTGTGCTCGGCTGGTTAGGTTGAGTGAATGCTGCCTACCCTGTCTGATTTCTGTGCTCGGCTGGGTAGGTTGAGTGAATGCTGCCTACCCTGTCTGATTTCTGTGCTCGGCTGGGTAGGTTGAGTGAATGCTGCCTACCCTGTCTGATTTCTGTGCTCGGCTGGGTAGGTTGAGTGAATGCTGCCTACCCTGTCTGATTTCTGTGCTCGGCTGGGTAGGTTGAGTGAATGCTGCCTACCCTGTCTGATTTCTGTGCTCGGCTGGGTAGGTTGAGTGAATGCTGCCTACCCTGTCTGATTTCCTCATACCCCTTTGATGCAATCTGTCGAGTTGGTGTGTACAGTGTACGTATGTACAATTTAAGTATCAACTTTCAAAGATCTGGGCCCGAAATTACAACCAATACTTACACTCTGCACGCAGCATTCAAATATTGAAATTTCTTCTTTTGAGGGTCAAAGCGACATTTTTTGAGAACGAGAAGTTCGAGTTATGTTGAATAGGTGCTAAATATTATCATTTGCTTGTTTCCAATTGAACCTTAGTGTATTTGTAAGGTCTATGTGTAATTTACCAGTCTGAGTGCACTCAGATACAATACTTACGTTTTTACCTCATCAATAGTACAAAATAACAAAAATATGTTTCAAATGTTATCTCAACATTCAAATAATAATTCTATGCATTTCCCTTATTTATATTTGCAATCTAGAACAAATAATAGCTCATTATGTTACATTTTCTATTTCTGAGTGCTGAGTGCAGAGTGTAAGTATTGGTTATAATTTCGGGCCCTGGTAAGCTGCATTGACAAACTTAACACACTTATAAAACATCATTATTTTATACACTTCCAGTGGCTAAATTCTACATACGAAGTGAGTTAAAGGTACCTGGTGTCAGAGACCCAAATTACAATTCCTACGATAACTTCGACTTAGATGGTTTTTATCGAGTAGCACTCATCCAAAAACCATGGAAGGTATGTACATTAATTTGTAGCAGTTTTGCAGCACATGTGGCAGTTACAATGCTGTTACCCGTGCAAACATTGTGTTACACCAAAAGCAAATAACCGAATTTTTCATGTTATCGTAGTTTTTGATAAAAAATATTTTAAGCAAAGATACGAGCGTATGTAGATGCATAGTTCGGTCGCACTTTTGGCATGGGTTTGTGTGCGCATTCCTCAGGGTAGTTGTGTTGTGGCGTTTCTGATTTCTGTGCTCGGATGGTTAGGGTGAGTGCTGCCTTTCCTGTCGGATTTTATCATACCTTTTTTATATGGTCCATATCAAATACCATACTAGTAATACAATATTCGGGAGAACTTCCAGTGTGTTTTGTTTTCACCACTTCCTTTCTTATCCTCTTCGTGCCTGCTGTCACATTTTTATTGCTTCAAGTTCCTTTCCCATACTGTTGATTTCGCTAGCGATTGTTCTACGCCATGTCTCTATTAGTTTTTCTCTATGTCTTTTGTCATCTGACGGTGTCCACTTTTCAACACTATCAGTGTATAGTTTTTATCTATTGTTTAGTTTCCCAACGACATAGGACCTGTAGACATGACACGTTTATACACACCTGCAAATGATGGAATGTGTAAACTATATTTGCAAAAAGGAAGGAAATACCTTATTTCAGGTTAGTCAGATATGCTTTTCATTGAATTATGATCTTTTGAATTACACAATTGTGTCAAACATTGCAATCAAGCCGGCGGTACATTTTGTAATTGTTCAACCTGGATCGAAAGGCTGTAACTTTTAAATAATGAAAACACTCATATCCAACTATTTGTCCCATTTGTATTCGCACATGTGACAATTTTTTTACCGTTGGAAGGCATGGGGACACCACGTAAAATTGTCCATATGATAAAAACTATTTGAGAGATTTCTTATGTGCAAACATATTTTGTAATTTGACATGTCAACAAAATAATGCACTAAATTTCATTGTTGTATCTTTATGGGATCAGTCCCCTTTTAAAAGGTTTTTAACATGATTATCACTCGCATTGAACACAGAAGGAAATGAACGGATTTGATATCAAACTTGGTTACTTTCTTGTCCGTAATTCTTTTGTTTCTCGGGGAATATATTTTGTGCAAACTTGATTAATAGTTTAATTTCTTCCCGTCAGATTGGTGTTTTGATATAAGAAAAGCGATAATTAGATCTGCCCCCTTTTTACGGTTTTTTAAAACAGGTATCATTTTTTTTAGTAAAAAAGTAATACACAAATTTAATTTGCACATTGTTAATTGTTTTATGACGCGCCCCGCTGCGATTGTCACAGCATGTGGGGTAATAAAAAGTGGTACATTCGCTTGAAGGGTTATAACCGATATATTTCTATAACCGCAATATTTCATGTATACATACTTTATTATGATTTTAGATATTTGAAACTTTGACTTTATTGCCGATTTGGAAAATAATACATGTATTAAAATAAAGTTAAATGTCATAAGCTGACGCATAATTTAAACTTATAATAATCGTACAGTTGAGACATAAAATGAAGAATCATATCATTCCTATGACACTTGTTAAATAAACTGGTAAATTGACAAGTTGTACCACCTAATTGAATATATAAGAATTGTAAAAAGGAAAATTAAACATAAAAAAGGTGAGGAAAGGTGAGCTATTGACTGAATAATAAGAAAAACAAGAAGAAATCTGATGTTGTACGTATTCATTTGCTTTATTTTCATAATATAATAGAAAAATAAAAAGGGAAATGTTGCTTGGTAACTGTAAAGTAAGAATCACTGACCAGTACGTTAAATAAAAGTTCTACATTTGTTTTCGAAAATTCAAAGAAAATAACGGTGGTAGAATAAAACTATTATTTATCACTTGCTAATGATTCGCGCACTCAAGTTCACAAATGTTTTGTTTTAAAGTTCGCTAAAACTACATGCTTCTGTAACTGAATCCAAATACCTCTTTGTATGTGATGTATGATTGATGTTATGAATTGATTAAAACAATGAACACTGATTAAGTATTTGTTTAACATTTCAACTCTTAATAACTTGGATAGCACTTGTCCAACATAAATATAAGTTGAACAAATGTTTCATCCCGATATCTTGAAAAAAAGTATTTGTGACAATTAGAGGGAAAATAGGAGTTTTGTCGGGTCCGCGAGCGCGCGAATATTCTCGTATTTAATTCAAGAAAAAACGCTCTATTTCACGAACTTATAATTGTCATAACTTTTTTATTTTTCAAGATACTAAAAAAAACCAGTTCCATAATTGTGTAGTCTATGGCTCGAAGATGCACTTGAACAAACCGTACAAAATCAGCAGTGGTCGTAAATTTCATTTAAACTGTACTTTGTGATATTGCACACATACTCAAGCATTGTACAGTTTCTAGTAACCGTTTCTTTTTTTATCATCCATCGAATATGCATGATAATAAGTATACATATCGTGACACGTATTGCGGTTACTAGTATAACAAATGCATAATTGTTAGATTCCTCACACATGATGAACGAATTCTGAATGATACCATGGAAGTATTTAAATGTTCCTGATGATACCTACCCTATAAACAAAATTTCATAATAACAGAGCTATGCCCATAAAAAAGATCCTGGTATGCATCATATACAATATGTAAAAAATACCAAAAGTGTAACTGAACGTACAAAACACCTCCAGCAAAGGATATACATTAATTTATACACTCCGACAACCCGCTGAGTTAGCATAGCGCGATAACGCAATCGAGATAAGATAGATCAGATTAAAACCGGTATAACACCAGTCAAGGAAAGGTAACTGTGGTCGACTTGAAAACACATTCAATACAAATGGGACAAATAGTTAGATATGTGATATCCGTTCTTCTTTGTGATTCCAACATTAGATTATATTCATAAAAATTCATAAACTTGCATAACTGTCTTCGTGTGCATTTACATTTTGTGTATGCGTGTATTGCAAATACAGAATATTTTAATGATGCTAATATTTACCTACTCTACCTGACACATTCTGTGCACGAACCTTCTGATTTATTCCGCCGGAAAATGTCAGGATCATTGTCTTTTGGCGGTTGCGTACGAATAAGATAGTAGTAGTGTGTGGTAATTTGGTTTTATCCCTACCCTCGGATACACAAGCTTCGGGGGAATATAGACAGACAGTCCACAGGTGTGTGGGAGCTATCCGGTGCGCATCCATTGCATCTTCCAAATAGAGTCACTTTTTAATAGACACATTTTAGACATCGTTTTTAGAGCATCCGGTGTCTAGCACAGATACACGCAAGCATATCTCTGGGTTTCCGACCGATTCATCTGTAGTTGGGTGGGAATCAGCTAAAGCGTTTCTAAATTATCCGCTGTTCCCGCGGCGATTCAAGCCAGGGACGTCTAGATTCGTAGCCGAAAAGGCTAACTACTCAGCCGCCGTGCCAAGGAGCAGGTTGACAAATTTTTTTATTGCGGTTATATTAGTAACTATTTGTTCTAAGGAACTTTAAAGTTAATTAATGATATTTGGTTAAAACATAATATGGTTTATTTAAGGTCGTGTGTCTGGAGGAGAACTGCATGTCGACATGTGTGGTTCAATAAAGGTATCAACAAAGTTGCCAAGGTCAGTGAAACGTCTGAAGCGATTTCCACCAAAGTGCCAATACCGAGGCTGAGTGGGAAAATGAAGCAGTTTATAATAATGTAATGGCACTGAAGGTACATGGCGAAGTAATGGCGAAGTCATTTAGAATATGTATAGTATGTGTGGAAGTTTGTTGTTGCATTAAATGTAATTACTGTCCAGTTTACATGTAGGTTGTTTTGAAATAAACTCAAACACAAATATGAGTTTTAGCGTCTGGCAAAACAGGCATGCGCAGTTCAACTACAATTATCGCCCCAACTCAGTTATTATTGTATGCTACCGACAAATCCGCACATGATAAAAAAAACAACAAATAGCCGTGCACTATAGTTTCTTTATCGTATTCAATGAGTTTGTTCAAAAGTTTCACGATGGTAAACTCGCACCGAACCGTACTGAAACCTTCACACAGGGTAATGTCGTAGTAATGACGACATCAAATCAGTGACGGCGTATTAATTTAGGACCGATGGCCTTATTCACATACGTTGTAAGTCTTAAACTCGGACTTTATATGGTCAAATGTTCTATTCGCACTCATATTGCTATAAATGTACCGATTTTGATATAAATATGCATACATGTTCAGTGGGTAAAAACAAATATTCAGATATAAGTTCACATAATTAAATGAAATTGCAAAGAAATGGCAGTGCTTATAAATGTTGTCAATATTAAGTCTAAGTATGAGTTTCAGTCTTACAATGTGGTTGAATAAGAACACAAGATTCATGGAAATACCAAAAATGAAATAGGAGATCATGACGAAGTTCTCAAATGATTCTCATTAGACTTCTAACAACGTCATCTCCATTTTGTAGTCCAGAAAGTATCCATGCCATGTTTTTAACTTATGTAACTTATCTCGCATATGTCATGTTTTAGCATGCACTCAATACTTCATTTCTGTTCCTTTGGTTTGATTCAACGAAGTAAAGGTCTCCATGGTATCTTTTGATCTGACGGTGGTCAAAGTTTGCATTCGGCTTTGGCTACCTGACTGTTACGCATGTTTAAAATGTCCTAAAGGTAATAACGACTGCATCCAACAGATTGGAAGAACAAGCAATACATGAAATAAACACAAGAAAAAGAACTGGCAGTCAGACAACCACAAAATACATAAGATTGATTGAACCAAACACTTACACACAAACTGACTACCCCTAAGTCAGTCTGAAATAACCAGAGGTAGAGCCTATGGCCAAGACCGAAGCACCAGGGAAACAGTTAAATTACCCCTTACCTACAAAAAAGTAGTTTGACTGGTTCCTCCGCATCATTGTGAATACATTACATAGCCAGTCAAATAATATAATTGAAACATTTATACTGACCTGAAAACATACTCTGAATTTTACTACTTTAAGAACTCGCCCGTTGAATCAAAGTATGTGTATTTTGTTAGTTCAGTTTGTTTTGGCACACGTACATTTCATACGTTCCACGATGTTAATAGGGTTTATCAATATATTTCATGAAAATGACGCCTTTGTCGCCAGTACTTTACCACTGATGTCCACGATCTAAAACTAGTGATAAAGCATGTCCTTATATCCAGAAACGATACACGCCATGCAAATGTTTGACCGTTTGGTAGGAAAAGCAAGCCAAAAATGTATGAGGAAATCGGACAGGGAAGGCAGCACTCAACTTAATCAGCCGAACACAGACATCAGTAACACCACAACACAACTACACTGAGTAATGTCCACACATAAGCCCTCAATAAAGATTAAAAGTCCAAATCTGCAAAAATACAAGATTACCCAATTTTACAAAGAAATTACAACTAATTGCTGAGCATCATATACAATGCACTCATTTGCTATTTCCAAAACATCAGACGTTAGGATTTATACTATACTTACAGAAAAAGTTCTGTCGACAGTTAGACCAGTCATTATTATATACAAATGCATTTCATCTGTCTGGGGACCATATTAAAACAAAGCAATACATTTGGGTAACACCTTTCATGGGCACAATAAATACTGCATTAGTGTTATAGTGATGTATTGTATTATATTATGATGTGACATCTGTCGAAACTACTAATGGAGCATTAGGCAGAAATCACAGATCATGTATGTAAAGTGAAGGTAGTGCAGTTAGCAAAATAGACACGTCATTGTCAATATCAGCACAATATCACTAGTAACTAGAATGCATAGAATTTTATTATGCAAAATTTTCATGTTAACATGCAATGCATACCATTTATATGTACATACAAATGCGACATTTCTGACGCGTCATTTTTCAAGGTACCGATTAATGATGAAATACAAATGTACGAATACATGATTCCAAAATTTAACAAATACAATGTGACAAGGGAAACAATCTTGTAAAATTTGTTTGCGGACATTGACAGCACACATATCTCATGATTTTGGTAATGTCATAAAAGTGACAAGACAGGAAAACATAACATATATGTATTTCAAAATTATACTTTATCTATGGCTCCGCCATATTCTACGTACCTTTGGTTTAAATGAGGCACACGAACGATGGTACTCAGTCGATGACGTTAGTGGATTACAGTTTGTGATCAGACAGAAGCCTTAATTAAGAACCATATACTGAGCCATTCTAATATAATTTGTCTGTTTTTTAAAACAGTTATTTAATCACCGTAATCCTGAACATTAAATTGTGATTTTAACGAAAATGTAACTATGTATCATACAGAGAACAAATGTTGGTTTGATAAATAGCGTCATTCAAATTGGGATGCCATTTGAAAATATGATAGTTTAACCAATAGAATAAAATGATTTCAGTGTTAAAGACAATTCATGGATAAATGGATAATAATTTTTTCTACTGGAAAGTACTGAATGCAGATTAGGAAATATAACAAAACGTCATTTACAGCACACGTTTTACCTAACAAATCAACCGCATGGGTATTTCCATTTTAATGTAAAATTAAAACTCAATAAAACTCCGTAAATATGGCTTATTAGGAGTTTCACTTATGTTATGAAAAATGTAGTCATTGTAATGGATGTATTATTTAGTGTACCAAGTATGCTAAAGCAGAATGTCAAGCTACCATTGGAGCATATGAATATAATTTACCAGGTAACATTCATTTTAAGGAATGTATAATGTCAATTGCAATTGGCCAATCATATCGTAAATACTTGTCGTACCTCGTGATTTGTCTCATTATTTCACATTCTCTACTAATGCTATCCCTCATTATTGGAGGAAAATTAGCGGTGGTGCCTGAATTTTTTTGAAATCTGATTTGTGTAATGTTAATAGGAATGTGATAATCATATCATAAATACTCTTTTACCGTTTGTCGTATGTCTTATTATTGCAGATTAGACCAACACTAGGGTTATCCTGGTTAATAATTGGTAGAAAGTCAATGGTGGCGCCTGAATATATAAATTTATAAATGGTTTATTGCTGTTGTTATAACAAATATGGTTTGATGAGGTAAACAACATGTGTTTGGTAGTCTCGTTGTTAATTTAAGCTATTCATCAAAGGTCTATATTTATCCAGTTTATACTTTTATAATATAATATTATATGTAGAATGTTTCATGATGTAAATAATCAACCAAAATTATGTAATTTATAATGAACACAGACGTAAACGTAACAAATCACGAATGGAATCTATGTCTAACTTATACTTAAATTAACAAGAAAATAACATGATGGGGATAAGATCTGAATTTGGGTCAGATATGATGAAATAAGTACTGCACTTAATATTAAATTTAATGTTACATAGTTACATAGTTTTAAAGAAGAATGGCACTTTCTAGAGACTCACTGGACCCTAGAATGCATTTAGACATTTATGGCAGACTATTAAGACACATATATACATATATACGTTTATCATGTTTGTCTAAATTTAAACAATTACTCCCTCTGGACTATAACATCTCTTAAAGTTAATAAAATGCACTTTGAAAATGCTTATATATTTTATAATCCAAGTAATTTTCTGTAGCATACTGAACATTGTATAGTGCTGCTAAACACATTTATTACACCAAATTCACAAACCTAGCTAATTTACTATCACTGACCATGAGGATCCCTGACCATTATCACATATACATGAAGGTAAGAATTTTTAGCTGTTTAGATTATTATTTTCATGCGCTCACAATCTCTTTTTCTTGACAACCAAATAGTTAGACAATATTGGATAAATGTATATTTCTTATTTTGGAAGTTGAATGCACAAATGCTGATAAATTGCTGAAGTGTTTTGCGAATTTATTAGCTTACGAAAATTATTTAAATTATACCAAAAGTAGTAATAAGACTTATGAAGTTTTCTATCATTTCTCTATAAGAAGAAGATATATCAACAGGGCATGATACCAGTATTCAGTTTCTACTTGATCCATTCTACATAGTATATAACAAATTTTTTTGCCTTCTGCCAGTTTATGAGCCGATCGTCGACAGTCAAATAGACTTTGTACCAGTAAAATGATTTTTTTCTATTTTGTTCCCTTTTGTGTTTGTCATTTGGAGTAATGATTGTGGTCTGTGGGAGTTTCCTTCTTATGTGTTCATTTAAGTACATTTCGTGTTCTGTTGTTTTCGTTGTATTCTGCCTTCGTCATTTTGTAATTTAAAATGGATCCCAAAATATTTGGACATTTGTAAATAAAACTTCCTTTATAGCATTGCGAAACAGAACACCCACTCCTCTGGCTTAATAGATAATATTTTTGAATGCTTACATGGTACAAGTTTCGACGTGTACGCATTGCTGAACATACGTGTAATTTATACAGTATCTTTTATTTTCATTAAATAGTTGTTTTATTCATACGTAGAATATAAAAATGAAACAGTTTTGATTATTTCTACAATGAACAATTACTTGCTAGAGCTGTATATTTTACGGTTTCATGTGAATAACTATATAACATTAGTTTTCTTGTTCATATTGTATGATTAGATATTTTAGTCATAATCATAGCTTACCCACTTCTACTCGTATGTCGATCTGTCAGTTGTACCACCTCATACACGTGGGTAGATATTCCGTTCACTGTTCATTACAAGTAGTTGCGTACGGATCTAGAATATTTAGATTGAAAGCAGTTTGGTCGAAGCACATCCTATTTTAGACCGTTATGTGATTTATTTTAGCTAATACTAGTGACCACCGTATTATTCCCTTGTGACAGCCGGTAATGATGTATTCTGAGGATGATATAGACTATACCTCTGATTTAAAGCTTATTGGGGCATTGACCAAGAACACACACTCGCCTGTTTCAGTGAAATGTAGCGTTTACTGTCAGATTTTTCATTATCTGTAGGCATATAGTCATATTTGTTCCACGTATTAATTTCATTGGCAATAATAATTCACAATACAGCAATAAAATGATATAGTACTGTTTTTGTTGACTTCCATCTAATATCACTGAAACGACAGCCTTGTAACTAGGATTCTTATAAGGAATTTTCTTGACACATCCACTTAGTTAGAGTTGTAGTGGTAAAATATTGTTTTCTTTTTCAGTTTTGTGTTGGACATTTTGTCGTAGTGCTTGGAGTCTGCACTTCTTTTCTTTTTGTGTGTGTTCATTTTCATGCAGTTGTCAGATTGCGAAAAATCGTGTAGTGTCTAGTTTTGTTTCGAGGTTTTGGCTAGTTCTTTTACAAATAGAAATTCAATTTGGAAAATAAACAGGAGTATTGTTATCTGAGTCAAGATATCTTCTATTGATGTTCGTTTCACCAACATAGCATTTGGTCATGTGATATGGTAAACGTAATATCTGATGCTCTTCCAAATTCGTCCGAACTTGTTCATAAACATGTATGTAAGAGGAATGGACAACAGGGCTTCTTAAATTGAAGAGTCACACTGTAACAACCGAAAAGAAATTCTCTTGTCATATTGAGTGTGAGCATTACTCAGGGTAGATGTGCCGTGATGTTACTGTTTACTATCATCGACTGATTTCAACAGTTGGGTTTTGTCTTCCCTGTCCAATTTCCTTTTGTTGTTTACCCGTAAGCCAATGGGTATGAATGCCACTGGAGAAAAACTCTTCTTAATTCCTTATAACAAGCTTTGTTTTAAACATGTCACTAGACAATAATACAAGAGACTTAAACACAAATTCCAACACGATGGCTAATACTGGACAGCCTGTTTATTGTGAAAAAACTGTTTGAGTGGCGTTAAGTCCATTTTGCACATTCAAACATTTCGAAATACGTCAAGATTTATAGCTTCTGTACTCAGAAGTTTTGCAGTGTCTCTTTTGTAATCTCATTAATCACAGAAACAAGGCTGTTTTAATCTTGCATTTGCAGTTGTAAATGCAATTAACAAATGATGTCTGTTAATAAATCAATGGTTTATCACCACAAGATTGACACTTTCAATCACAAAGTGAATTCGCATGCATTGTTTTCACCACGTACAGATTCCAAGATCAATTTTCTAATCATCGTTTTGTGTTTACTATGTAAAATCACTGTTTCCCGTAAGAGTGGACATATTAGGCACAATAACACATTGTATAATAACAAGCTTTTATTGGTCGATGATTGCTGTTTGGTTATTAAGGTGTTGTAGTGAGTAAGATGTTGAACTTGTGGATTGCAAAACATCACCACATGGTTATATCATAACATCTACAAATGTAACAAATACATCCATTTTGGTCAGACTTCAATGAAAGGACTATGCTGTCTCTGATTGCTAAGAAAATCGGACTGAGGAGCAGCACACCGTACGTATTTCCACGCTGATTGAGCATTGTATGCTATGGCATTTTGGCTATCTAAAAGTATATAATTATGCTACATATTTTAGAAAAGCCATTCATCAACACAGCAGTTAGATAAGGCATATGAGTGATGCCAAAGCAAGTGATTTAAGCATTTATGTATTTTGGCAAAACAAGTATTGATCAAGAAATATGAAAAACATTGCACGGCAAAACAATTGCTACCCACATTTGCCAACGGGAAGTGGCACTGCATCAAAAACATAAACAACACCTGCATTGAAAGAAACACTCGTCTAACAGCTTTGGTCTGAACGTGCTGGCTTGAATAAGATTTGGTCTTTGCCGATTGTATGAAAAAAGTATTTCCCTTAGTAAGCAATCGAAGGCTACACATATCCTGAGAATATGAAAACTGTATTTATCTATTCATAGAATGCTTTTATTTCCAAAGCTATCATTCAGGTAGATAGAACGTTGCACATGTTTCTGATGCAAAACATACACTTCATGCTCATGTACTGGTAGCCATCACCTGCCAAATAAATGAGAATCATAATTATAAATAGCTGATTATATTGTTATCGTTATATGCAAATATATAGCAAGTTCGTGTTAAGTGTGAATTATTATTCATCACATTAGTATGTAGACAACAACCTGGCAATAATAAATAAATACAAATCTGCAATGTTTCCATTTACTATTAAAAATACATACATTTCTGTGACAGTCTGTAATGTAGTTTGGTGATAAAATAAACCAAAGTAAGTCGTGCTGAGTGGATCTAAGGACAGATTTAGTGTTTATTTCACTGATATAACTCCATATGTCATCAGTTAGTAAGAAATAAATGTATAAATAATACAAAACAAAACACATCTACATAATGAGTGAAGTTTAATCTTTCAAAAAATACATTAAATTTCCTTTTAAAAGTATAGGAACGAATTGATATACATTTGTGATTCTTAAATATTACATTAATTTGTCATTAAATGTTTTATGAAGTTGACATTTTAATTCATAACATTAGATAAAATTGATGTACTTCTAAAATATGAAAATGGGAAAAAACTACAAAAGTGCGGGTTGTTAGATTAGGTATGTACATAATAATACTATATGGCACGGAAACGGTGAACAGTTTTTGAAAAATACTAATCTATCACCTGCTGTACACGAACGTCAGATATTGTCAATACCATCCATCGTAGATGTATGACATGTTATAGAGTAAAAATAATAATTATTCATTGTAACAGAGAACTGACACTTTTAACTGTACTTCTGCCAACACATATTTCTGAACTAATGTAACATAAACCAAATTCTGCCAATTCAAACTCCTAACAGCTGTTACGCCACGAGCTAAGAACTAACTTTATAGCACAGCAACGAAGACTACCATTGCCTATGTGTTGTTGCTGATTGTGTAAAGAAGCGACATGCGAAACTCATAAAACAGCTCATCATTAGACTCCGAATGCTGGCCGTAAATACACGGATACGAAAAGAATATTGTCATCTACTCATTAGTAGTATCAATACTTTAATTGTCGAACATCCCATCGCCGCCACAGCTATTTGTGTTTCACATGGCGTAAATGTTGAGGGAATACAATATACTCTAGTCGCACAAGGGTCTTTACGTCATGTAGCATGTGCCTAATGGACAGGCCAACAGGATACAAATAAAATACCAAACAATTCGTCTTGACACAGCTAGTTTTCAATCATGTTTTTATCAGTAACATATCGTTATAATGGTTTGGTTGTTATTCAATCTAATGGTTTTTTTATTCATCAATCACTCACTACATGAAGGTATTGGAGGAGAAGCGAAGTTCCAAGTGATATACTAGGTGCAAAGGAATATGCATCCATTTCAATATACTAAGTATTTGTTCTGTCAAAAATTCATTTGTAGCACACTATTCCAGTCCGTTATTGGCCGTCAGTTTGCGTTATAGGTAGATGGCTATGGTTGCAGAAATTCAATCGTGTTTAGCTGATTGTAGAATCTTGATATTAGTTCCATCATGCTATAAATTATGGAGTCTAAAATTTTCATGCCGGTCGGAAAATAGAGAAACGTGTACAGAAATCAACCCGGTAGACGAGATGAGACGAGAAGAAAACACTAGTATTTCTGTCTGTCTGGTCTAACAATCCCTGTTGGGGGAACTTAGTGGTTTGAATTACCATGCCGGCAGTCAGAGAAAAAAATGCTCGACTAATTGACAAAAATAATCATGTCTATTGAACTTATGATGGCTGTCCTGTAGAGAAAATGTGGAAATTGCAACATCCCTTGATACCAAAGAAACATGTTTTTTTCTCAAACAGTCAATGATGCTATCAGACAAGCGTTCTATCGTCATATGATAATGTTCTACTGGACCATTTGATCTGACTTGCTTTTCTACCAACAAGTGAAAATTTCTCCATATATGAGAACTGAGAATGTGACTCACTAGCGAACACTGTCAATGGTACTAAAACATATATTTTGAAAATGTGAATACATTACGAATGCCTCCCAATTAAATAGTATGTAATTCAGTATTTATAATACATTCTGTATAGAAATATAACATTTCGGAAAGTGAAGGCAGCACTCTACTTAACCAGCTTACCACATAAAATATAAAACAAACATCATGTAACCCATATAAAAGGCACAATGCCCTCACGTAACCGAACACAAAATGAAATGCCGAAGTCCAAGTTGTCAAACAATAATATCAGCTTTTCCTTGTTTTAGACCAATTTAGACGAATTTAAATTCAAACTATTCATTGCCAGAAAAAAAACATATACACAAATTATAACAAATATAAGTAATATATACAGTACCAGTTTTTTATCAAAAGTGTCCGCTTACAAGCGTTATAGGATAGTTTAGTAAGGACTAACAAGAAATTGTCCTCGGCTTAATAATAATAATATTAATTTTTTGTATACATTGTTTATAAGTTTTATGTATTCCTCCTGATAACCAATAACGTAAAATCATTCAATTTTGATGGATTTTGCTCTTAACTTTGTGGACAGCAATATTAAAGGATTAGCCATTGTCCTATTATTGTTGGGGTGTAGATAAATTGTGATTATTTTGTTTTAGTATTTAGTTCAACCAATACTAAAAAATATAATATAAAAAAATAACGCTACATTTCTTTGTTTTATTATTAAGTTACACAAAAGACACTAATTAAAATGTAATGCTGCAAATTTGATTAGTTTACAGTAGCAAAGTCATGTTAATCCCCCGTTGTGTGTTTTACAATGTTAAGTCTTCAGGCAATCAGCAGTGACATTAATTTAACTGCGTATGTGGTTATGCAGATCTGAAATAGTTTGAAGCTTAAATTGACCAATCATTTTCTGCGAAATTGTCTTACAAAAGTGTACATTTACAGAAATAATGTACACTTTATGAATGAAGTCATTGGGCATGACGGAGTATAACCTAAGATGTTTCTTCATATTTCAAATTCCACCATATTCCATTGAAAGTTCATGATGGGCCGACAGGAAAATCGGCGTCGTACCAATTATATTTAAGTTTCTTATTTTGTTATCTTTTGTGTCAGTCATTTGAATGTATGATTATGGTCAGTGTGAGTTCCTTTTTATGTGTTCCTATAAGTGTTTTTCCGTTTCTGTTGTGTGCTGCCCTCGTCTTTTTGCAATATAAAATGGATCCACAATATTGGGACATTTATAAATATATCTTTGTTTATATCATTGCCAAACATAACAACTATTCCTCTAACAGGGTAGGTACGTGCGTTATATACGGCACTAAATTTTGTTTTGTTTAAAAGTTGATATTTTGTATACTTACATGGTACAAATTTCGGCGTGTACGCAGTGCTTGACATTATTTGCATAGTCTGTTTTATTCTCATTGAGTTGTTTTACATATACATAAAAATAAAATAGTTTAGGTTATTTCTACAATGAACAGTTACTTGCAAGAGCTCTATGCATGTACTTTCGTTTCGCTGTGATTTACTAGATCACATTAGTGTTCTTGTCCATATGAAATGATTGGATATTTTGACCATAATATACCTGCATGTTAGTGGATATGTCAGTGTACGATCTCAAACATACGCGTACATAATTATATCGTTCACTGTCCATTACGAGTTATTGCGTGCGGATCAAGAACATTTAGAATGAAAGCAGTTTGGTCGAAGCAAATACTTTTTCGACCGTTATGTGATTTATTTATGCTAGTACTAGTAAACACCGTATTATTCCCTTGTGACACCCGGTAATGATGGGTTCCGACGATGATATTGACTAAACCGTTGATTTGTAGCGTATTTTGGCATTGACCAAGAAAACACACTAGTCTGTTTCAGTGAAATGTAGCGTTTACTGTCCGAATTTTCATTATATGTAGGCATAATGTTATATTCGTTCCACGTATTAGTTATATTGGTCGATGATAAATAACAATACAGCAATATAATGATACAGTACTGTTTTTTGGACCTCCATCTAATATCACTGAAACGGCAGACTAGTATCTAATGTACTAGGATTTTCACAAGGAAAGTTGTGACACCTCTACTTGGTAGAGGTTGTAGTCGTAAAATATTGTTTTCTTTTTGAGTTTTGTGTTGGACATTTTCTTGTAGTGCTTGATGTCTGCATTTCTTTTCCTTTTGTGTGTGTGTGTTCCTTTTTATGCAGTTGTGAGAGTGCGAAAAATCGTGTGATGCCTAGTTTCGTTTCGAGTTTTGGGCTAGGTTTTTTGAAAAATGGAAATTCAATTTGGAAAATAAAAGGAGAAATGTTATCAGAGTCAAGATTTTTTTCTCTTGATATTCGTTTCATCAACATAGCATTTGGTAAAGTGATACGATAAACGTATTCTATGGTGCTCTTCCAAATTCTTCAGAACTTTTTCATATACATATACATGTATTTAAGAGGAGTGGACAACAGCGCTTCTTAAATTAAAGAGTCACATTGTAACAAATGAACGAAAAAGAAATACCCTTGTCATATTGAGTGTGAGCATTACTCCGTGTAGTTGTGCTGTGATGTTACTGTTTTCTGTGATCGACTGGTTTCAAAAGTTGAGTTCTGCCTTCCCTGTCCGATTTCCTCATTGTTGTTTACCCGTAAACCAATGCGTATGAATGAATGCCACTGGAGACAAACTCTTCTTAATTCCTTATAACAAGCTTTGTTTTAAACATGTCACCAGACAATGATACAAGAGACTTAAACACATATTGCAAGATGATGGCTCAAACCTGACCGCCTGTTTATTGTGATAACACGGTTTGAGTGGCGTAAAGTCCATTTGCACATTCAAACATTTCCAAATACGACAATAGTTATAGCTACTGTGCTGAGAAGTTTTGCAGTTTCACTTTTGTAAACCCATTTATCACGGAAATAATGGTGTTTTAATCTTGCATTTGCAGTTGTAAATGTAATTAACAGATAATGTTTGTTAATAAATCAACGTTTTATCAGTATTGACAGTTTCAATCACAGACCGAAATCGCAAGTATCGTTTCATCACGTACAGAGCATAGATAAATTTCCCAATTCATCGTTATGTGTTTTAAATCTGAAATTGTTGCATTATTCTTGTATTACCAGGACCAACACAACACAATATGATACTAAAGTACATTATTGGTCGGTGAATAAGTTTTATGATTACTTAAGTGTTGTAGTGGGAAAGTGCTGTTAAATTGATGATTGCAAAACATCGTCAGTGTTATATCATAACATCTACAAATATAACAAATACATCCATTTGGCCAGACTTCAATGAGAGGACTTAAATGTCTGCTATTGCTCAGTAAAGGTATGCAGATATCGGACAGGGAATGCAGCATTCAAATTAACCAGCCTAGCACACAAAAGGAACACAATACACAATTTGGAGCAACGCCCTCACATAACCCATCGAAAAAGTTAAACGCCAAAACGTCCACAGTTAAAGAGCAGGATGGGCTAGTTTCACAAATAATTATTAAAATAACGGTGAGACAAAGTGACCGAATATAATGCAGCCAAAACCCAACCTAGTTTCAAAAGCAGTAGTTTTAGAAATGTAAGCCATTATCACGCCACAAATGACTGGAATGCCCAAATATTTACAATACATGCATTCCATTCTAAAATGTATGAGAAAATCAGACAAGGAAGGCAGCACTCAACCCAACCAGCCAAACACAGAAATCAGAAACACCCCAACACAACTACACTGAACAATGCCCACACATGAACCAAAGAAACAATCAAAAGTACAATTCCCCGCCAAAAATGCAGGATGACCCAATTTCACAACGAAATTATAGAATTGCGGTTATTGCAAGAGACCGAATGAATAGCCGCCAAGACCCGACCAAGTTCCCCAAGATCCCGATGCACGGCGACCAAACCGCACAAATACATGCCAAAATGCCGACCAAATGAGACACTACCACACCGTGACATACAAGGACAGTGATCTAACGTTAATGCGACCTAAAGAGACACAACTACGACTTGACCTATTTTTAAATAATGGGCAAGGTAGGAATTAGGCGGGAAATAACATTACATATTTCTAGATGCAGATTGCTCCAGAATATGCCAACAAGGTGACTTAATCGAGTGATCTAATTTAAAACGTTGCTCTTCCTGCAAAAGGGGACAAGCCGCAATGATAAAATAGGAGAAATTTATAGTCTAATATCTAGTTACATGTAGTTCGAAAATATATATGGCAAAACATTTACCATAGTGACCAAAAGACACATTTACCTAATTAAAAATTATTTGATTCAGATTCCCCACAGGATACAACTTATGGTAAGGGGGGACGGGAGGGGGTGGACATTAAAAAGAGGGCAGAGGAAATTAATAGGTAAGACTACGAGAAACCATCGGCGCTTAATCCTGAAATACGTACTATCCACGAAATTTAATAATTTATAAAATAAATGATCACAGTTTTGCCTGAAACCGACTAAACCGTCTGTATTATAGTTTTAGTCGATTTTGGGCATAACTGTTATGGCATAACTTATTACACCAAAGAAATGACACAGATAACTACACATTTCCGACTTTGGTCTCGAGGTTGTCTCGTTGAAACCGTCTAAGAACAAACTATTATTTTGGTCACATATTTTATTGGTGTTGCTGGTCAATATTTCCATCGCAAACCACTTGGTACGGTTATTTCAGTGCCGATTGAGTTACGTTGTTGTGACATTATGGCTAAATAAAGAAGTATATATTTATCCTATATTTTTTAGAAATGCTATTCATCAACATAGGATAAGGCATCTGAATGATTCCAAGACATGAGATTGAAGCACTTTATGTATTTTGACTAAAAAAGTAATAGTAAGAACAGTAGTTTATCTTTATTGAAAGTCGTTTCAATATAGTTTCACGTGTTGGGGTAGATATGACAAATCCTCAAAAATGTGAAAATAATTCATACAGACAATCAGATTGCAGGATGTTAATTTGTTTATCTATTCAGGGTCTACACCGTTTCACAAAATCTTAACTTCTGTATACGGTTGATGATTCTCCCAATTAGTTTTCTGGGACATATTGCTTAAAAAATATGAAAAAATTACACGGGAAAACAAATGCAAAAATGTATGAGAAAATCTAACAGGGAAGGTAGCACACAGTTTGCTACGGAAAACAGCACTATGCCTCAAAACATCAACCAAAGCTACATTGAAAGAAAAAAATTCCTCTGACAGAATTGGCTCGAATGTGTTGACTTCAATTAGATTTGTTCTTGTTCATTACAGGAAAACATTTTTTTCTTATGCAGTCGACGGATTCACATACAATTATCCTGAAAATTTCAAAATATATTTATATATTTTATGCAAGACGGAACAATGTATATGTATTAATTCAAGTGTAGACTAAAATGAAAAACAAAAGTTACATGTTCCTATTCAATAATAAAAAAAACATGTTTTTCTTTGACAACATGTAATCTAGTTTGGTGGTGTAATAACTCAAAGTAGTTCCTGCTTGGGTGGGAATACGGGAAGATATAGGGTTTACTTCACTGATAAAACTTCATCTCGCAACAGTTAGAAATAAAATAAATGTATCAATAATACAAACCAACACACATCTACATAACGTGTGATGTTTAGACATTAAAATAATACATACATTTTTGTACAGAATAGGCCCTCTCAATCATAACACCAGGAAAGAATGGACGTAAGTCTTATGTTTTTTATTTTAAAAAAAATATTAAATTGCGCACTATCAAGTGTTGTACAGAGTATATATTCTCATTCATATCACCACATAAAAATTAATGTTACTATAAAATATTTAAATTAAATACAACATGGAATGAGAAAAATATAAAAAGTACGGGATGTTAAATTACATATGTACATGTAATACTATATGAGACGGACACGGAAAACAATCTTTACAAATTCATAGCTATACCTGCTATACAGGAAAGTTAGCCTTTGTCAATATCGTCGTAGTTTTGTAACATAATATAGAATAAAGAATAAAAAATATAGCCATTGTATGAGAGAACTGATCTTTTTAACTATACGCTGTTACAACACATGTTTCTGATATTATCAAACCTAAACCAACTGCTGCCCATTCAAACTCTCTATATTCGTTTCCTCACGTTGAGCAATACTCTTGAGGAATATCAATGCTCTCTATTTGCTGCAATTCGACGTTGAAAATGCATAAAACAATAGTACGTCATTAGTGGGACGCTAACTGGAAATGGTTGCCGTAAAATACACGGATACGGCAAGAATATTGTCATCATTAGGATTAGCAATACCGGATCTCACAGTGCCACCATATCTATTTGTGATTCACAGGGCTTACGGATTTAGGATTTGCTGCTGACTCACACGGGACTCTCTAAAGTCGTTGGTATGGTATCTTATGAATAGGAACACTGGACTTAAATAAACTACTGGATAGTTCTCCATGACATAGCTAGTTTTTCATGATAGTTTCTCAATCGGTCTCGAAACGAAGGCATTGGACGAGAAGCAAAGTTCCAAGCAACATACATATATTGAAATAGTACGTGTTGTACCACAAGTTCGCTCGCAGTAAAATATTCCACTCCGTCATCTGTGCTATAGGTTAATTGTTTCTTCTATGTTAACTAGAAGATAAGCTATATTCGTTATTTTTGATCTAGCCCATTCCGGTTTAATTGCTTCTTTGAGATTACCCTCTAGTAGAAGATATACTTTATTTTTGTATAAAACACTTGTTTTCACTATATATCAAAGAGGACTAATCAATGACGGAATCGCGCAATGGTTGATGCAATGCAATCCTGTATAGCTGATTGTATACTGCTTATCTTACTTCTACCGATGGACGAAGCTGACAAGACACTAGAACGAGCATATAATATAAATTTAGGCGTCTAACATGTTCCTGCCGCCGGAAAATGGAGATACGTGTACCGCAACCAATCCGGTATACGAGACGTGAAGGAAATGCTTGTATTTCTGTCTGTCTGGTTTATCAATCCCTTTTGGGGAACGCAGTCTCTTTGAAAGTTTGAAGTACCAGGCCGTCAGTCAGAGAAAAAAGATTCTCGATTAATTGACAAACGTTATCGTGACTGCAGAAATAATTATGGCTGTCCCGTAGAGAAAATGTGGAAATTGGAGCATCCCTTGATACAGCAGAAAAATAATTTGCTCAAACAGACTGTTCAATTATGCTATCAGTGTTCTATCGTCATAGACTAATGTTTCACTGGACAGTTTGATCTGACTTGCTTTTCAACCATCAACTGACAACGTGTCAACATATCACTGGCTTAGAATGCGAACGTCGTATGCACTACTTACGACCTTATACGACACAAACATATTTGAAATATAAAGGCGTTTCAAATGAGCCTATTGATTTTGTACTGATACATTTCATATGTACATACTATATTTTGAAACTGCGAATGAACTATGAATGACTATCAATTAAATATTATGTAACCAGCCAAACACAGAAAACATAAAACAAACCTCACGTAACACAAATTCACTGATTTGCTTTAAGAATTCGCCCATTTAATAATTGTATGTGTATTTGCTGAATGAGGTCAGTATATTTTGGCACATTGACATTTAATAAGCTCCACACTATCTATAGGGTTTATCAATATGTTTCATGCAAATGATATCTTTATCTCCACAAGTTATCACTGATGTCCACTATACATGTAGTGGAATATTATGTCATATTATATCAAGGCATAGTTTACAAATATTTTGACCGTTTGTCAGGTAAAGTTGGTTCTGGTTAACAAAGGATTGGCCATTAGACATTCGGTAACTACACAACAAAACTACACCTCCGCACGCAAACGACTACTTATGCCAAGTGTCAACATTGGAACATTGTCGAACATCATGTACAATGTAATTATTTGATATTGTCTAAATCTCAGACTTAAACTTTATATTGACAAATGTTCTATATGCTCTCATATTGTTATACATGTAGCGATTTGTTATAAATGGGTATACATGTTCAGCGTGTCCCTACAAATAATACAAAACAATGTCATATTCCCACGGTTAAATCTAATGTCAAAGAAATGGCAGTGGTTATAAATATTGTAAATGTTAAGTCTAAGTCAGAGTTTCAGTCTTACAATGATGGTGAATAAGGCTCCTGGTGTTAGGATTTAAACCAACTTACTTACACAATAAGTGCACCCATTTGCTTGTCGACAATCAGACCAGATATATCAAAACAAAGCAATACATTTTGGTAACACCTTTCATGGGCACAATAAATACTGTATTAGTCTTATAGTGATGTATTGTATTATATTATGATGTGACATCTGTCGAAACTACTAATGCCGTAATGGTACATTTGACAGAAATTACTGATCGTTCCTGTAAAGTGAAGGTAGTGTAGTAATCACAATAGAGACGTTATTGTCAATATAGTCACACTATTACTAGTTATGTATAGAAGTTTATAATGCAACATTCCCATGTGAACATGCAATTCATGTAATGTAATATGTGTTAATACAAATGCAACAATTCTAAAGCTTCATTTTCAAGGTATATTTGGTGATAAAGTGCAAATGTACGAATACATTATGCCAAAATGTAGCTAATATAGTGTGTCAAGGGAGACAATGGGGAGAAATCTGTTTGCGTATATTGACAGCACACGCATCTTATGACTTTTAAGGGGGGGGGTATATAATTTGCCAATTTCGAGGTTCCGACTGGCTGCGAACAGTCAAGCGGATTTCTGGAAAACAGCAAATAAGACAGGAAAGTATTTATGTGTCAGTCTCAGGGCCTAGGCAACATAAATAGAAAAGAACATCAAATTGAAGGGATAACCAATGGGGTTGTGGAGTTATGGCACTTTGTTTTTCATCCTACCCCTCCAAATTTTATAAAAAAAAATACAAAAGCGACTAATGTCATTGCATACACAGTATATTTAAAGCTAATGCAATCCATTTTTGGCCTTATTGTACATAAATAGTATGTCTGAGCTAGGTTATTTCAGCACGAAAAGTGTCTCCCATACCTGCCGAATTTTTGCTATTTGCTTTCATAGTTTTTCGCGGTTTCTAACGACACTAAATTGGAACTTCCGCCAATTTGAAGAGCTACAAATCCCTCAGAGCAAACTGATATTTAGTTTTGTGATTTTTTAAAATATTAAACACATTCTCTGTACAAAATATACAGAATTGGGTCTTTAAAATACAAATTTAATTTTTGGTGCCCATAAATAAGCTCTTTACTAACGATTTGATATTTTGAGGGACCCGGGACCCCCATCACCCCAATATATCCCTTGCTATCTTAATGTCAAAAATATTAGTCAGGAAAACATAACATGCCTGTGTTTCCTAATTAAACTTTATGTACTGCTCCTCCATATTTTAACGGAAACGTAACTTCCTTGTATTAATCCACAAAGAACAAATATTGTTTTTAATCAATATTACCATTCAAATTGGGATGCCATATTCGATAAGGATATTTTAACCATTATAAAGAAATGATTTCGTTGTTAAAGACATTTCATGGAAAAATGGACAATAATGGTTATTGGACAGTTTAAACTGAATAAAACTTATTGAGTATATAACTAATGTCATGAAAAATCTAGTTATTGGGTAAGATGTATTATCAAGTGTACCACGTATGCTAGAGCAGAATTTCAAGCTCATCCATTGGAGCATATGACTATAATTTACCAGGTAAAATTCATTTTAAGGATTGTATAATGTCAATTGCAATTGGCCAATCAGATTATAAATACTAGCTGTACCTTGTTATTTGTCTCATTATTACGAATTATCTTTAACTGCTAATCCTCGCAAATAGACATGCGTTATTTCAGGTAAAATTAGCGGTGCTGCCTTGATAAATTTGTGATCTGATTTGTGTAATGTCAAAAGGGATGGGCCAATCAGATCATAAATACAATTCATACCGATTGTCCTTTGTTTCATTATTGCAGAATTGACCAAAACTAGAGTAGTCCTCGTACATTACTGAAGGAAAGTCAATGGTGGCGCCTGCATATATACATTTATAAATGGTTAATTGTTGCTGTTTATTACAAATATGGTCCAATCAGGTAAACATCATGTGCTTTGTCGTCTCGCTATAATAAAAATGTAAGACTATATTTTATACGTTTATATACTATGTATATGTAGTATTTTTGATGATTCATAAAAAACTAAATTTATGCAAATAATGATGCATTCCAATTCAGGAAACGCGGAATGAAATTTACATCTAACCTATTCTTAAATTAACAATAAAATAACATAATGGGGAACATATACAAATTGGGATAAAATAAGTACTTAATATAACACAGTTGCCTAGTTTTAAGGAAGGATGTCATTTTTATAGACTCACTGGGTCCTAGAATAAATTTAGGCAGTTATGGGGATGTATGATTTGTTATATCTTTTTATCAATTAAATTTATCCCAGAGTATATGGAAATTAATAAAATATCATCGTTTATATCCTTCAGAAAAAAATGTAGTTACGTAATTCTGTTTCGATTAATAATTAAATATTTCTGGATTCTTATTTGGTGCAAACCTTTGTTTATACACTGGCATAGTTTTTTCTCATTCAAAGTTGTTGTTTTATACATCCATACAAAAAAGAATATAAACAGTTTTGATTCATTTCTGCATTTTCCTCAATTATCTAATTTACTGAACTAATATGTTAGCTGCTGTTCTGTAAACTCGTTTCGACCTATCTGACGGTATGGTGTTTATTTACAGTGATATTAGACACGATTTACGGTTACTTGCTTACAGTGTTTGATGATACGTTGATGTTTTCTTGATTGCAGTTATGTTCTAGTCAATATTCAATGTTTGTATATTTTAAGAATAAAACACTTAACATTTAAGTCGATCGGTCAGTGTACATGTTGTATCACCTCATACATATGTGCAGATATGTTGTTAACTGTCCATTACAAGTTGTTAAGTACGGATCTAGAACATTTAGAATGAAAGCAGCTTGGTCGAAGCACATCCTTTTTTAGACCGTTATGTGATATATGTATGCTAATACCAGTGATCGCTGGACTACCTAGTGACAGACGTACTCCCTGGTGACATCCGGTAGTGATGTGTGTCCCGACGAATCATATAGAATATACCTCTGATTTATAGCCCATTGGGGGCATTGATCAAGAAAAAACTCACCAATAATTATGTGCTCGGAGGTTTCAGTTGAAAAATTGCGACCACAGTCCGATGTTTCATTATATCGATGGCTTAGAATTAGAAGGTCGTAAGTGCCACTTACGACCTTTTAAGGATGTCCGGGTGTAAAAACTTTTTTTAAAAATGTTGAGGACTGCGTTTTAAAGGGTTTTATTCTATTGTATACCATTTAAAACAACTGCATGTGAATTTTAAAACCCTTTTATTGTCATTTAAGAGAGTAATTTCAATTTTTATTTCCCTACACCTAGCGTAAGAACGTACTGCAAAAAGAAATGGAGTCATATAATGAGTCTCCAACATATGACACAATAAAAACAAGAGTGTGTTTAAATACAATGATAATAATTATTTCTTTAATCAAGAGTGTAAAAATGATGTTTGGTCTAGTTATGAAGTAGATAAAATAAAAATGTAACCCTACCCTCCTTGAGAGTTAGGCATGATTTTTACATATTGCCAAAAAGTACACCATCAATAAATAGCAATAAAATATGATCTAAAATATTGGCACCATGAAATATTTTTCAAAAATAACTTCAATGTTTGTGTAATGTTTTAACAAAATTTTGAAAGGTTTTACCCAGCGGTTTTGAAAATATACATTTCAGAATTACATAGAAACCCGATTTTCGTCTATATACCACATATTCTACTACAGACCTACAAAATTAAAGAAAAAAAAGAAAAAAAAGTTTTTCTCCAAATTACACTTAAAAGTGATGTCACAAAGCCAAAACATTGTCTTATAACTAAAAATTAAAGTAAAAAAGAATAAAAATATTTTGGCTCTAGTGGGGGTTGAACCCATGACCTATAGGAAATCAGTCAAATTGTCATAAAATTACTGAACTTGAGAACTCTTCACGAGGAGATTCCTTATTACACCCGGATATCCTTAAGATTCATACATATTTAGAATTAACATCACAAGGCGCTTCTTATGAGCTCATTTTCATAAAAATCTGAACTTGTCATGTTTACCAAAATGAAGTTGTAAAAGTTTGTTTTACCATAAGTAAAGAGTAAATGCCAGACAGTTTTTCCGTGTTTTCTCAAAATATCGATTTGGTAGTTACGACCTTCTAATTCTAAGCCATCGATATGTAGACAAATATTATATTTGTTTCACGTACATGCATCAATTTCATCAGATGATAATAAATCACAATATAGCACTACATTGCTTTGTTTTTTGTTTACTTCCATCTGTAATGAAGGCTATTATGCTTGTTCAAATAATGAACGTCTTTATCCGTAACCCAACAAGTACACCGCATAATAAAGTGTCCGAGTGCCTTACAACAAGCTTTGTTTTAAACATTCCACTAGGCATTGATACAAGAGACTAAAACACAAATTCCATCATGATGGCTTAAACCTGACCGTCTGTGATATTTTGATAACACGGTTTGAGTGGCGTTTATTCCATTTTACACATTTAAACATTTGCAAATACGACCAGGTTTATAGCTTCTGTACTGAGAAGTTTAGCAGTTTCCCTTCTGTGATCTAATTAATCACAGAATAAGGGTGTTTTAATCTTGCATTTGAAGTTGTAAATGTAATTAACAGATAATGTCCTTTAATAAATCAATGGTTTATCACCATAAAACTGACAGTTTCAATCACAAGATGCAATCGTGTGCATTGTTTTCATCAGATACAGATTCCAAGATAAAATTTCCAATAATCGTTTGTTTTGTTTTATGTTTACAATGTAAATGTAAAATTGTCGTTTTCACAAGAGTGGACAACGAAATCTGGTATTAAAACAATTCATTATTGGTCTTTGCATTATGTTTAGTTACTGAGCAAGTTGTTATAAATTGCTGATTTTGTCAGGCTACAATGAAAGAACAAAGCAATACTTAAAACCGGTGATCCCAAGTGACCGAATGAAACGCAGCCAAGACCCGACCTTGCTCCAGAAAGCAGGATGGCATAGTTTCAGACTTGTTTGCTTAAACCAAGCCACAAATGAATGTAATGCTCCAATAATTTCCATACATGAATTTCATTCTAAGACAGAACTACGAGAAATCCTCGACACCAAATCCTAAGATACGTAATATCCAAGCAATCTAATAATTCATTATGTAAATAAAAGGTCTCAGTTTTCCGAAACCACTCAATCATCTGTATGATAGTTTGAGTCGATTTCGTACATACACTGGTACTAATTAATGTCAAAGTTATTTACATGGAGACGACAAAACGGACTTCAGAAAAGTAGAATAGATTTCTGGCTAATTGACAAAAACGCTTGCCCTATGGTTTCCACTTGTGATATAAGACCAGCACAAATAAAGTTTACTGATCACATGGCAGTATCACTAAAACTTAGACTCCCAACCAAACGAGGTCCAGGTTACTGGAAATTAAACAACTCTCTATTACTAAACAACGACTATATACAGCATATAACACGTCATATAAACGACGTTAAAACTCACCATCACCACTACAATCCACAAGTAAAATGGTAAATTATTAAACATGAAATAAAACAAGAATCTATAAATTTCTCCAAAGGTTTAGCTAAACACAATAAACAGCAACTAAGCGAACTCGAGAAAGAACTTGTGCGTCTAGAAAGCGATACTCATCAGTCTGTATTCATAAAAGCAAAACTAAACTCTATATAAACTGTAATACAAAATAATTATGACCAAAAAGCAACTGGAGCAAAAATTAGAGCTCGTATAAAAACATTAAAAAATGAAAAAAATGGCAAATTCTTCTCAAACTTAGAAAAGGCTAGGCAATCAAGAAAAGTCATGTCCTCAATCACAGTTAACAGCAAACAAATAAATAACATACATGATATCTTACAAGAAGAGGTTAACTTTTATGAAACGTTATACACATCTGAACACATTGATAACGATAAAATACACAATTACCTTTCCAACACAAACATACAAAACACTTTAAACAAAGACCAAGCGTCTTTATGCGAAGGTCCCTTAACTAATATAGAATGTAAGAATGCCGTTCTCGAAATGAAAACGAATAAAGTCCAGGAAACGATGGTATAAGTGTGGAATTCTATCAAACATTTTAGCCTGTTATAGAAAATCTTGTCGTTGCCTCGTTGAATTATGGTTACAACAAAGGCGAATTATCTTACTCACAAAAACATGGAATCATAACACTTCTATACAAGAAAGGTGACCCAGAAAACATTGAAAATTGGCGACCGATTTCATTGTTATCTATTGGTTATAAAATCGCTGCAAGAGTTATTGCCAAACGACTTCAAAACGTGTTACCTCTAATAATTAGCCATGACCAACAAGGATACATCAAATTTAGGTTCATTGGCTACAACATTCGGCTTATACAAGATATTATTGACTATACTGACGAATACAATGTCGATGGTGCCATTGTTTTCTTAGACTTTAAGAAAGCCTTTGATACGGTAGAATGGAACTTCATGTTTCAATGCTTGAAACGGTTTGGTTTCGGAACTTCATTTATTAAATGGATAAAAGCATTCTATTGCAACATCACTTCCTGTATTTACAATAATGGCTGGCGTTCCAAAACTTTCTCACTAGAAATATCTCTCCGACAAGGATGTCCTTGTAGCTCTATCATTTTTAACATTGTAGCTGAAATATTAGCTACACGAATAAGGACCGCTGAAAACATACATGGAATCAAAATACATAACTGCACAATACCTTTAAAAATAAGTCAACTAGCAGACGACACAATATTATTTGCAAAACACGTTACTGATATCACTCAGGCGTTATATATCGTAAATGAATTTGGTACACATTCGGGCCTACGTTTAAACAAAAACAAAACCGAAATTTTAGGACTAGGGTCATTAATAAATAACACAGGCACTATTGCCGATCTGAAATGGGCCAAAGAAATAAAAGCACTTGGGGTATATTTCGGCCATGATAAACAAAAATGCGAAACGCTTAACTGGAACAGTAAAATTGACAACTGTATAAAAACCATAAATAACTTACAATTGAGGCATTTAACATTCTATGGAAAAATCACGGCTATCAAAAGCTTACTACTGCCCAAGTTTACGTACATCATGCAATCATGCTACGTCCCAAAATATGTAGTATCAAAAATCAATAAAATATTTTATGCCTTTTTATGGAACAATCGTGGAGAGAAAATCAAAAGAACCATATTAGTTAATACCGTTTCTAATGGTGGTCTAGGCATGATAGACATAATTTCTTATATCAAATCACTACGAATCAACTGGCTAAAACAATTCCTAGAAAATGACACAATAGCGAACTGGAAAACAATTCCTTCATTCTACTTTAATCAATATGGAAAAAAATTGCTTATCTTTTACACTAAGCCGGGTTCTGAAAAAAGCCTACCAGCGATACAACACAAACTTTCAACTTTTTACAGCGATATTCTCTCGGTATGGCTGGAATTTCAAAACAATGTTAACACAGACATACCTAAATCATTCCGAGAAATCAGACAAGAGGTTATCTGGGGTAACAAACATATCAAATCAAAATCTAATTTAAACATCCTTTCAGAACAATGCAAAACAAAGATTTCTATAATGTATTTATAAAACAAAAATCAGAGCTTCCATACATTCATAAATTTTGGGAAAATAAATTAGACAAACAACATTTCTATTGGACTTTTTTCTACAATAGCTGGAAAGCTACTTGTCTAGACAATAGAGTAAAGCAATTCAAATACAAATTGGTACACAATATCATTGCCACAAATGAAAACCTTATGAAATGGAGAATTTTTAATTCACCATTATGTCTTCATTGTCATGCTATTGAAAACTATGCACACTTTTTCATTGAATGTCCTTACACAACATCACTCTGGACTCAGGTTAATACAGCCTTCCTTTAGAAATCTCGGCTTCGATCACAATTTTAGGTGCTTAAAATACATAGTTTTTGGATATAAACCAGAACTAAGAGAATAAATTATAGTAATATCAATATCATCATCAACATAATAGCTTTCAGTATTTATAAAACATATATCTTATATCTGAAAGAAGAACAAAACAACACAGTACAATATGTATCCTAGTCAATGAACTTAAACAGACAATATTCATACTGATAGCACAAAACAAAACATACACATTAATCAGACACTTCCTAGATCACATAACAAACATGCAGTGAATATTTTATGTATTCCATTGGAACACTATTGCTGTATTGTTGTTATTATTCTATGTATATATTTTTTAACACATCGTCAGTCAAAATACAACATTATATCCGTTAAAAAAACAAAACAAACTAATTAATGTCATTGATAATTACACATACTGGCTTGGGTGTCGGAGTTGTCTCGTTGAAACCGTTTTAAGAATAAACTTACCTTTGGGTACATATCGTATTGGCTATGTTGGTCAATATTTCCGTGCTGACTGAGCTACGTAGTTATGAAATTTTCGCTATCTAAAAGTATATATTACTATAGTTTTTACTAAAGCCATTCATCATCATAGCAGTCAAATAAGGCATATGAATGATGCCAAAACAAGTGTTTCTAGAATTCTGTGTATTTTGGCAATATAACTACAATGTAATAGTAAAAACAGTAGTTTATCTTAATTGAAAGTCGTTCCAAAATAGTTTCACGTGTTGACGTAGATATGAAAACTTCTCTCAAATGTGAAAATAATTCATACCGACAAACAGGTTGTATGTTGTTGTTTTATCTATCTATTGAGGACCTACACGGCTTTACCGTATCTCTTCTATATACGGTGGTGGATTCTTCTTATTAGTTTTCCGAGACATATTGCTTAAGAAATATGAAAACATTACCCGGCAAAATACACAGTTGGCTTTGGGACGTGGCACTATGTATCAAAAACATAAAGCAAAGTGGCAATGAAAGAGTCATGCGCCTAACAGTATTGGCTCGAAAGGTTTGGCTTAAATGTTCTTCGCCCAGTAAAGGAATATTTATTTCTCTTACGCAATTGGCGACTACCAATATCCTGCAAATAAAAATAGCAAAGTTTGTTGCTCAGTTTTTTTACCAGAAGGAACAGTTTATATAGTATTTATAATTTTATCAATGGATCAATTACTTAATTGTGATAAAATACCTAAGCATTATACGCTTTCCTCAAAAACTTGTATGTTACTTACCGTATGTGTTACTATACATGTCTGTATGTATTTTCACTTTTGTACGTCTACATAATAATATATGTATTATTGTTCGGTTAAAACATTCAACATGACATATCGTATTATACATTGACAAAACACATTATATTATATGTTTTTTTTAAACAAATATATCACTTTGCTTTGTTAGGTTTGTACTGGTAGACAATGCTCTGACTTAAATAAATACGAACATGACACGCAATAATAAAAGTACATATATTTCTGTGACAGTCAGTAATCTTGTTTGGTGATAGAATCAAAGTATTTCCTGTTGGGATGGAGCTCAGTGAAGATAAAGAGTTTATTTAACTGATAGGACTTCATCCCTCATAAGTTAGAATGAAATAAATGTATAACGAATACAAAACAAAACAAATCTACATAATGAGTGTTGTTTAGACAATCGAATATTACATACATTTTTGTACAAAGTAGGCGCTCCCATTCATATCACCGGGAAAGATTTGATGTAGTTTTACATTAAATGCTATACAGAGTATACAAACGGATACGAATTATGCAATTCTAAAATATGAGAATATAGGAAACAATACGGGGTTGTTATATTTCAAACGTACATGCGATACTATATGACACAGAAGCGGAAACAGTTTTGACACATGTAGAGGATCTATCACGAGTTGCCAATTGATATAAATTTATATTAAAAGATTTAAGCGAGCCTCTGGAGAAACATATACCCTGGGATGATTTGATACAATATCTATTTTGAAAATAAGGATTTCCTGAACGAGTTTAATATAAATATATCAATTGACAACGAGTGATTCTTTTTATCATATGAAACAAATAACGCAAAATACGCATTGATTTATTGGAAAAACTCAATAGCTTATAATAAACGTGGTACGTATAACTTTATACGTACTGGCTATACTAACATGGATACAAGGTAAGTAATGTGATAAAAATAACTATCACACGCTATTAGCAGATACATGAAGTCAGCTTTGTTAAAATCCTCGTAGTTTTATAACATAGTGTAGACTGAACCAACCAACAAAATACACTTCTCCTTTTACAATCCGACAGTTTAAAATGTACGCTCCAACAACACTCATTTCTGAACCAATGTAACATCAACCAAACGATGCACAGTCGAGCTCCTCACAGCGGTTACGTCTTGAGCTTCTTATAGAAAGGAGACGAGGAATACCAATGCCTATGTTTTGCTGCTAATTGTGTAAAGATGCGACTTGCGAACTTCATTAAACAACGCATCATTAGACTCGGAATCCTGGCCGTAAATACACAAATACGAACAGAATATTGTCATCATTAGGAGTATCAATACTTCAATTGCCGAATCTCTCAACTCGCCACAGCTATTTGTGATTCGCATGGCGTAAATGCTAAGGAAATACAATAATTTATATACTATACTCGCACAAGAGTCTTAAAGGTCGTGTATCTTGTGCCTAATGAACAGGAAAACAGGATATAAATAAAACACCAAACACTTCGACATGACACAGATAGTTTTTATTCATGTGTTTATCAATAACATAGTGTTATAATGATTTGGTTGTTATTTTACGTAACGTTCTTTTATTCATAAATCACTCAAGACACGAAGGTATTGGAGGGAGGAAAAGCGATATTAGATTCAAAGGAATATGCATCCTAAGTATTTGTTCTGCCAAAAGTACGTTTGTAGTAAACTATGCCGGCCGGACTTTTCTGATTGCCTTATTACAAGCTTTGCTTTAAACATTCCACTAGACAATGACACAAGAGTCTAAAACACAAATTCCAACATGATAGCTAAAATAAGACAGCCCGTTTGTTGTGAAAACACAAGTTAGAGTGGTGTTTAGTCAATTTTGCACGTTTAAACATTTCCAAATACGACCCGATTTATCGTTTCTGTACTGAGTTTTGCAGGTTTTTTTATTTCATTAATCACAGACATAAGGGTGTTTTAATCTTTCATTTGCAGTTGTAAATGTAATTAACAGATAATGTTTGTTAATAAATCACCCTTATATTGACAGTTCGACCACATAATATAATCGCGTGCATTGTTTTCACCACGTTCAAACTCAAAGACAAATTTTCCAATCATCGATTTGTGCTTACAATGTAAAACTACTGTTTCCCGTAAGAGAGGACATATTAGGAACAATGAAACATGGCATAATAACAAGCTTATATTGGACGGTGAATGCTTTTTGGTTATTTAGGTGTTGTAGTGAGTAAGATGTTTAAATTGTGGATTGCAAAACATCATCAAATGATTGTATCATATCATCTACAAATAGAACAAATACACCCATTTGGTCAGACTTTATATGTCTGCGATTATTCAGAAAAGGTATGATGAACTCGGACAGGGAAGACATCACTAGAATTAACCAGCCGAGCACAAAAAAGTAACTCAATACACAATTAAACGGAGAAATGTCCGCGCATAACCCAACAAAAAAGTTAAAATACTAAAAACCCACTGTTCAAAAGCAGGATGAGAGTTTCATAAAGAATTATTAAAATAACGGTGACCTCAAGTGACCGAATGAAATGCAGCCAAGACCCGACCTAGTTCCAAAAGCCGGCCGACATAGTTTCATAAATGTATGGTAAACCCAAGCCACAAATGACTGAAATGCCTGAATAATTACCATACATGTATTTCCATTGTAAGACAGAACTATAAGACATCCTTGTCGCTTAATCCTAAAATACGAACTATCCACACAATCTAATAATTTATAAAATAAAAGACCACAGTTCGGCCGAAACCGAATAAACCGTCTGTATATAACATTTGGATTTCGGACATAACCGTTTTGACATAACTTATTGCACTAATGAAATGACATGGATATCTACACATTATCGGCTTGGGTGTTGGTGTTGTCTTGTTGAAACCGTTCTGAGAATAAACTATTCTTTCGATTACATATTTCATTGGTGTTGATGGCCAATATTTTCATCGCAATCCGCTTGATAGGGTTATTTCCGTGCTGATTGAGCTACCCTTGTTATTTCATTTGACTATCTAAAAGTATACGTAAATTAATACTCTATTTTGTAGAAATGTTATTCATCAACATAACATTCAGATAAGGCATGTGCATTATGGTAATACAAGTGATTTAAGCATTTTATGTATTTTGGCAATATAAGTAATAGTAATAACAGTAGTTTATCTTACTTGAAAGTCGTTCCAAAAACGTTTCACGTGTTGACGTATATATGAAATACAAAATGTACCTCCCAAATGTGAAAATAATGCATACAGACAAACATATTGCTTGTATGTTTATGTATTTATCTAATCAGGATCTACACTCTTCTTCTATATACGGTGGACCTATTGCTTAATAAATATGAAAATATTTCAGGGCTAAACAATTGCAACATATATTTGGCGATTGGAAGTGACACTATAAATCTTCTAACTGTATTGACTTGAACGTTTAGGCTTAAATTTAATTTATGAAACACCCCTCATGGTGCTTGATGAGCGTTTCCGTATTTTTCCTAATTATAAAATTTTCTTCAATTGCGAGTTCATCTTTGAGAAACATATCAACTACTCCTCTTCTGTTTTGTTTAATAGTTTTATTTCTGAATGCTTACATGGTACAAATTTCGGCGTGTACGCAGCGCTCAAAATTATTTCGGCAATTGAGAGTTACTAGCAAGAGCTCTATGTACGCCGTGATTTATCAGATAACATTAGTTTTTTGTTCATATTTGATGATTATATATTAAAATCATACCTTACTCACTAGTCGATATGTCAGTGTACGACCTCATTTATATGCGAACATATATCGTTCACTGTCCATTACAAGTTATTGCGTGCGGATCTAGAACATTTAGATTGAAAGCAGTTTGGTCGAAGCACATCCTTTCTTTGACTGCTATGTGATTAATGTATGCTAATACTAGGGACCGTCGTATTATTCCCTTGTGACAGCCGGTAATGATGTGTTCTGACGATGATATGGACTAAACCGTTGATTTATATCGTATTGGGGCATTGACCAAGTAAACACAATAGTCTGTTTCAGTGAAATGTAGCGGTTACTGTCCGAAGTTTCATTATCTGTAGGCATAATGTTATATTTGTTTCGAGTATTAATTTCATTGGACGATAATAAATAACAATACAGCTAAAAAAGGATATAGTACTGTTACTGTTTTCTGTGATCGACTGGTTTCAAAAGTTGAGTTCTTTCTTCCCTGTCCGATTTCCTTATTGTCGTTTACCCGTAAGCCAATGCGTATGAATGCCACTGGAGAAGAACTCTTCTTAATTCCTTATAACAATCTTTGTTTTAAACACGTCACTAGACAATGATACAAGAGACTAAAACACAAATTCAAACATGATGGCTAAAACCTTACCGCCTGTTTATTGTGATAACACAGTTTGAGTTGCGTTAAGTCCATTTTGCACATTCAAATATTTCAAAATTCGACAAGAGATATAGCTACCGTGCTGAGAAGTTTTGCAGTTTCACTTTTGTAATCTCATTAATCACAAAAACAAGAGTGTTTTAATCTTGCGTTTGCAGTTGTGAATGTTATTAACAGATAATGTTTGTTAATAAATCAATGGTTTATCACCATCATATTGACAGTTTCAACCACAGAATATAATCGCGTGCATTGTTGTCATCACACACATATTCCAAAAATAATTTTTCCAATTATCGTTTTGTTTGTGTTTACAACGTAAATTTGCTGTTTTTCGTACAAAACAAAGAAATTTGGTAAAAATACATTATTGATCGGTGAATAACATTAAGTTACTTAGGTTTTGTAGTAAGTAAGAGGTTTTAAATTGTTGATTGCAAAACATAATTCCATGGTTATTAAACACATCTACATATGTAACAATTATATTCATTATGTTAGACGTGAATAGACCGACGATAAATTATGTTATTGCTAATAAACCACAAATCACTATAATCCTAAATAATTGCCATACATGTATTTCTATTCTAAGACTGAACTGCGAGATATCATCGAAGCTCAATCCTAGAATACGTGCTATACACGCAATCAAATTGTTGTCTACAAAAGATGACAGTTTTGCCAAAAACCCACTTAACTGTCAGTATCATTATTTTGAGTCGTTTTCAGACATGCACTGTTACTTATTTGACAAACAATGACATGTATAACTACACATATCCGGCAGTGGTTTCGAGTTGAAACCGTTATATGAATGTACTATCCTTTTGTTTACATATTCTATTGGTGTTGCCGGGCAATATTGTTATCGCAAACCACTTGGTAGGGTTATTTTTTAATTGCTGGTTGAACTATGTTGTTATGGCATGTTGGTTATCTGAAAGGACATATTTAAACGATATTTTTAGAAAAGCCATTCATCAACATAGCAGTCAGATAAGGTATATGAGTGATGCCAAAACAAGTGCTTTTTAGCATTTTTTGTATTTTGGCAATATAAGTAATAGTAATAACCGTAGTTTATCTTAATTCAAAGTCCTTCCAATATAGTCTCACGTGTTGACGTAGATATGAACAATCCTCACAAATGTGAAAACAATTCATATTGATAAACAGATTGCTTGCCAGTGGATTTGTTTATCTATTCAGGATTTACGAGGTTACATAACATCTCTACTTCTAGGATTATATACGCTGGCAGATTCTCTTAATTAGTTTTCCTGGACATATTGCTCAAGAAATATGAAAAACATTACACGGCAAAACAATTGCAACCCACATTTGGCAATGAACCAAAGCTGCATTGAAAGAAACATTCGTCTAGCAATATTGGCTCAAAAGTGTTGGCTTCAGTGAGATTTGGTCTCTGCCGATTATATGAATAATTGTTTCCCTTAATATGCAATCGACGACTTCTCATATCCTGAAAATATGAATTGCTAACTATATTTTTCTATTAATGGAATGTTTTTATTTCCAAAGTTGTCACTCAGGTATATAGAACGTTACACATGTTTCTGATGCAAAAATACACTTCATGCTCATGTACTGGTAGCCATCACCTGCCAAAAAAATGAGAATCATAATTATAAATAAGTGATCATATCGTTATCGTTATATGAAAATTTATAACTAGGTCGTGTTAGGTGTGAATAATTATTTATCACATGAATATGTAGACAACAACCTGGCAATAATAAATAAATACGAATGTGACATATTTCCATTTACTCATAAAAATACATTCATTTCTGTGACAGTCCGTAATGTAGTTTGGTGATAAAAGAAATCAAAGTAAGTCCTGCTTGGTGGATCTAATGGAATAGGATTTATAGTGATATTTCACTAATAATACTCTATATTTCATCAGTTAGTATGAAATAAACGTATAAAGAATACAAAAACAAAGAAATCTACATAATGAGTGATGTTTAGTCATTCGAATATGATGTTTAGTCATTCAAATAATACATTGAATTTCCTTTTAAAACACCAGGAACGAATTGATATACATTTCTGATTCTAAAATATTTCATTTGTCATTAAATGTTTTACAAAGTACATATTCTCATTCATAACATCAGATAAGAATGGATTTACTTCTAAAATATTTAAATTAAATACAACATAGAATGGGAAAAAATGTAAAAAGTGCGGGTTGTTACATTAGGTATGTACATTATAATACTATACGGCGCGGAAACGGAGAACAGTTTTTGACAAACATTAATCTATCACCTGCTATACACGAACGTCAGATATTGTCAATGCCATCTATCGTAGTTGTACAAGATAGAGTAAAAATAAAAATTATTCATAGTAAAAGAGAACTGACACTTTAACTGTACTCACTACCAACACATATTTCTGAACTAATGTAACATCAACCAACCGATGCACGGTCGAGCTCCTCTCAGCGATTACGTCCGTCACGCGACGAGCACTACTTAAATAGCAAAGCGACGAAGAATACCAATGCCTATGTTTTGCTGCTAATTGTGTAAACAATCGACTTGCGCATCATATGACCGTAAATACACGGATAAGTATTTGTTCTGCCAAAAAATCGTTTGTTGTAAACTATTCCATTCCGTTATTGTCCGTCAGTTAGCGTTATTGGTAGATGGCTATGGCTGCAGAAATTTTCCCATATATATACTATAACAATCATATAAACAAATAATATCATGAGTAGTGAATTAATTTCAGATTTATTTTGTCAAAACTGTTTATATATTTTGTGTTGTTTATTGCTGTATAATATGTCTTATGAAAATATAAAATGTTAAAAACGAAAAAAGAAACAAATTCGATCGTGTTTAGCTGATTGTAGAATCTTTATATTTATTCCATCAACAGGACAATGCAGAGAACACACTCCAACGAGGAAATAATATGAATTAAGAAGTCTAACATTTTCCTGCCGGCCGGAGAATGGAGATGCGTGTACCGAAATCAATCCGGTATACTATACGTGAAGTAAATGCTCGTATTTCTGTCTGTCTGGTTTAACAATCTCTATTGGGGGACGCAGCCTCTTTGGTGGTTTGAATTACCTTGCCGGTAGTCAGAGAATAAAGATACGCGATTAATTGGCGAAAATAATCATGTCTGCAGAACTCAAAATGGCTGCCCCGTAGAGGAAATGTGGAAATTGTAACATCGCCTGATACAGACAGACGATGGTATTTTTCTCAAACAGACAATTTGTTTATGCTTCATGTATCAGACAATTGTTGTATAGTCATATATTACTGTTCTACTGTACCAATTGATCTGACTTGCTTTTTCACTTATGGCAATCTTAGAACTTGACTCAGTAGCGAAGAGTAATACTGATAGTTTTGAAATGTTAATACTATAATTCACACCAGAATTAGGAATGTCATGTGTATTCGTAAATTAGCTCGGAAGCAAGAGTTGTTGCCCCTGTTAAAAAAATGTGCTCCACTTTCAGATCTGGCATCCATCTTTTTCTGAAGCCTGAATGTATGTATTATTCGAAAATACCAATGGACTTTTTCTACCAGATGGGGTAAATAAAAATCTGTTTTAAGGCCTTTTTGAAACCTGGCTCCTGGATTATTTTGAAAATGTGATGCCGTATTTAATATACATTTTGTATAAAAACATGAGAAAATTCGAAAGGCGTGACAGCACTCCACTTAACCAGCCGAGCACAGAAAACTTAAAGCAAACATCACGTAACACAAAGACACAATGCCAGCACATAACCGAACAAAAATGAAACGCCCAAGTCTCAAGTAATATATTGAACGAATAATGTCCGTATTGAAAGTGTTAATTCTCTATCATATATTTACAAAAAGTCATTTGGCTTCAACCTTTCCTACAATAATAATTGTTTCCGCACTGAAAGACGTTTTGTTATGTCATAACAACCTGACTTCGATAACATATACGCTTCTTTTTACATTAAAAAGTGACTTGCAAAGTAGAGTGCAGTTTGCCTTATCTTTAATAATAAATGGGACAGGACGAAATATGCAAGGACTGCATATTTACTGTCTGCATTGTGGTTTAGATGTAATAAAAAAATGGAATTAATTTTATTTCGTCATAAGTGTATCAATAATACAGAGGAATTTGTCGCAGAGGAATTTGGACATACATTTGAGGTTTGCCATTCAGAGCGCACCGCTTGTAGTTAATTGTAAATGAATGTTTGCGGTCACGATTGTTCATATGATTCTTAAAAACTTCAAATAATTATTGGTAATGATGCATATGCGGAAGTTATGAGTTGTATATTGTTTTACTAACATATATATGCTACTTATTGTAGGTGCATGTTATTGTGAGCGTGGTAACGCTACCAGTGGTTTAGATTGGTGTCTGCTGCCATAACATCCAACAAGCGTGTGATCGTTTAGGAAGACAACGCTTTGGTTTGACTGAATAAACAAACAAAACTGTACTTGTTTCTTTTTATATAACCACCTAGCGCTTTGGTTTTAAAGTACTTGCTTAATGTTTTATCATAGATCATGTTTACATTGATATATAGTTGATCATCCCTGTTCAGTTTCTATACAATGACTGTTTGCTATAAATCTATAGGTTTTCATTTATATCATTTGATGAACAATTGACATTGCGCCAGTTGCCAGTCAATACCCCTTGAATGAATTGTAACGTTACATTATACTCACATGGCCCAAAGGATTTACTTGGATACATTCGCCAATCAAAGCTTTGACAAACAATCAGGTGGTGAGAACTTTGCTCTGGTGTTATGTCAGTTGATCATCTGATTCTATATTCATATCTACCCGTTTATTTGTACATTTTATATTCCAGGTATCTGTCCTACCCAATGGATACACAAAGACAATTCCTGTTACATTGTAAGCTTAGACAAAAAGTTCTCACGAACACAAGCACAAGTAAGCGTCATTTTTATAACAAAATTTAAGCCATATGATATATCGTTGGCTTAGAATGAGAAGGTCGTAATCCGTAACTACAACCCAAGGCCTTATAAGACTGATACACATTTAAGACCAGCATCATAAGGCGCTCCTTATGAGCCTATTTTCATGAGAATATGAACATGTCATGTTGACCAAACTGAAGTTGAAACTGATTGTTTTTCATAAGTCAAGAGTAATTCTCAGACAGCTTTTTCTTGTTCTTTCAGGATATTGATTTTGTATTTTTTTTTTAAAGTTTTCTCATTCTAAGCCAGCACAATAGTACTCATAACGCTGTGTTTTATTGTAAGCAAACCATTAAAATGATCTGAAATTTTGATACTAAGTACATACATGTACGATAAACTCACCTCATTGAACAGCGTTTTTCCAAAGAATAATTATATTAAACGAGTGTTTTGTGTTGTAGACCGAGTGCACCAAGACCAATGCGACGGCTCATTTAGCCTTTATCGATTCCCAACAAGAACAGACTTTTATTGAAAACTACATTAAATCACTTCCAGAACTCCGTAAGTAGAGTTATGCTTTCATTACATTATATATAACGTACATGTGTATAGATTATAACCAATTCTAGTTTAGTTATCCGCTAATATAATTATTTCAGGGCCATGAACAAAGGTTTCGATCTGCCGACCCCGACCCAAACTCTACCGGGCAGGCACCTCACAGAATATTAAATGTATCAAAACAAACTATGAGGAAGCAACACTAAGCAATATGACAGCTAATACATGCGAGATTCGGAAATATTTGCATCAGTTATGTTTTGAGTAGTAAATAATTGACTAATAAAGGCTCCGCGAGTCGGATGTGTCGGATGTGTCACCTGTGGCGTAAGGTAGAATAACAGTACGTCCGCACTGCACTTCAAGCCATTAAAAGAAACATGCATACTGAATTTGAAGTATTTTTATCTTCAAATGAACACGTTATGGTGTGGACAAGAAATACCCTAATAACATCCATATAAAAGGGAAATAATTCAAATATCGCATAAGGTAGAGATTCAGTTCTTGTGCACCACACTGTCAATAACGTTTGTGCAGGAATATAATGATAATAAATTATTAATAATAACGACTTTTTTAAGAGGCGACACAGTTGAGCAAGCCCATTGTACCATTGTCAGTCTCTATGGCAAAAATTTGTTTACACATAGTATGACCTAAGTAATAGATAATAATAATTACAACAACACAATTTAACAATAGCATATGTCTAAGTTTTTCATCTGTCGCATGTCGTGTGCCTTTGAATATCAATTGGATGTGTTGATTGGATAGAACCAGGTGCTATGGATTACTTTAACGCAACTCAAGTTGATCATAATGTTAATTTGCTACAAGTTGCGTTTATAATTAACGTAAATTCCGTACCATTAAAACATACGTCAAGTCAGCTTACAGTTTTCTAACGCCCACAGTGAATGGAATGCTTCCATTAAATAGACATACTCCGAATCTCATTCGGTAGATACAGACTGAACTTTACCGATTTAATCCATGTATCTCTTAATTATTCCGGGTTGGGGTCTTTTGTGTTTGCATATGAATACAAAACTATTCTAACTTGGCCAGATTTGTTTGTACATACATGTTAATTAAGGGAAAACCCACCACGCACAGAGTTCCGGATTTCATATATTGGGATACGTTACCATACATGGAGGTAGTATATGGGCAAAGATTCTTAAAACTGGTATACGTACTGAATTACTAGTACATATCGCTGGCTTAGAATGGGAAGGTCGTAACTACAAAATCAATATTTTGAAAAAACAAGAACAACTGTCTGGCATTCAGTCTTAACTTATGGTAAAACAAGCTTTTTCAACTTCAGTTTGGTCAACATGACAAGTTCCGAATTTCTTGAAAATAGGCTCATAAGAAGCGCTTTATGATGTAGATTGAAAATATGCATTAGTCTTATAAGGTCGTTAGTGTCACCGACGACCTTCTCATTCTAAGCCAGCGACATGTTGTGCTCCAGGTGACGTCAATGGGAATATGACTAGCACCGCCATATGGATCGGTGGTGTGAGACCGGATCATCATAACTGGGTCTGGAAGAATTACCAAATCACAACACCCATACAACTGTATACTGATTGGAGTCCAACCATCGAACACGTTCATGGTTAAGTATCATTTGTAGTTTTTTCACCTTCATACGGAGCTCGAACAAAGAGCGCATTTACTCGCTTAGTTCCATGACTGCCTTAATATCCCCGTTCCATATCGTATTATAGCGGTTCAGTAGTAGGAAATGGCAATACATACAAGATAATTTACATGTTATACAAACAATCACTAGAAACCGTTTTAAAAATGTATTTGTACGTTTATTACGTGTGAACCCGTTGTATGAATTTAGGACTTTCTGAACTTCTTTGGGATCATAAGCCAATGTTGCATAAACAAATACAATGTAGTGTCCATTTACTAAGACTATCTTTGTTGGGCGCAGAAATAAAACTGCCTGAACATGTCGCTCCATTTGCTGCCCCTTTGATTTGTCACAATGCTTTATAGTTTGTTTTGAATACACATGTATATCATAAACCGTATTTACATTGGCAGGTCGTGTCTGTGCTGCAATAGGACCAAAACATCATTTCACGTGGCTACAAACACCGTGTAGTTTACCACACTTTTACATCTGCGAAATAGATGTGTAAGTATGTTATAAGGTTGACCACCATATAGCAAATTGCATTTGTGTTACATCACTCTGTGTATTCAACTACTTGCTAATCGGATAGCTACCAAATTGGTTATCTTTGTGTAATAGAAGTGCATAAATACCTTTTTCGACGCCTCACATCTTAATGCATAATGTAGACGGAGTTAACGAATCTGGTAGCTATACGGTTGGCAGGTATTCGAATACCCAGGGTGTATATGTGCTTTTCTATAATATAGTACTAGAATTACATTGCCCATAAAAGTTTCCCATTCCCTGTTTGAGTCACTAAATAAACATGTTTGAAATGGGTTATAAAAGCATTTATTATTTGGGGCGAATGCGATGATGGATGGTATGGTTTTGGGTGTAAACAATTGTTATTTGATACCTTTTTTTTATTCAATCAACGCATGTGAAGGTCATATTTGGAATATTACCCTTATACAATCTATTTATGATATTATTTCATAAGGATACATTAAATATCGTAAATCACATGATGTGCTCTGTGCCAATCGAAATGAGTGAAATGCATTATAGTATTTTATAATAAATCGGTAAAATTGAAGACATAAAACATGTGTTCATTCGCAATGTTGTTATAAAACACACTTGCTGTTAAATCACCCTATTTCATGATACTTTTTTTTCAGGCATCCACATCCGGTTTTGGTAGGGTAGACAGTTGTTGTATGCTGTATAAGCCCATAATAATATGTTGATGTAATCCGGTTATAATTTGCAAAAATAAATGTTCGATCGGTGCATTATTAGTTCAATTCTTTCAATTGCATCATACAAAACCGTACCGACAATGTCATTGTATTTTGATATTTTTTCATAAATTACTTTCAGCCCTCGTAAACGATTCGTACCGGAATAGCGTTAGACAAGCATCTTAGGCGGGTTTTTAAACATTACAAAATATTTAATTTAACATGCCTATCAATCTATATATGTCAAAATAATAGGTTTAAGTGGGTTAGTATTTTAATAATTGTCTAAAATCCTTATTCCTAAGGTATGTTAAAACATGTTGCCTCTTTATTTAGCAAATATTTTACTGTTCATATCTAAAACAGAGCGTGTCTAAGGTCGCAATAAAACATTTCCTGTTTGACTTCAGCAATCAATTTCATTTCCACTTCTTCATCAATGTTTCAAAAGCGAACGGTCAATCTTAATTTCCCACTTGGATGTTTACACCATTCATACTATATATTGAAATGAAATGTTAGATGACAGATGAGTGGTAGGTGCATTGTATCCGGACACAAATACTTAGCGGACGTATCGTTTCACAATACATTGAGAAACATTATGACATCAATGTATTGTGTATGAATCACGAGGTAGTCACTAATGATATACTGGTTTGTATGGAAAACGGAACTGTTTTTACGGATATATAGCGGAGGTTGACCTAAGGCAGTTGGCGCATGCTTGAACGAGGCTCTGTTTCTCTTAACTGCAATCCCTTCTCAAGGTCAAACGTCCATTTGAAAACATATTGCAGCTAAATACATAATAACATTTTCTAAGTCCATACTTATATTTTTGAAGATAACTTTGTCAAACGTGTACGTAGCCCAATGAAATTTGGCTAGAACTTTATTGGGTTATAGGTTTGCAGAATTGTAAATCAAAAAGTTGAGTTTGATTCAAATTTATTGAGTGGACACACGCATAACATAAGACCGCCAGAAAGTAAAAGTCGCAAATACATATTTTGATATCTTGGATGACCACCATTTAGTCTTATGTTTCTATTGACAGTCAAAGACGCGAGCTGGAAGCATTGTTGAATGAAGATACCCATTAAGTTTGACTATTTGAACAAAAAATTGCCATGTGTCTTTGACGTAGACGAATTTACATCATGACGTCACAATAAAAATGCTAAATGCTCTTGCAATCAGTATAACACTAGCAATAATACGTTTACCTTGAATTAAACACTCAAATAGGCATGTATACGTTGAAAAGATATCAGACGTGGATGTTATGGTAATAAGTCATGATTGTCGACACTAAATGCTACTCTGTACCGTACTGACGTCACTTTATATTTTTCTAAAATCATTCAACGCATAACAGTGATATTTAAATAATTTTATACACTGTTTTTCATACGAGGTTAGTCATTAGTCATGCAATGAAGGCATTTGGAATACACTCAATGTATATGTAAACGCGTGGCGTCAAAAAAGCTCGAAACGCACGTCAATCTTGTGACGAACAAACCACGTGATGTACGACCAGTTCGATACGGGAATTATTATGACTTTGTTGTACAAACGTCACGTGCGGAATTTTGTCACTTCATTGCATATAATAAAAAAGATATGGATCAATAAAAATGAGGACTTAGAAAAGTTGTTGAGTATATATACTGTTACTGAACTCTCTGTTGTCGATAGTTTAGCGATATTTATGCAGTTTGGTTCACAGTATGGTTCAGGAAGATGATACAGTATCGTATTGTCCGCATGTTGAAACTATGCACTTCTTGAGTAAAAACCTTTTCTTTGACATCCACAGATCATTTGTTTCTTGAAGCAAGGAAATTGAATATGAGAACTGTAAAGTGTAGAGTGCAGGATGCGGTCAGTGTTGATGAATTTTATTATAAAAAAACTAAATATGTTTTAAAATCAACCATCAAGGTTGACATTTGCAATTTATGGTGTATTTACACCAAGACAAATAAGGCGTTTTTCAATAGATAGCACATACAGGAATATTTCATACAGAACACAATGCTACAACACCACTTCGATTAGGAGATCCTGAGTTTGATTACAGCCCACATCACACTACAGACGGAATAAATATGGTAACAATAATTCTTAAAACTTAAATGAGAAAGCAGCCTCCCTGCTCTCATACGCTTGATGCGATGTAGAACATCAGGAATTAATTAGTGACCTAAAGTGATGAATACTTATTTAAACAACCTCACTATCGACGTTAATACATCAATTTATAAATCTAATGATATTTAATAAAAAATTGATATTGTTTCTGAGGTCAACGTAAAGACATCATCAGACTTTTAATTATTGAACTTTAAGTAGTAGCACACTGATTATATACCACGTCGATACAGTAGTAACTAGATTAGCGGTGTGCATGTATATAGGTGGCTGTAAAACGTTTCCAGAATAAATGCACAACAATAAAAAACAATTTAACCATGCAGTTATTTGTCCTTATTATTTGTCAGTCTAACATATCGATATTGGTTGTAGTACTGGTAACGCATAAAGTCTTCGACTTTACCCTGGATTTTGGGTCATGGTAGTTGTGCTATAGCCGATATACCGTCACTGCGATATATATCACAGTACTGTCAAAGGCCTGTCACATACGTTGTGGTCTTTGTGGAAATAATGTGGAGCATGTATTTGCTTACGTCGTGATCCATGTCTGCTCTTACTGTTTCCCACACTCTGATAAATCGTGTAATCACCTGTCCGACTTGTGGTAACCTTTCCGGTTAAGTAGTGTATGTTGACTGCAATCAAAGTTGTCATTGAATCACATATTCGCGTGACAAATGGTACGGTGAAGGTTTTCACCTAACCTTGTTTTGATGTATTGTCATGTCATTCTTAAGCGTATGACATTTCTTGACAATTTGTATCCTTGATAGCAGATGAAATTCTGAAAGGTGTCATACGTATTGCTTTGTCGTAACGCTGTTGACGTGATAATTTTATTATTGTATATTTTAATACATAAACAGTTCAACGCCATACAGATGCTGCTGGGAGCTAAAACTAGGCATTAAACGAATTGTCCGTATTCCTTAAATGTGTCGTCTAAGCATGACTGTACACTTACCACAAAATCAATAACATACTGGTACATTACGAAAATGATAACATATAATCATAAAGACAGGTGACTTGGACCTAAACGCATGGTGCTGTCGAGCATCTAAATTGGCAGTACATTTATAAGTTAAGTAGGTCAACGACAAAACAACATTAAGGTTTAACTGAGATTATAACAGTTGTAATGCATGTAATACTATGATCAATTACAGACCAATCCGGTTTTGTCGAATTTATAATCATCGAGTAAACTTGCCCATGCGAATAACAACTGTTTAATATATAAAGAACATAACATAACGAATCGGATAAATAGGACAACACGCAATGGGAAGAACAAGGCGCGAACTTCACAGGTTCATTATATTATAATATAAATTGCCACAATCTCATTAAAGTGTATAGAGCTATAATCTAACAGTCATTTAATGTCAAAATAATTAATTGCATCGTTTTTAGTTTGCTACTAGACTACCTAATTGCAAATGAAAACTTTGGATGTGTTCCGTGTTCTTTGATTCAATCGTCGAAACAAATACGATTGATTCTTATAATTGCATAGGGTGTTCTAGAACACTTTCGTATGAAATTGGACAGTTGGCATGTCCAATAAATCACAGAGAGAGTTTCTGTTAAAACTGAAGCAAAACATGATCTAATGGATATGAAAGTATAATTGTTTTTTAGTTTTAAAACTTTCAAAAAATAATCATCAAATATAGCTCTATACACTTTAAAGCGTAAAGGAATGTATGAACTATTATAATCTGATTGTAGGCAATTGAAATTTCAATTGTAGCCCCAAAAGGCAAGGACAGAGAAGCACACGATTTCCGTAGCATACGTAATTCTGATAATTGATATTCTATAGAAGATTAGAATTCCACATTGCTGATTGCAACGTTCATAAAATTATACACCTAAATGTAATCGTCTACTTAGACTGATATATTATACCGCTAGAGGATGCTCACAATGATTCCTATAGAGCCAATCAACGTTTTAATGTCGAAAACATATTCTTAAATGTCCCATGTGAAATAGACAAACAAGCAGTGAGAAATCACAAGCAGTGTTTACATAAATATAGCCCAAATATCCATTCAACCACGTCTCATTTTCAAACTCTATTTCTGTTACACAGTAACATGAAAATAAACTTCTTGAGCAAATAGAATCTGATTAGAACATTGAAGCTTCCTTATTGTTGCGGCTTCCCGTTTGTACTCAAGTCCCATCAACACAAGAAGTGATAGCCCCATCAGTTTTATCTAACATGTGTGTTGTCTTCCTGTGAATGAAAAAAAAATGCTAGCGGTTCTATTTAATGCGCCATCTGTGGATTTTATGTTCAATATTTCAATGACATTCCTATGAATAGATGTTTATATAGGTTACGTCCGGTTTTTTTTGGAGTAAACCGAATAAAATATATTCCGATGAAGGTTTATTGCAGAAAAGTTGAATGTGAAACAAAAACGTGTTGTTACTTAATTGTTCCTGTAGGATTGTATCGAAAATACGAAAATGCGCAATAATGTGTGGACTAAAACAAGTTATTCTGCTGAAGGCATTATCTAGTGAAGCAAGTTTTGTGATTTGAATTACAGTCAGTTGTAATATTAAATCTACCTGATAATAGTACAGTTTAAAAAACTTTAATATGTTCGGCAAGGAAAGCAATTCTTAACAGCAGCAACCGGGATTGAACAGCAAATACAAGACCATATTATAAATAAAACTCACAGATTGTTCCTTTTAGTCTGATAATATAACCGTATGAACTGTTCTCATGAGAACACCATATTATTTCGACAGTGCTCTTGTACTGAATGAAGTAGTGCACTTAACTGAATAGTTTGCAAACAAATTAATAAACCAATACGCCTACTTCATTTGTCTGGCTTAGCTATTTCCGCATTGTTGTTGTCCTGCTGCTATATCTGATATTAGATATCGTAACGAACCCAAGCCAAGAAATAGTTTGTTCACGTTCCGCATGGGATGGATGCATGCACTATTGCTTCAAACTATTCTATTTTTGGGTCGTACGACATTTGTTTAAACGTTTCCTGTATCCTGGGGTCATGAATTCAGCCGCCAGTTGTACAATTCTACAAATGTGAAAAACGAATGTGTATATCATATTTCAACAGTTAACTGTTCTGCCATATGTGTTGTTCATAGATTTAAGAGCAGTTAGCTTTCTGATGGAATACCTAGCGAGGATGATACAACTATTTAGATTTGTTTTAGTGACGGGATAAAAATGAATTAGTGTGTGTAAGTGATATGAAACAAAATTGAGATGGTGTAAAGAGTTTTTTTAGCGAGGTCAATTCAAATACCTTGCTTTGAATGAGCCAGACGAATTTGCTTAAAATGGATTCTAGTATTAGGAAGTCAAACAGGGAAGGCAACACTCAACTTAACCAGCCGAGTACAGAAAACAGTACCATCACACCACAGCACAACCACACACAGCAATGTCAACACACAACCCAAATAAATGATAAGAAGCCCACGTCTTCTATAAGTGCATCATGTTACACATTTTTTTGTTTACCCATTGTCATATGCTTACAGTAACAATTTAAATGAGCGACATTTCAAGAACTATTTAATATTATGAAACCAAATTAATGTGTGACGTCAACACCAATAATGAAAATTAGTGTACTAACAGACTGACTAGATTAATTCGGCATATTAAATCCCAAGGTTAATACTCTGATAAAGCAAGTATTGCAATTGGTAATTCACATGTACTCGCAGAAAACTTTTAATTGCAAGTTAAGGTATCGGGAAACAGTCGGTATGTACAGTGTATTTCCTCCTTGATTAGAAATCAATCTGATGTTAGAGACGTAGCGAAATTACTTTATGTCTGGTAAAAATCCCAATTGAAGTTATACATCACATTACGTATAAATGTAGTTTGATTTGCAACGCCTAGTGGCTATAGAAGCCAAGACGTCAAGTAATTTTCAGACATAATATAAGTTAGCCTCATAAAGAAAATGTGGCAAATGACTCTTTCTAGACTGTAATGGCCATAGATATCATAAAGGACGGAAATAATATCTGTTAGAATTGGTTTTATTACAATCGTACTATGAAACAACGGTTGTAAAATTGCTGACATAATCATAATTATTTCGGTTACAAACGGCGGTCGTTTATGATAACGTGCGTATGCCTATCCAACTTACAAATGCACCCTATTCCTAGCAATGTATAAGCATTTACTTTAGATTAATCAAACATGTATGTTAATTTTAGGTCATTACCATCGGCTTGATGACGATTGTGTATGTCATGCCTATGCCGTGATCTGATCTTACCGAACTATTTATGCGGGGCACGTCATTTTCGTAGAAGTAACTATTCGCTAAGGAAGTATCGTTGTCTTAATAAAACTAACGTTAAAAGTTTTTTTTTACATTGTATGATATAAATGTACTGTAAACATAAATAGCACGCATTTTAACATTTTTGAATCATCGTGATTAAAGTTATTATCCGTTAATTCTTTTCCCCCGGTAACCATCTATAGTCATTTAGCCGCTTCAATGTTTTAATATACAGTTTGCAGTGATTCTTTCGTTGAAACCTTAATTCAGAACTTGTAGTAGTTTCATTGTCTATTTAGTTTATCAAACGTTAAGTTACCAATTTTCTAGGGCTCTTTTCAACTATTAGGTCGCTCAAGCACCCTTTGACATTTAAACTTCCCCTGGTCATTGGGCTACCTATTAAAACTTACACTCGTGTCTCCGTGTGGAGACTATTTCTCTCCTGTGGTGTGGCAGCCAACATCGATATGCGGCGCCTAGGAATAGACACTGCCCTTACAAGTACCATTTTACATCATGATGGAGTGGAGCATGTGGGTCTTGCTTAGAGAAATTACACAGTGGTCAAGAGGGGGATCGAACCCAGAACGTCTTGATCCCGAAGCGCGCGCTCTACCTCTAGCCATCGCTCCCCACATAAGTTTGTGTTTGACATTTTGTCATATACGTGTGGCCTTAGTTTATTTCATGTTGTGTGTGTTCTTTGTCGTGATCAGCTGTATACATTGCGTGCTGGTCTCCCTTTCTTTTTTTCCATTATCGTTTCCACTATTAATGCTGACAGGCTATTACATGCTATTGCATTCAAACTTCATTATGATCACTGTGACGCTTCCAGTGATTTCTGTGATTTCTTCAAGTTATAATATGTCTAGACAATAACATAGGGAGTAATGTTTCCATTAGAGAGCAACTTAGTGAAATAGAAACCCCATTAGTGAAGATAAATGCAGGTAAATGATTATTCCCCGTTCAATCGAAGCGACTGAAAGACTTTGTGTGTGTTCAACTTTGACGTTTTCTGATGTTAGTATCAGTGGAATGAATATATTGTATTGTATTGCTCAAAAACAGTCTATGGATGTTAAGTATTAACTTATTTATGTCCGACAATGGTGTTAATTACTTAGTGCTTCGAACGGATAAAGAACAATCAAACACAATTTTATCAGGTTCGTTAACAAGTTTTCACACACGATGGTCATGTGTCGGTACACGAATTTATTTTTACAATTCACAAATTATGTTACGTGAAAGTCTATAGAAATCCTACGATCAGTTTTATATTCATTATAATCGAAGTTACCATTCATCTTACAAGCTAAGGGTGGAAGGTGTGAAAACTTATTACCACTGACTGTACCTTATCTAAAGTATCTTTAATATCTACAGTATATCTAGTTTAAATCACGAAAAACGGCAGAAATGTCTGACATACTGACATGTGTGGTCTAATGAGAAATGCGGGAACTAGCAATACATAAATATTTATCACCTTTCCAGCCACAAAATGGCGAGAATTTACAACGAATGACGGATTATCAAATAGCAAAGTGATGGAAACGACACATACGTATAATAATTCGTTACTAACAAAGTAATGAAATGATTGGACCATTGACATCGGCGATCTTATCGGATAAATATATAATACGTCAATTATGATGATGTATCTCACTAGACACAAACCTACTTACATTGAACCCTCTGATACATGGAGTTATGTAAATAGACTGGATATTGCTAAAAGAAGTGGTTTATATCAGTCAACGCTACATGCAATACGATTCAATTTGAATTAGACCATAATGGTCCATCTTCAAACACATATCAAGGCATCGTGTCTACATGAATAGTGACGTTTATGAGAGTATTCTTTACACAGAACGATTATTAGTTGTGGTTGAAACATGGTGAATACCAACACATGCTCCTATGCCAATCAATTAAACTGAACTAAATCCAAATAGCGATAACTCTTATCCAAATTGACACCGACATACATCTTCCTTCGACATAGCTTCTGTGACATATTTCAAGCATTGTTCACTATAATTTATAGCATCAGTTTGAAGACTAGTGAAATGATATCGAGTCCAACATGAATAAAAAAATGTGACACAGTTATCTCATCCCTTTATGGATGTATTTACACGGCTTCGTGTATAATACACCGTACAATTACACTTCTCTGTGTGTTACTGACTGTCACATTATGACAAATGTCCTATGGTTTCAGAATAAATGTCAAACCCAATTGTTAGAAATATAGGACACATTTAACATCTGCCAAGCAGTCGCGATGGTTAAAATAAAACAGTCCAGAAAGTTTGTTTTTGTGATATTGATGCTCAATTTTCTGACATATCCCTGTGTAATCATGCGATAGTTACTACCGTGTTTGGCAGTGATTGTCCTGTTTTTCTTTCTCCTTTTGAAATTCCTTAATATCACATTCCAGATCACTCTTACAATAACATATTTTGTTATGACGCAATTTCCTTTACATGTTTTAAGAAAAGTTTACTTACATTTTTATTATATTTGGTAATAGTACAGTACAGTTAACAAATTTGTAAAATGATATATACATCTTGTGCACCAATGCCTCATGTGTGCATGTGTGCAACATTGCGATTCAAGTATTTGAACACATCTGACAAGCAAGTCTTATTTTGTAGACCTAGTGATATTGCTCCTAGTAGATTAATAAAGATAACAGGACATACTTCCAGTTCTTTTCTCGACAATACTCTTATTTTAAGTCTATGTTTGAATAAGGACGAGCACAACCTAAAAAACAAGAACTCTTGGTAAATATGAGATGCTACTAAATGAGTATTTCTTTCGGCAACGGACTTAGCATGCTTCTAAAATGACAATGGTGAGATATTTTGGCACCGAAAACAACATCAAAGTAAATGAAATAACATAATAATTAATCGATCCTTAATACATTGTATTTACTTTGTATAACACTACAAATGGAAATCGTGGTGAGCTCAAATTGCGATGTTCATAAAAACAGTTTAAAACGAGAACGGCTAATATAGTTCATCATATTTTATTTATTAGCATACACTTTGCTTTTTGATATGTATCTAACGTTGAGCTTTATCTATAATTTTACCATTAGCCTACTAAAACATGAAAATCCCATTTGGTTTGGAAAGTTTGCGTCGGTGATAATAGTTATCGTGAATATCAGAATAACACGAAAACATATTCATTTGTCAGGCCTCAGTGGAAATGTAAGAAAGTTTTTTGGCACAACATACGTTTTTGTTAACGAGAACATATCATCGTGTTTGTAATGACCGTGTACTATGTATTGTGTATGGGTCTTATATAACATTGACTCTATGTCACCAGACTGGTTGTCATACATTTTACATTTCACTCACACGAGTAACAGACAACAGGCACAACAAAATGGAACAGAAAATTGTCTTTGTTAGTAATTCTGTCTTTCTTAACATGTAAATGATATTTCATTATGTTTTGATTTTGCTGTTGTTCTGTAACATTTTTAATGCTTTATAGGCAAGTGCTAAATTTTATACGCATTCTATCGTATTTAAGGTAGAAAAGTACCAATACCGAAATGACCAGTCAAGTAAGTTGCATGCATTTTTTGAACAGTACACAAAACATAGAGTTATTCAATTATAATGTCTTACTATTTGAAAACGTTACAATGTGGATGGTCTAAATTATATAGTGTTTCCAATTTCTCCGATTTGCAATTAAACTGACCTGACAATGACAAATGATGAATACGTCCAAGGAATCTCATTAAACAATCTATTCAATCATACGTGATATATTTGATTTTGCTAAATAAGCAGTATAATCCACTTTTGTAGGCAAAGTATAAAGAAGACGAATGATGAGAACAAATTTCCGATATGAGTTTTACCCAATATACGAAACCAAAATGAAAACAGTAATCAGGTCGATGGTATATGCAATCAATCAATGCAAGTGTGAGTGATTTATTTTAGCATTGCGAGCAATTTGAGTACCATATTTATCATAATGACGCTATAAAAATGCATAAAGCACATTTCGAATATTCTTTGTTTAATCGAAGTGGAAGTTGTACCAAACATAATCTAAGTAATATATTTGGCTTCACATCAAAGCTTATTTTTAATAAATGACATACATGTAGTTAAAAAAAGTGTATGAGCACATATCAATATGAAGCAAAAGACAAGCGCTAATACCACACTACCTAATGAATATGTGAAAAACTGATCTAGCATCACGTATATTGACAATTACTATAATAATAATAATAATAATAATAATAATAATAATAATAATAATACGAAATAATATTTTGGCCACACAATAGCCACTATGTACTCACTTCTATGTTAATGAGTATTTCTCAATTAACTCCAATTGTCCTGATGTTTTTAAAGTTGTGTGAGTTAAGAGAATTAGTCTAAAATATTACTATGTTATTGTGATTAGATAGTGCTTTTGACTGAATTGCATTTTTGCCCTATAAGCATTATGCACTATCTGTCTGTTCGTAAAACACGTATTACTAATCTATCACAGTTGCTGGACAAATCACGTCTATCAGGAACAATAAAATTACAGTAGTCCAAATTGTTGTCAGCAATGTCATAATTAGATACTTTCTCTCCCTGTGAGCATTTCATAAACGAGACCGAAAATAATTGGGATTAACAATATCCCCTATTGCATCAATGGTATCATTGGATGGGCTATTACGGTCATTCAATGTGGTTTTATCAGATAATACTAACTAATTTGATTATTATTATCAATTTATTGAGTAATATATCAAAATGTGTGACATCATAAGGTGTCTTAGACTGTTTCAAATCGTATAAGGCAATTTTACAATGTCCACATTATGATGATGAAAGCGTATTTGTAATATATATCAGTTTAATAAACACGTTTATCACATCAACAGTAAATTGCAGCTGATAGGGCTTAACATTAAAATGGATATCATAGCATTTATATATGTCAGTCCTCCTACTCCAAGGTGACATTTAATCATACCTATATCAACTATCTTTGAAACCAGGGCTTTGCTTACTTTAAGTCTCCTAGATGATACCAACACACTATAATCTTTAGTGACATGTAGAGTAAAAGCATACCGATATATCGCTTGTGTTACAAGATTGACATTTCATAGTGTCTCATCTATACAAGAAACATGTACAAATGCCGAAGCACTTTGTTTTGAAATTTCCTGTCAGACTTAAACAATCAATTTCTCATGGTATCGGCGTTTCGAAATTGATCGAGCGTTGAAGTTTAATTTTTACTTGGATTGTGATACCATTTGCATTATATATATATATATATATATATATGGAAATGCCACATGATAGATATATGATAGATACATTTTCGGAAATAAATAAATACGTTTAGTGTTATATGAATATGTGTTATTACAGTAACCCGCTAGATATTCACTGTAAGGATGTATGATGGGCGTCAAATCACTTAATTATGTACCATACATTCACAGCGTCTACGAACAGATGTGCTGACATGCTTGACTGTGTCCTTTTGGACAGAGGAAAGATCGTTGTCATATTTTAATTATTGCACTGAACACATTGATAGCTCGCGTGTAACCCAATATACTATACGAAAATTGTTAACTATAAACAATGAAGCCATATAGTCTATGTTAACAAAAGACAGGCAAAAAACAGTTTCTATATGAAGCATCGACATGCGAGCACGAAGCCACGAAAAACAACTTACGCAGTCGGAATAACATGACAAGCATAATAAAACAATTGCACCTCTTAAAATGTCTCCTTGTTTTGTAAAGCAAATTAAATGTGTCATTTCATATTTGTTTAGCTGTCCATTTTATGCATAAAAGCAGAAACAATTTAACTAACAATTTTACTAGCGTTATAAATTTAAATATAAAATTGTTATATGTCTGACGCTTTGGCAAATTGTTCCCAGGAGAGACATGCGAACCTAATTGTCTGCAAGATGTGTGTTACTGATAAATATTTTATAGTTTGAGATGCTTAAACAAAATAATAGTGGTAGGATAATATTTCCAACAAAATGTAACTTATTCATTACGTTATTTCAGGCACAATAACCGAAGGCATAGCGCACATTTATTGCTGTTCGGGTTTCTAATTCGTAGAATAGTTGCTGACGTATCGCATTGCTTACACTTTCTGTCAATGTTTCGTCGCTTTACCATTGTTCAGTCCAGAGCTAATCTGGTAACTTGTAGGAACAATATCAAATATAAGGTTGTATTAAAATTAATTCCACTTTGTCACACTGTCGTAGATATTCAACATCTAAGATGTTACCCATATGATAAACTGGGATTGTCAATAATAAAGTGTATGGTTCATACTCATATTTAATAACGTTTCGGCATTCAGCCTTTATCGAAAAACACAATTAAAAAAACTTATGCTACATATTTGCTGGCATTGTTGTTGGCCATTTTAAAATAATGGCCCAAAACAGGAACAACAATGCCAGCAAATATGTAGTATAAGTTTTTTAAATGTGGTTTCGATAAAGGCTGAATGCCGAAACGTTATTAAATATGAGTATGAACCATACTAGTGTTATATAACTATTCCCTATGGAATTAAATCAGAAATAATAAAGTGCACATAGATAAATAAATAAAACGGGTAACACGATGTGATTGATCGATTTGTTGTGAGATTTCAATTCTAGGCAGGTGGTTCCCGTTCTTTTTTTATTATCTTGAACAGGCAATAAAAGTGTTATTGTAATCTTCAGTGTGTAGAATCACGTGATCAAATCGATTGAAATGAATGCGGTTTAACGCTCAAAACTATTGCGATTTCGTCTGCTAACGGTTTTTCTTGATTATAACGATCGTGCATTTAATATGGTTATATTATATAGCCTAAATTACATTCTGTATATGTAAGAATACCCGGCAAGTACCGAGTTCGCTCTATCTTTAGCTGTTTTTAATTGATGCTTGACCAAATGCAGTTTCCAAACGAGTGTAATAATTTGGCAACAACAACATAACTCGAACAGCATCAAAAAGAATAAAATAACAGATTTCTCATTTTAGTCACAAGAATACAATGCAAAATAACCAAGATATATGATCATCATGGAACGTCACGAAACAGCTAGACAAAAACCGCACATGTACAAACAAACATAATGAGAGAGTTACCTTTTCTGATATTTTTACCGTATTGACTGTTTTATGAGAAACATCACTATAATAATCTTTATTGTCCTCCATATTCGGAGAGTATAACATATTTACAACAGTAAATGCATAGCATGACAACGAATAATCAATTACATAAATATACAATATATACAAACAAGTACATGTATAGTAGAGAATAATATATGGTTATTATCTAAGATCTGTTAAATACTGACCTTATCAACGAAATACAATGACGACAATGGTGTGCAATGATCCTAATACGTGGCATAATTACACCGTAATTGATGTTTGTGCATGCAATATTAAGCCATGTGGCTATGTCAGATATAAGCCAAGCTAAGACATATTTTGTTCACATGGGAGGATGAATGCATTATTATTTCACATTATTCCTCTTTTTCCTAAAGTTAGGGACTTGGCGAAATTACTGTATGTCTGGTGTTGAAGTAAGATATGCTCTTAGGTAGTTTGAGTTACCACACCCGGTGACCATAAAAGCAAAGACGTCAAGTAATTTACAGGCATAATACAATTCTGTCCCACAGAGAAAATGTGGTAAATGACTCTTTCTAGACAGTAATGACCATAACTATTATAAGATAAGACGAAACTAATATGTACTATCAGTGGTTTTATGACGAATGTTTATGGCATGCATAGCGTGTGGTCTGATCTTATCGAGCTAGAATTTCTTTACGCGGAGCGTACACTGTTAGCATAACTGAAGTATTCGATAAGGGAAGCGTCGCAGTGTGATTACAACCAACGTTAGAAGTATTATAAATTATATCTTTATTTATGTTATACACTGTACTTTACACAAAGCTAGCATGTAAACACTGTATCTTTTCTGATTCATTATCATTAATGCTATCAGTTCGACGTTTTTGTTGATAACCCTCTATAATAGTCATTAAGCTACTTAAGTGTTTAAATATACAGTTTGCAGTGATTGTTAATCGTTTTAGAACTTTCGTTGAAACTTACAATCAGAACTTGTATCAGTTTAATATTTGTCTTACTCAGTTTTGTGTTTAGTAGTGTGTCATATACTTGTTGCATCAGTTCATTGTATGTTTTGTGTGTTCAATGTAGTGGTCAGATATATCCATTGCGTGTTTTCCGCATTGTCCGATTTTTCATTAGTGTTTCCACTATTAATGCTGACAGGCTATTATAGGCTATTGCATTTAGATTCCATTATGACCAATGTGAAGTTCATTTCCTCAAGTTATGATAAGTCTAGACAATAAAACGGAGAGAAATATTTCAGTTAGAGAACACACCGTGAAATAGAAACCCGTTAGGGAAGGTATAGACTGTAATGCACGTAAATGACAATTCCCCGTACACCCGAAACAACTGAAAGGCATCTTGTGAGTTCAACTCTGATGTATTCTAATGTTGGTATAAATGAATTGTATACGATGTTAACAATGCATCTATTTATGACCGACGATGGAGTTAAGTACTTAATGCTTTCTCTAAATAGTTGACATTCGGAGCTCTGTGAAAGGTGGTTTCCCCTTAATTTACATGTATGTACAAACAAATCAGGCCTAGTTAGACTGGTTTTGTATTCATATGCAAACACAACCGACCCAAACTCTATTGTCCAGATATGAATATTCCAGCGTAACAATGATTATAACCATTAACGGTAAAATCTATTTGTACCTACAAATTAGTGGATAACCGGAGTAGGGCTATTAAGAAATACGTGAACATCACTGATTAAGAACCATTAAACAGAAGCCTATTGAAATTCGTGAACAAGCTTTCATACATGATGGTCGTGTGTCGTTACACAAATGAATATTTACAAGTACAAAGCATGTATGAACGTATGAACAGTTTCAACTTTATTTTATTTGAATTTATACTGAACGGTGCTATCCCCAGTATCACAAAGTGCGAAATTTTTAAACCTCTCTGGAGTACCATGAACCCAATAAAACGTTACACAAACATCCGTCATCTTTATGTACTATTACATCCTACAAGTCGCCGTTTACATTGATAAAAAAACAGAATACCGAGTAAACATCATGATGATACGACACTGAATTATTTTCATCGCTACAAACATAAATGTGTCTTCTTTTCACGATCATCGATGATGGCATTCACTCCCCGATTGAGGCCGGACCTAAACTGTAATGAAATGTAAAATTTAGGTATCTGGAACCAGACTAGATTATAAATTGCTGATAGAATAACAGTAAAATTATGAGAGTAGGCGGTCGCGTTTTCCATATTAGGAAACAGCCAAATTTTCCTAACAAATTGATTTACTAAGTAAATATTATGTCCATTGCACAAATAAATGAAAAGTGGTCTAAAAAATTGAAATTCCTGGCTTTTGATTGGACAAAGAAGTAGGGTAAACTATACAAAAATCGGGCACTATCCGGTCATCTTCCCCTATCATGGTCACCATTTGTTTTCCCAATACGGGTAATTTTCGGAAATCGGTCACCATAGCAATGACGGAAGTTATTTTATCAACGTTTATGAGAATTGTTTAAAAATCTTAAAGATAGTACTTTATTATCCAAATGCTTAGATCTAAATTTAAATTGGTAAATATGACTTTGTTTCTTATTTTAATCCTATTTCTAAATATTATTACCTAATTACTATTATAATGTCACTAAGCCCGGTTTTCCTGGAGAACGTCTCATACATATATTGATAATCATTTTAAATGACCAATACTATTTTTACAGCAGATATTTGAAGCGTTCCCTTTTATTCTGCAAAACTACAAAATCAGCAACAAATAACGCCGAAAATTGTACAGCAAAACGGATAATGAACTATAATGATAGCACTTTACCTATTATGTACAAATGTCTCTAGTCTAAGGTGGAATCACACGTTAAAAAAATCTCAGTGTATCGTAATAAGTTTGATGAAATAATGCACATGTCACCGTGATGAATCATTTACAAGAATTAATAATTGTGAAGTGTCGAGTCATATGTTACGCAGAAATTCTGGAAATGAGACTAAAACGTTGATTAATTTGCTATTTGATGTCGACATCAAACGATATATTTGAGTGTGAAATTGAATATACCTAAATTTATAATACGAATATTCATTTCAAACAATTTTCTTGTTAACGTGTTAATACAAACTACAGCTGTAATACGCGAACATGCATAAACATTAAACATTGCGTGAATAAACATAAGGGAGGTTGTGTGTATAAACATTAGGGAGGTTGCGCGTATAAACATTAGGGAGGTTGCGTGTATAAACATTATGGAGATTGCGACACTGATCGTGTACGACTTCGTGAATTCGTCACTCACTTCTGTGTAGTCCCCACTAATAATGACGAGTGACAGAGGAAACTACTATGGAAACTTAATCACACAGACAATGATACATGCGAAACTGATTATATCTTTCATTTACTCATTTAGTAAACAAAATAAAACACTCTTTACAATTTATGGAAAATCATGTTTTAACAGTCACATAATATTACACTCTCAATTCTCTTGTTACCTTATATGTTGCTCATGTAATTTTAAATTGCAACGTTCACAAGGTCGGACAGCTACACGTAGTACTGATACACGCTCACTTTGCAATCACCCTACGTACAATTTTATCATTGCTTAATCTATAAACTGCTTCAATTTTCAAATAATTTCCACTTCAATACGTCTCGATTACTTAAAGAGATCACAAAGTTACTCATAGTCATGATGACAAAAGCTAAAATATAGCGATGTGAGGGGTGAGCTATTGTATCCATGCTAAGTGACACTACAGTTCCCCTCATACGGTTACAATGATAGGACGCACCACAAAAATGGCTGTCAATTAGCGTCGACTTAACCCATATTTTGAGGTATATATATATAACTCGTTTATTTCTATGCACCCGGTCAGCACGCAATGGCTTCTCCATTGAATATTTTTGGTACCCTGCTTACCACGATTGTTTGCGTAGTAATTTTTTTGCATACTGGAATAGCAAGGGATGCGTAAGATAAAAAGAAAATGAAAAGAAATAAATGGACAACAAATGCCATTACCAAACATGTCAACTTCTCCGATGAAATCCGATTTTAAGGGTTGAAAAGTCCAATCCGATTTTTAAACAGAAAATTCAAATTTTGAGAAAAATAATTTTGATCAAAGTTGTTACCCTCATGCTGAGGAATTCTCATCATTTGCAGGTCCTTTATCCTACAGGTAGGACATCACTCCTCTTACAAGAGGCATTCATACCATTTGAATTCATCCAGATTTTAGCTTGCTTTTGACAGGTATGGTCATGATCGCGAGGTCTACCCCGCTAGGGTTTTGTTTTTACGGAACAATTTTGAATTACATGTATTTGACGGACAAAATGGCTGCCGTGAAATAAAGCCACAAAAGTTAAATTTTAAATCCATGACTTTTCGACATTATTCCGTATTAAGATGGTCACTATAGTCTATGTCACATGTACACACTATGATCGCTTATACCGTTGGAACTGTAGATTTATTTTTAGTCACTCTAAAGTACTTGTCGTGTAAGGGAATATTGCGATGAAATCTAGTGCTAAGTATCTTAACATTATATACAAATGTATTTACGAAAAAGGATATAAGGAAATCGGTCCGAAAAGACAGTACTCAGCTTAATTAGTCGAAAACAGAAAACATAAAACACTTAACATAACACAAAAACACGACACAACGGCCACATATAACCAAATCAGAAAATGAAATTCCCAAGAGTACAAGCTGTCAACAAACTTAGTATCCTTCCGATTTGAAATAGTGATACCATATGCCAAAATTGACGCCTCCAGTAGACAATGTATCTCTACAATGTGACCTAATGACATTGTCCTTCACCCTGGGTGACCCTAAAAAGTTTGCCAACAGTTTAACCGTATTGCAATTTTGAACACGATAGACAAAACGTATTGAACGACCCTCTAAACCAATACCAACAGTATGAAAATATCATGCAATAAAACATTTCCATCCCTGTTCTTGTTATACAACATTAATGTGCTAATAGAGATGTGCACACCTAGCCGGATGTTACGTTCTATATCGTTTAAAGGGAAATGTACTAGGGATTTTCTTAATGGTCTGTATGACTATTAGTAGGACAATGAATTGATTTACCATGCTATATAGTATTTCCAAATTCATTTGAGACAATCCCTCGGTTTCAAACGCTTAAAATTTACAGATGTCCATCTAGGTCTCGGTGTGCAACATCTCTATTACTAAGGTGTATAAAAGCGAGGACAAATCTTCTCCTCAACATATATTATACATACTCATGTAGTTCGAGATTTCTGATTTAATGCTTTAAGTGGAGGTACAACGGTACATATAGATGCCTGACATATTTCAGTAGAAATTAAGCAAATAAAGGCTGTGTTCGGCATTTATATTTCACCGTGTTGATATTTTCAGCGGAGATTTCAATATTAAGAAGTGTTAGGTATGGATGTATACGGATATGGAAATGAGTCTTATGTGTTTTATGCGAATTACTCTATTATTGAGGGATACTTTGGTGTAGCAGACCCAGTAGTAGAAGCTACCGTCGACTATTTTGATATGTACATAAATACACCAATCGGAATTTTTGGAAACATTTTGATAATCGCCATACTGATGCAGAAAAGAAACGGATCCTATACGTCATCAGTGTTTTATATCAGCTTGGCTATATCAGACTGAATGTTATTGTCGTCGAGACTGTTTATGTTGATTTTGGTGCGTACAGTGAACTTTATCTGGGACTTAGAAAAACCACTATTTATAACAAGCTACATATGCTGTGATGTATCATCTTGGCTGCTTGTGTTAATGTCATTTCAACGTGTCTTAGGTGTTATATATCCTCAGAAAATTAGAGTTATATGTACTGCAGTTACAGCGAAGATATCGGTCATTGTTATGGTACTTTTATTCACTACATTCCAATGTTTACTGGAACTCGTCTGCTATTTGGAAAAAACAACATAAGCGTTGCGATAAAACGATACTTTGGATACAAAGATATTACGAAATGTGGATTACTTTCGGTATACCCTGTATACGAGGGGGTATCAAAAAGTTCGTGGACTGTGCCTGCCATTTGTTTGGTTTATGACCGAATTCAGTAAAAATCACACATTCTTTAAAACAACGTATTTTGAATTGATTTGCAAATTTCCAGCTCATATAACTTTTTTCCGAGTATGTGGTGGTTACTATGGTAACTTGAATTATGCTCCGCGGCGCACTTTAAAAATATCATTCACTTGACCTCCCACATAAACCTATTATTCTGTGAATCATCATCCGATTTGAAATATAAAACCATCGACGTGAACACTAAGACCGTAGCATCATCCTGATGTATATATTATAACGCTGTTGTCACGGATACTGATGTGACGTTATAAACATGCCGTTTTGTGTAGCCTGATTTTCGACGCATTTCATGACGTCGGCGCACTTTTCGACATGACGTTACACTCAGAATATCGATCTTACGTTGCATTTTGCCATTTTACTAATTTATACACCGATACTGATCTCAGATCAGAACATGGTACCCAAGTATATAAAAGTTAGGTTGTCTTGCAAAAATGTATATGTTTAAATGGTATAAAAGATGTAGTGATGAGAATTGAATGATGTGAATATCGGTAGGGAAAGTAGACTTCATGTACTGTGTGATTATCGGTGCTGGAATAAATGAATTTGTCAAATCTGTCATTAACTGACCGAACTTTTTTATGAATAACAGGCTATTTAGTAAAAACTAAGTATTCTGGTAGGCAATATAATAGTTCAATCCAGGTTTGTGAGTTTTGGATTCTTTAGACGATCAAAAAAGGGCAAAAGTTTTGACGTTTCATGACGTCGTAACGTCATAAAGTGCGCCGGGTGGCCGTTGGTCATCTTTGAAATTGTTAGAATATTTTAATGATATTATCATTTAATCAGGTTTTTTTTTGTTTCTCAGTACAGAATTGAATGTAGTTTAAGGTGATAAAATAAATAATTCAATCGCATTACGCATATTAAAATGAACGGGTCAGTCCACAAACTTTTTGATACCCCCTCGTATGTATACACTTAGCGGCACTTCTAACGCTGCCACTTATATATTTCAGTTTTTCTTTAAAAGTCCTTAATGAATTGTAATGAAATTTGGCACACTTGAAGATCAATATTTGACACAAGTTCAGGCGAATTTTCCGCTCGATCCGACGATATTCTACTGCATGACCCGTTTTCAACTGACAAGATACTTATACTGAAAGTCGCAATTTATCACACAATAACGGTCATATGATTGTTTTGTATGCTTGTACATGTTCCTTTTTCGTATAATGGTTGTGCATAGCAACATTATATTCGCTCATGGTTTTTAATAGATATTAACAATATTTACCAAAATGCTAGTAAACGAAATTTACTGGTTTTGCTGCAAAAAATAGTGTTTTCCGTACCCATAGCCTGTCTGTTGAGAAAATACGATTCCTGCGAGTAACGCGGGTTGCGCTCAACTTGAAATTTAAATTTAGGGTGATCAGTTATTATATCAAACTGAATAAATTCAACTCTACTGCATACTATTGACATTCATTATTCAGAAGAAGTGTGAATTTTACAATTCAGGTAGCTTTATTTGAGGTTAAACGTTTATTTTAAACGCATCGTTTTATATTCAGATTATGAGCTGATTTTGAGGCGGTCTACAGCTTACCAACGGATATTTCGTTACCTAGGAAATTGTAACGTAGATGAATTTTATGAATATTTTTAATGTGTACACTTATTACATAACACTTGAAGCTGTAAAGAAATAAAATATTGAAAAAACTCAATTGACCCCTAATAAACACACTGTTTAATTTTGTGACTTTGTAATTTCGGGTGACGTAAATTACGCTTTTACCACGAATTTTAATACACACAAATTCCTGAATTAACAAGTGCAGCAATAGACACATGCATTGAACTAAAACTGGTGAAAATTTGATAAAGTTATCTCAAACGGTTTTCGAGATATCAGGAATAATCAAGTGTAGTGATGGCATCTGCTATTATAGTTGTACAGTTGGCAAAAACACGAATTAGAAGCACCGCAAATGATAGACTCAACTCGGTGACACGAAATCTCCTCGCGGTAAACATAGCTTTCCTTCTTTTAATGGGACCCTCAAGGCTGTACACGTCGATGGATGGAAATGTAATGCATTTTTTTGAGGTATTATCCAGGATGAATCCCTCGGTTAATTTGTTCTTGTACTGTTTGATGGGGTCGCGCTTTCGTGCTGACGCCAAGCAAGTATTCAAGTGCTGAATCGAAGGTAGAAATTTCTCAACACGGTGTATACGCAACATGTAAACATCTCGGGAACCAATTATTTAACAAAACGACAATTGGTGAGCAGTGCATATTTTGGAACATCTGGTGGATACAAATGAGTCGTTCTCCAGAAAAACCGGGCTTAGTGCCATTAAGTAGTTATTATGTAATACCATTTACAAATAGGTCTAAAATGAGAAAAATGTCTTGCTAAATTTTCTTTCATTTTTAAGCTATTGGATAACATAGTAATATCTCCTTGATTTAAGTTTTCTCATAAATGATGTTAAAATAACATCCGTCATTGCTATGGTGATAATTTTGCGAAAATTACCCGAATTGAGAAATCGAAGTAAGTGGTTAAAACAGTGACTGCTTTTGTCAATAAGTAAACACTCAATACTTATATAATATTATTCAAAATGTAAAAACAATAGGTTGAACAGTTTCGTCTATAATTTATCAAATAAAAGATTTATGATATGCTTGCTACTGATACGTCGAATAAAGTTTGAATGACGTTTTCGACGTCACTCAAAAATAGGAGGGAGTGGTTAGTTTCCAAAGGCTATAACTTTGTAAATCTGAGTTATATACATGTAAGTTCAACTGTCTGAAACTTTCGATGAATGTCTACTCTTTCTAACCATATATTTATTATGATGGTTTTAGTAATTTTGTCACTAAGCCAGGTTTTCCTGGAGAACGGCTTTATTGTATTTATATATTTAAGATGAACCTGTTAGTGGATACCGTAAATAAGAAATTGCCCTATGCAGTACCTGTCTATTGGTAAGAAAGAGGTTAAATGACAATTTCGCATTTTGTTTTAGTTTTAATTGACGTTCTCGAATAATTGAGCAGCACTGCAAAATTAAGTGTAGAGCCATGTTTGCGAATTCAGGCTTAACATCCCTCGAAGAAAATCACATGGCTGTTAGCAACGTAATTAAACTTCAGCGTTTGTTGGAATAGCATCCAAAGGGAGTCCTATTCGGAGAATGAGAAAAATACGATTGTTGTGTATGACATTCACCTGAACTATTTTGTATATCCCCATACATTTTGTGTCTAGTTTTGTCTATGGTTAGAATTTGATTGTCGTATCTGTAGTACTGTATACTTGGGTTTGGAAATATTCATTATCGTATTTCACTGGAATTTTTACAAATTTGTATAGTGCAATACCTATCGTTTTGAGGCTTTAGTGCCTGATCAAACTTGCCAGTATGTTCAAATACGCGTCTGCTTAAAATAATTCCGATAAAACCACATTCAACGACCGTAATAGCCCGTCCAATGACACTATTGGTGCAATAGGGGATATTGTTAATCCCAAATATTATCGGCGTCGTTCATAAATGCTCACATGGAGGGAGAGTATCTAATAAGGACATTGCTGACAACAAATGGGACTAATGTAATTTTATTGTTCCTGATAGACGTGATGTGTCCAGCAGCTGTGATAGATTAAGTGTTTTACGAACAGACAGACAGTGTATAATGCTTATCAGGCAAAAATGCAAAGTCAAATCACAATTTTATAATAATATTTTACGCTAATTCTCGTAACGCACACAACTTAAACATCAGTATAATTGAAGTATATTGAGCAATGCTCATAAGCATAGAAGTGAATACAGAGTGAATACAATAACATTATCTAAAGCTCATTTGTTATTATTATAATAATAATTATTATTTAACTATTATTATTAGTAGTATTATTATATGATTGTCAAGATACGTGATGCTAGATCAATTTTTCACATAATATTATTCATTATGTAGTGTGGTATGTGTATGTGTGTTGTTTCTGATTTCTGTGTTTGGCTGGTTAGGTTGAGTACTGCCTTGCCTATCTGATTTCCTCATTCCTTTTGTGAAGTGCAGTCATGTCTGATAACAGTGATGTACTTGTGGTGAGGTTACTAACCCATGGTACACAGTACGATATTTCCAATGCAATTTTCCGTTATCTGCTTGCTTCCTCAGGATTACGTATGAGTATCAACTGTTGTCATGTCGCATTAAAAATAAGCTATATCAAGGGAATATTAACTATGTTTTCATGTTCACATTTCTCATACTGCAGATGTGTTAATTGCGACCACGGTCGTGGTATAAATTTTTATTGTTGGTCTAAATATGGTTTGTTTCTATACTATGACCCATTTGTACTACTCCAGACAGTTGACGGTAATGTTTTTAAATTTAACCTTTATTCCATTAAGTCCCAGCGTTTTATATATTACATGACCATTGATCTCGCCAATGGTTGTTGGGGATTATTAAATTGTATTATTGGTCTAAATTTTGTTTGTTTCTAAACTATGACCCATACTACTTCAGACGGTTGTTGGTGATGTTCTTAAATTTAAACTTTATTCCACTAAGTCCCAGAGTTTTATATATAACATATGGTCATTAAACTCTCCAATGGGCTTATGGGAAAGCAGTTTGGATTATTTACGCTTAATGAATAATGCAATGAGACAACAATAGTCTATTCGTGACTTGAAGAAAGCAATCCCTATTGCTTAGGAAAATTTAATCTTTACCTTAAGTAGACGATTACAATTCGCTGGGAGAATTTGTAAAACACATCAAGGATAATCATAGACGTATTTCCAAACCGAATGTGATTGTCATGTTATAGTTCTATGCTAATGGTAAAATAGTTGTCTATCAAAACAATAGATAAATATCTGAAAGCAAAGTAGATATGTTGTTTCAGACTATTTTATCCGAACACTTAGAAAATCATTTTTTATTAGGAACCATTGCATGGTTCAAACGCTGATGTAGCTGATACGGCACAGTTTATCCATGTGTTAGCATTTAGTGGTTTGCAAAAAATCAGCGAGTATTAAAACCTAAAGGGAACAACGTCGCAATGTCAATACAACTAGACTTGTTTATCAGATTTGTTCAATTACTGGTAGCGCTTTTTTTGTTGCCCACATGCGACAGTGGCACATTTGTTGTAAATATCATTTTACAAATATGTTAGCACTACGTTTACTAATTGTAATAAAATGTTTAGTTCATTATTCATAAAGTAAATACATTCATCGTGCAATAGTATTGTATGCATGATCTTCAATGTGATATTAAGGAATTTTCAACGCAGAAAAAATAGGGCCATAACTGCCAAACTTGGTAGTAACTATCACATGATTACTCAGGGATATTTATGAAAATGGAGTATCAATTCCACAAAAAACAGACTTTCTGGAATGCTTTATTTCAACTATCACGACCGCTTGGCAGATGTTAAATGTTCCCTATAATTCTAACTATTGGGTTTGACATTTATTCTGAAACCATAGAAATTATGTATCAATAAGACATTCAGTAAGACATAGAATAGTGTAATTGTATGGTCTATTATACATGAGCCTTACAAATACATCCATAAATGGATCAGATAACTGTGTCACATGTTTTATTCATATTGTACTCGATAACATTTTACTAGAATTCCGAGTGATGCTGTAAATTATAGTGAACAATGTTGGAAATATGTCACGGAAGCTATGTCGAAGAAGGACGTGTGTCGGTGTCAATTTGTGTTGCAATTTTTTTTATTTAATTGTTTGACATAGGAGCATGTTTTACTATAACCCATGTTTTAACCACAAATAATATAGACTAATAATCGCTCTGCGTGAAAACTACCCTCATAAACGTCGCTATACATGAAGACACGATGCCTTGATATTTGTTTGAACATGGACCTAAATGGTCTAATTCAAATTGAATTGTATGTAACGTTGACTGATATAGACTGATATAGACGACTTTGTCTACGAACGATGATTTCATTATTTGAAGCCATATAATCAGATGTTTCATTTTTTTTAAAAATTCACATCGATGCTGGTAATTATAGTGAACAATAGTAGATAATGTCACGGAAGCCATGTCGAAGGAGGACGTGTGTCGGTGTCAATTTGTGTTGCAATTAATTCAGTTTAATTGATGACATATGATCAAAGTTTGTTATTTTCCTTGTTTCAACAACAAATAATAATATGAAGGCTACTATCATAAACGTCGCTAGACATGTGGACACGATGCATCGATAGTTGTTTGAACATGGACAATAATCGTCTAATAAAAATTGAATTGTATTACGAGTAACATTGACTTTTGGCTTTAAACCACTTCGTCAAGCAACAGCCCGTTTAAGAACGGTAATTTCGTTGCTGTATGTATCAGGGGGTTCAATGCAAATAGGTTTTTGTCTATTAAGATAAATCATTATAATTGAAGTATTGTATATTTCTCCGATAAGATCGCCGAAGTCAATGGTCCAATCATTTCCGTACTGTGTTATTAACGAATTATTAGATATGTCGTTTCCATCAAACAAATGCTATTTGAAAACCTCACTCGTTGTCAATTTTCACCATTTTTGTGAGGGGAAAGATAATACATATTATGTTTTGTATTGCTAGAGCACGTATTTCTCATTAGACCACACATGAAAATATGTCAGACATTTCTGACGTTTTCCGTCATTTAAACTAGATGTAGATATTAAGGGAAATTTAGATATATAGTTCTCAACAAGGGACAGCCAACAGTAATATATAATTATTCACATCTTCATTCCTGCCTTAGCTTGTATTGTGAATGGTAATTTCGAATCAAATGTAGTTGAAACTGCTCGAAGGCTTTCGAAACATGATTTATGAGCTGTAAAAATAAATGACGCTAATGTGTGAAAACTTGTTAACCAAGTTACCTGTAATACAATATTTTGTTTAGTGGTTCCTAATCCGTTATATCCATGTATCTCTTATTGTAGTGTACTGTATACATCAATGATTATAGTATGACTATCGAAGTACTAAGTGCTTAACACTAATGTCGGTCATAAATAATTTAATTAATTATTTAATTATTAACATCTGTAGGCTGTCTATGTGCAATACTCGTAGTCATTACATTTATACATTCATTATATTACGTAATATTTGAACACACTCGATGTCTTTCATTTGCTTCGACTGTACGATGAATAGTCATTCATGTGCATTTATCTTCTAATCACTAATGGGTTTCTATTTCACGGATTCCCTCTCTTATGAAAACATTTCCCCAAATGTTATTGTCTAGACATATCATAAATGGAGGAAATTAGTTTCTCACTGGTCACAATGTAGTTTGAATGTAATAACATATAATAGCCTGTCAACCTAAATAGTCTCAACGATAATGAACAATCGGACAAGGGGCATCACGCAATGAATACAGCTGACCACGACATTGATCACACAAAACATAAAATGAACTTGGGCAACAAGTAAATGACACAATGCTTAACACAAAACTGAATATGTCAATCAGGAAACTGCTACACGTTCTGATTTTATGCGTCAAAGAAAGTTCTAAAATGTTCCAGGAATCACTAAAGTCAGTATATTTAAACCATCAAGCGGCATAAATGACCATTGATATTTACCTACAAAAAAGATAAAATCGATAGTGTCCTTAAGAAGTTACAATGCATTATTATTCATTTAGTACATTGTCTTACGTAGATTATGAAACAGTTTAAAATATACAAAATATAATGTTGGTTTGTAATTAGACTATGGTGCTTACTTAACGAATAAGTCAGGTTTTCTAACATTTCATGTTCCGCGTAAGTACTGGTTTAGATCAGATCACGACACAGGCAGTGCATAAATACGCGTCATAAAGGCTAATACAATCGCACAAACTTTACATACGTGTTTACTCACACTAAAGTAAACATCCATATATTGCTAGGAATAGGGTAAAAGTTCTAATTTGAATTTTGGTAAGCACGTATTGACAGACGATCGATCGCCATTTGGTTACCCGAAGAATTATGATTACCTAAGTAATTTTACTACTGTAGTTTCTTAGTATGATTGCAATAAAGCAAACTCTGACAGTTCTTTATGATAGCTATAGTCATTATAGTGTAGAAAGAGTAATTTGCCATGTTTCCTCTACGGGGCAGAATTGTATTAAGTCTGTAAATTACTAGACGTCTTTCTTTCTATGGCCACTAGGTGTGATAAATGAAACCACATACGATAAATGTAACATCTAACAGGGGTGTATACCAGACATAAAGTAATTTCACCAGGTCTCTAGCTTAATTTTCTAATGAAGGAAAAGCTCCCTGTTTCATGCTACCAGAATTTATATATGACAATGTTTACTACTGTAACTTAAGTGAATTACAGATCGCAATATTTGCTAAATTTGAGTATTTAATTGGGAATATGGCGATACATTCAGTACTAATGACTGCTCAATTTACGAACCCGGGAAGCATGAAATGTTAAGATAACGGTCGAAGGACCCCATAGAAAAGAAAAGTGAGAAATAATGGTGCAATTATCCTCACAATGAAACAGTGAACACATTATTCTAAGCTTTGGTTCATAACCACAGGGCATAACATTGCATGCACAAAAAATTATATGGAATTACTTGATGTAAATAGGAAGGCGAGTAAAGTAAGCGCATTGGGGTTATTAACTTGTTTGCAAGCACACCACTGTCGTCAGCACTGATTAATTTCTCTGGACAATAATATCATGTTCAAATCCACCACTTTGTTAAGTTTCTATGCCTTGCTGCCAGAAAGTGATGTTGACTGCCGCACACACAGAAGAGAAATAGTATCACCAGAGAAACTCGGATGTAGGTTTTATTAGGTAGCCCAATGACCTAGGGAATATAAATTGTCTAAGGGTGGGTGAACTGCTAAACAGCTGAACACAGCCCTAAATTGATATATTAATTTGTAACCCGTTTACGATTTGTGCAATTTAAATCATTCGAGTGACGATTACAGAAACGTAACGCAAACAGTAACAATGAATACAAAATTGTAAAAGTTTGCTTTACAATTAATAACCCATATCATTTTTGTGAAGTAGGTATATATATGTGAGTTAATATCTTGGGACAAGTCAACACCACGAATAAGACGCACATTATTACGCATTTACGTTTGTACGATAAAATCGAGAGGATAAATTCAACACGATCGCGTTCACAACAGTGCGTTTCTGTTTTATATTTAATCATTTGACAATAAACATTCATCAGGATACTTTTTGTTCCGTTAACAACAAATCAACGAATAGGATGCATATAAAAATCCATTAATAGAAATAAACTTTACAATCAGAACATAACATGCATTGATTGCGCAGGAAACAACAGCATAATTTGTACCATTCAAACGAAGACAACAACAAATGTTAGAATACAATTTGGTGGGACTAACACTCGTGATGTGGATGGGACTTCTCTATATATGAATACGAACGTGCAATCGTAATAATAAGAAAGCTTTAAAGTTCTAATCAGAGTATATTGCATCGAGTACATGTAGTTACTTTTAATGTTACCGTGTAACAAGAATAATGTTTGAAAATAACACGTGGTTGAATGGATGCTGGGAAATATCTAGGTATACACTGTTTACGATTTCTTAGTTGTTGTGTGTTTGCCTCGCATAGGAGATTTAAGAATAAATTTGCGTTTTCGATATAGAAGTCACGTTTGATTCTTAAGTGGTCATTTTGTTTTTTGTCTAGCGTTATGCAATGCTACTCTATTAAAATGTATACTCGTACGTTAGATTGAGCGAATATAAATGCATAGCAATCATCAATATTCACTGTTCATCATATGAAATGTATTTTGTTATGACAAAATCGAGTAGCAATAACAGATACATACGTCAATGAATGAGTGTTTCTGTTATAACCTTGTTTTTTGCAGCAAGTAATGTGTACACCATTCTCTGTTTGTCAATGTTGTTCGTTGATGTCTTTTTTGATTGCTACCTCCCTTAACCAATTTGATATAATATTTCTGGATATTGTTATATTCACTCCATACTGAAAAGTTGGCAGTCGCTAAAGAAAGTTTACTGGTGGATAAATAATTCGACGGGAATCAGCCAGTACTAAAAGCTATAAATGTAGTCATATTATGGAATAGGAAAGACATTGCATATGTAGGACATGTACTTTAGCAACGTATCACGGAACATTGACTCTATCTTAGATTATAAGAATCCTTTTATTGCATGTTCGTGTCATGTTCAAGATATACAGAACGGAAAAAACGCGATTAGAATGCCAAGTTCACAACAAAGTGATCAATCATATCGCGTTATCAATGTTATATATTTATCAATGTGTACTTGATTATTGACAGTCCCTGTTTATCATATGGGTCTGCTCTTAGCTTTTGAATATCTACGACAGTGTGTTGTAGTGAAATTACTGTTAAATCAACCTTATATTTGATATTGTTCAAGTAAGTAACAAAAGTAGTCCCATACTGAACAATGCTAAGGCGACGAAACAAATGAGAAAGTTTTGCAACACGTCAGCAAATATGCAACGAATTAGACACCCCAACAACAATGGAGCCAGTATGCTGTGGTATAAATGTGCGATATGTCTTCCGTTGATGTGAATTGTATCTAAAAAAATAAGTAAGTTTTAGTATGTAGCGACTATTATCTAACCTAAATTATTTTGTTTAAGCATCTCAAACTATGAAATATGTATCGATAACACACATTGTGCAGACAAGCAAGTGTGAAAATCTCTCCTGGCAACGATATACCTAGGCAGTCAGACTTATAACAATTGTATATTTATATTTAGTATGCATAGCAGAATTGTAAATTAAATTGTTTACTGCTTTTCAGGAATAAAGTGGACAGTTTAAGCAAAATGAAACGATATATTTAATTTGCTTTGCAAAACAGATAGATATCTTAAGAGATACTATTCTTCTATTATGCAAGTTTTACATGCGTTAAGTACGTGTTGAATATGTTTATTAGAAGTTTCACACTATTTATTATAAAAATAACACTACACCCTGTCATCCATCTGCTCATTTCAGACATGAACACAGCAGGTTGGCCACAAACTAACTACAGAGTGTTAAAAAAGTTCGTAGACACTTGATTTTGTTCAATAAATCCGAAACATTCAACATACAGTTTTAAAACTTGGTAGGAATGTAGAACTATAAATTATCTTCATGTTGTATAAATTAAATGATATTGTCTGCAAGAATATTTGCACGTGACTTCATGACGTTATCCTTGGTGAATTTGTCAATATCATTTCTGTTGGTAAAATCGTTACATCTGACTATAGTGAGGACTAACACTTTCGAAATACCGCTAAAACTTCCCTGGCCAGAAGAGGTTGCCATGGTGATATTAAAAACATGCGTCTGATCCGTTACCAAAATTGGACTGATTTTGTGCAGAATGTTGCCTGTTGCGTATCCCTGCCAGTACCCGGTAATACATTTGTGATACGGTTGACCACCTTATACCCAAAGAAGTGAAGCCAGGCAACTCACTCGACCGAAATAAAATTGAATACCTCATGAGTATAATGCACTCTCACATTTGCGAAGATCGAGTACCTAAAACTGTGACGTCATTTTGACGTCTTCCACATTTTGCGTCGTCACGTGGGTCTATTAAACCCTTGCATATCTCATACATCACATGTCAGATCGACTTAAATAAGATTAAAATAAACAAAGGCGGTCTTTGTAGTCACTACTGCAATAATGTTTCAGAAAAATGTTAAAATGTTATTTGAAAATAAAATGACAGATAAAATAAACATGTCTACGAACTTTTTTAACACCCTGAACAGTGAGTCGAACACAAACAAACAAAACATATATGTGGTGAATAGATTGGTAAAACTTATCAAAATTGAGCCGTTAGACTCATTGTGTGGGTCACTTTTTCCGTGACTTCGTGCTCACCTGTTTCTGATAGATACTGCTTTCTCTGTCAGTTGTTTGTCTTTTTATGAAATAATGTATTTTATTGTTTATTGTTAACCATACTAACTCGAATTATGAATGCTTTCAGATCAACGATTAAAAAGATGAAATAACACGCCTCTGTCCAATGGGCACGACCAGCCAAGCCAACACATCATGACATGTTCTCGCAGAAGCTGTAAAAGAATGGTGCATAATAAATTGATGTGACGCCTGACATAAATTCTTACAAATCAGTATGTCAGTAGTGTATATCTAGCGGGTTACTGTTATTACAGATATTCATGCACCACTACACGAATTTATTTGTTTCTGAAACTGGTATCCATCATATACCTGTCAGGTGAAATTTCCTGTATACTTGTTATATAACTGGTATCACCAACGAAGTGAAAAATTAAACTTCAATGGTTGATCAATTTCGAAACGTTGATGCAATTGGAAAATGATTGCGTACGTCAAACAGGAAATGTCAAAGAAACACTTAGTGCTCACCCACACGTACATATTTGTTGTATTTATTTAAAATTGTGAAATGTCAATCATGTAACACGAGCGATGTCTTGGTATGTTATTATTGCAAATGTCATACAACATTAGAATGTTTTGATATCATCTAGGAAACATATAGTAATCATATCACTGATTTCTCAGAATAAGTATGAGTGGGTGTCACATTAAATTGGAAGACTGACATTGATCAATGTTATAATGGTCACTTTAATGTCAAGTTCTATTAGTTGCAATTTACTGTTGATATGATAAACGTGTTACACTACGTTACCATAATACAGATGGCACCGATACATTGCCTGACAAGATTGGCGTCCTTTTTACATCTGTGTAAAGCAAGTGCTTGTAACATTTATATAATATTACATTATATGCCGTATTTCCTAAACTTGGTAGTTAATACCACCATTGAATGCAGTAACTATGGTATTTTACTCCATCGTAATATTTTCGAACAAACTTGAAATTGAATTATGTAATTATTTAAAAATTAAAGCTCTGTGTGAAGCCAACTAGATTGTAATTCTTCTTTTATTCATCGTCTAACAGTTAAGTTTTAGCTGCGGTTAAACATATATTGTAATAAATGTTCTTTAGCGTCATAATGATCACTGTGGTGTATTACTTTAACAATCAATTTACGACCGTTGATTGGTGCATATACCAACACCCTGATGATGTTCTGCATGTCGCTGCATATATTTGTTTGGGTAAAATTCATATTTGAAAGTGTTCCCGACTTCTCGTAATTTTGCCAACAAAAGTCTTCTACGTAAAATCAATTTAGTGCTTATTTATCAAAATTAGATTGATCATTTATGATTGAACAGATTTTGTTATGAAATTCCGTTGCCGCGTTCATCATTTGTCATTGCCAGTTTAAACTGCAAATTGGAGAAACTGGTATTTCTCTAAAACATTCAAGACCATCGACATTGGAAAGTAATCAAATGATAAGATATCATACATGTATTATCATCACTACGGGTTTTTGTGTAATCGTTATAACATAAATGCGATGTTCTAGACTGGTCTGTTCTGTAACCATGGTACTTCGTGAATTTTCAACATTAAATACTATAAAAATGCGTATACAGCTTCGCACTTATAAAACCTAACTAATGTTACACAATAACGGCAAAAAAACCATATTGAAATAGCTGAATCTTACAAAAAACACTGATTTGTCTCACATTACATTGATTACAGGAATCTTGTACATGGGGTGTTCCACAATTAATAGGTCTTTTTTCATAGCAGTGCGGAAAATCAAAAAATTAGAAAACTAGTTTGCTATAAATAAGTTTCCATCTATCACTGATCAATATGCGAAATAACAAAGCAATTGGTTGAAAAATAAAAACATATATTATACATTGAATATACCACGGAGGCGGGTCGCGCTGTGACGTTATGATGACGTCGCCTTTTAAACACATTTATTTTAATAGAAATACACACTTCGTAGTTTTATATATTCACCCTGGTATTCCAAAAGGATCCGGTGTCGCTGTGCCCATTGTTTAAAAGTGTCTCAGTACCCCTGACTACAAAAAGTGGCAACAGTGACGTAAGAAATGGCTTTGACATTGATGCATATGTCAATGTACGAACGGTGTCTATAAGAAGTAACGCTCATTGTTGGCGTACATTAGCGTATCCGATTAACGACGTTAGCGGAGTTCTAACGTATTTATTGCGTAACAAGGAGTATTCGGGTATCTATCATTCCATTGTTTGAACTTATAACATGTACCTGATATTTTCATTCGTCAGATAGTAATCAACTGCTTTTTAAAATATCAAACGCAAAATAAATGGTTATTTTAGATCTCAAGCCATGCTGCATGACTAAGAGGCGCGGTAATTAAGGCGATACACTCATTCAGTTTAATTTAACTTAAAATAAAATCTGCCAAATTACGGCACACTTCATTCCTTACAAGTAGTCATTATACGTTTCGTCCAGATATTGAGATTAATATAAAAACATAAAGAAAATGAGTAAAAAAATGACACGAAAATCAATTTCCGCCAGGTGGCGCTTTTAACCCCATTGAACTTATTGTTTCAGACTTAAATAAATTTGCATTACGAAGTCCATAGCACATACTTAATTCATAAAACTCACCATTGGATCCTGAAACATATGGACCCTTCCACTTAAGAGTGGTACGATCCATCCGATCACGTACAAGTTAGCATTACGTAAAAAGCAGGGTGTGACATCATGGCTAGTTTTTCCAGCGGTCTTGGATTTAAGTAAAATTGTGTCGGGTGTTAAACTGGCTCATATCAGATTATAGACAATTTTAGGTACTTTTTTCTCTTATCTTTGGTTTGTGTAATAATACAGACTTCTTTAGATATTTTGTTACAAATCAACCCCACTTTGCTAATGTCGGCATTTTTTGACACGTGATACATCACGGCTAGCAAAAGTACACATATATCAGAAGCTAAAATCAAAGTCAAACTAGTACAAAACATACATTATACTATAAGTGTATGCATGTACTTTTTGTCAGAATAAATATTTGAGAAAGCCGTCTTAAGTTTACGGAAGTACTTAAGTTTTTACAAACCCTTCGGCGGAAAGAAATGAAATCTTACGTTTTCTTTAGGACCAGTCTTTCGCATCCAGTTTGTTACCGCAAGCATTGAACGGCAAATGATTAAAATGAGATGAAATAAAGTTGCCAATACATCGCTGGGGCTAACTATCTGTCTGATTTATTTAAATTCATGAATTAGCCGTGTCGTTAAATATTGCGCATTGTTCAATTGTGTTACATCTTACATGACGTTATGTTGACGTTCCCCGTCATATTGTGTCGAATTCAAGGAATACAAAATATCAAACGTAAATTTGGGCCACATTATTAGCATGGCGAATGTTTCTTCTTCCCGATGTACGCCAACAACGTACGTAACTTCATAAACGTCAAACTACATTTGCTGCTACCTGACCTGTGTTCGCGTGTTAGCTCATATCTCTGCTATCTGTTAACAATTTGAGTAAACGTAACACGAATAGCTTCTTAACACCACTATCTTCTGCTTATCTGAACATTTCAATGACATGCATTGTTGGTTTTCCAAATATTTACCTTTGTTTAACTATTGTGCAGAATTAAGTTTTTGACGTTGACGTTGACGTCAATTCATTCAAGACGAGCATTGGTACTTATAAGTGTATACTCACTAAATCCTATGCAAAGACTGGTTGCTTCATAAGTGTGCATGCATACGTCAGGGGTATTCATGTAATACCACATAGCTAGTCGCTATTATTTAAGAAGACGTTACTGAGATATTCACATTTTAATAAGGATGGTAATGTGAAAGAGCACTGCGACCCGCCTTGGCGTTACATGGTTTCTATGACAACGCTTTTTACGAGTATCACCAATAACAACGACATCATGTTGCTACCAGTATATAGAGCAATAATTGCTTAGCATAAAATGTAAGTGTTGAGTAAGAAGTTATGAGTAAAATCCTATTATTTCTATAACACCCCTCGTACATGATAAGAAAAACAAAACTACCTGCAAAGACAATTTTCTGTTCAAATTGTTTCTTGTTGTCTGTTTTTTTTGTGAGTGAAATACAAAAATGTACGACAACCAGTCTGCTAACGTAGCGTACATGTTATATAAGAACCATACATAATACATATTATGCGGTCTTTTGTAAGGTTATTACAAACAAAATGATATGTTCTCATTAAAAAACGTATTTTTTGCCAAAAAATATTTCTTACATTTCCACTGAGGCTTGGAAAATGAATATGTTTTTTGTGTTATTCTGATATTCACGATAACCATAAACAAAGACGCATTTCCAAACCAAATGGGATTTTCATGTTATTGTAGGTTAATGGAAACAATATAGATATAGTGCAAGTATAGATAAATATCAGCAAGCAAAGTAGAAATGTAGTTTTAGGCTATTTAGTCCGAACACTTATTGGGAGATCGTCATTTAATCATTTTAGAAATCATTCTTAACGCATGTTTCAACACAAACCAGCTGACGCCGCTGAGGCCGAACAAACAACAAAGAATGTCTATTTGTTATTATTTTTTCCAATGTTTGTAAATTAATTAAGAGAGGAAAAAATATAATTGAGGCCGCATAAACGGCACAAACTTGATGTTCTGTAACGTATTATAGTGTACTGTATGTATGATAATGAATAAATATGATGAACTATCCCGTTATCGGGATTAGAATAGAATAGAATACTTTTAATTTCCAATTATGGGCCATTTATGGCATACACTTACATTTAATCATACACATGTGTATGAAACAAGGTATAATATAACAAAGGCTTAATTTATTATTGGAAAACACCAATAACTAAAAGTGAAATAGCATGCAATATTGGACATAGTAACTATAGATTTGTTTTAATGAACATCTCAATTTGAGCTCGCCATAATTTTCATTTGTAGTGTCATACATATTAATAATCGATGAATGATTTTGTTATTCCATTTACTTCGATGTTTTTCGTGCCAAAATGTCTCAATTGCTTTATGTTCAAGATATGTTAGGGAGTCAACATCAACTATACATTGTCCTTTTAGGATCATGCTAGTTCCGTTGACGACATAAGTACTAACTTAGGAGTATCTCTAAGGTATTAATACTTCTTGGTTTTAATTTTTAGATTGTGCTTGTCATTATTCATACATTGACTTACAGTCCTTTCAAAGTTAATTGATAACGGTTGTACACATTAACCCTTCCGTCAGTTACACTATGTTTATTTAGGCTTAAACTGGGTGTGACTGAGTTAAAGGTAGTCCCCGATATTCTATCTAATGTGGTTCAGTATTACTTATTGAAGCGACAGTGACATAAAGTAACTTGATGTACTTGACTATTTTGTTGTATCAATAATTATTTAACTTCAATATTAATAGCTTTAGTCATTGCATGCAACTAAGTAGACATGTTTAATTATTACATAATTTATGTTGTTTTGCAAATGTCCGGTACACTGCATATTTTCTACATTTGTACTTACTACAGACTTTAATAAACTGACAATGAGAAACTAGATGACGTATATATGGTAACCTAAGTGGAATACCATCACAATGTCTACAAAACATGACTTGTTTGTCACATGTTTTAAAATTACTTGCGTCGCAATATTTTACAAATAAGGTAGCTCTACTTTTACCAAATGTAACACTATGTTCGGTAATTATTCATTAAACAAATAACGGTAGTTGCGTTATAAAACAATGGAATAGTGTCAAAAGCGTTGTATGAATGACATTGAATGTGATCTTAAGAAATTTCCGACGCGGATTAAAAAGATCAAGCTGAACTGGTCGTTATGCAGTAGTTGACGCTCATGGTAGTAACTATTACATAATTGCACAGGGACATTTCTGAAAACGGATCATCAAATACACAAAATCATACATTCGGGACTGCTTAATTTCAACTATCACAATGACTTGGCAGAATGATGTTAATTGTGATCTATATTTCCAACAATTGGGTCTGACTTTTATTCTGAAACCATAGCAATGTTGTCTCAATGTGACATTCAGTAACAGATTGAAAAGTGTAATTGTATGTTATATAATACACGAGGCCGTACAAATACATCCGTAAGGGGATCAAATAACTGTGTCACATATGTAATGCGTATTGGACTCGATATCATTTCACTAGAATTCAAACTGATGCTGTAAAATAAAGTGAACAAAAGAAAAAAATATGTCACGAAAGCTATGTCGATGTTAATTTGTGTTGCAATTGTCGCTTTCCGGTTTCAGTTCAGTATAATTGATTGACATAGGAGCATGTTTTACTATTCTCCATGTTTAGCCACAAATAATAATCGTTCTGCATGAAGACTACCCTCATAGAAGTCGCTACAAATGTAGACACGATGCATTGATATTTATTTGAACATGGACAATAATGGCTTAATTACAATTGAACTGTATTGCGTGTAGCGTTGCATGATATACACCTCTTCGTCTATGCAATAACCCGTCTTAGAGCGGTACTTTCATTATTGTACCCCATGTATCAGAGGGTTCAATAAAAGTAGGTTTTTGTCTAGTGAGATAAATCATTATAGTTGACGAATTATATATTTATTCGATAAGATCGCCGATTCAATGGTCCAATCATTTGTTATTAACGAACGATAATATGTGTCGTTTCCATCAAACAAATGCTATTTGAAAATCCCTCACTCGTTGTCAATTGTAACCGTTTTTGTGACAGGAAAGATAATACATATTTTGGTATTGCTAGAGCACGTATTTCTCATTAGACCAAACATGAAAATGTTTCAGACATTTCTGACGTTTTCCGTCATTTAAACTAGATATTTATATTAAGGAAAATTTAGATGTATAGTTCTCAACAAGGGACAGCCAACAGTAATATATAATTATTCACATCTTCCTTCCTGCCTTAGCTTGTATGATGAATGGTTACTTCGAATATAATGTAGTTGAAACTGTTCGTAGGCTTTCTATAGACTTTCATGAAACATAAGTTTTGAATTGTAAAAATAAATGACCATCGTGTGTGAAAACTTGTTAACGATGTTAATACAAGATTTTGTTGAGTGGTTGTTAATCCGCTGTATCCATGTATCTCTTATTGCAGTGCAATCCTTGGTGGACTATATAAACATCAACGATTATTGTATAACTATCGCTACGGTAGTTTTAAGTACATAAAACCAATTTCGGTCATAAATAATTGATTATTAACATCTACAGGCTCTATTTGTGCAATACTCGTATTCATTACATGTATACAATCATTGAACACACTCGATGTCTTTCAGTTGCTTCGACTGCAGGAGGAATAGAAATTTAGAGGCATTTATCTTCACTAATGGGTTTCTATTTCACGGATGTCCTCCCTAATGGAAACATTTCCCCCAATGTTATTGTCTAGACATATCATAAATGTAGGAAATGAGCTTATAATAGCCTGTCAACCTGAATAGTCTAAACGATAATGAAAAGTCATACAGGGGAAACATCACGCAATGGATAAGGCTTAGCACATCTTGGAATTTCACAAAACATAACATGAACTAACGCAAAAGATGGACGATACAATGTTTAACACAAAACTGAATAATTCAATGAAACTGCTACAAGTTCAGACTTTAGGTTTCAACGAAAGTTCTAAAAAGTTTCAAGAATCACTGCAAACTACATATTTTAACCACGAATCTACATAAATGACTATTTATTAATTGTTAGCAAGATAAACATAGAACTGATAGTACTTAGCCTTAAACATAATGCGTCCAAGAAGTTACAATGCATACATGTTATCGATTGATATACGAGGGATAATCCAAAATTACGTGGACGTTTGCTATTACTACCAAGAGCATCGTTATTTCTTCCAAAAACTAACTTTTTTATTATCGGAACGTTTATTGCATAACACAATGTGAAGACAATGCACAATGACACAACTAGCCAGCACGCCGCGTGTTTTGTTATCATAGTTACGCGTACGCGGCGCACAAAATCATGCGTCTTTTCTTAAGTTACATATGTAATTGTATTGAATGAAATGCAAATACTAATTACACTTAACTTCAACTCCATACGATGGGATGTGCATGTGACATCTTGTCTAAATTTGACGTCATTGGAAAAGTGCGTTTTGAACATACACAATATTATTTGCGCAGTAACACCTGTGTAATAAACGTTAAAATGACGTCGACGAACCGGCATGAAATACTACTAATAATAAAGATCTACCATGATCTTGGAAAAATGCAAGCAATGGCGCTTAAAATGATTGAGCGGACTAATTGAATATATACTTTGAACTGAGCTCTTATTTTAATTGGCATCGTGAATATGGGGTCGGAGAAAGATAAGAGAGCGCAAGTATCAAGGATGAAATAGAAAATACTGCGCGACAATAGTGTCGTAACCCAAGATGCGTCAAGACGCTGGACGATGATTCCATATTACTATATTATCTGAAACACGACGTCGACGACGTCAGGAAACCAACGTTTGCGTGCGCTGGGGGGGGGGGGCAGTAAGTTACCTTTTTCTATTGCCTGTAACCTTTCACTGAATAATTATTTTTCCGTATTTTTTTCACTGAAATATGCCGGACATATTCCGATTAATGTTGATATAGGTTTGTAAATGATTATGTGACGCATACGTAAGTTGTAGCAAAAGTCCACGTTATTTTTATCATCTCTCGTAGTAACTTGTTTTACATAGATTGTGATACGTACAATTCAAAATACATATCTTCTTACGCTAGTTTGTAATCACAGTGCGGTGGTTCTTTTTTGAAGGCATGCTAAAATTTCATGTTTCGTGTAAATTCTTGATCGGTAAGATCAGATCACAACATAGGTATGATATAAACTTACGTCATAATGCTGAGTGTAATCACCTAGGAATTATGTATCGTTAAGACGTGGGTGAGCAGCCTAAAGCCAGGAGTGAATTATTTAGATGGAGTAAAAATACGTTTTCAATAAAACCAATACTAGCAGATATCATTACCGTCCTTTATGATAGCTATAATCATTATAGTCTAGAAAGTGTTATTTGTCTATAGGGCAGTAAATTACTTATCGTCGTTGCTTATATGGCCACTGGGTGTGGTTAAGCGAACTACCTAAGATGATATCTAACTTCAATACCAGACATAGAGTAACTTCGCCAACTCGCTAACTTAAGATTAGTTTCTAATAAAGGAAAATATATTATTCTGTCTGCTTCTTTCTACTAAAGTTGTAGTTGTGTCTCTTTAGGTCGCATAACGTTAAATCACTGTCCTAACTGTCTTAATCTAGGTGACGCCCCGGGGTTGTTGTGCCTCATTTGGTCGCTATTTTTGAATGGATTTCTGTGGGCACTGCTCAGGGTAGTTGTGTCGTGGTATTTCTGATTTCGGTGCTAGGCTGGTTGGGTTGAATGCTACCTTCCCTGTCGGATTTTCTCATACCTTTTTTCTATAAGTACTCACATGCGAATTACAAATTATAATGTTTGCTATATTAGAGTATGTAATTTGGAATATGGTGATTTATATGAGTAGCACTAGCTGCTGCTCAATTCATGAACCCGGGATACATGCAATGTTTAGACAAAGGTCGCACGACACCCTAAAACAGTGAGCAATGATGGCACAATTATCCTCACGAAGAAAAAGTAAACACATTATTCTTATATTTGGTTCATAACCACAGGGCATAACATTGCATGCACAAACAATTAGTGTGGTATTTCTTGACGAAAATTGCAGGGCGAATAATGAAGGCGCATTGGGGTTATTTGTTTGCACACCATTGTCGTCAGCACTGATTAATTTCTCTGAGCAAGAATAACCCACATGCTCAACTCCACAAGGTGTAGTTGTTTTACCTATGAGGTTATTTTTTATGCCTTGCTGCCACAGATTGATGTTGACTGCCGCACCCATAGAAGAGAAATAGTATCACCAGGGATACTCGAATGTAGGTTTCATTAGGCAGCAGAATGTCCGGGGGACGATAAATTGTCTAAGGGTGGTTGAACGGCCGAACAGCTAAAAACAGCCCTAAATTGATATGTAACCTTTTTACATTATGGCAATTTAAATCATACGAGTGACGATTACAGAAATGGAACGCAAACAGTAACAAAAAATACAAAATTGTAACATTGTTCTATACGTGTCATCCATTTCATTATTGTGAAGTGATTATAATTATGCGAGTTAATATCTTGGAACAAGTCAACACCACAAATAAGAAGGTACCTTACGTATTTACGTATGCACATTAAACCGAGAGGATCAATTTAATACGAGCTCGTAAACAACAGTGCGTTTCTGTTTTATATTCAACCATTTGACATTAAACCTTCATCAGGATACTTTTTATTCACTTAACAACAAATCAAAAGACGTGACGCGTATAAAAATCCATTAATAGAAATAAACTTTACAATCAGAACATAGCATTCATTGATTGCGCAGGAAACAACAGCATAATTTGTACCATTCAAACCTAGACAACAACAAATGTTAGAATACAACTTGGTGGGACTAACACTCGTGATGTGGATGGGACTTCTCTATATATGAATATGAACGTGAAATCGTAACAATAAGAAAGCTTTAAAGTTCTAATCAGAGTATATTGCATCGAGTACATGCAGTTACTTTTAATGTTACCGTGTAACAAGAATAATGTTTGAAAATAACACGTGGTTGAATGGATGCTGGGATATATCTATGTACAGTGTTTAGGATTTCTCACTTGTTATGTATTTGTCTCACATAAGAGATGAATACATGTACGGTTTCGACATCGAAGTCACGTTTGGTTCTTAAGCGATCATTTTGTTTTTTGTCCAGCGTTATGCAATGTTAAACTATTAAAATGTACTCTCGCACGTTTTATTGAGCGAATATAAATGTTTAGCAATCATTAATATTCACTGTTCATCATATGAAATGTATTTTGCTATGACAGAATCGAGTAGCAATTACAAATAAATACATCAATGAATGAGTGTTTCTGTTATAACCTTGTATTTTGCAGCAAGTAATGCGCATACCATTCTGTTTGTCAATGTTGTGCGTTGTTGTCTCTTTTGATTGCTACCTCCCTTAACCAATTTGATAGAATATTTCTGGATATTGTTATATTCACTTCATACTGAAAAGTTGGCAGTCGCTAAAGAAATTTTACTGGTTGAAAATTAATCCGACGGGAATCAGCCAGTACTAAAAGCTATAAATGTAGTATCATCATGGATTAAGAATGACACTACATATGTAGGACATGTACTTTAGCAACGTATCACGGAATATCGAGTCTATCTTAGATTTTAAGAATCCTTTTATTGCATGTTCGTGTCATGTTCAAGATACAGACCGGAAAAAACGTGATTAGAATTTCAAGCTTACAACAAAGCGATCAATCATATCGCGTTATCCGTGTTATATATTACTTATCTATGTGTACTTTATTATTGACAGTCCTTGTTTATCATATGGGTATGCTCTTAGATTTTGAATATCTTAACAATGTGTTATAGTGACATTACTGTTAATCAACCTTATATTTGATATTGTTCAAGAAAGTAACAAAACTTATTCAAGACTGAACAATGCTAAGGCGACGAAACAAATGAGAAAGTTTTGCAACACGTCTGCAAATATTCAACGAATTGAAAACCCCAACAACAGCCAGTATGCTGTGGTATTAATGTGCGATATGTCTTCCGTTGATGTGAATTGTATCTAAAAAGTAAGTAAGTTTTAGTATGGTGCGACTATTATCCAACCTAAATTATTTTGTTTAAGCATCTCAAAATATGAAATATGTATCAATAACACACATTGTGCAGATAAGCAAGTGTGCAAACCTCTCCTGGGAACGGATTACCTAGGCAGTCAGACTTATAACAATTGTAAATTTATATTGAGTATTCATAGTAGAAAGGTAAATTAAATTGTTTACTGCCTTTAGGTATGAAATGGACGTCTAAAGAAATATGAAACGACATATTAAATTTTCTTTACAAAACAGAGAGATGTTTTTAGAGATACTATTCTTCTATAAGTAAGTTAAGTACGTGTTGAATATGTTTATAAGAAGTTTACATTTCACAATAGTCTTTTTATTATAACAATAACAATACACACTGTCGTCCATCTGCTCATTCCAGACATGAACACTACAGGATGGCCACAAACTAAATCCAGTGAGTCGAACACAAACAAACAAAACATATCTATGTTGTAAAGACTGATACAACTTATCAAATGAATATGGAACCACTATGCTTAGGATGCGTGTGTCACTGTTTCCGTGACTTCTTGCTCACCTGTTTCTGATAAATACTGCTTTCTCTGTCAGTTGTTTGTCTTTCTATCAAATAATGTATTTTTCATATTTTATTTTTAACAACACTCACTTGATTTATCAATGCTTTCAGTGCAACGATTAAAAAGATGAAATAACACGCCTCTGTCCAATGGGCACGACCAACCAAGCCAACACATCATGACATGTTCTCGCAGAAGCTGTAAAAGAATGGTGCATACTTAATTGATATGACGTGTGACATAAATCCTTACAAATCAGTATGTCAGTAGTGTATATCTAGCGGGTAACTGTACATGTAATTACAGATATTCATGCACAACTACACGAATTTATTTGTTTCCGAAACTGTATCCATCATATACCTGCCACGTGAAATATCCTGTATACTTGTTATGTAAATGGTATCACCAACGAAGTGAAAAATTAAACTTCAATGGTTGATCAATTTCGAAACGTCGATGCAATTGGAAAATGATTGCGTACGTCAAACAGGAAATGTCAAAGAGACACTAAGTGCTCACCCACACGTACATATTTGTTGTATTTATTTAAAATTGTGAAATGTCAATCATGTATCACGAGCGATGTCTTGGTATGTTATTATTGCAAATGTCATACAACATTAGAATGTTTTGATATCATCTAGGAAACATATAGTAATCATATCACTGATTTCTCAGAATAAGTATGAGTAGGTGTCACAGTGGATTGGAAGACTGACATTGATCAATGTTATAATGGTCTCTTTAATGTCAAGTTTTATTAGTTGCAATTTACTGTTGATATGATTAACGTGTTACACTACGTTACCACAATACAGAATGCACCGATAGATTGCCTGACACGGTTAGGTGATACCTTCCCTGTCGGATTTTTTCATACCTTTTTAGCGTCTTTTTTGAATCTGTGGAAAGCAAGTGCTTGTAACATTTATACTATATTACATTATATGCCGAACTTCCTAAACTTGGTAGTTAATACCAACATTGAATGCAATAACTTTGACATTTTACTCTATCGTGATATGTTTTAAGCTTGAAATTGAATTATATTATTATTTGAAAATTAAAGCTCTGTGTGAAACCAACGAGATTGTATTTCGTTTAATTCATCGTCTAGAAGTTATATTTTAACTGCGATTAACATATATTGTACTAAATGTACTTTAGGCATTATGTAATAATTGTCATATTGATCACTAAATGTGGTGTATTACTTCAACAATCCATTTACGACCGTTGATTTGTGCATCACCCTAATAATGTTTTTCATCTATATTCATATATAACATGTGGTGAAATTCATATTAGAAACTGTTCTCGTCTTCTCGTAATTTTGCCAACAAAAGGCTTCTTCGTAAAATCAATTTAGTGCTTATTTATCAAAATTAAATCTATCAGTTATGATTGAATAGAGTTAGTAATGAAATTGAGTATACGCATTCATCATTTGTCATTTCCAGTTTAAATTGCAAATTGGAGAAACTGGAAAACATTATATTTCTCTAAAGCATTCAAGATTATCGACATTGTAAAGTTATCAAATGCTAAGACATCATACGTATAATGGCATCACTAAGATTGTTCGTTTATTCTTTGTAATATGCACGCAGTGTACTTTATTTGTCTTTTCGGTAATGGTACTTTATGATTTTTTATAACGTCAAATACGACAAACATGCGTATAAAATTTAGCACTTGCATCGTATAAAGCCTAAGCAATGTTACAGAACAACAGCAATATCATAACATATTGTAATAATTGAATCTACAAAGACCATTAAGTTGTCTCACATTACATTCTTTACATGGATATTTTACAGGTAAAAAAACTATTTTCAAAGAAATTTTCTGTTCCAAGTTTTTCTTATTGTCCGGTTATTCGTGTAAGTGAAATGTAAAAAGTACGACAATCAGTTTGCTAGCGTAGAGTCAATGTTATAAAAGAACCATACATAATACAGAGTCGCGGTATTTTATAACGTCATTACAAACAAAATGATATGTTCTCATTACAAAACGTCTGTTTTGCCAAAAACAAATCTTACTTTTCTACTGAGGCCAGGAAAATGAACATGTTTTGTGTTATTCTGATATTCACGATAGTGTTAAACAAAGGCGAATCTCCAAACCAAATGGGAGTTGCATGTTTTAGTAGGAAAATGGGACATTTATAAATATACACTGAAAATAGGATTTTACTATAATTCAAATTGATGCTGTATATTATGTTGAACAATGCTGACAATATGTCACGGCAGCTATGTCGAAGGAGGCCGTGTCTCGGTGTCAATTTCAATTAATTTAACTTACTTGATTAGCATAGGAGCATACTTAACTATTACCAGTGTTTCAAGCATAATAATAATCGTTCTGCGTGAAAACTGCCCTCATAAACGCCGCTATACATCGAGACATGATGCGTTGATCGATGTTTGAACATCAGCAGTAATAATTATTCCCATCTTCCTGCCTAAGCTGGTATGATGACTGGTTATTGCGAATATAATGTAGTTGAAACTGCTAGTAGGCTTTCTTTAGACTTTCAAGAAACATGATTTTTGAATTGTAACAAAAAAAACCATCATGTGTGAAAACTTGTTAACGAAGTTAATGTCAGATTTTGTTTAGTGGTTGTTAATCCGTTGTATCCATGTATCTCATATTGTAGTGAAAGCCTTGGAGTACTATATACATTAGTCTTTCTAACATACCCTATGTTTAGAAATACAACTCCCAAATCTACTTTTTTTATGAAATTATTCCCCTTTGCGCCATCAAACATTGATAAACAAGCCCAGAATAAAATATAGCTAAAATTGAAAACGGTTATGCTATTTGATTGATAAAATATATTTAATTTATCTAGTCGGGTGGCCAGACAATATATACATCACCGATTATTGTATGACTATTGTAGCGCTAAGTACTTAACACCAATGTCGGTCATAATTTATTTAATTGTTAACATCTACAGGCTGTCTTTGTGCAATACTCGTATTCATAACCTTTATACAATCATTAAAATACGTCAACTTTTAGTTGCTTCGACGAGGAATAGTCATTTATGTGCATGTATCTACACTAATAGTGTTTCTTTTCATGGAGTTGCTCTCTAATGGAAACATTTCCCCCAATGTTATTGTCTAGACATATCATAAATGGAGGAAATGAGCTACATAGCGGTCATAATGTAGTTTGAATGGAATAACATATAAAAGCCTGTCTACCTGAAAAGTATAAATGATAATGAAAATCGGATAGGGGGGACATCACACAAGGAACACACAAAACATAAAATGAATTGATGCTTAACATATACGACAACATGTTAAACACAAAACTGAATAAGACAATCATGAAAATGTTACAAATTCTGATTTTTTATTTCAATGGAATTTTAAAACATTTCAAGACTCACTGCAATCAGTACAATCCGTTTAAATCATCAAACTGCATAAATGACACCAATATTTACCAACAAAAAATATAAAATCGATAGTGACCTTAAGAAGTTACAATGCATGCATGATATCTACCTAAAGATAAACCGATTTAAAATATACAACATCATTAGACACCCTGTATAATGGTGGTTAGTTATTAAACTATGATGCTTACTTAACGAAGAGGTCAGGTTTTCTAACATTTTATGTTCCGCGTAAATGCTGGTTTAGATCAGATCACGACACAGGCATCGCTGGGCATAAATGCTCGTCATAAAGACTAATACAATCACACAACATTTACATACGTGTTTACTTACACTAAAGTAAACATACAAATATTGCAAGAAATAGGGAAATATTTCTAATTTGAATTTTAGTAAGCACGTAATCACAGACGATCGATCGCCATTTGGTTAACCGAAATAATTATGATTACCTCAGCAGTTTTACAACCGCAGTTTTTTAGTATGATTGCAATAAAGCAAACCTTTATGATCGATATAACTGTTGTAGTCTAGAAAGAGTCATTTGACACGTTTCCTCTATGGGACAGAATAGTATTATGTATGTAAATTACTTGACGTCTTCGCTTCTATTGCCACTGGGCGTGGTCAATCAAACTACCAAATATGATTTAATTTCAATAGGGATTTATACCAGACAGATAGTCATTTCGCCACGTCTCTAATTTTAGATTAGTTTATCTAAAGAAGGAGAACATATATTTTAATGTCTGTTTCATTCTATTATAATTTGCAATGCAAATGTTTACTGCTACAACTTTTTGCAGATCGCGATATTTGCTATATTAGAGTAACCGTGGGAATACGGCGATACTACAAGTGCTTTTGGATGATCATTTTACGAACCGGGGATACATGTAACGTTAAAACCAAATTAAATAGAATAGTGTGAAATAATAGTGCATTCATCCTTCGAATGAACATTATTCTTCGATTGGGTTCGTGACGATGTCAAATATCCGATATAGCAGCAGGGCTAATGTTGCATGCACACACAATAACATGGTAGAATTGACTGTTGTCGACGAAAATAATCAGACAAATGAAGTAGGCGTATTGGGTTATTAATTTGTGTGCAAACCGTTGTTTTCAGCTTAGTGAACTTTGTTATCCAGAACAAGAGCACTGTTGATAATAGAATGGTGTTCTTATAACAAAAGTTAATAAGGTTATAATATCAAACTCAAAGGAGCAATCTGTGAGTTATCTTTTTAATGTTGTTTTGTATTTGGTGTTCGATCTCTGTTGCAGCTGTTTAGAATTAATTTTCTTGCCTAAACTGTACTATCATCATGTAGATTTAATAAGATTTAATATTACAACTGACTGTTTTTCAAATCACTTAACTTGCTTTACCGGATAATTTATTGCTTCATTTTAGTCAACACGTTATTGTTCAGTTTCGTATTTTGGATAAAATTGCACAGAGGAGGAATTTAGTAACAGCACATTTCTGTTTCACCTTAAACTTGACGGCAATGAACCTTCATCAGGATATATTATATTTGGTTCACTGCAAAACAACGAACGTAACGTATATAACACTTCATTGATAGGAATAAACTTTACGATTCAGAACATAACATTCATTGATTGCGCAATGAACAGTATCATCATTTTACCATTTAAACTAAGACAACAGCAAATATTACAATAAAACTTGGAGTTACTAACACTTCTGATGTTGATGGGATTTGTCTATTTATGAATACAAACGTGAAATGGTAACAATAAGAATCTTAAAGGCCCTTATCAGTAGTTCCTATTTATGTTACCGTTTTCAGGAATAATGTTTGAAAATGAGACGTGATTGAATTGGTGTTTGGGTATATGTATGTAAACACTGTTTACTGTTTCGCACTGGTTGTTTGTACATCTCATATTGGACATTGAAGAAAATGTTCTCGACATTAAAACGTAGATAAGCTCTGAAGAAATCAGTGTAAACATCGTCTAGCGGTATGATATATCAATCTAAGTAGACGATTACGTTTAAGTGTATGGTTGAAAGAACTTTTGCAATCAGCAATGAAGACTGTTTATCATCCTGATTAGTTTGTTATGTCGGAATAGAGTATCAATTATAAATATTATATATTCTACGAACATTGTGAGCTTTTGTAACCTTGCCGTTTGGAGCTACAACTGACATTTAAATTTCATTACAACATTTCATACAATCCTTTACGCTGAAATGACCTGTATCAATAAGGCTCTGGTTTTAATGAAATTGTAGAAATTTATATTATATGTTTATGACGTGGTGATTTAATATTAGTCATGTTATTTGTTCCAGGGCAGTCGTATTGGCCTGAAGCCAATTCTTCGTCACATCTAGCACCAAATCAGAGACTCGTCCATGCATGCACCACTTGACTTAGGTCAAACGCCGCTATACCTCCGTAAAACATTTACATTTTCCATACTCATCAGTATATCATTTGTTGCTGCCCGATGATTCATACATACTTCTTGTACGTCTTAATGTTTTTCAATGTATTGTGAAACGATACGTCCGCTAAGTATTTGTGTCCGGATACAATGCTCCTGCCACTCATCTGTCATCTAATATTTCCTTTCAATATAATAAACATCCAAGTGGGAAATTAAGATTGACCGTTCGCTTTTGAAAACATTGATGAAGTGGAAATGAAATTGCATGCTGAAGTCAAGCAGGAAATGTTTTATTTCGACCTTAGACACGTTCTGTTTCAGATATGAACAGTAAAACGTTTGTCTAAATGAAGAGGCTCAACCTATAGCTAGTGCATTATTGACCGCTAGTACAGTTAATGGAATTTATGTCTATAATGAAAAAAAACGCATATATTAATTTGTTTTAAATATTAAATCGCTGCTGTTACATGTATACAAAAAAAGCTTAGACTATAGAAAGGAGCAAAAAGTAAAGTTTTATCCAAACAAACAGTTCATAGGATATATTTTGGAGTAAATGTGTGTGTCAGAAATTATAAAATCGCACCATAGGCTAGCAGAAAACTCTTCTTGCAATAAATCAGCAGCAAAATCAGGATATGTTTGCGAAATAGTACTGACATCTTACCTAATATCACAAGCCATATGACCTTAAATTACTCAAACTTGATCCCAATAGTGAACTCGTTTGCTATACATATTGAACTAATGTATCACAAACCATACATAATGATTTGGAGCACATAAGAAGATGTTTGAGTTCAGCATGGAAATATATCTCATTGAATTCTGAAATCCCTGCTTCAGTATATGGTATTTTACTGAAACATGCGATTGTAAACATAGGAGGTAACTCTGAGTATTGAAGTAAATAATCACAATAGTGATACAGGTATTCTGCACTGTGTTTTCCCTTAATGTTTTGACATATTAATAGTGTGATATCTATCATACAGAAAAAAGTTACAGTTGTTTATGCTAGGTCCCCGTTATTTTGGGACACCCTGTATAATGGTGGCTTGTGACATTTAAAGTAATAGCATACCGATACATCGATCGAATCTGATTGACGTTTCACAATTTCACATCTATACAACAAACACTTACGAATGACAAAGTACTTTGTTTTCAAATTTCCTTTTTGATATACACAATCATTTTCACATTACTTCGACGGAACGTTCAAAGTTAATTTCTCACTTGGATTGTGTTACCATTTACATTATAAAGTGTTCAGTAAATGTCTCCTGCTAGGTGTATAGTTCGTATATTTTCAGAAAGCAATATGTATTGTTGTTTATTATTTGTACTTACTTGTTATGAACTTACAATCTATGACATACTGATTTTTAAGATGTATGCCAGGCGTTGCATAAATTAATTATGTACCATTTTTTGCAGAGCTTCTGCAAACAAATGTTGTGATATGCTGGCTTACGTTGCCGTATCTATTGACACAAAGTAAAAAATAGTGTTATCAATAAACACTGCAAATAGAATACATTCCATGATAAAAATATATCAACAGAAACAAGCAAGTACGAAGCCACAAGAAAATCGAATCACAGTTTTCCATATTTGTAGGTTTTATCAAGCTACTCACCATAAATGTGTTTTTTTGTTTGTGTTCGAGTGACCACTGTTAGTACATGGTCACCCTGCTGTGTTCCTGCCTCCTCGAATGAGTAGATGGACGGTGTGTAATGTTTATCATAATAACGAGTCCTCGTGAATGCATTCAAAACTTGTTCTGCATTTAAGACATGCATAATAAATAAATATATACATTATATATCTTAAAACATCTCGCTGTTTTGTAAAGCAAAGTCAATGCATCGTTTCATGTTGTTAAGCTGTCCATTTTAAACTTAAAGGCGGAAAAATATTAACTAATAATTTTACCAGCATGATAAATTAAAATATGCAATTGTTTTATAAGTCTGACTGAGTCGGAACAATCCTACCAGGAGATCTTTGCATACTTAATTGTCTGCACGATGTGTGTTATTGATAAATATTTGATAGTTTGAGATGCTTACACAAAATGATTTAGGTTGGATAATTGTCGGTACATAATAAAACTTATTTATTAAGTTATTTTAAACGCTATGCACTTCAACCGAAAGGCATATCGGACATTTATTCCACAGCATACTGGCTCCTTTGCTGTTGGGGTCTGCAATTCGTTGCATATTTTCTGACGTGTTGCGGAAACTTTCTGTTGATGTTTTGTTGCCTTAATATTGTTCAGTTAGGAAGTAATATGGTTACTTGCCGGAACAATATTCAATATTAGGTTGTGTTAACAGTAATGTCACCATAGCACAATGTCGTACATACTCCAAATCTAAGATTATACCCATGTGATAAACTGAGATTGTCAATAATAAAGTACACATAAGTAAAAACATGTATATATACCACAAAACAAGCGATATGATTGATCGCTTTGTTGTGAGTTTGTGATACATAATGTACAAATCACATCGTTGCGGTTCTGTATATCTTGGACATGACACGAACAGGCAATCATAAGATTCTTACAATCTTAGATACAAAGATGAGTTTCCGTGCTATATTGCTAAAGTACATGTCCTACATACGTAGTATCATTCTTCATCCAGAATGTGACTACTTTTATAGCTTTTAGTACTGGCTGATTATATGCTTCAGGAAGAAGATCGAACAACTGGTTGTCATACTGGATTTTAATATAGACGTTATTTAGCCTGTACAACCTGATTAATGATAAACACGTAGTTACATGTACATTCGCTGTTTAGCCATTATCGGAGGAAAACGTTAACGTCTTTTTGAAGACGTGGTTTTAAACACTCTTCAAGATCGCTACAAAAACTAAATCACAACAAACTACATTTTATAAACTAAATTCAATTGTGGTAACGATATTTGTGTGACATTGATTCCCAAGCACATAAATATGTCAGGAAACTCCGCCTCAGTAATCAGTAATGTTTCCACTTTCTGTTGCTGCATGCCATAAATCACATTCATATCATTGTTTTAATTTTGTATTTGTATCTTGTCTTTGTAATGGAAACATTTGTGCTAATAAATCAATGCATTGTCACCACTTGGTTGACAGTTTGAATTACAGGATAACACGCCATTGATGTCCCTCAATTATTATTTGTTTGTATGAGAGTCCATGTTTGTATATGAGGGGATTCGTATTAAAATAAACATATCAGCAAGGCAAGCTTTTGGTGACTTGGAGGTTTTCGTTGTTCATTCATCTAATAGACGGTTATTTGAGCATCTTTTAAATTAATACAAATCCCACATACATATGTGTTCAATGGAATCATTTCTATCATTTTAAAATTTGTTACACTGTCATCGCTTGAATGCACACACGACGTGGAAATTGAATTCATTAAAAGCATTAATATTTAATAATAATAATAATTTGTAGAGGCAACATAGTAAGGCATTTGCCCAAATCTTATCTTCAATCCCGTGGTCTAATATAAAGACAATTGGTATAGGTAATGTAATTTACACAATTGAATAAGAATGGTGCGATAATAGTTTACTCATATATACCCAGATAAACATAGATAACAATTATTTATCTGAGGGACGAGCTAATGTTTATAACCGTTATGATTTGCATTTGAACGGGCTAAACCAATATGCAGTATTAAAGTAATAACACACACGAAGTTTGTATTGCAAGTCTTGCTACTGTATAATGGTTGGCTTTATATTTTTTCAAAGCCTAGCTTACTGCTTGCTAACTGGGTCACATCAATAATAATTATGATAATCAAGTCTAAGAACCATGGCTGCAATGAATAAGTTATGTTCCGTTCTGACTAATATAGTACTGGCATCACTACAATGCTATGTACAACTTTTGACGTGATAACCCTTTCGGACATTTGGCTACTTTCAAGTATGGAATAGTGCTGGCATCACCACAAATCTATATACAATAATGTATATGTGATAACCCTTTCAGCCATTTGGTAACTTTAAGTATAGAATTCTACAGTTTAGGTCATCTTCAGGCTGTTTTATCCCACTATATTTATCTAGCGTAATTTGTGTATTTTCTTGCAATATCAATATTATGTCTGCCCTCGTAAGACACGCGATTAGTCGGTTCATCTCGCCAAAATGAAATTGATTTACCTAGACTTAATATATTGATATATTCCTACACTTAGTATATAGGCTGTTTCCATTACATGATTACAATATACTGGACATACCTCATAAAGAATAAACTGATTGTGTTGGGAAAATTGTAGGTATAAATACCAAACGATAGAATATACACTCATTAAATGTCTACTCATGATTAAATCAAATTGAATGTCATTCGGCCATCATAATTTTATTACTTACATCTGCAGGTTGCCTTTGTGCACTACCCGTATTTATAACATGTATACAATCATTAGAATACGTCAGATTTGAACACACTCGATGTCTTTCATTTGCATCGACTGTACGGGGAATAGTCATTTATGTGCATTTATCTTCACTAATGGGGTTTTTATTTCACGGAGTTGCTATCTAATGGAAACATTTCCCCAATGTTATTGTCTAGACATATCATAAATGGGGGAAATGTGCTTCACATTGATCATAATGTAATTTGAATGCAATATCGTATAATAGTCGGCATTAATAGTGGAAATGATAATGGAACATCGGAATGGGTGGACAGTAGGCAATGGATATGGCTGACCACAACATGGAGCACACACAACATAAGATGAACTTGGGCAGCAAGCAAATGACACAATGCTTAACACACAACTGAATATGACAATCAGGAAACTGCTATACGTTCTGATTTTATGTGTCAAAGAAAGTTCTAAAATGTCCAAGGAATCACTGAAATCAGTATATTTAAACCATAAATGACTGATATTTACCTTGAAAAAGATTAAATCGATAGTGACCTTAAGAAGTTAGAATGCATGCATGATATCTATTGATTTAGTACATTGTGTTACATAGAGTATGAAACACTTTAAAATATACTTCATAACGATGGCTTAGAATTAGAAGGTCGTAAGTGCCACTTACGACCTTTTAAGATTCATACATATTTGGAATAAGCATCACAAGGCGCTTCATAAAAATCTGAACTTGTCATGTTGACCAAAATGAAGTTGTAAAAGTTTGTTTTATCATTAGTAAAGAGTAAATGACAGACAGTTTTTACCGTGTTTTCTCAAAAAACCGATTTGGTAGTTACGACCTTGTAATTCTAAGCCATCGATATAATCGATGAATTAGAACACGAAGGTCGTAACTACCAAATCGATATATTGAGAAAACAAGAAAAAACTGTCTGTAATTTAGTCTCTACCTATGGGAAAACACGTTTTTAAAACTTCATTTTGGTCAACATGACAATTTCCGATTTTCATGCAAATGGGCTAATAAGAAGCGCATTGTGAAGCAGATTTCAAATATGTATGAATCTTAAAGGTCGTAAGTGGCACGTACGACCTTCCAATTCTAAGCCATCGTAATGTTGGTTTATAATTATACTATGATGCTTACTTAACGAAGGTGTCTGGTTTTCTAACAGTTCATGTTCCGCGTAAATACTGGTTAAGATCAGATCACGACACAGGCATGGCATAAATGATCGTCATAAAAGATTATATAATCACACAAAATTAGCATAGTATTACGTGTTTAATCACACTAAAGCAAACATGCAAATATTGCAAGGAATAGGGAATTATTTCTTATTTGAATTTTAGTAAGCACGAAATCACAGACAATCGATCGCCCGAAATAATTATGATACATCAGCATTTTACAACCGCAGTTTCTTAGTATGATTGCAATAAAGCAAACCTTTATGATAGATATAATTATTATACTCTAGAAAGAGTCACTTGTCATGTCCTCTATGGGGCAGAATAGTATTATGTATGTAAATTACTTGACGTCTTCGCTTTTATAGCCACTGGGTGTGGTACATCAAACATAGAATAGTATATAAATAACACATAGCTTTGAGGGTGACAGTAAAAATGTCAGCCTGAGGGAATTACTGTTACCTAAGGGCGAAGAGTCGATTTCATGGCATAATGTATGAATAATATGAGTTAAAGACTCTGTTCCTTGTTTCCCCAAGTACTCAAATCGTGTTTAATTAGTGAATTACCTGATTATTTAAAGGATTCAACATCCAACATCTTGGTCGGCTGACCGCAAAATAAACAACTCCAATCTACCCAAAGGAAAATATGTAGCGAAAAGTATTAAAGTGTTTCTAAGATACCGTAGATGCACCTAATTCTTGGAATACTTTTCGCCACCCAATACGTGACTGGGTATAGAGAACTCGAACTAAAACCATGGTTATGCTGCTGGAATACGCCGCCATGTTTGTTTTTGCATTTATAAATATACCACATGACATGAAAAGTACTGTCAAAAAAGTACTATCACCCCGCTGACAGTAAAAGAATGTTCAATCACGCGGTGTATTGATCCGCTTGATCGTAACAGTAAGAATACTACCTGTTTGTCTATGGGAAATTAACATTACGAAAAAAGTGAGGGGTGATAATGTGAAATAATAGTGCATTCATCGTTCGAATGAAGAAAGTGGACACATTATTCTTAGCTTGGGTTCGTGACGTATCAAATATCCGATATAGCAGCAGTGCTAATGTTGCATGCACACACAATAACATGGTAGAATTGATTGTTGTTGACGGAAATAGCCAGACAAATGAAGTAGGCATATTGGGTTATTAATTTGTTTGAAAACCATTATTTTCAGCTTAGTGAACTATGTTATCCAGTACAAGAGCACTGTTGATAATAGGATGGTGTTCTTATAACAAAAGTTAATAGTTAATAGCTTCACCTACGGCCATGTATAGAAGCGGATGAACCTTTTATAATAAAACATGACTGAAACAACACATGTCTAAGATCACAATAAAACATTTCCTGTTTGACTTCAGCATTCATTTGTATTTCCACTTCTTTAACGTTTTCGAAAGCAAACGGTCAATCTTAATTTCCCACTTGGGTGTTGACACCAATCATACTATAGATTGCATGGAAATGTTAGATGGCAGATGAGTGATAGTTGCATCGTATCCGGACACAAAATTAATGCTTAGCGGATGTATAATTTCACAATTCATTGAGAAACATTATGACGTCATTGGATTGTGTAGGCATCACCGGACAGCAACTAAGGTTTTCCCTGATGATTTACTGGTGAGTGTGGAAAATGAAAATATTTTACGGAGGCATATAGTGGAGATTGACCTAAGGCAGTTGACGCATTCATGAACGAGGCTCTTTTTCAATTTACAGCTATCCTTTCTCAAGTTCATACGTATGTTCTAGTGTACATATTTCCCTGTTAGTAAGAGAAAACCTCTATTACAAAAGGTAAAATTGTTATTAACCAGACTTAGGCAAACCCCATTAAAAGATTTTAATAAGTTTAAATCGATGGCTGACGTCGATGGCGTATCTGTGAAACGTATAACCAAAATAGACACCCATTTACATCAATCGTTCACAAACAACATGATTCAGCATCACATTACGATATTATGAATCAACAAATAAGCAATATTTATCATCAAACTGCCCCTAAAGTTGTACATTTATCCATGTCACAAACATTATGCATCACTATTGTTGTACAAACTTTTAATCTTATTTCGCTATTAGCGTAATTAATATGACCTTGGTAAGTAAATTCGAAATTAATGATAACAGTTTTTACAAACAAGAATATTTATCAGATTATAATGTAAAACTTAACGTTTTCAAGAGTAATTACCTAAATACATCACGTCTAACATGAGCAAAGTTTACCACTTCATTTTCAGTTCACTTCTATACTGAAAATGAAGAAAGTTATTTAGGTACCCTTTACATTCCATGCCAATCCGATTAAAGTAAATATATAGAAAACTGCAATTGGCAAGTACGTTTAAAACCTGTTTTGGAGGAGTAATTGTCAGATAAACTACACATAATATACATGTATGGTAACTAAGTGACACACATTTTTATTTCACATAATGTCTTAATCGCACATATGTTCAACATACACGAACAGCTTTACATTTGAAAATACATAATGAGAACTTTGGGATAAGACTGAAAACCACTTAGTTAATATTGTGATTGAAAACATTAGGCCAACTCATATACTCTATATAACATGTTAAGATAAAAAATGTAACTGTCTAGTAATGGTATTATAGTGAGCTTTAGGCTTTTTGGTTATCAGTATGGTTCCGGAAGATAATATAACATTCTATTTCCTGCAATTTGAGATTATGCACGTCTTGTTTAAAAGATTTGTAGTTGACATCACTAGATCATTTGTTTCTAGAAGCACGGTATTACATCGTCGAAATATAGTAGACTATATTACCTGTATACGATTGATTGCAAACAGTTGCAAGACTAAACCAAACTAAGCACGACTAGGAGTAAAATAATCATAACAATGCAGTTATTGGACCTTGCAATGCCAGTTTAACGTGTCGATATGATATCGTGTTTAGACTTGCAATACATACACTTACGCACACTCCTAACGCAACACTTTTATAATTCTAATTTCTCAAAAACTGTTGAAGATATGTAGTTGCGCTTATACAAAATGATGTTTTAAGTCATAAGCGATGCAGAAATGTTGAAATCATTCATCCGTGACGCTTTGTCAGTTCTGAGCGTAGCGCGGGGGCGATTTCATCGTGATGCACGTGAAAATCGTTGTAGGCGAAAAAAATCGATATTCTTTGTCACTGAGTTCCTCTCTGGCGACAGTCCGACTGAAAAAACAGATTTGTATAAAAAATGGCTCGGATGACTATCGAAGAGCTATGTTGCGCGATTGGAGGTTCAGGCTGGTCAATCCATTAGACAGGTATGCGCAGCACTTTACTACATACTTTTATGAAAGTTTTTTTAAAAAATATTGAATTATCAACTGTTACACGGTGTATACCCATATCGGCACCCTCTCTGTGCAAAACGCTGTATCGGCACCCTCTCTGTGCTGGCACCGGACTTTCTCTGTGCAAAACAATGCTTTGTGAGGACAAAATCGACACGAGAGGTAAGAAAATTATTGTTTTTGCCAAAAATACAGATTTTTGCATAAAAAACGATAGCCCACGGAACAAGCCAATGCTTAAACACTGTCCCCATGTTGTTCTATTTGTTATATCAGTTGCCACAAGTTCAGACTAAGATGGAATGTTGACCGAGGGTACTGGTAAGAATGAACACGGAGTTCTGTTTCGGACAGTTAAATGCGATTTTTCATCAAAATAAAAATATCTCGCACCTCAGATCGATAGTCATTGAACTAATCCGGCCTTTAAATGCCTTTTATATGGTTATTTTAATCAAATAACGTTAAAAACAGCCTACTTTCGGTTTAGTTGTGGCACCGGCACCCTCTCTGTTCTGGCACCGGCACCCTCTCTGTGCGTTGCAGCTTACTGGCACCGGCACCCTCTCTGTGCTCACAATAATCAAAGCGCTAATTAGCGCTGAAAGAACAGTCTGGTTCCCACGGTCAGACAACTATATTTCCAGTTGCAAAGGCTGTGACACACACCCTGAGCGTGATAATGCGTTTATTGAAGAATCAAACATTATTAGTAGTTAAAGCCCTTCATAATCGCAGTATTCAATACAAACCAACACAAATCATGTATTTAGTTGTTGTGCTAAATACAATAACCAAATTATGCACGTTAACAAAATATGTGTCCATTTCGATGACGGGATAAAATAATTTTGAAAACTATTTTAAGTGTAGCATCTTTATACATGTATGTATAACTAAATTGACATTCCCAAGCTATTTTTTGTTTGCCAAAAAAATCAAATATATCAATTTTTGTTCGTTACTATTTCTGCACTCAACGTATTTGTTTTATACTGAATAGGATTTTTCATTTCTTTTTTAGCTCTCTGAAGCGTAAACCGAAACCAAACCCATCATGCAAAAGACGCAGATCAGCAGAAAACCAGACCCTTGTTTGGTCAACTAATCATTCTTGGGCACCAAAACACAGTCTACATACGCAAAATGAAATCATCGGTGATATTTCTATATGTCCAACTAATCGAGCATGGACGCCAACATTTAGTCCCAGATGACATGGGACTGTTTCAAACGACAACACTCATGAGTATTTAAGTGTAAATGAGGTCGTCAGTGGTGAAATGACAGTGAAAACTGCCCTAAAATGTACATGTTGTGATAAAGTATTTGGTAGAAAAGTTATTTGAAAAGAAATGTGCAAAGACATGCTTCAAGGGAGTGCCATATGTTCGATGTGGAAACGTATACTTTACCAATGCATACTTAGTAGCTGTATACACATCTAAAATGTCTGTGAAACATGTAAGAAACGGTATAGCTCAAGCTCGGACTGACACGACATGTAAATAATACACATAAGTCTACACTTGCCTTCTTCTGTGATGCACGTGGAAAGGGATTTAACTACAGAAGTGACTTAAATGATCTTGAAATATTTAAACATTATTTGAACATTGTTTGTTTATGTACCTTATAGCATGTATATTCACGATTGTCAACCGAATCATTTATTCATATAATTGCATGTATCACATTTAAAATGTGTTCTACATTTTCAACCAATCATATTAAAGGTCTATTTGTGGTGGTCATATAATAAACACCATACTTTATAGGTTGCCCCTTTAGAAGTGTCAGGTGTTAGTGAGTAAATCTATTTGCCATTTATTATAAAACTGTGTCAGATTATGTGTAATGATTGCACCGGACGGTGCAAGCGTAACAAGTCATTTATATTCATTAAAACTTCTAACTTACTTAGAATATAGTATCCTGCAATTTGATGAGCCAATAGAAAATGGCACAAAGACATGGCGTTAAGTATTCTTAGAATTAAAAAGATTTTTGGTAAGAATGTACATAAAAGACACTTCATACGAAGTATGTACATGTATTAAAATTCAAAACAAAAGATAGATCTAAATTTGATATATTGTATTTCAACAGCTATACATGCGTGTGAAATTAACACTTGTTAAAACACCATTTGTTCACATGTTCTAGATTGATAAGTTAACGTTGTTGTTGTTTCGCTATAGCATAAAAAGATTGTTTAAACTATATCGTATTTTGTCTTATTTTATCGGGTGAAAATTAAGATACTCAATGAGTGTTAAATATTTATCACTGAAGTTATGTCTATAAATTCAACAATAAACACACACCCGACTCAGTATCCTCCATTTACCATGGGAACAATATTCATACACATACAGCAATCCAATGACAGCAGTGATAAAGACTAGTTATTATACGTACATCATATGCATTAACCAAAGTAAGACTTATTGTGATACTTTACAATACACATTGAATATACAACACATTTTGATAAACAGAAGTTGACTCGTTTATATGATATGGTACTGATTAACAATTCCAAGTCCTTCAAATTCAGTCCGAGTCTTGTCAAATTCGGTTCAGGTAACTTCTCTCAACTCATAAACTACAGTGCTTTACCATACTGTCTTCAAAAACTTCATTATATCCATTTTATTAATCATCTGCAAAGTATTAGGCAGCGAGTTACACTTTAAAAATCCAACAGAAGCAAAAATGGTATGTTGTTTATAGCAAAATCTGTCCGCGGCAATGAATCGAAGAAACTGGCTGATCAAATGAACATGTTTTTCAGTTGCTTCTAATGTGACAATATGGTTGGCAGTTTTTCGCTCATTTCTTTTCGAGAGCGTCCGTTGATTCTGCATCGAAAAGCGCTGTGTTTTATTTCGTTGGCATTTTTTTGCATTTTGAAGGTGTAGATTTAAGCTTTGCAGTTTCAGGATAAACTGAATTTACATAAGTCAGTGTAGTCCAAATAGGATCGGTTGCATATAAAGGTAGAACATCGTTACAGATGCAACCATTTATTTGAGGAAGTTGGCGTGATCATTTGTTGCACGTATGGAATGAACACCTTTACCGAGTATTTGCACTGTGTTTTTGGTGTTCAAGAATGATCAGGTGACCGAACCTGGTTCTGGTTTTCTGCTGATCCGCGTCGTTTTAATTGATGGAGCCATACGTTTGATTTCCGTTTACGCTTCAGAGAGCTGAAAAGAAATGAAAAATCCTACACAGTTAAACGAATATATTAAGTTCAGTAATAATAACGACTAAAATTGATATGATATTATTGGATTTTATGCATACAAAACGCAGGTGCGGAATATCATATTTGTATATTGGTGTACATTAAGGCAAAACTATCCTTCACATACGTCTGCTTCTACTAAAAACGTGCATGATTTAGTTATACATATGAAGATGCTATTATTTTATCCTGTCATGGAAATGGACACATATTTTGTTAACGTGCATATTTTGCTTATTGTAGTTAGCACAGCAACTTACTTTGTACATGATTTGTGTTTGTTTATATTGAATAATTTAGGGCTTTAACTAATAATAATGTTCGATTCTTTCATAAATGCATAATCACGCTCAGGGTGTGTTGCAACTGGAAATATAGTTGTCTGACCGTGGGAATCAGACTGTTCTTTCAGCGCTAATTAGCGCTTTAATTATTGTGAGCACAGAGAGGGTGCCGGTGCCAGTAAGCTGCAACGCACAGAAAGGTGCCGGTGCCAGAACAGAGAGGGTGCCGGTGCCACAACTAAACCGAAAGTAGGCTGTTTTTAACGTTATTTGATTAAAATAACCATATAAAAGGCATTTAAAGGCCGGATTAGTTCAATGACTTTCGATCTGAGGTGCGAGATATTGCTATATTGATGAAAAATCGCATTTAACTGTCCGAAACAGAACTCCGTGTTCATTCTTACCAGTACCCTCGGTCAACATTTCATCTTAGTCTGAACTTGTGGCAACTGATATAACAAATCGAACAACATGGGGACTGTGTTTAAGCATTGGGTTGTTCCGTGGGCTATCGTTTTTTATGCAAAAATCTGTATTTTTGGCAAAAACAATAATTTTCTTACCTCTCGTGTCGATTTTGTCCTCACAAAGCATTGTTTTGCACAGAGAAAGTCCGGTGCCAGCACAGAGAGGGTGCCGATACAGCGTTTTGCACAGAGAGGGTGCCGATATGGGTATACACCGTGTGTTATCAATGTTTCCCTGATAATAAGAAAAAAAAACGTAACTATGATCAATATTTGTGGGGAGCGGTGGCCTAGATGAGGGCGCGCGCTTCATGATCGAGATGTCCGTGGTTTAACCCCGGTGTGAACATAGGATAAGAGTAAGGGGTGGACACACGAAATACTAATACCTCAAGACTTGTGAGATATTCTGTGATCGGTTAGTTGTGATAAACTGTTAAGAAGATTTTTTCTCTCTTTCTGACATTTTTCATGGTGCCGGTTTGTGACTTTTGATTTTACGGTGATGCTCAACATTTGAATTTATGTTTACCTTATTGTTAACCAACTACAATAATAATTAAATGAGGCATTTGTAAAGGTTTGATTTATTTGTTGTCCAAGTTTTTATATAATCCCTTCATGCATATTTGAGAAATCATGAAAACTATAGGTGTTGCGTTAGGAGTGTGCGTAAGTGTACAGATTATGACTGTACCCATAGTTGTGGTCATGGTAGACGTGCTAGAACCGATATACCGTCGGTGCGATATATGTCAAAGGATTGCCACAAATGTTTCGGTCTTGTGGAAATGAAGTGATTCATACATTTGCTTATGGCGGGATACGTGTCTGCTTTCTCTTCATGTGTCCCACACTCTGATTAAGTGTATGATCGTCTGTAGGTATAGACAAACTTATTTTTACATTTGTGGTTAAGTAGAACATATTTACTGGTTGCTATTGAGTTACATTATTGCGTGGTAATTATCACGGTGAAGGTTTTATTCTAGCCTTGTTTTGATGTATTTTTATGTTTCACTTAAGCAAATGACATTTCTTGACATTTTGTAGTCTTGTCGTCAAGAGCTTATTTCGAACTATGTCATAGGTGTTGCTTTGCCATAACACTGATAATAAGATCACTTCAATACTTTAATACGCACATATATATGGGGAGTATGAATCACATATAAAGCGTATCGTCCGTATTCCAATCATAGATATTTCAAGCATGACTGTACACTGAACACCAAAATTAATAGCATCATGTTTGATTACAATATTTATCAATATATATGACTTTAACAAAATTGCCTCGTGCTGTCGAGCAACTGATTTGTCAGTGAATTTATAAATAAACCAATGTTACAAAACATTAAGATTTTATAGAGGTATTATCAGTTAAAATTCAACTACTTAAAGTCCCATTAACGCTCAAAAGCAGTCATATTTTGTGCCCAAAATGAGTTACTTATCGAGAATGTATTATGTTTTTATGAATATTGATTACTGTGCAACAATAAGTTGACTAACACAATATGGATAATTCTGGCCTTTCATTCTGATGTTTTGTTTACTGTTATACACGCCGAGCTTATTTTCGTCAAGTACCGTGTGCACGCGAGCGTGAAGTTATTCACATACGTGAGAGAGTACTAAATCTCGGTGTCCGCCGGTATCTTTTTGAAACTATAGAAGCTGTCGGTATCGCTGGTTAAACATACTGTATATTGCCTTGTATAGAGTAGATTTTGTTGTAACTAAGCTTTGGTGGGTTGGTTGGTATTACTTATTCACAAACATTGTGACAGTTTTCTATTTAACTATGTGCTACTTGTATATTACACTTTTTCATCTGTTAAAGCCAACGCTTCTTTGCGGCAGTTTTTAACAGGATTGACAGAAATTAAAATATTCATAAAATATTTATACTTATATTTTAAACTAAAATGTCTAAGACATGTCGTCCACTAGGACCGGAAGGGTTCCCGAAGCAGAAATTCGCCAGATCGACATGGTTCGGCATGTCCTCGCGATGTTATGGAACCCTTCCGCATCATTCCACATTCAATCCACATCTTCGGGACGCTTTCTGTGAGGCTTCGTAATCATGTAGACATCCCGAAAGGTTTCCAAAGTCGAATCGATGCCAAAAGCTCCCCGAAAACACCGAAGGGATGCGTTCTACACACGGAAGCTATGCCGATTATGTTAAGATCACAAGCCGAAAAGTACGGAATACCGTTAGGGCCATCGTGGTTACACATTAAAATCCAGAGGGCGACAATGCGATAGTGCGATAGTACGATGGCGACAATGCGATAATACGATGGCGACAATGCGATAGTACGATGGCGACAATGCGACAACGCGATAGTAGGATGGCGACAATGCGATAGTACGATGGCGACAATGCGACAATGCGATAGTACGATGGCGACAATGCGATAGTCATATCGTACTGTCGCCATCGTACTATCGCATTGTCGCCATCGTACTATCGCGTTATCGTACTGTCGTCATCGTATTATCGCATTGTCGCCATCGTACTATCGCATTGTCGCCATCGTACTATCGCACTGTCGCATTGTCGCCATCGTACTGTCGCATTGTCGCATCATGGCCCTCTTGTTGAGTAATTGTCCTTTGTTATTTAAAATACTTATTTTTTTGTCCGGAGCATATCTTTAAAAGTATTTGAGATATTGACTTGAAACTTGATACATATATAGATCTTATTGTGTGGAGTTCTAGTTAGCTTGACTATTCAAGGAATAGCGGAGCTCTTCTTACCACGGTGTTGTCGTTGGTTAAAATTTTCGTACCAGTCCAATTTTTAGCACACCTGTTACACTGTGACATTGTGAGCTTTTGAGATTTTGTGGAAACTGTCATCAGACTGTCCATCCATGTGTCCGTCAAAATTTTGCCTCAAATTACAAAATAAACTTCTCCTAAACCTCTGGGTCAATTGGTACCAAATTTGGTAGTAATGATCCTTTGGTGGTCCCATTTCAAAGTTGTTCAAAAATGGAATTTCATGAGGAACTCTGGTTTCCATGGCAGCAAAATTTTAAAAAAATCTCCTACGATGCAGCAAGGCCCAGAGCTTGAATATTTGGTGTGAAGCATTGTCTAGGGGACAAGTTTGTTAAAATCATGACCACCGGGTAAGATTGGCCCCGCGGCATATATGGTTTTGTATAGGAAAACTCGAAAATTGTTCTCCAGAACCACAAGAGCCAGAGCTTAGATATTTGACATGTAGCATGGTCTAATGGACCTCTACCAATTTTGAAGTTTGATTAAATCATAACCCCAGGGATCAGATAGACCCCTCCTCGGGGCATCTCTGGATTCGGATGGGAAAAACTAAAAATCTTTACCAGAACCACATTTTCTAGACCTTAGATATTTGACATAAATTGTCCTTAAATTCAAGTCCTTCAAGATATTGCCTTGAAACTTTGCATACGTGTTTATGATCACACTCCCCATCAAAAGGCGCGAGTAGATAACTCTGTGAATAATAACTGAAAAGAAGTGGGGATATATTGTTTTGCAAATGTTGATGGGCCGGTCCGTAGACCTTTTTGTTCTGATCAATAACTAGAGATTGCCTTGACCTAGGGTAGTCAAACTTAACAGGATGGTTGCTTGTATTAAGTAGATGAAGCCTAATGTTTTTGGGATCAGTAGATCAAAGGTCAAGGTCCCTGTGACCTTACATTAAAACACAGTTGCAGGTAAATAACTAATGAACAATTTGACCAATGGAAGTGAAACTTCATAGCATTATTGCTTATATTCAGTAGATGATACTTATCAGTCGAAAAGTCAAGGTCACTGTGACCTTATGATAGAAAAGGATTTTGGCTCAATAACTGGAGATTACTTTGACCTAAGGTATTCAAACTTCATAGGATGATTGCTTGTATTAAGTAGATGAAACCTACACTTTGGGGTTAGTATGCAAAAGGTCAAGGTCACATGACCTTACATTGAGCAAGGTTAGTCAAACTTCACAGGATTATTCCTTGTATTGAGTCGATGAAACCTAGTTTTTGGACTCAGTAGTCGATTGGCGATAGTCGACAATGCGATAGTACAATGGCGACAATGCGACAATGCGATAGTGCGACAATACGATAGCGACAGTGCGATAACGCGATAGTACGATGGCGACAATGCGATAGTACGATGGCGACAACGCGATAGTACGATGGCGACAATGCGACAGTACGATGGCGACAATGCGACAACGCGATAGTACGATGGCGACAATGCGATAGTACGATGGCGACAATGCGACAATGCGATAATACGATGGCGACAATGCGACAACGCGATAGTACGATGGCGACAATGCGACAGTACGATGGCGATAGTACGATATGACTATCGCATTGTCGCCATCGTACTATCGCGTTGTCGCATTGTCACCATCGTACTATCGCATTGTCGCCATCGTACTATCGCGTTGTCGCATTGTCGCCATCGTACTATCGCATTGTCGCCATCGTATTATCGCATTGTCGCCATCGTACTATCGCACTATCGCATTGTCGCCCTCTGGATTTTAATGTGTAACCACGATGGCCCTAACGGTATTCCGTAGAAAAGCGAAAAGTTACCAAAGGCACCAGTTGATCGTGGAAGAAGTGATGCCGGGTCATCAGCGTATATCTCGAATGGCAGCGGATGCGATGCCGTCAGTTTACCAAGAGGTTCAGATAGTAGTTTGGCATCGTCTATACACTTAACCAAATTTCTAATTGGCCACCCTAAAACAACATTATGTCATCTGATATATTATATCAATAAATCTTAGGCTGTGTAATTTGTTCATTCCTCGCACTAATTTATCGATTTCCGGAATAAAATGGCTTATTCATGTAAAAAATCATCCATGCGTAACGGCAAATATTTTTTTGCACGTTGGTCTCGTAAACAGCTTGGAACAGTATCGTATTTGGTATGAATTTGTTCCCTGTTGATTGACTTTTCTTAAAAACACTACAATTTGTGAGAATGAGCCATGTGGAACGCGCTCATGACGTCAGATTCACGCATACGTTGAACGAATTTCTGATTGGCCACGTGTCTTTATAAATTAGTTTTTAACAAATTGCTTTTAGAAGAATACAAATAATCGAAACCTCGATACTGTCCAATTTTATTGATATAAAATAAGTTCCTCGCACTAATTCGAGCTAAACCCCATGTTATTATAAATATCGCATTTTTCAAAATGACGTTTAAGCATACATGTCTGGATGTTTGTCATTCTGACACCCTCAGCGCGCCCCATGTTACTTATTCTCGCCAGTATCCATACTTTTCATTAAATGAACTTGAAGGGTTCCCGAAACGAGCATGTTGTAATCAGTATCCCTTCCGCATAGTACCGGGTTTAGTTGACGTAAGGTCTAAAACATTATTAAATAGACACTTTACTTCTCAATATGTTATATTATAACCTAATGAAAACAATCTACCCTTTAATTCACCCGTGATATATTACACTCGATTACCCTATACAATATTGTGCAATAGGATACCGGCGATTACCAGTACCGGAGGATACCGGTCGGTATTTGACTTTTATTTAAATGCATATACATGTACTCGCATAAATTGGTCATCAATATATGTGTCCTCGATATATTACGGAACTTTACGTACTGTCTTCGGAACGACCCGTCGATTTCAGATTGTAAACAAAGGAGTATTTTGTGTGGTGGACAAAATACTCCTTGGTTTACAAATTGACGATTTGCGGAGATTATTATTCTTAGGATAAAAGTCAACATAAATCACATATATGCTGATTCTATGACATTCGGGGAGCTCTATAACCTGCCAATGTTTCACGGTCTTATTTGTTAGTAAAATATTGCTATTTCTGAGACTTTATGGGACTTTAAGCCCATAGAATCTGATTAGAAAACCTAACAAACCTTATTTATTGTTACGGTCTCTCGTTTGAAGTCATTTATAGAGAAGTCCCATCAACAAAAGGAGTATAAATCCAATGCAAGTTTTATTGTAATTGTTGTTGTCCGCCTTTGACTGATTATATTATGCTACTGTTTAATGTGCAATCGGTTTTTGTAGTTGTATAGTTACTGTAACATTTGCTCGGACAATTTGTAAAACACATTGACTGAATAAAATACATTTGGAAATACGTAAAATTGTGATTGCGTCTGACAATTGCGCCTTTGTGTGCGTTTATGTAAAACAAGCGCTTGTATCAGTGTTGTGCAATATCAGATACAACGTTTTCCTAACCTAGCTAATTAATGACATAATTAGACGGTGTACGAGGGTTTTTTCAGAAATAATAGGACTTTTTCTCATAACTCGTATTAACGCTTGTCTTGATATGTGCTCATACACTTTATTTAACTATGTCATTTATTAAAAATAAGCTTTGATATGAAGCCAACTACAGTTTATGTTTGGTATTCATCTTCTAGCAGTACTTATTTATCTGCGATTAAACATAGATTGTTTGAAATGTACTTGATGCATTTTTTAATTAGCTTCATTATGATAAATATGGTACTCAGATTGCTTGCAATGCTTAAATAAAGCACTCACACTTCCATTGATTGATTGCATATATCATCGACCTGGTTATTGTTTTCATTTCGATGTTTATATTGGGTAAAACATATATCGGAAATTTGTTCTCATCATTCGTTATCTTGATACTTTTGCCTACAAAAGTCGACTTTGTTAAATGGATTCTACTGCTTATTTAGCACAATCAAATATAGCACGTATGATTGAATAGAGTTTTTAATGAAATTCCTTGGACGTATGCATCATTTGTCATTGTCAGTGTAATTGATAATCGGAGAAATTAAAAACATAATATATCTTAGACCATCCACATTGTAACGTTATCAAATAGTAAGACATCATAAATAAATAACACTATGTTTTTGTGTTCTGTTTATAAAATAAATGCGATGTTCTAGACTGGTCTCTTCGGTAACCATGGTACTTCGTGAATTTTCAACATTAAATACGATAAAAATGCGTATCAAACTTCGCACTTATAAAACCTAACTGACGTTACACAATAACGGCAAAATAAAAACATATTGAAATAGCTGAATCTTACAAAAAACACTAATTTGTCTCACATTACATTCTTTACAGGAATCTTGTACATCTTAAAAAAAACAAAACTACCTACAACGACAATTTTCTGTTCAAATTGTTTCTTGTTGTCTGGTTTTTTTGTGTGAGTGAAACACAAAAATGTACGACAACCAGTCTGCTAACGTAGCGTCAATGTTATATAAGAAGCATACATAATACATAGTATGTGGTCTTTTGTAAGGTCATTACAAACAAAATGATATGTTCTCATCAAAATACGTCTGTTTTGCCCCCCAAAAAAAACGTTCTTACATTTCCACTGAGGCCTGGAAAATGAATATGTTTTTGTCTTATTCTGATATTCACGATAACCACAAACAAAGACGCATTTCCAAACCAAATGGGAATTTCATGTTATAGTAGGCTAATGGATAAATTATAGATAAAGTGCAAGTATAGATAAATATCAGCAAGTAAAGTAGTAATGTAGTTTTAGACTATTTACTCTGCACACCTATTGGGAGATTGTATTTTTACCACTTTAGAAATAATTCTTATCGCATGTTTCAAACAATACTAACCAGCTGACGCTGAGTCAGATGAAACAACACAGTATGTTTATTTGTCATCATTTGATACCAATGTTTTGTAAATAAATTAAGAGAGGATAAAAGGCACAAAACTTATGTTCCGTAACGTAGTATATTGTTTTGTATGTATGATAACGAATACATACGATGAACTATCTCGTTATCGTGATTAGAATAGAATATGTTTAATTTTCAATTATGGGCACTGCACAAGTACACAAGTGTATGAAACACAATATAATAATAAAGGCTTGATTTAAGTTTGGAAAACACAAAAAAAAAACTAAAAATGAAATAACATGCAATCATAACCATAGTGACTACAAACTTGTTTTAATGAACATCTCAATTTGAGCTCGCCATAATTTTCATTTGTAGTGTCATAACTATTAAAGATGGATGAATGGTTATGTTATTCTACTTACTCTAGTGTCGTTGTACATCCATGTATCAATTGCTTTATTGTGAAGTTATGTTAAGGAGTCAACATCAACTTTCCTTTTAGGATCATGCTAGTTCCGTTGCCGAAAGTAGTACACACTTAGTAGTATCTCTGCAGTATTAATACTTCTTTGTTTTGATTTTAAGATTGGGCATACATTGACTTAAGAAAAGATTTTTGTACACAAAACAACACACTATAAGTATAAAAGGTCATTCTATAGTAACTCGATCTATTATACATAACTTGGACATATACTTTTTGTCTAATTAATAATTATTTAACCTCAATGTGAAGTCAGAGCATTAAGCTGGGTAAAAATGATTTACTATTATAACCGTTTCTTAGCAATTTGAGTTTAAAAGCCTGGTAAGAATTGTACACTGTATATTTACTACATTTGTTCTTTGAAGAATTACTGACTTGAATAAACTAGACTGAGGAACGAAATGTATATACGCTGACAGTATGTCCTCAGCCTATGAGCTGAGGGCGATTTATTCAAATAAGAATGGCCAAACATGAAACTTTCACCAAACTTAGTCATATGACCGAACTTTAAAAAAATGCATTTCTTTCTTATTTCTGCTTTCACTGCGCCTCCGAATCCAAGATGGTGTCCAAAATGGACGCCATTTTCCTTGTTATCCAGTTAAATCTAAGAGGAGCACCATCACAATGCCAACAAAGCTAGACCTGTTTGTTATATGTGTTTAATTATTTGTATCCCAATGTTGCACACATGAGCCAGTAGTGCAATTGTTGTAAATATCATTGTACATATAATATATATATAATATTATGTTTACTGTACTGTCTCATTCCAATTGCACTGTGTTGCATGTAGCGTTGACTGATATAGACCACTTCCTCTAGCAATAGCCCGTCTAAGAACGATGGTTTCGTTACTGCATATATCAAGGGGTTCAATGTAAGTAGGTTTTTGTCTGGTGAGATAAATCATTATAATTGAGGTATTATCTATTTTTCCGATAAGATCGCGGATGTCAATGATCCTATCATTTTCGTACTATGTTATTAACGAATGATTATATGTGTCGTTTCCATCAAATGATATTTGATAATCCCTCACTCGTTGTCAATTGTCGCCATTTTTTGACGGGAAAGATAATACATATGTGTGTATTACTAGTAAAGTGAAGTTCCGCTAATAAAACCAGTCAAAAAGTAGGTCTTAATAGCGAATCGGTCTTATTAGCGGACCTTTTTTGTTCTAAAGGTAATACTTCGGGACATAAACTGGCAAATATCTGCATGATTTCAAAATAATCAAAGTGGTCTTATTAGCGGAACTGAACCGTACTCGCATATCTCATTAGACCAAACATGTCTATATGTCGTTTTCCGTGATTTAAATTATATATATCTTTTATTGCCTCCAATTTCTGGAGATATCACATAAATATGCATAACATATCAATACGAAACTAAATACTATACAAATGGAAATCATTATTAACACAAGGAACGCTCTCACAGACACACACACGCCCGCGCTCACAAACATACATGCACACCTGCACGCACACACAGACACGCACCCTCACCCTCACGCACACACACACGCGCGCTCGCACACACAAGAATACATGTTTTATATCTTAAGTTATCCACACAATCTATCATACTCGCGCATGCACACTTATGTACAATGTAATTTTTTTTTCAACATACGATTGTCAGCATTTAAAGGATGATTGAAAGCACCAGATCACACGTGAGGATATAAAACGACCACACCTTAACAAGGAAAGGAGGGGGAAGACGCAAATATTTCCACAAAAAAGTTACAATTATAAATAAGACCCACGATGATACACTGTTACTGCGAAAACGAAAAAGAAACAGTGTAGCAGAGGCAATTTGATTTGTACTTTTTGATAGGGAGAGTTTCGCCTTTAACCTTAGCAAAAGTGCGCTATCAGGTGCTTGAAATCATATTATAACATACTGTAATCGAAAAGTTAGGTCGTATAATATCAATCATTGTCCAGTACAGTTTTTAAACATTGAGCAGAGAATTTACAAACTCGGCACATTGTATCAGAAAATCTGGATATTGTTCAAAAGAGATAATTGCTTGAAGTTCAGAATTTACGCCGCCAAGAAGCAAACAAGTAAATACATCGTTACAAACACTGTTTAACAATCGATACAAGTTCTTGTTCAGTTCATAAAGAGTTTGATACATGAAGATGTCTTTTCGTTGTTGTCTGATAACAGATTTACAATGGAAAAGTACATGAAACAGTTGGTATCCAGTAAAGTTACTTTGACACACTTCACACTGGGTTGCATTGGTTACCGGTACTGAGCAACACCATTTAGCTAGAGTCTTCATAAGCGCGAGGCAATGTGTGCGTAGATTAGCAACCCGCCATATATTGGACACGGTGATTGTATTGTGCATTTTGGAGAATGTGGATGATCGCATACGCAAGTTTAGACTATTAAGTTCGTAGGCTTTCTATAGACTTTCCCGAAACATAATTTTGAATTGTAAAAATAAACGACCATCGTGTTTGAAAACTTGTAAACGAAGTTAAAATAAGATTGTATTTAGTGTTTAGTGGTTCTAAATCTGTTATTTCCATGTATCTCTTATTGTAATGAAAGCCTTGGTGTACTATATACATTAACGATTATTGTATGACTATCGTAGCACTAAGTACTTAACACCAATGTCGGTCATAAATTAATTATTAATTATTAATTACCTTTAATTATTAACATCTACAGACTGTCTTTGTGCAATACTCATATCCATTACATGTTTACAATTATAAGAATACGTCAGATTTGAACACACTTGATTTTTTTCATTTGCTTCGACTGTACGGAGAATAGTCATTTATGTGCGTTTATCTTCACTAATGGGTTACTATTTCACGGATGTCCTATCTAATGGAAATATTTCCCTCAATGTTGTTGTCTAGACATGTCATAAATGGATACAATAGCCTGTCAACCTGAATAGTCTAAACGATAATGAAAAGTCGGACGAGAGGAACGTCACGCAATGGATAAGGCTAAGCACATCTTGGAAACACACAAAGCATAAAATGAACTGACGCAAAAAATAGACGGTACAATGTTAAACATAAAACGGAATAATTCGATGAAACTGCTACAAGCTCTGATTTTAGGTTTCAACAAAACTATAGAACTGGTAGTACTTATAGTGCGCCCAGGATAACGTGAAAGGCGGTAAAAATGGAATGATCCATATAGGTGAACTACTCGAGTTAGCACGATTTATCAGTTTATCTATATCGAAGAGTTCTGTCGTGTTTACATTTCATGTTCCTTTTAAATTCTGGATCGGTAAGATCAGATCACAACATAGGTATGATATAAACTTACGTCATAATGCCGAGTGTAATCACATAGAAATTATAAATCGTAAAGACGTGGGTGAGCAGCTCCGAGCCGGGTTGAATTCTTTAGAAGGATGAAAAAATACGTTTGCAATAAAACCAGTACTAGCAGATATCATTACCGTCCTTTATGATAGCTATAATCATTATAGTCTAGAAAGTGTCATTTGCCACGTTTTCTCTATGGGGCAGAATTATATTATGTCTGTAAATTACTTATCGTCGTTGCTTCTATGACCACTGGGTGTGGTAAATCGAACTACCTAAGGTGATATCTAATTTCATTACTAGACATAGAATAACTTCGCCAACTCGCTAGTTTAAAATTAGTTTCTAATGAAAAAAAAACATATTATATTGTCTGCTTCTTTCTACTAAAAATCAATAAGTACTTATAAATTACAATGTTTGCTATATTAGAGTATGTAATTGGGAATATGGTGATTGATATGTGTAGTACTAATTGCTGCTCAATTCACGGACCCGGGATACATGAAATGTTTAGACAAAGGTCGCACGTCACCCCAAGAAAGGAAAAGTGAGAAAAAATGGTACAATTATCCTCACCAAGAAAAAGTAAACACATTATTCTTAGTTTTGGTTCATAACCACAGGACTTAACATTGCGTGCACAAAAAATCAGTATGGTATTGCTTGACGAAAATAGCACGGCGAATAAAGAAGGCGCATTTGGGGTTATTTGTTTGCACACCATTGTCGTCAGCACTGATTCATTTCTCTGAGCAAGAATAACGCACATGCTCAACTCCACCAAGGTATAATTGTTTTACCTATGAGGGTAGTTTTTATGCCTTGCTGCAGCAGATTGGTGTTGTAGAAGAGAAATAGTATCACCAGGAATACTCGAATGTAGGTTTCATTAGGTAGGCCATGTTATGTTTGGATGCTGGGATATATCCATGTAAGCTATAAATGTAGTCATATCATGGAATAAGAATGACACTACATATAAAGGACATGTACTTTAGCAACGCATCACGGAATATCGAGTCTATCGACTCTATCTTAGATTATAAGAATCATTTTATTGCATGTTTGTGTAATGTTGAAGATATTCAGAACGGAAACAACGTGATAAGAATTTCAAGTTTAAAACAAAGCGATCAATCATATCGCGTTATCCGTGTTATATATTACTTATCTATGTGTACTTTATTATTGACAGTCTCTGCTTATCATATGAGTATGCTCTTAGATTTTGAATATCTTAAAAATGTGTTATAGTGGCAGTACTGTTAAATCAACCTTATATTTGATATTGTTCAAGTAATTAACAAAGATAGTCCCGGACTGAACAATGTTATGGTGACGAAACAAATGAGAAAGTTTTGCAACACTTCAGCAGATATGCAACGAATTGGAAACCACAACAACAATGGAGCCAGTATGCTGTGGTATAAATGTGCGATATGTCTTCAGTTGATGTGAATTGTATAAAAAAATAAGTAAGTTTTAGTATGTAGCGACTAGTACCCAACCTTAATTATTTTGTTTAAGCATCTCAAACTATGAAATATTTATCAATAATGCACATTGTGCAGACAAGCAAGTGTACAAACCTCTCATGGGAACTATTTACCTATGCATCCAGACTTATAACAATTGTATATTTATATTTAGTATGCATAGTAGAATTGTAAATTAAAATGTTTACTGTCTTTAGGTATAAAATAGACAGCTTAAGCAATATGAAACGATATATTTAATTTGCTTTACAAAACTGAGAGATATATTTTAAAAGATACTATTTTTCTATTATGCATGTTTTACATTCGTTAAGTATGTGTTGAATATGTTTATAAGAAGTTTACATTTCACACTTTTCTCTTTATTATAAAAATAACACTACACCCTGTCGTCCATCTACTCATTCCAGACATGAACACAGCAGGATGGTCACAACTAACTACAGTGAGTCGAACACAAACAAACAAAACATATCTATGGTGAATAGACTAGTGCACCCTATAAATATGGTACAAGTATGCTCACTGTGTTTGTGTATCACTTTTTCCCTGACTTCGTGCTCACCTGTTTCTGATAAATACTGCTTTCTCTGTCAGTTGTTTGTCTTTCTATCAAATAATGTATTTTTTATTGTTTATTGTTAACAATACTAACTAGAATTATCAGTGATTTCAGTGCAATGCTTCAAAAGACGAAATAACACTCCTCTGTCCACTGGGCACGACCAACGAAGCCAACACACCATGACATGTGTTTGCAGAAGCTGTGAGAGAATGGCACATAATGAATTGATGTCACGCCTGTCATAAATCCTTACAAATAAGTATGTCAGTAGTGTATATCTAGCGGGTTACTGTAATAACATATATTTATGAACCAACACACGTATTTATTTGTTTCCGAAACTGTATCCATCATATACCTGCCAGTTGAAATTTCCTGTATACTTGTAATGTAAATGGTATCACCATCGAAGTGAAAAATTAAGATTTAACGGGTAAAAAAATTCAAAAGGTCGATGCAATTGGAGAGCGGTTGTGTACGTCAAACAGGAAATGTCAAGGAAACACTAAGTGCTCCGTCATACGTATATATTTGATGTATTTATCTGAAGTTGTGAAATGTCAATCATGTTACACGAGCGATGTCTTGGTATGTTATTATTGCAAATGTCACACAACATTAGAATGTTTTGATATAATCTAGGAAACATATAGTAATCATATCACTGATTTCTCAGAATAAGTATGAGAAGGTCTCACAGTGGATTGGAAGACTGATATTGATCAATGTTATAATGGTCTCTTTAATGTCAAGTTTTATTAGTTGCAATTTACTGTTGATATGATAAACGTGTTACACTACGTTACCACAATACAGAATGCACCGATAGATTGCCTGACACGGTTAGGTGATACTTTCCCTGTCGGATTTTTTCATACCTTTTTAGCGTCTTTTTTGAATCTGTGGAAAGCAAGTGCTTGTAACATTTATACTATATTACATTATATGCCGAACTTCCTAAACTTGGTAGTTAATACCAACATTGAATGCAATAACTATGATATTTTACTCTATCGTGATATTTTTTAAGCTTGAAATTGAATTATATTATTATTTGAAAATTAAAGCTCTGTAGGAAGCCAACGAGATTGTATTTTGTTTTATTCATCGTCTAGAAGTTATATTTTAACTGCGGTTAACATATATTGTACTAAATGTACTTTAGGCATTATGTAATAAACGTCATATTGATCACTTAATGTGGTGTATTACTTCAACAATCCATTTACGACCGTGGATTGGTGCATCACCCTAATAATGTTTTTCATCTATATTCATATATAACATGTGGTAAAATTCATATTAGAAACTGTTCTCGTCTTCTCGTAATTTTACCAACAAAAGGCTACTTCGTGAAATCAATTTAGTGCTTATTTATCAAAATTAAATCTATCAGTTATGATTGAATAGAGTTAGTAATGAAATTGAGTATACGCATTCATCATTTGTCATTTCCAGTTTAAATTGCAAATTGGAGAAACTGGAAAACATTATATTTCTCTAAAGCATTCAAGATAATCGATATTGTAAAGTTATCAAATGCTAAGACATCATACGTATAAAGGCGTCACAAAGATTGTTCGTTTATTCTTTATAATATGCACGCAGTGTACTTTACTTGTCTTTTCGGTAATGGTACTTTATGATTTTTCATAACATCAAATACGACAAACATGCGTATAAAATTTAGCACTTACATCGTATAAAGCCTAAGCAATGTTACAGAACTACAGCAATATCATAACATATTGTAATAATTGAATCTACAAAGACCATTAAGTTGTCTCACATTACATTCTTTACATGGATATTGTACAGGTAAAAAAACTATTATCAAAGAAATTTTCTGTTCTAATTTTTTCTTGTTGTCCGGTTATTCGTGTAAGTGAAATGTAAAAAGTACGACAATCAGTTTGCTAGCGTAGAGTCAATGTTATAAAAGAACCATACATAATACAGAGTCGCGGTATTTTATAACGGCATTACAAACAAAATGATATGTTCTCATTACAAAACGTCTGTTTTGCCAAAACAAATCTTACTTTTCTACTGAGGCCAGGAAAATGAACATGTTTTGTGTTATTCTGATATTCACGATAGTGTTTGACAAAGGCGAATCTCCAAACCAAATGGGAGTTGCATGATTTAGTAGGAAAATGGAACATTTATAAATATACACAGAAAATAGGATTTTACTAGAATTCAAATTGATGCTGTATATTATGTTGAACAATGCTGACAATATGTCACGGCAGCTATGTCGAAGGAGGCCGTGTCTCGGTGTCAATTTCAATTTATTTAACTTAATTGATTGACATAGGAGCAAACTTTACTATTACCAGTGTTTCAAGCATAATAATAATCGTTCTGCGTGAAAACTGCCCTCATAAACGCCGCTATACATCGAGACATGATGCGTTGATCGATGTTTGAACATCAGCAGTAATAATTATTCACATCTTCCTGCCTTAGCTGGTATGATGACTGGTTATTGCGAATATAATGTAGTTGAAACTGTTAGTAGGCTTTCTTTAGACTTTCAAGAAACATGATTTTTGAATTGTAACAAAAAATACCATCATGTGTGAAAACTTGTTAACGAAGTTAATGTCAGATTTTGTTTAGTGGTTATTAATCCGTTGTATCCATGTATCTCATATTGTAGTGAAAGCCTTGGAGTACTATATACATTAGTCTTTCTAACATACCCTATGTTTAGAAATACAACTTCCAAATCTACTTTTCTCATGAAATTATTCCCCTTTGCGCCATCAAACATTGATAAACAAGCCCAGAATAAAATATAGCTGAAATTGAAAACGGTTATGCTATTTGATTGATAAAATATATTTAATTTATCTAGTCGGGTGGCCAGACAATATATACACACCGATTATTGTATGACTATTGTAGCGCTAAGAACTTAACACCAATGTCGGTCATAATTTATTTAATTGTTAACATCTACAGGCTGTCTTTGTGCAATAATCGTATTCATTACCTTTATACAATCATTAAAATACGTCAACTTTTAGTTGCTTCGACGAGGAATAGTCATTTATGTGCATGTATACTTTTCTAAGTCCACACTTATATCTTTGAAGATAACTTTGTCAAAGGTGTATGTAGCCCATTGAAACTTGGATAGAACTTTCTTGGGTTATAGGTTTGCAGAATTGTAAAACAAAAAGTTTAGTTTGATTGAAATTCATTGAGTGGACACACGCATAACATAAGACCGCAAGAAAGTAAAAGTCGCAAATACATATTTTGATATCTTGGATGACCACCGTTTAGTCTTATGTTTCTATTGACAGTCAATTACGCGAGTGGGAAGCATTGTTGAATGAAAATACTCATTAAATTTGACCATCTGAACAAAAAGTTGCCATGTGTCTTCGACGTATATCGAATTTACATCATGACGTCACAATAAAAATGCTAAATGCTCTTGCAATCAATATAACACAAGCAAACACTACGTTTACCTTGAATTTAACACTCAAATAGGCATGTATACGTTGAAAAGATATCAGACGTGGATGTTATGGTAATAAGTCATGATTGTCGACACTAAATGCTACTCTGTACCGTACTGACGTCATTTTATATTTTCTGATATCATCCAACGCAAAACTGTGATATTTAAAGAATTTTATAAACTGTTTTTCATTCGAGGTGAGTCATTGGTCATACAATGAAGGCATTGGGAATACACTCAAGGTATATGTAAACGCGTGGCGTCAAAAAAGTTTGAAACGCACGTCAATCTTGTGACGAACAAACCACGTAATGTACGACCAGTTCGATACTGGAATTATTATGACTTTGTTGGACAAACTTCACGTGCGGAATTTTGTCACTTCATTGTATATAATAAAAAAGATATGGATAAATAAAAATGAGGACTTAGAAAAGTTGTTAAGTATATCTACATTAATAGGGTTTCTTTTCACGGAGTTGCTCTCTAATGGAAACATTTCCCCCAATGTTATTGTCTAGACATATCAAAAATGGAGGAAATGAGCTACATAGCGGTCATAATGTAGTTTGAATGGAATAACATATAAAAGCCTGTCTACCTGAAAAGTCTAAATGATAATGAAAATCGGATAGGGGGGACATCACGCAAGGAACACACAAAACATAAAATGAATTGATGCTTAACATATACGACAACATGTTAAACACAAAACTGAATAAGACAATCATGAAAATGTTACAAGTTCTGATTTTTTATTTCAATGGAATTTCTAAAACATTTCAAGACTCATTGCAATCAGTACAATCCGTTTAAATCACCAAACTGCATAAATGAAACCAATATTTACCAACAAAAAATATAAAATCGATAGTGACCTTAAGAAGTTACAATGCATGCATGATATCTACCTAAAGAATAAACCGATTTAATATATACAACATTTTTAGACACCCTGTATAATGGTGGTTAGTTAACCATGATGCTTACTTAACGAAGAGGTCAGGTTTTCTTACATTTCATGTTCCGCGTAAATGCTGGTTTAGATCAGATCACGACACAGGCATCGCTGGGCATAAATGCTCGTCATAAAGGCTAATACAATCACACAACATTTACATACGTGTTTACTTACACTAAAGTAAACATACAAATATTGCAAGAAATAGGGAAATATTTCTAATTTGAATTTTAGTAAGCACGTAATCACAGACGATCGATCGCCGTTTGGTTAACCGAAATAATTATGATTATCTCAGCAGTTTTACAACCGCAGTTTTTTAGTATGATTGCAATAAAGCAAACCTTTATGATCGATATAATTGTTGTAGTCTAGAAAGAGTCATTTGCCACGTTTCCTCTATGGGACAGAATAGTATTATGTATGTAAATTACTTGACTTCGCTTCTATTGCCACTGGGCGTGGTCAATCAAACTACCAAATATGATTTAATTTCAATAGGGATTTATACCAGACAGATAGTCATTTCGCCACGTCTCTAATTTTAGATTAGTTTCTCTAAAGAAGGAGAACATATATTTTAATGTCTGTTTCATTATATTATAATTTGCAATGCAAATGTTTACTGCTAAAACCTTTTGCAGATCGCGATATTTGCTATATAAGAGTGATCGCGGGAATACGGCGATACTACAAGTTTCATTTCACGAACCGGGATACATGTAACGTTAAGACAAAAGTAGAGTAGTGTGAATTCATCCTTCGAATGAAGAAAGTGGACACATTATTCTTAGCTTGGGTTCGTGACGATTGCAAATATCCGATTTAGCGGCAGGGCTTATGTTGCATGCACACACAATACTATGGTGGAATTGATTGTTGTTGACGGAAATAGCCAGACAAATGAAGTAGGCACATTGGGTTATTAATTTGTTTGCAAACCATTGTTATCAGCTTAATGCACTATGTTATCCAATACAAGAGCACTGTTGATAATAGAATGGTATTCTCATAACAAAAGTTAATACAGTTATAATATCAGACTCAAACGAGAAATCTGTGAGTAACTGTTATCTTTTTAATGTGGTCTTGTACTTGGTGTTCAATCTCTGTTGCAGCTGTTTAGAATTAATTTCCTTGCCCAAACGGTACTATCATCATGTAGATTTGATAAGATTTATTATTACAACTGACTGTTTTTTTCAAATCACTTAACTTGCTTTACCTGATTGTTTATTGTGTATAGTACTTCGTTTTATTCAACACGTTATTGTTTTGTTCCGTATATTAGATACAAACGTACAGAGAGCAATTTAGTAACAACACATTTCTCTTTCACCTTAAAATTTACGGCAATAAACCTTTATCAGGATATGTTATATTTGGTTCATTGCAAAACAACGGACGTGACGTATATAACACTACATTGATAGAAATAAACTTTACTATTCAGAACATAACATTCATTGATTGCGCAATAAACAGTAGCATAATTTCACCATTCAAACAACTAAGACAACAACAAATGTTTCAATAAACTTTGGTGGTACGAGGGACATTCAAAAAGTACTAGGACCGGATCTCTCACGGATACAGTTTTAAAAAATACACAAGTATCAATACATAATATTAAATCGAAATTCAATTTGAAACCATAGTAACGCGCATCCGGCGCAGCCCGTCAATAACCACTGATGTGTACTACGTAATGAGCTATATCCTCACTACTACCCTATGGTTAGATGTGAAACATTGCCAAAACATAACTTGTTGCATGTTGGACTTTGTCTGCAAACGGTATTTGAACAATAGATGTTGAAATAAAGAGAACTCTATGAGGGACAACTTCGGAAAACAAAAGTGGCGTCATTGGAACGTAACGAAAAACTGACAAATAACAGGTTCCGTAAACAGTAAAATTATATGCGCTCGAAATAGTACACAAAGTATCGTAACTACAATTGGACATATTTCTGCAGGTGTTTCTACAGTTTAAGAATGTTACATATGTGTTATGGATGGTTGTTCTAGCGTGAAAGCAATGTAAGTAATAGGAAATAAACAAAACGGTAACGACAGTAACCGCGACATTTCCAATACATCAACATTTTATTTTGCGGATTCTCGCCTCGGTATTCGATATAAAATTCGGCAAAGTACATGCGATTCTCACAAACGATACTCGTATATATAGCTCAGTGTGTAACAAGCATGTATCCATCACATTTATCATTAAAAACAGCGTTTGTCATAGTAGCTCTATGAGTTACACTTTCGACGTATAAAATAGCGCGACGTCATTTTGTGCGCCGGGTAGGAGTACGTGTCTAAGTTTAAACATCTGCCACTATCGAAACGCGAATTCATTTACTTTCATAATTGCACTGTTTGTAGAATAAGGTTTGAAATTCATATGATATAAAATTAGATTTTTGTATTAAACAATGTTGGTTTTATTACAATAATCCTTGTACGTTTTGAACGTCCCACGTACTAACACTCCTGATGTTAACGGGACTTGTTTATATATATATATAAATATAAACGTGATTTCGAAACAATAAGAATATTTAATGTTCTTATCAGTAGTTCCAATTTATGTTACCGTTTTTAGGAATTATGTTTGAAAATGAGACGTGATTGAATTGGTCTTGGGGTATATGTATGTAAACACTGTTTACTGTTTCTCACTGGTTGTTTGTCTCATCTCATATGGGACATTTAAGAAAACGTTCTCGACATTAAAACGTAGATTAGCTCTGAAATCAAAGCACTGGAAGTACTCATGTGTGGCGTACTGATGTCATTATAACCAATCAAATAAAGGCTGCATCAACATGCTGTGTCAGAGCTCTGTTAAGCCCAGACTCACTCGAATGTTTGTGCTGTTCTCAAGACACCAAGCGCCGGTGTCAAGATGAGTGACTGGGTAGTCTCCATACAAATGAATTCAGTGGAAATTAAAACACAACAAACGAGATGGCCATCCCCCTGATATAGAAACAGGACTAGTAGGAATGTAACGATACGCTCACCTCACGATACGATACGTATCACGATACAGATCTTACGATACGATACGTATTACGATACACATTATAGTTTTTCATTAAGACTGTATAATGAGTATGTTCACTGTTGAAACTTTTAATATTACACCCATAAAGGCTTTTTTCCTTATATAAACAGGCTGACATTTTATAAGATCTCTTCTCTTACAAAAATTACCTATTAAAAGCAAGCACTTTTACCAACAAATGAAGTTCACTTAAAAAAATAATTCCCCAAAACCGCACAGTCATGTCCCTATATACTGTATGTAAGGGTCTTATGAAGTTTAGAAGATCTCCATTATAGCCCACAACTGTCACCTTTAGTTTCCCTGATTAATTTATTATTGTTTCTTTAAAGTTTTTTTTCAAACATAATAAACGTTTCCATTGTATGAGCTATCAATTAATTTTACGATTTTTGTCCGTATTTATTTCACTATTTTGAACGTATTTTCGGTCCGGATTCGTATGGTACGGTCCCGAACGGGCTTTAGCCATTCTGAATAATCAATATGGCGGCGATTGTCCTGTCACTTTCCACGCTCGTTGATAACAAACACAATATTGCTTCTGAGATGTCGCACTCGTAATTAAATCTAAAAACAATATTGACGTCCGTTCGTTTAATTGATTAGTTATGTCAAGCGAATGATGCCAATATCAACCTTGATTGCTGCTTTTAAAACACATGTAGTTTGTCTTATAATAAAATTAATCAACACTGACAGCACACGGCTTATTCTGCACACTTAACAGATTTCACATGGAATTTCCGTCCTTCTAGAAACAAATGATTTATACAAGCGGTGCCATAGACATCTACGTTTCTACAATATCAACATGCAGACAATGAAATCAGTGAGGAAAATCACGTGATCAAATGAATAACGTTCGGACCGAATACGATTGCGATTTCGACTGCTAACGGAGAGTTTTTGCTTGTTTATAACGATCGTGCATTTAATGTTGTTATATTATACGAGAGGTGCCCCACTTATATTTGAACAGTGTTAAACATGACATATTTTCATGGAAATATGGTATAAATCAAATATTTCTTTTGTACTGTGTAAACATATGTGTTAGGTAGCATTTACACTAACTGGTTGGTTTGTTTGATAAATAGAATGAACCAAAAACAACACTTTTGTAGAGGGTATGGTGTTTTGCGTTTTGAAGGTCAGCCACTGCCATAAAATCCCTTAAAAGTTGTTGGTTGAGCATGGATATTCCATTTGTGTGAAGAAAATATGCAATTTTTGTCACAGGAAGGATGTTTTGCGATTTGTTGTTGTTTTTTACGAAATTACGCAAAATATTAAAAACTGACAAAAAGTGCTGATACCTACCAAAATCTTAAACTTTGGTTATTTGATAAGTAAAGCATATCCAAAAACAAAAATAGGGACTTCAGCGACGTTAAGAGTACCCATTGGAACTTTCCATTTGTGCATTTAGGGAATTATACATGCCGGACTCGGGATAACATCGGTGTTTACATGCTCAATACCACAAAAACAACATAAGGGAGACAAAAGTCTTTAACGCTGTGTATACTTCAACGGAACCGTAAATTCAACAACTTTGTCACCTCTGTAGAGGCAATGCTTTATCGTTGAGAAATATACCATGAACGGTCAGCCTACTATATGATAGATGTTGATGAGGCTACCCATAAGTTGACATTCGTTAAGCTTCACATGTTTCCGAACGTTTGCATAACGTATGCTGTTGTTTGCTATACTGGCTTAATGGAACACATGTGTTTTACTAAAAAGTCAAAGGTGAATGCACATTACTGTGTACATTAGGTTCAAAACCATATTTGGTCAAAATGTTTGCAAAACAACTTTCCTGGAGACCATATGGGGAGCATGGTGTTTTGTCAACACGGAGCTTCAACTCCCTCCACAAAAACACCATTCTGTACCTTAAGAACACACATTTGAAGTATATTACGCAATATTAGTAAAGGCCAAAGTCTAATGAACATATACCCACATACCCTTTAGTCTATGGAATATTGCTGCGTTTATTACAGGCGGGAAATGCAAGCAGCATCGATCGGATTATTCGGTCTTCAAAAAGCCAAACACCATACCCCCTACACAATTGTAGATTTGAGTGCAAACTAAGATTTAAAGTTATAATCATCAGTTGTATGTGTTTCATAACACGTTATTTTTCACGATGGTATAGAAATATTTTGATTAAATATAATAAGCATCGACCTATTTGATATTCAATACTGTTCAAGTATAAGTGGGGCACCTCTCGTATATCCTAAAGAATATCCCGTTTATGTAAGAAGCAACGATTTTGCTCTGTCTTTAGCTGTTTTTAATTGATGTGCGACAAAACGCAGTTTTCAACCGAGTGTTATAATTTTGTCGAGCATCAGTAAACAATCGCTAAATATACAGCAAAATTGGTAATTGTCTAGTGTTGCTACATAAATGAGATTTTCTTTAGGCTATAGTCATGTAAATTGCACGATCGCCATAATCAAGAAAAAAAACCACCGTTAGCAGACGAAATCGCTAATGTTTTGAGTGCATTCATTTCAAATTATTTTATTACCTGATTCTCCAAATTGACAATGCTATACCATATGTGAACCAAAATGGATACAATTTACTATATCAACGTTAAAAGAAAGATACAGATATTTTATCATGTTCTACGTTCATGATTTTGCTTATTTGGATATTTTCAATATACTAAGCAGTGTTCGTTCTCCCCAAAGTGGTTATTATGTAAAGCTGCAATCTTTTTTCAATTGGACGTCTGTTCTTAGGAAAGTGTAACTGCAAAGAGAAACAGAGCCTCGTCCACGCATGCATCAAAATCCGCCATACCTCCGTAAAAACATTTTCATTTTCGATACTCACCAGTATATCATTAATTGCTGCCCGGTAGTTCATACACAATCCATTGATGTCATAATGTTTCTCAATGTATTGTGAAATGATACGTCCGCTAAGTATTTATGTCCGGATACAATGCATCAATCACTCATCGGTCATCTTACATTTCCTTTCAATATATAGTATGAATGGTATAATCACCCAAGTGAGAAATTAAGATTGACCGCTCACTTTTGAAACCGTTGATGAAGTGGGAATGAAAATGAATGTTGATGTCAAACAGGAAATGTTTTATTTAGACCTTAGATACGTTGTGTTTCAGATATGAACAGTAAAACGTTTGTCTAAATAAAGATGCTCACCCTATACCTAGTTTATTATCAATCGCTAGTAAGTTAATGAAATCTGGCTGTATAATGACGAACATATATGTTCATTTGTTTGAAATATTGAATCGCTGCTGTTATATATGCCGGTCACTTTAATATGCATATCCATAGTATTAATGATTTCACATTTATGCTAAGTGATGTAGTTGATAATTAAATTGACTAATTGTGCAAAGAAACATTCTGGATTCATAAGTAACAACAAACACTTTATCCAAATTGACTGAATTAGAAAACATTGTTTAATGTATAAACGTTTCCCTAATAACAGACACGAATCGTTTAGACTGACTAGAACGGTTTTTGATTAAAATAGAGAAATTTGAAGCATATTTAGGCTATAACTACATCGCTATATGCATGATGTGACATCATCAAGCATCTTAGAATATAATCAAGTTGCAAATCGTGTTAGACAATTAACCAATGTCAGCTGCGAAATGATAGCATATTTCTAATACATTTCAGTTTTACAAACAAATTGATCACATCAACAGTACATTGCAAATTATTTTATTTGACATAAAATGACTAGATCTATCGTAACATTAACAAATGACCATATTGCCATCCAATGTTACATCCATTCTTATTTTTTCAAACTCTCTTAGAAACCAGGTGTACAATGTATGCTTGCTAGATAATATCAAAACACTATAATGGTTTGTGACATTTACGGTAATAGCATACCGATACATCGCTCGAATCTAATTGACGTTTCACAATTTCACATCTATACAACAAACACTTACATATGAAGGAGCACTTTGTTTTGACATTTCCTTTTTGATATACACAATCATTTTCTATTTGCTTCGACGGAACGTTCAAAGTTAATTTCTCACTTGGATTGTGTTACCATTTACATTATAAAATGTTCAGTAAATGTCTCCTGCTAGGTGTATGATTCGTATATTTTCAGAAAGCAATATGTATTGTTTTTTATTATTTGTACATACTTGTTGTGAACTTAAAATCTATGACATACTGATTTTTTTTTTAATTTATGGCAGGCGTCACATAAATTAATTATGTAACATTTTTTCAAAGCTTCTGCAAACAAATGTTGTGATGTGTTGGCTTAATTTGCCGTATCTATTGGCACAGAGTAAAAATTAGTGTTATCAATATACACTGATAAAATGCATTCCATGATAAAAAGACAGAAAGAGCGGACAAAGAGCGCAGTGTTTATCAGCAGAAACAGGCAAGCGCGAAGCCACAAGAAAATCGAATACACTTACTGATCACAGTTTTCCATATTTGGTTGTTTTATCAAGCTGCTCACCATATACGAGGGCCCATCAATAATTTCGTGAACTAGTTTTATGTAGCGAGTATAAATAGACTTACACACTTTTAGCCTCTATACCTTATTAAAGTAACATCCCGTGCACAGTTTGCATTTATTCCATTGCTCGACCCATAACCGGAGCACGTGTTACAGGCCGTCACGTGACATCTCCCGCAGTGTTTTGTTTATGACGCACACAACTTCTCTCGGGGCTCGTATTTCTAACCATGCAGGCTATTTTTGAGTTTTGGAAATGGTCAGAAGTAGCCCATAGTCTATTCTGGGTTATAGGATGGGTGCTATAACAGTTTTATATTCAAGCCCTAGATTGTGTCCGAAACAACGCTGCGGCCACGGATTGGCGAATTTTCATGGTATATCAGAATTTCATACATTTGAAGTTGTATGTGCTTTTATTTAATAGCCGATAACAAAACTGAGATTTAATTATTGCTACAATAGTGTCTAATAACAGTAGCTTTCGAGGAAACACATTAATTACAAGTTATTATGTGTATGTCGCAAAATATTATGGTCAATACACTTTACCGACCGCCAATTTAAACAACCAATGGTCGGCGAATATGCTTATCGTCTTTGTTTGCTCCTCTATTGCCCTTAAAGTACTTCTGCGACAATGAAATTGCACTTTTCGATTACCAAGAGTCGATATTAACTGCATGCAAAATTTTCTGAATGTAGAAGACATATTGCCTGTGTAATGTATAAATCTTTAATACAAAACGTTACTCGATCATACCGCGCGACGCCATTTTTAATAACAAACGCCAATGACATGGCGTTAGAATATTGATATGACGTCATAAATAGTGACGTCATCAATCACTTTTTATGCTTAATTAATTGGGTAATAAATTATATTTGACCATGCAAAATTTCAATAAGCTATGTCAAAGCGTTATGAAACAGTAGAATTAGTTCACGAAATTATTGATGGGCCCACGTATATATTTTGTTTGTGTGTGTTCTAGTGACCACTGTTAGTACATGGTCACCCTGTTGTGTTCCTGTCTCGAACAAGTAGATGGACAGTGTGTATTGTTTATCATAGTTACAAGTTCTCATGAATGCATTCAAAACTTGTTCTGCATTTAAGACATGCATAATAAATAAATATATACATTGTATATCTTAAAATATCTCGCTGTTTTGTAAAGCAAATACAATGCATCATTTCATGTTGTTAAGCTGTCTATTTTAAACTTAAAGGCGGAAAAATATTAACTAATAAATTTAAATATGCAATTGTTTTATAAGTCTGAGTGCGTCGGAACAATCTTTCCCAGGAGAGGTTTGCACACTTAATTGTCTGCACGATGTGTGTTATTGATAAATATTTGATAGTTTGAGATGCTTACACAAAATGATTTAGGTTGGATAATTGTCGGTACATAATAAAACTTATTTATTAAGTTATTTTAAACGCTATGCACTTCAACCAAAAGGTATATCGGACATTTATTCCACAGCATACTGGCTCCTTTGCTGTTGGTGTTTCCAATTCGTTGCATATTTGCTGAAGTGTTGCGAACACATTCTATTGATGTTGTGTTGCCTTAATATTGTTCAGTCAGGAACTATTATGGTTACTTGTCGGAGCAATATTCAATATATGGTTATGTTAACAGTAATGTCACCATAACACAATGTCGTACATACTCCAAATCTAAGATTATACCCATATGATGAACTGGGATTGCCAATAATAAAAGTACACATAGGTTAATATATACCAAAACATGCGATATGATTGATCGCTTTGTTGTGAGCTTGCGAAACAAATCACATCGTTTCAGTCTGTTCTGTATATCTTGAACATGACACGAACAGGCAATAATAAGATTCTTATAGTCTTAGATACACAGATGAGTTTCCGTGCTATATTGCTAAAGTACATGTCCTACATACGTAGTATCATTCTTCATCCAGAATGTGACTACTTTTATAGCTTTTAGTACTGGCTGATTATATGCTTCAGGAAGAAGATCGAACAACTGGTTGTCATACTGGATTTTAATGTAGTCGTTATGTAGCCTGTACAACCTGATCAATGATAAACACGTCACTACATGTAAATACGCTGTTTAGCCATTGTCGGAAGAAAACGTTAACGTCTTTTTGAAAACGTGGTTTTAAACACTCTTCAAGATCGCTACAAAAACTGAATTACAACAAACTACATTTATAAACTAAATTCAATTGTGGTAACGATAGTTGTGTGACATTCATTCCCAAGCACGTCAGGAAACTCCGCCTCGGTAATCATAAATGTTTCCACTTTCTGTTGTTGCATGCCATAAATCACATTCATATCATTGTTTTAATTTTGTATTTGTTTCTTGTCTTTTTAATGGAAACATTTTTGCTAATAAATCAATGCATTATCACCACTTGTTGACATTTGCGATTATAGGATAACACGCCATTGATGTCCCTTAGTTATTATTTGTTTGAATGAGAGTTCATGTTTGTATATGCATGAGGGGATTCGTATTAAAATAAACATATCAGCAAGGCGAGCTATTGCTGAATTGGAGGTTTTCATTGTTCATTCATCTAATAGACGGTTATTTGAGCATCTTTTAAATTAATACAAATCCCACATACATAGGTGTTCAATGGAATCATTTCTATCATTTTAAAATTTGTGACACTGTCATCGCTTGAATGTTCGCACAACGTGGAAATTGAATTCATTAGAAGCGTTAATATTTAATAATAATAATAATTTGTAGAGGCCACATAGTTCTTCTCTTCAATCCCGTGGTCTAATATAAAGATAATGGTAATAGGTAATGTAATTTACATAGTTGAATAAGAATGGTGGGATAATAGCTTATATATACCCAGTTAAACATATATAATAGTTTATCTGAGGGACGAGCTAATGTTTATAACCGTTATCATTTGCATTTGAACGGGCTATACTAATATGCAGTATTAAAGTAATAACACACAATAAGTTTGTATTGCATGTCTTGCTACTGTATAATAGTTGGCTTTATATTTATCCAATATCTAGCTTATTGTGTGACTTAAATAGTAGTGACGATCATTGAGTCTAAGAACAGAGCCATGGCTGCAATGAATAAGTTCTGTTCTGACAAATATAGTGCTGACATCACCACAATGCTATATACACTACTATATATGATAACCCTTTCAGACATTTGGTGATGCTCAAGTATAGAATTCTACAGTTTAGGTCATCTTCAGGCTGTTTCATCCACTATATTTATCAAGCATAATTTGTACGGTTATTTGCAATTTCAATAATATGTCTGCCCTAATATGACACGCGATTCACCAGTTTATCTCGTCAAAGGGAATTGCTTTACCTATAGGCAATATATTGATGTTTTCCTACACTTAGTGTATTGGCAGCTTCTATAATATGATGGTATTTCACTGCATAACCTTAATAAAATACAATGATTGTTTTGTCTAAAATGTAGGTATGAATACCAAACCATAGAATATTGATAAAATATGATTATATGGTCTCTGCCACATTTGTCCAAACATTTGAGACAGATATTTCGTTTGTTTCGAATCAGAAGGCCGTAAGTACTACTTCCACCTTTATAAGACTCTTACATATTTGAAATCTGCATTACAAGGTTCTTCTTGTGCGCTTATTTTCATGCAAACCAGAACTTGTCATGTTGACCAAACTGAAGCTCAAATAGTAGTTTTGAGACATATTTTTCTCGCTTTCTTAAAATATTGATTTTGTACTTACGACCTTCTCATTCTCAGCAACCGATATATATTGCAATGTATTGGACAGTTGAAACCAAGTTTGTGTACCTTGAATATACATGCATTACCCTTTGCCGTTTACAATTTCACAATTATGTAAAGTATGGTTATTTAATTAATGAATAACACTCGTATCGGTTGCATACGGTAAACGTATGAAGCTAATGCTATTGTTTACGGTAAAAATGTATAATCAACAAATAAGAATGAGAATAAGGTACGGTACAATACAAGACAGTTTTTCATGCTTTCTATCCAGAAGGAATCTGGTGATTACATAGAATATAGAAACCAAACCGGAATAAGAGACGTTAGCTTTGATAAAAAGTTGTATATTTTTTGTACATTATATATTGTTTTAACCATGTACTAGTCAGGACTGTACAGCACTTTTGAACGTGTGTATACATGACAAAAAGGGCTGTATAAATATGGTATAATAATAGTATAATTAGTAAGGGGATCAGAATCTGTCTGCACTTCAAATCTATTTATGTTTTATTCACCCCCCTTGGTGGATTCAGATATCACATCGGTAGTATTACCAACAATACAAACCTTTTAACGTACAGAAATAAGCATGCCTGTTGAAAATATCAATCAACCTCCAGGACGTCAGAATATTCAATGTCATAAGAATACGAAAGGTGAAACAGAACATTGTGTACACTCATTTGTGTTTAATTGCAGTACAATGAATGTCACTATCCTCAACTACTTCTACATAAACTACTTGTAGGAGTTAATACAATCGTTTGCGACCTAAATTTCCATAATTGTTCATTCGAGTGAGTATAGCACTGTATTCAATTTTCCAATGTGTATGCCATTTATTAGAATCACTGACAAATAGACATCCTGGATTAATCCAAGTATGCTTATTGAAATGACAATATAGACAACAAAGTGATGCAGAGTGAATACACAAATATTTTATTCATCGGAGTTGTTGGGTCAGATTCAGCTTTATATATGATTCATTTATGTGAATTCGTCCGCAGGTATGAGCATAAGTTCATGTATGTACCACATGACGTTATCCCTGTACATGCTTGTACATATGTAAATCGAAATAGCATATCGAAGTATTGGAATAATCAATACTGTATAACATTATGTAAAATAGTAAACTCGATAGTGATATAAGTATTGGCATTTCAATAGGTGTTTATAGCTGTCACAGTGCAAACGGTAACATCACAGAAATACCATGTTCATCTAGATATTTATTTATCTTAATTTGCTATATCGTTTCGAAAGCATCAATAAAAAGAACCGTTTAAATGAAAATGCATCTGAACATAACTCTGTATCTCCTATTAGTAAGTGTCAAACTTTCTACAACGTTTTGCTAGTTTCGTTAAGTAAACGCAAGAATTAAACATAGAGAAATATTACACCAAGCCATATTTAGTTAGATACCTAATGTAGATAATGTGATACCTTAAATGTTTAAATTGAAGCTGAAACATATTTTTTAAATATCTGTCACTTTCTATTACAACTTGACATTTCAAGACACTTGATCAGATTGCGATTGAATTGTTCGTCAATATAATGGAACATAACAGAGTTGGAATATAAATTGATTATCAATTATCTAATGTAGGTAATGTGCCAAGGGATAAAATCAGGGATGGTTTGTTAAAAGTGATGATCTAAACTGTGTTGCGAAATTAATAAAAAAATACATTATAAATATCAATTAACATAACATAAAATCAGATATAAATAAAGATCTTATCTTATAAATGTACAAAAAGTAACTGCTTCCATTTGGGAATTAATTGTTTCTGTTTGGAGATTCCAATCGAACGTTTGTCCTAATTTGATCATTCGTCAAGAAATTATTTTAATTATTATGTGTCTGTTTATCTTCGGTTTACAAGGCCTGTTTATTTAATATCCGGACGATCGATATTGCTGAAACTGTTAGACTGAGAATAAGGAAAAAACACACTTGAACATTCACGATTGGGTGAATTTTTTAAGAAGCTCAGGTCCGCATTTGGACTGACGACGAGTTGCTGATTGTTGAGGAAATGTCGAGCAATTCATTTTTGTGATCTAATTTCATTACTTCATTAACGTTCTGTAATGGTGATAGCTAACGTTAGCCCTTTAAGTTCAACTAGTGCAAGATATTCATGCCCTATTGCAAAAACAAGACATAAACATACCCATACACACAATTATGTATTTCAAAGCATGTATTCAAGTGTAAATGTTAAAAACAACTATTCATAGCGGCTAAGCGATACCGAATTGAAAGTACCGGTATTGAAATGGACAAAATAAGACGTACATAAAATATTTTTCTGCGTATTCGTTCGTAGTGCACTTTAAAAAAAATAAACCTGTCCATTCTGGAACAAATTTTTGTATTCAGGTGCGTATGACTTTTATTGTAGTCTTAGAAAGCGAGTACTCAAATCCCCAACCAGTTGACCAGATAATGCCGTGTCCAAATGCAGAAGGATTCGTACTTGTGTATTCACCATTCAAATTACTTGTATGACAATTCCTGTACCACCACCCACCGGAGAACATCTTGGCACAGTTGACATCATCCAAACTATCATTGTCACTATCTAGCGTGGTAAACATCTGACCGCTTTGTTCAATGAGACTATCGCCGACGTCTCCTTCAAATCCTTTGATCGATAGTTTGTAGTTTCCATATGCGTCGTCAATGGCAAACTCATTGTATGTGACAAGACCTTTGTTCGGCGTTATGTCCGAAGATGTTTCCATTTCAATTGCTAGCCCGCTTGGTATCTCAACTAATAGGCGGATGGTTTCAAGTCCTAACCAATACTCACCAGTCTTGTTACCGAACCCTTGAACATATTCCGTCCATGTTCTGTTGAAAGATTCTGACCCATCTTGTCGTCGCTGTATTACTGTCCATCCACCATTAGTCATATCACACCAAACATCAACGGTTACCATATCACCAGGACGTATCATGTAAACACTATCCTCCCTATAACCAATGTCATAGAGTTGTTTACAATCGATGGGTTCTGGTTGGTGATGTCTTTTTATAAATGCCATGTATTTGAACATCTGAAATAGATAGGATGAATCTGGTAAAAAGTTATGAGGAAATTGGACAAGGATGGCAACTTAACCAGCCGAACAAATAAAACAGTAACACCACAACATAACACAGATATACGGAGCAAAGTACACGCATAACCCAATGCAATTATTTAAAGCCAAAGACCCGATTGTTGAAGTTTAGGATGATAACGTTCCACAAAGAATTAACAAAACAAACGGTTATTCCAATCGACCGAATAAAACGCAGTCCCCGCTGCAAACTACGGTATACATACTGTTTTCCTGGATAGACCGTTATTTACAAGGTCTGGCGTTTAGCCATGTTATAAATAGCTATTGTAGTCGTGATACCAATATTTGTTATAACCATGTTCTCTTCATGGAGAGAAGGCACCAGAGACTTTCAAGAGTCAACTTTAACGTCTCGCAACAGTAACATCATGCGAGCATGATGCACAACACACATTATTACGATACCATTCCTTGTCTTAAAATGTGCTCTTCTGGGCGATTTCCAACCTCTTCAAAAATACAAATACTGGAGAAAACTCATTTAATACAGAGCAAAATTGACTTGCCTAGTTATATCCCACCATATTAAGTCACTTAGTTTGCAAAATCTAAACATTATAGCTGTTTGTAAACTTTTAACGTGAAATCAAATAGTAAGGACGTCAACTTGTTACCTCAGGTTGGCAATAGCGCTACACGGCTTGTAAAAATATGTACAGTACAATGAGCGACTGCACATTTACAGTCGCCGTTTACAGTCCCCATAACAATGTGTCCCTGTAAGCAGTTAATACAAATTAATTTTAAACGGTCTAAGACGCAGTATTCTAGTTACCTGTAATGAAGATGTTTTATATCCGTATGTGATACCTGTTTCTGTGTTGGCTTGGTCGGTGTTTATGCCATACGCAGAATTACAATAACACGTTGATTCATTAGCAACAAAGTAAAATGACACCGCGGATTCTTTGCTGCACATAATACTACATTCCAAAGGATGTATAGTTTTAATTGTTTTTAATACTTGTGACGTATTAAAGGTTCCATTTGAATTTATTTGCATCATGTTATTGTGAATTATCTCACTTTCATAAGTCCATGTGTCACAACAGATGTTCTGAACTAGGTAAGTGAACATTAACACCACGCAAATCCATTCCGCTTCCATGTCAAGTCTTTGTCCAAACGTCGTTATAAAAGCGTATGCAATATTGCACCAAGTTTTAATATGTTGACATATTTGCCAATGTGTAGAACATAGAAGTGTCTCGGTATTTATATCCAGTTTCCAAAAACACATAAGCGCTAGGCAACAGCACATAATGAACGTGACCTATTTGCAATGGAAGTTGGTTTTAGAAATCATGTTAACTCAAAAGGAACACATTATATGATACAACACATTTGTTCGTTCACCTTTTTAGCTGAATGACGTCATTACAATCTATATATCTAATAACTCGCTATTCTATGGAATACTGTATTGTTTACGTTAAGTGCCGGGAATATTTGGAGTGTATGATAATACATACTTAATAATTTGCTTAATGCTCAATTCCTTATGCCTTTTAGCCATGTTCGTTAGTCCATTAACAAAACAATTCCAGTTATCAAATATAATCAAATCAAATACTGCATGAAAGCGCCTCAAATTGATTAGCACCTAATTCTTTTGTGCAAATATTATTATTCATAATGGATCAGATTCGGTCACGCAAAATGGTTTTATTGTTTAATTATTATAAAGCAATCACTAAAATATCAAACAATGGGTCGGTAATGGATAATAAATTTGTTAATAGTTTTAACAATACGGAAAATATCATAGAGCATAGTTGAACAAAAAACCGTAAGGTTTCAATTGTAGTACATTTCAATATGAATGAGTACTAATTGAATACTGTGGGTCGTGGTGTAATAGCTTTGAATAGATCCACGTCCGTGATAGGAACATAAGCGAACTGAAACAAATAAACAACGCATTTTTACGATCAATTTTTTTGTCACTTTGCATTAATGACAATCGCTACTAAGTTGTCATTAATGCAATATAATGTTTATACATTTTTGAACCAGATTCACCTCATGGTAATGCATTGTGTAACAGCAAATTTTATGAAGGTACGAAATCAATGCAATGATAAATCAATTTGTAGTGTTGCGTTAAGTTTTGATGAATAGAGAATCTGTACTGTACTGACCTATAGTTCGCTTGGTAACGATTCTTACTGACCATTTGAATCATTTGAAACCTCGGTATAGCTTTGTCAACCAAACAAGATGCGACACAGAACTTATCATATACTAAATATTCTTCTCATATGAAATTCTGATTACTTTGTTTGAAAATACACATGGACATTATTTCATGTCAGATTGAGCAGTCAACTAATGACTTGTAGACAATGATATAACCATACATACTACATGTACATGGTAAAGCAAATGCACCACCTAAATGCCCCATTATTCATAATAAAGGCGTTGTCTGCAAACATATTTTTCGATTTTTCAGATTGTTTTAATCATGTTTAATGTATTTTCCGCATGATTGATTCTGTTACTTCTTAAAAGACAGTTTTAATGATAAGAATAGGAGCTAGCAATTAAACGTTTCTTCGAAATATTTGATTTGATTTAATGACACTGGGGGTGACATTACCACATACAGAAATAGAACAACGTGGCTTATATGTTAAATATTTTTCGATTTCCAACCATACATAGAGCACAACGAATGGAAGTTTAGAGGTCATTAACAAACGTATACCTCAACTGTAGCCTAAACTATGACTAACGAGGGTTATACTATGGACAAAGCGAAATAGCTTGGTACTGGGACATTCAACTTACGACTAATGCGTCTAGGGCTTTTCATTTAGCTTGTCCGAGTTTTTCTTACCTGTTTAAGATTAAGCTTTTGTTGAGATATCACATTTGTTGCTGTGCTGTGACTCTCCGGTAATTAATTTATCTCATTTGAGCTAATATATTAGTGTTTGTTAATGAGTATGTGAACCGCATATTCCCGTATCTCACAATTGCTCATGACAAGCTGTGCAGTTTTGTTTGTTATCTCTTTTCCATTTATTTGTTCAAAACAAGTTCTAATTTGCCAATTCCTTTGTGATGTTCTAATGATGGCATGAATACACACCATAAACACGAATATTCTGCAACTTACAATGTTTACTATAGGCAATGGTTTGGCAACATGCCTGGTTCAGGAGAACACACGAACATTTAGACAAGAATTTGATCTGGTGTTATGCAACATAGACATACATGCTCATGGTGGATTTGATCTTTGGATCTTCTCCGTATGTGTATAGGCGATTGTCAAAATTTTGTTATAAACCTGAGGAAATATGGTTATATTCTCGTACAGTAGGAACTACATATTTTGCTGCAAGTGTATTTGAAACCGGACAAAGAGCAGCCATGACAGTACAAGCACTTATTTCCAATGAATGTACAGCAAGTAGAAAATACAGTGCTATGATTCAAGGATACCGGGCACGCTGCTCTTTTCGAACAGAGACGCTGAAACGTCCCCCATCGAGGAAGGCACCTCTCGATCAGTAGTGAATAGCGTTATCCGCTTGACCAGCGTCTCACCCACCCTGTAAAATACTACATTTGCACCAATGTTTGATACAGTGTTCAAGTATTATGTGAAAAGCTAAAACAAACACAGAAGCATATGTTTTCTTTTCAATTTGTGGCACATATATCAAGAAACATGATAGGTAGAAAGATAAGTAATACTAGTTTACTCATTCGTTCGGGTCTTAATTTGCATTCGTGCAAAATTTGCCAATATCCAGACGGCTTAAAATTTTATAAAATAAATAATGCTGCAGCATTTTCCCTCTTATCGAGGATTGCAAATAAAATCAGCACGAGAAGAACATTACACAGTCCTTCGTGTTTTTAAGTAGGTCACGGGGTGAGTGTGCCTTGTTTTGCTGCCGTTTTGGTATGTGTTTGTGCGGTTTGGTCGCACTGCAGCGGAGCCTTGGGGAATGTGGTCGGGTATTGGCTGCGTTTCATTCGGTCTCATGGAATCACTGCTATAATATATGTTTTGTGTGCAATTGGGTCATCCTGCATTTTTTGGCGGTGACTTTGACTTTTAATTGTTTCTTTGACTTTTGTGTGGGCATTGCTTAGTGAAGTTGTGGTTGTAGTGTTTCTGGTTTCTAATTAGGGTGATTGCTGCCTTCCTCATTTCTTTATTGCATGTGATGTTCATTTGGCTGGAACATCTAGAATAGTATATCACGAGCTCTTTTGGTGATAAAAGGATGTACATGTTAGTGGCAATACTATAATCAGTTATGTGATTGATCTATTTGCGACTTCAAAGAAAGACATCCAACAACATACCAATAGATTACGAGGAAAACACTTACACACTTTTGACACATATCATTTCTCCCATATTACACAGTTGTTGTAATTAGAATTTAATTACAGATGCAGATTACTGGCTGGTAAGATAAGAAATAAATCTAAACACTTCTTTCGACAGTTAAGCCGTGTTTAGCTCGTAAGCAATTAGAGCGGGCATCGTTTAGTTTGATGTTATTTCAGTCCAAATGGAATATTCGTCTAGTGATATGTTCTGATTTCGCCAGTTTAAATGTATTATAATCAATAATTATTCCTACACATCACCTCGAGTATACTTGTTATGATTCATGAGCAGAAACCGGTATCAATTACTGTGACATTCGATACATAGATGCATTTTAGAATAACTGATATCGATGATTTAGAATGAGAAGGTCATAAGTTCCTTATACGACTGGTATATTTTAAAATCACAAGTCGCTTCTTATGAATCTATTTTCATTAAAATTAGAACTTGTAATGTTGACCTAAATGAAGTTGGAACATTGTTTTACCCTAAGTAAAAAGTATGTTTTAGAGTTGTTCTTGCTTTCTCAAAATATCGATTTTGTATTAACGACATTCTCGTTGTAAGCCATCGGTGGTCATTGGTCAATGTGACAGGGAAACACTTCATTTTGCATGTAACAACGCATGCATGATAACACATTCGTATTAAAAACAACAACATGTAGTGACAATGCAGCTGGAAATCTTTCTTTATGTTGCATTACTGCGTGACAAATCTTAGACTAGTAAAGCATTGTACTTAGTGATTCCTTTTAAGTTATAGTTGTTTTGACATTATATGCTCAGTCGTATTTTAAACAAAAGGCGATCAGTGTGTAATGATCTGGGAATCTGTTTGGGTTTGAAAGCTACAATTGAAACTGGCACACAAGTTGTGACAATTCATTGATTTATTAACACAAATGTGTTCATTGCAAACTCACTAACACAATACTGATTTCAATGTGATTAATGGCAGTCAAGAACCGGAAATGGAAGCATTTATAATGACCGAGGCTGTATTTCTTGATATATTTATGGGCTTAGAAGTAACAAAAGGAATAAATGTGACTTAAATGTCGTAAACATAATTCAACATAAAACACTGTGTTGTGATTTAATTGTTTTGTACCTGTGTAGAATATTTTAAACCACCCCTTCGATAATACATTAACTTTTTCCTCATCATATAATTTGAAGGTAAAGACGTATTTTTAAGCAGGTTTTATGTAACGCATGTAATTAGCAACCAATTAGTGACCTCCTGAAAGTTATAGTACTAGATTAGTACTAGACTGAAAAATGAATGTTCTGGCATCGAAATGGTAACACAATGTTTTTGCAACAAGCAGTCAATACGAAACGAATTGAAGAACCCAAGAACAATGGAGCCAATGTACTGATGTGTAAATGTGAAATATGTCTGCGGTTCAAGTGCATTGTGTCTACAATAACTAAAAAAATAGAAGGTTACAGTATGTAGGGACTATTATCCAAACATAATCACTGTGTTCTAGCATCACAAACTATAAAATATTCATCACTAACCCGCAATGTGCAGATAATTAAGTTAGCAGACCTCTCATGGGAACTATTTTCCAATGGAGTCAGACATATAACAGTTGTATATTTAGTTTTGTAAGCTGGAAAAGTGTTAGCTGAATTGTTTTCCGCATTTAAGTACAAACTTGACAGCTCAACTAATATGAAATGTATTATTTAATGTGTCTTATTAACAGAAGATATTGAAAGAGGTTTATTATTTCTATTAACCATGTTTAAATGCAAAACACGTATTCAACGCGTTTATAAGAATTTCATACTTAACTCCTTAAAGTTAAAGAAACAATACCTACCATTCATATGCCTTTTCGAATCATTCTAACAATCAACACATCATGATGACCTCGTTATTCAAATTTTTCTAATGTATTTCTTTGTATTTATAAATTAAAAGCCAACTGTGCGACACAGATGTATATATGTTTATGCTAAATAAAATGTCTTGAGCTTGATCTACCGTCTGCACTGTTTGCATACACACGTTCTACATAATATTTCCTTTGCAGACAATTTTACCGGACGAAGTTTTACAACGGATCCACTTCAACTTAATATACTGTATAATGTACTGCCACTCATTCACAGTCGCAATCAAAATGGATATGTCAACAACCATTGTAGAATGCGCCGCGTGTTTATACTAATCGAATCAGTTTACTTTTTAAGGAAGGACTTTCAGAACACTTAACAACAGTGTATAACCATATTATTACGTAGTCAGTAACTCGCAGGATATTAAGACTCCAGGCCCGGTGATTATAAACATTGGAGAACGGACTCCATGCACCAAATCATACTCCGTACTTCAATCGGAGCATTTCTGAGTTACAAAAACTGCTGTAACTTCTTTATTACTGTAAGGAAACATATAAAATGGGGGTTCATTTTCTTAATTAGATCATTTGCTACAAGTTGATGTTGGTTTTGATGCAAAATTCTAAAAAAATATGTTATTCAAGTTTGAGCTTGGAGTATAGAGTTTGAGTATGAGAATGGGAAATGTTAATAATCATCGGGCCAGGATAACATACAAGTAGACATAATTTTACCTTAATTATAGCACAAAAACCAAGAAGGAAAAACCTGGTTAAGAAACTACGTTATTGTGACAGTTTGTGTATAATCGTCTTTTGTTACTTTGAAAACTTTCAGTATATCATTTTCTGTGATCTGCAGAAAATGAAAATCAAATCGAGGACTGATTGTTTGAATGTAACCTATTTCGTTGAGCGAGCGTCTATTCTAGACACAGGTAAATAAATAGAGGATATTTGTATTTTTCCGTGTATGATCGGCTGATAATTCACCGAGTGAGCAGCTGATGTACTAAATATAGGTCAGCTGCTCACGAGGTGAATTATCAAACGATCATACACGGTAAAATACTAATATTCTATTTATTTCATGCTTCACATAGCTTAAATGATGGAAATACTCCACTATATACCTGAAATGTTTTGCGTGACGTCGTTTTCCCACCATGCACGCGTCGAGTTGCAATCAAATAGTTCTTCTGCAATGGCTTCAATTTAGTCCATTTGTTTTACATTTATGTATATATAATGTTGTGTTATTTGTTAAATATTAAGAGAGCAAGTGAAATGCTTATTATTTTATTTTTGACGGCGAGGAAATTTGATTTTAAAAAATAGTCCGTTTGCCGTGAAATTATGAACTGTGAAATTATGAACTGTGAAATTATCGGGGAATAATCCACCGTTATTCCGCCGTAAACCACCGGTAAGAATGAAATAAGAGATTGATAAAATAATTTATATATCAGACGTTTTAATTTTATCATAATAGCCTTATGCAAAATACTTTTTATTTAATAAATCGACGTGTATCAAAGTAATCAGGTCTAACTTATCCTGAGTAAATTATTCATTTAACTACAGGGGAACGAACTTCATAATTATACTGATGTCTAGTAATGACCTAATAGATAAATATATAGCTCTGTAACCATGTCTCTCTGAATAAGTATTGTTTGATTGTGTTCAATTAATATAGCTATGTTCTTACCGCTTTGTTCATGCTAAGAATTAGTCTAGATATTTGATTGTAACGTTTATATTCAGGGACAACACTCACTATGCCCTCTCCAAAATTAATGTATATATAGCGTTAGTGTCATTACTGTCCGTTCTTAAAACACATAATAAATCACAGCCATGCGAAACTTTGCGAGCATAGCCCATGTGGTTTCCGAAAAGTTGTTAGCAATGTCCCAATTAGATAATTGAACTCCTTGTGGACATTTATAGACCAGACAATCATATACTGATTCACCGTGTTCCTTATATCTCTGATTGTGTCAATGGTGTTACAAGTTTTACGTTTTCCGCCGTTCTACATAGTTTTATCCGATAATAAAGAAAACAAAGATTATCGTTTGGCAATAGTATGTGCACATATAGCACACATATAGCACATATATAGCACATACTATTGCCAAACGATAATCAAATATATCTGTATTATCGGATGGTGTGACATCATTATTTTATATGAATGATTACGTATAAATAAGCGTAAATAAGACGGTGTTACCTTGACAAGTTCCCCTTTGCACAAACGAACGTAAGGTAATACTAGTCGAAAGCCAAAATTAGAATGTACCGTGTATTGTATCCTGTGATGGTAATATATTTGCCATGTATATAAGTTGTTTAATTTCAATCGTAAATTAATACAAATCGAAAGTGACATTAAAATAACAGAACATTTATCAAAGTCAGCCTTTCTCTATCAAGTGACATCGAATCATACTAATTCAACATAATAGTAGAACAGTGATATGGCAGCTTTCCTAGATGACATCATCATGCTCAAATATGTTTTGTGACAAATACACAATACTAGCACTCCTATACATCGCCTTTGATACAAAACTAACATTTCTCAATTACATTCACACTGTATATACATAAACACAAAAGGATGGCGGGGCATTTTGATTTGACATTTTTTGTTTTCCGTAGCGTTTATGTTTACATTTGCTATCAAAACCTCAGAAATGGAGCGTTCAATTTTAATTTCCCACATGGTTGGTGATATAATTTACATTTCAAATGCACAGGAAATTCCATCTGACGACAGACCATTATAGTTGTATTATTGAAACAAATACCCATAGTTGGGTGCAACTAGCATGCACTTTGCTAGTCGGCTACTACTGACTGATTGTGTACGAGTGGCAGTATATTATGTTGAAGTGGATCTGGTGTAAAACTAAATCCGGTACCATGTCTGCTGGATAAACATTCTGTTAAAACGTTTGTGCAATGACATTACTTTAATTAAAACCGGTATGCTTATTTTCTGAAATCATCAAAGATACTCGACATACGTATCTATGGACAAAGACATGAACTAACATGTCACATAGTTTCAGGAGGACAACACCATGTTTTGTTGTCAACTACTGCCATGATATATATCTCATGTATGATCATATGGTCCGTGGCAGACAACGATTATACTTACATCATAATTATATAATTATTTTAGCCTACAGCGCATAACCTCGATAAACGATATTTAATTACAGTTTGAGACGTAACCACCACAAAATACTCACGTGTCAAACGTTGGACTGGGACTGAACCTTTCAGGTAAGTGTCGTCGCAATATAATTAACAGCATAAAACGCATATCAGTAGGTTACTTTGACCGCTTTACAATTATCGACTATTGGTCTGTCACTCTCAATGTTAAAACGTTATACAAGCATGCATGGCACTGGTCACATAATGATTGTTTTAGGAAAATCATAAAATGAAAACACAGCGTGTTAATGAACACTCCGACAATAATAACAAAATAACTATTTCGTATTTCTAGACATTAATCGGTGGCAATTGGTTAATCGAAATTATGCTCCGAGGTTTTTGTGATATGTATTCATTTGCTTCGACAATTACTTCAAGATGACTAAATGAATAATTTCTCTATTATGTGACACTAAAATCGACACACAACAAATATGTTCGGATAAGTAATAAGTTATTTAAGAGACTGCCAACAATCAGCATTACAACAATCAAAGATAGGCAATATCACAGGAATATACTTAGCAACTTTTCTAAGTCCACACTTATTGTTTTGATGATAACTTTGTCAAACGTGTATGTTACCCATTGAAATTTGGCTATAACTTTCTTGTGTTATATGTTTGCACAATTGTAAAACAAACAATCGAGTTTGATTTAAATTCATTGAATGGACACATGCATAACATAAGACCGCAAGAAAGTAAAAGTCGCAAATACATATATTTATATCTTGGATGGCCATCATTTAGCCTTGTGTTTCTATTGGCAATCAAAGACACGAGTGGGAAGCATTGATGAATGAAGAGACTCATTGCATTTGACCATCTGAACTCAAAGTTATCATATGTCGTCGGCGTAGTTCGAATTTAAATCATGACGTCACAATAAATGCTAAATGCTCTTGCAATCAGTATAACACAACAAGCAAACAATAAGTTGACCTTGAATTAAACACTCAAATATACACGAATATGTTGAAAAGATATCAGACGTGGCTGTTAAGGTAATTAGTCATGATTGTCGACACTGATTACTACCCTATACTATACTGACGTCACTTCATATTTTTCTGACAATATCTGACGCAAAACTGTGATATCTAATTATTTAATAAACTGTTTTCCATACGTGGTGACTCATTGGTCATACAATGAATGCATTTTGAACACACACAATGTAGATATAAACGCGTGGCGTCAAAAAAGCAAGAAACGTACGTCAATTTTGTGACGAACAAACCACGTAACATACGACCAGTTCGATACGCGAATTATTATGACTTTGTTGTGCAAACTTCGCGTGAGAAATTGTGTCACTTCATTGTATACAATAAAAAAGTTATAGATAAATGAATATGAGGACTTAGAAAAGTTGTTAAGTATATTTCACACTTAACAAGATACTTGGTGTTATATTTGTTAATGAAACAACTTGCATTGGTCCATACTAGTCATAAGTAGGTTGTAAACTAGTCTGATGGCTGTTAGATATGTTTCATTTTAAATATCATATCAATGGAAAGCAATAATATTATTGAATTCTTACTCGTTTTCGTTTTTGTTCGCTTGTTATTTTGTTTTTCTCGACTTTCTTATATTGTTATATGATTCAATTTCAATACAGTAAGATACAAATTAAATATAATATGCTAGATGACCTCGACACTCATCTACCTTCCGTCGAGGGAAATACAAGTATATCCCCTCAAACAAAAATATATAATTGTTCTTCTTTACAGAATGAATGGGCACATGAAGGAACCAAAAACAACAGTCGGCTACAAAAATATAACCTATAATGACCACACACGGCAATTCATAATACAACCATCAATCTTACCCAAAAGATTGTGACCTCTACATGTAGCAACCAAAGGAATGTTATCCATTAGACACAAACATGCTTAAATGTAATGCCAACGAAGTACCCTCAATATAACTCTCAGTTTTGTTAATCGATGTTGGTGGTATATGTGTAGTCGGCTGACAGGAGACATGGCTAACATAGAATTTTTACTGGTAGGTACTTTCCCCAATTTGTCTAGTAAAACATTGCTACATTTTTTAAATAAAAGTTGATATACGAATGAAGGAAATTGTTTTATAATTAGTCTTCCATACACTATTGCATATAACGTGTACTCCGATTTGCACAAGCTGTAACCACATCTCACGATATTCAAAATCATTACCACAGTCAGTTAGTGTCAGTTACTCCGCAAATAATAAAATTATAGAAATATTGTGATATAAATCGTGACGGAATAATAAGCTTATATGAAAGCGTTAATGTTTGAATAACTGTCCCCGTGGAATTATCAGACAGTCGGATATTTTCACCAAAGGCGCTTTCTTGCGAATATAATTTTAAATATGTGCAAGCTTTTTCGAAATGCTTCCCATAAAACCACCAATGCACAATATCATCTGCCAGTTTAGTATTTAACTTATCAATAATATAAAGACTAGTACGGTCTTACTTTTTAAACGTTTGTCTGTACAAAGATTATCGTAAGTCTGGTACATTGCGCATGATGTAATGACGTCATAATATACTTAGTATTTGGTTTATTCATATTATGCTTTGCACAAGTTCTGTTCGTCCAACTTCAACAGCATACAATATAGGTAGCGTATGCATGTCTCAATGAGAATTAGTTTACTAAAGTACAACTCAATTTAAAGAGCTTAAACAAAGAAAAGCGTAGTAGGGATCATTGTGTAATGACCTAGACATTATCGTTGTTGTTTTACAACTACATTAGCTCCATAACTTTTACCCTTTTAGCAAAAACAATTAGAGTCAAATTTCTTTCAAACAACTCTTTACTTCATTCTATTTACAATCCTCGATAATTATAAAATGCATTATATCACTTTTACTTTCATGACATCTTTACATTTCAGTCATTTCATTGGTTATACATTTATTAAAAAGTTTGATCGCACATTATTCCGTTTTTGTTACAAACAGTGCTCATGCGTACTCATTTTGGCAATTTCAACCTAATTCTGAACGTTAACGTCGGTATATAACCTATCTTTTCAACAGTAATACCGGATGCCATGTACTCGAAAATACAAACAGCCATGATGTTATTCCTTGCACCCTTTTATATAGAACACGATCAACATGTTTATATGTGAATTTCGTTTTTAGTCACGTATCCAAGTAAATTGTAGACATACATACTAAACCTCTCAGGTACCTAATGTTGGCCTGTGTATGTAAAGCGATATCATATAAGACGACGTAATGGGTTATCACTGACTGTGGTCAACGCTGTCAATCATAAAGTGCTGGATGCACAATCCAATTATGATAAGACACTTGTCATCAGATATTTGAATCTATTCAGACGGAACTTCTTTTGTTTCCTTGTGACAGTCCGAGGCAATATAGCACATAACGAGGTCATTATTGTGTTGTGCGTACATGAAATACTCTTTTAGTTGATAGATTCATCAAGTAAAAGGTTAATGCTCTTTACAGTTCATTGACATACTTTATTACATGTATCAATGTATTTGGAAACAAAGACGAATAACGGTGCATTACTCCATATTTGCCAGAATGTGATTGAACTTACCATAGTATTTATTTCTCTCAAACAATATTAAACAATGTCTTCTGTGCGCTGTTTGTTTTTTATCAGCTTAGGAATTCAACTATTAAAATGCATTCAAATGGTTCGTGTTGGTGGAAAAAAATCATGTTCATGAATATAGTCGAGTGCAAATGGGTGGACAGACGTTAAACCTGGGATTTGGCCAGAATATTGCATTAATAAGGAATACAAAATGATTGCAATTTCATATTGAATGATCCAGCGTAGCCAACATGGTTAATTCATAATTGACACATGTTAATGTTCACACAATACTCGGACCTCACGGGAAACTCTCATGCATCATTTTACATTTGCACAATGGAGATAAAAAGCATATTGCTGATAAAAACAGAGTAATACATTGACTCATACAACACGCATCATCTATACATAATCTGCTTGCCAAATATAGACGACCCATGTATTAAAGATATCATTGTTTGATTTGTGACGATAATGAAATGGACTCTAATACTAAATATGGATACTTTTTCTTCAAATCTTTGAAATTCTCCTGTTGGTTTGGTGAAGTAAAAAAGGTGGCATAGGACTCATTGTTCTTGTCTGCAATATTTATCAAATTTAAATCAAATCAAGTATTATCTTCTGATGTTATCGAGTAAATTACCAGACCCGATTACTACCCAAGCTCTAAAACGCAAGGAATGTATGTACATAACTCACAGGTCACATACAGGTCTTTATTAGATGATTAGAGAAAATACGACGCAAATAGTGTTAACCATGTCTAGATCTGTTCAATTACATCAATAACATGGATGATTTATTCAAAATCGCCTCCATTAAACGACGATCTTTATGAAAGTATGTACTTATACGTATGTATCCAATTTAGAAATGTTGCAAAATTTACACAATTATTGACTGCTTATTGCGGAACTTTGTACGTACATTCTAGGATAAAGCACTTCATTTTATATAGTAGTTTAGTGTCTAGTCGTTTTTGTACGACCAATTGTTGAAAACGTGAAAGGTTGCGAATAGTGAAGTACAAAATGTCTTTCAATCAAACCGTCTTCGTGTGATAAACTTTCAAACAGGAAATAATTTATAGTATTTGTTTTGTAGTTCCGTTAGAAGTTAGCCTGTTAAGTCTAGTCCTTCAACCGGTACAGAGTGTTGTCATTTTGTCCTGAGTGTTCCTCTGTTTCTACCGAGTTCTGTTATCCGTCTCCTGTGAATTATTGTATTTTAGACTAAGGTCGACTGGATATTGTCATATTTCAATGCATCGACCGGGTGCAGTTATTGCAGAATATTATGTTTCCAATGAAGCCCGTTTCTTATAATTATTGTCTGTTTAGACAATACCACGGAACGGCAATATTGCAATTAGAGAGTGAACGCCATATAATTGATAACCGCGATCGACGACTATTAGAAATAAACGAGTATGCCACCTACAACTACTGCAGCAATCGAAACACCCCATGGAGGTCGATATAACAGAACCTGGTGACCCAATAACGATGAACTACAAAATTGTTTTATCAATACGCATCGTCTACAGACGAAAAATACTTCTTTTTTGGATTGGTATTTCAAAACAAAATGTCGTAACAAATCCTATATATTAAAATCACATTGATGATACCGAAACATCTGAATATATGCTTATCTTTATAACTATGGTTTTTGCAATACTATCGTTATAGAATAGAAGCTCATTTAGGAACCGAAGTCCCGTCTCGTCATATCTGAAAGCCCAAACCAATACTTGTAAATATGAATGGGTTACTGTCAGGCATTGCATTATTTCGTTATATTAATCAGGAACAATATTCTTCCAATAGTATATACATTAATTCCATCATATCTGATACATGTACTCGTATATTATTTCACATTTCACAGATATCAGAAATTCTTACTACACTTATTTGAACGGAAGTGAAACGCTTGTATACATTACACAATGAGTAGGTGAAATCAACACTTAGAAACTGCCTAAAAACATATCATCCTTGACAAGGACATAATTCCCAATAATGACATTTCTATAGACTATATTTGTGCTGGAAATCCACCGGTTGTGTCGTGTAATTCAATTCAATGTGCTAATATAAGTACGCATAACACTACTTGTAAGTTGTTATAACTCCTTCTTGAGAAATTTCTATATGCAATGCGACTCCTTCGTAAATTTAATATCCATTGTCTAGTTCAGGACATCTAAAGGTTTGTTTGAGCATTCCATCTAGTTTATCAGTCCAGTTTATATTGATGTACCACTATGATATCTCAAAATGTTGCTGAAGCGCGTCTACGGCACACATGATTTGTTGCATTAGCATATTATTGTAGAATTGCAGTATTCAATAGTTTGTTTGTACTAGAATACCCAACAAAACTCAAGTATAGAACGTACCACTCTGTTATTACACATGATGTCTGTACAATTCGCTAGTGAATTGTGTACTTCAAAATATATATTTAATATACCAGTAGACATAATAGTCGTACCTCTGTATTATATGCTAGTACCGACACTAAACATTTTAAGGGAAAAATTAAAAATATTGAGTTTCAAATATTTCCAACGAAACGAAGAATAACCCATATTTTTTATGTGATTACTATAGGTTTTTACATTTTGCTTCTAAACAATGTAAACAATTGATAATCTTTCCTGTTTAGCCAATAGACCTTTTTTAGAAATTTCTTAAGTTTTTCCCTTATGATGCTCTGCAAAAACCACCCATCCTTATACATTATTTACGTGACAATATACGTCGATTGTTCTCTATACAAAATATGTTTGACATCAATAAAACAAATAAAGCTATTTGAAATGTAATAAATGGTTGTATTCATGTCCTTTTAGACATGCCATCATGTTTATGTGTTCCCTTAAGCTATCTCAACGAGGGATCCGTCACGCACTTTTGTTACATATAAGATGACGTGTGTTTGTAAAGTTTTTTTTATGAAACGCGTTCTAATTTGTTATTTATTGATCGCGTGTCCACCTCTACTGTACGCTTATTTTTGTTTCCAATGGTTGTAAACTTGTCTGGGTAAACATGATATAACATCACAGTATTATAGTTTTGTTTTAAAATGGCCCAATGAATTAGGTTTTATTATACTTAGGGATTTCAATGAATGTTGCATGAGGAAACGTATTTTGGAATGCACAACGTACATTCAGTACCATTATACCACCTTTAAAACTTTTAATTAATTCATTTGTTTCGAGGAGTCTCGTTTACGAAACAGTTCTTTTAACCCTGCTTTAAACACTTCATACACGTGTACTTAACACTTGAATGAATGTTTAGATTTAAATAAGGATTCTTTCATACGGGTTTTTATTGTAATATTATATTACATGTATATACTTTTCATCCTCGTTACATTTACTCCAATAATCGTACATACATTAAGGTCAAAAATTAAAATAAGTAGACAAAGAAAAAAACGTCTTAATGGATATGCACTTACAGCCTTATAAGGTACTCGAAATCTATATCCGAAGGCGCTTCTAATGAATCTACGTATTTTCACGGAAACCGAAAAGTACGGCTGACTAAACTGAAGTCTAAAGGGCTTGTTTTCCTTTGGTTAAGAGGTCTCCTGAGTTTTCAACCTGTTTTCTTGTTTTTGCAAAAAAAGCACACATTAATAATGCATTAGCACAGAGAAAATGATCAGATATCGATCATCTATGAAACATTGATAATTACAGGCAATTGCAAAACCATGGTGAACTTTTTCTCCCATCAAAAACCAAGTTTTCGTTGGAATTGCTATAGTAAACTGAAATCGAGTTAAATGTTTAGTTGACTTTTGGAAATTGTGGCTGCAAAACGTATGACAATACCTTTAGAAATACGTTAATCATCTCAAAGTTTAAACTAAGATGTCAACAATGGATTTATTCTTACACTAAGTCAATAGTTTCGGTTAGATTACACGTTCAATTCCTTAGGAATTAAAAGAGAACGTGGCTTTTCTTATTGCAATGCCCAATATAATACACTTTCCCGACCTCCCCGCTAACCTGCAACCACTTTTTGAGATTTGTTTGTTAAAATCGCATCAATTACAGACCGCCTTCCGTACGAAAAAGACATTAAGCAATCAATTGTTCCAATCAAAATGCATTTAACGCCATTAAACAACCAATTGATTCCTTGCAAGACACTGACGATTTTAATGTGTTCCTATATTACTTGATCTTGGCTTGAATCATCTCAGCAGAGCATATTAACAAAAAGTGTCTTCATCTTATTGTTTTCTTAGTATAAAAGATAATACTAATGGATTCAATTAATGGCACTGGCAGAATAGCTGGTAACAGAGACACATACAATGTCTGTAATTAGGTAATTAGGTAGTCTAATACAAAGATTAGTAAACCTTTGACAATATAATTTGCATAGTTTTTAGGCTGGCGATTTCGCGCCAGACTATTACAATCCTAAAAAATGAAATCCACTAAGATGAATTTACTCCCGAAACTGACAACACAGAATCTATACACTCAATGCAAATAGTTCCTCCTCATTAATCAGTTTTGCAAGATAAGAACATTCAACTTTTCTTGTTCGATTGTAATATATTAGTTTCTTTCTTCTTGAAATGGAAGGAAATTGTATGAAAATAAAAGAAAAGGTGTTTAAAGGCGTTGATAATTATTACTACGCGTTACGAACGCGATATAGCGCGCATCAATGATTTTATTATGTTAAATTATTTAGGTCAACATTCTCCAAAGAGATCGTGGTCGAGTGGTTAAGCAACTCGCTTAGTAATTTTCTGATGCTAAGGTCCAGCGATCGAATCACGGCGGCTCCAATTTTTTTATATTTTTAATTTTTTAATTTTTATTTTTTTGTTAAGTCCAGCACTTACCTCTCTTTCGACTTAGAAAATCACTTGATGTTATATTACTTGAAAAGCTATTGTTCCTTAGCAGTTCGCCAGCCTGTCAGTACTTTCAGTTCTTTGATTTTAACTTAGTTTTGGTCATTGTCTTGTAGTATGTGGCATTCAAAAACTCAAACATCACATATAATGATGTAGATTATTTTTTTGTTAAAACTTAGCAAATTGAATATGGTAACAAAATAAAAAGCAAACATAAACCACATCCACAGCTCTATACTAGCAATTGAAACATATGATATGGTACGAATAGCGTGGATGATTCACATTAGGAACAATACTGAATACTTATATTTCCCCCGGCCAAATTGACGAATACTTCAATCCACTATGAATTTGATATGAGAGCCGCATGACAGTGCCCCATTGACGACATCTTGCAGGTTAACAGTATAATTTGTATAGATCTATACTGTGCCATCCTCAAATACGTTTCATACTGTGTTATACGAATTGTGTGGCACCAGACTGACGACTGAGTACTTTCCTATTCACAACAAATAATAAGTAATCTTTCACCAAGCATAATAATGTCACACTATAGATATACCACACAATAAGTTGATAAACGATTATCAGGGCAATAATTCATTATTATGATATTTGGAACGACAGGGAATGGCGGAACTAATGACACCGATGGCCCAATCAGAACTATAGCACGGTCGGTCATTACCTTTCTCGATCAACAATGTCCACTGGGACAATTAACAATTGGGACATTGCAAACAACCATTTTGAAGCCTACGGCTTCATTGTTACGGTGAGCGACGCTCCAGGACATAATAATTTGCACGGCTGTGATAGATTATGTGCTTTATGGTCGGACAGTAATACTTCATACATGATAATTTTGGAAATGGCATACAGCCGGACTCATTATTAAAAACGGGTATCACAGTTACGATCTTACATCTAGATTAATTCCCAGCATGGGCACAGCGGTACCAGAATAATAAATGAAAAAAGTAGAAGAATTTTTATTCCTAGGGACATATTTTGTATTGAGGAGTTTTTAATACATTTTTATAAACTCTTTGGATTGTACCAAACGTCATGTAAAAGTCGAAATCGAAATGCAATTGATTGTTGAAGTATAATAATGACTGCAAACATGAATATTCGTGTTAATTTGAAAAACACCATGCCACAATTAAATGCTTGAATAACATTTCAAAAACATTTCAGTCTAAACATCTAATTGTACAATATGTTAGCATGTTCATCAATTGCTTTTTGCAATGTCGAAATAGCATGACATCGAAAATAGCTTGCATGTGTTATGCCTTTTGGTAATAATGCCATGGCGAATTTCAATAAACGGGAACGTTTCATTCTAATTCAATGGTGGCGCCTAATACAATGCGAATTGTGAAGCAGTTGAAACAATTTACACGTATTGGATTTCAGGGATGATAACACGAAGCGCACATTTATTTCTGTCCATTCAGTACAACATGTAATTGCAAAACAATGAAGCGATGTACTTTTGTGACAATGATGGATTTGTTTGCTACCCTACTTAATGCAAAATGTATGAAACAAACAACGCTCTGAGTCTGGTCCATAGATGTCCACAAGGAGTCCAATTAACAGATAAGGACATCGTTAACAACTACACGGAAGTCACATGGGCTATGTTCTCACATTTGCGCATCACTGTGATATAGTATGTGTTTTATGGACGGACAGTAATCATTCTAAACATCGAAACAGCAGGATTGCTACGTGCGATCTACAATCAGTTTTACGTAAACTGATAAAAAACATACCTATTGTGATTTGACTGGTAAACTTGTAACAAACATGGAAACTTTGTTTTGCTTTGAAAATATGTAATCTGTATGATCAAGTATATGTCTTTATGTTTGACAAATAGAGAATCAGAATGAGCATTTTGCAATGTTGCAATGTCAAAATCAATGTTAGTATATACATGTACACGTTCTGCGGAATATATCTCCTGCAGAAACAGTACCGGACGAAGCCTTGAAACATATCCACTTCAATATAATAAACTGCCACTCATACACCCTCGCAACCACAACGGACATGTCAACCACAACGATAGAATACGTCGCGTATACGCTGTTAATCATTTGTTTGGTATTATGTGTGGGTATTATTGGTCGGCCTTAAAACATATAATTTATCACAGTCGTGCGAAATTCTGGGAGCATAGCTCATGAGGTTAGCAAATAGTTGTTAGCAATGCCCAAATTAGATAAGTCGACTCCTTGTGGACATCTATGAACCAGACAGAAACTCATTGGCCGTGTTCTTTATATCTCTGATTGTGGCATTGGTGCCAAAAGACCCACCAGTACCGCCGTTCTACATGGTTTTATCCGATAATAAAGTATAATTTGATTATCGTTTGTCAATACTGTGTGCTATATGTCTATGGTATGACATCTTTATTTTATATACATGGTTACTTATGACTGGGCATGAATGACACAGTGTTCGCTTGACAAGTTCACCTTTGAACAATCGAATGAAGGATAATCTTAAGCGATAGCAAATATTATTCGTAATAATATTCGCGATGTATATCAGTTGACACACGCGTGTTTCACTTCAACCACAAATTATTACCAATCGGACTTGACATTAACATTACATAAAATGCATCAAAGTCAGTAGTTTCCAATTAAGTGACATCCAATCATCCTTTTTAAAACAGTAGAAACACAACAATTTGATAGTTACAGGTTTCATAGGTGACATAAAATATTCAAATAACTTTTGTGACATGCAAATACAATAATAGCATTTAAATACAACATCTTTGATTTTACAATGGCATTTACACTCTATATACACAAACACTAAATGCTGGCGGAGCGCTTTCTGTTGGCATATTTTGTTTTACGCGTAGACGTTTATATTTACGTTTGATATAAAAACCTTCTGAAATCGATCGTTCAATTGTAATTTCACACTTGGTTGGTGTTTCCATTTACATTATCGATGTACATGAAATGTCATTTTGGAAACAAATGTTCATAGTTGTGTGCAACTAGCATGCACTTTGATTGTAAACCACTACTGACAAACTGCTGTGCGTGAAAATTATTTAATTTGACTTTGATGGTGTACGAGTGCAGTATATTATGTTGAAGTGGAAATGTTGTAAAGCTTCATTCGGTATATTGTATGCAAGTGAAATAGTCTGGAGAAAGTTTATACAAGGCCATTACTTTAATTAAAACCGGAATGCTAATTTTCTGAAGTTATCCAAGATGCTTACTATGTGTATCTATTGATAAAGACATGTTATACAAGCATGCATGGCACTTGTCACGCAATGTTTGTTTTAGGGAAACCATAAAATGAAAACATGTTAATTAACACTCCGCCAATAATATCATAATAACACTTTCGTAATTATAATGTTTGGCACTTGGTTAAACGATATTCTAACCCTAGGTTTATGGGATGTGTATTTATTTGCATCGAAAATTACTTCAAGATGACAAAATTACTATATATTGCTCGATTAGGTGTCACTACGATCGACACACATCATTTATTTTATTTTCGGATAAGTAATAAGTTTTTTAAGAGACTGCCAATAATCAACATTACAGCAATCACCGATTACCAATACCAGTGCAATATTTCACACCTAATAGGACATATTGTGCTATATTCGTTAATGAAATAACTTGTAATGTTACATAAAGGCCATTAATAGGAAGTAAACCTGTCTGATAGCTGTAAGATATGTTTTTTTTTATCCTATGGGTGGAAAGTAATATTACTGTTGTGCTTATACTCGTTTTCGATATTTCCCTTGTTACTTATTTGTGTCAGAGAATTAATGATGGCTTCATTTCAAGTTAATTGGCATGCGTGTTTTTATTTTCTCGGCTCATCGATTTTTTTCTACGATGCAAATTCAATACAGTGAGATACTGAATGATTCAAAATACGTCAATCATAATAATATCAACATATACGAGGGGTGATCAATATATTCGAGGACTTTCCTTCTTATTTTTGAAATATTGGAATTACAAGCTATTGTAGATCAATCGATTATCTCGCGATTTGTTAAGTTTTCTTTATGGTAACGTCATTATTTGTTTGTTGACGTCATTTTGTGTACCCATGGTGAAGCACGCACCGTCGAGCATCTCGGACGTATTAGTAACGTTATTTGTGAGAAACGACATGCTATGAAAATTAACGCGAAACGTATACAGTCCTCGCGATATCTCCAAAATGACTTGACTAAATTGTGCATGGATTCTGTGCGCTCCCAATTGGCCATTTTCATATGATTCCGTTGTTTATGTGATTGTTGGGTCTCTGTCAAACGATTTAGTCGACAAAATAAGGATAAACAGCATAAATAACACCGCGTTAGTGACACTTTCCGTTAAATTCTGCGAAATAAGTCGCACAGATCTCAACCAAATGTAACTGGGTAAAACGAAGACTAGTATAGGTTACAAAAGATTAAATCGTTGACTCCAAATCAAAAGGGTTATTTCGATATCGCTTTAAAAACCTGATAGGTCGTGCTTCATTCTTAATAATTTGGAAAAATCTAATTTTGTAAAGCCAACCGTCCTTTTCCGAGTTTTGTTTCCAATAACGCATCGATACTGTTTTAATTCCATCTCATATTTCAGAATTGGCTATTTACTACCTATTTCAGTAGTAAAAGAAAACCAGTCTCCTACATGGGACCGGGTTACATGCTGCTGCTCCGACGGTGACGCTTGAAATGACGTCACGTGACGTCCAACGTCACGCGCGCCATGTACGAATCAAATAATTTTATTAGTGCATTCGGTCGGAGACATCTTACCCGAATGATGTTAAATGGATTTGAGCCTTGCTGCCAATATGAAATTGCTAGATGAAAAGTCCTTGACTATATTGATCACCCCTTGTATCTTTTTTATTTGTACATATAGTTTGGGATAATTTCCGTAGCCTTCTGTTCCCGATTTGGTACCCGCGGATCGCGTAAGTTTCTACGGAACAACCGGACATCAGTCATTTATCAAGCTTACTTTATTCAGCGCCAGTTTTAAACCGTCTCAATGTATTATTTATGGGAGGGGTCCGCGTTCAAAAATAGATATTCGTTTGAATGCATTATGCTGGACATGGATAAATGGCAACTAATCACGATATGGAACATTTATCAAACTAGATTATTTTATTAGGTGTCGGAACCGAGCGGCCACGGGTAATTATCCAACACTGTATGTCACTTCCGCTGCTTAAAACTGGATATATCCCAACTTTCTTATCTCTTAGTGTATGTAATGGGACAATCGGTGACTAGGAAAACACCAATTAATTACGCAATTGAAACCAAATGCCTATGTATACGGTATTATGTCAGATGGCGTCGACCTACATCTACCTTTCGTCGAGGAAAATGAGATTATTTCCCCTCAAACAAAAATATAACATTGCTACTCTTCACTGTGTAAAGTTACAAGCGAAGGCTGTGGTCGACACCCAATAACCGTCAGCTACAAAAATGTAACCGATAGGGACCACACACATACATTTATTACTACAATCATCCATGTTAGTAAGCAGATGGTACCCTCTAAATGTAGCAACCAATCAAGGGATTTCCATAAGAACAAAACATAAATGTAATGCCAACATAGTGACCTCAGATTTGTTGAGTGGGTAACAGTAGGCTAGTTTATCAATGATAGGGTTGTATGTGTAATTGGCTGAAAGAAGTAAAACTAAAATAGACTTCGTACCTCGTATGGACTTTTCCAAAGTATTTTCTAGTAAGCAAATGTTAGAAATTACATGGAGTCCTAATTATTTTCAAGAATATAGAAACATGTACATAACGTGTTTCCAGAACAATTGTAAAGGTAATCAAATGATTAAGTCCGTAGAACAACAATGACGTTATCAGATATATTATAAACATACTAAAACCCGTATATTCGTAAACATCTGTCCGACAAGCAACGTCCAATGTAGCCTTATTAATAAACTAGTCAGCACCAGGTTACTATTTTATCAAAGCATTTACGGAGATCTTAAACTTACAATCAAATTTAAATTCTTTATAACAAGTTTACAACTATGAAATGTTGTACATGAAGAAGTTATACTTACAAATATTCAGTTAATAGGCTCATACAAATATCTGTTCCCAATTATGCAGTTGTTAAACAATTAAACTGAATTTAAATTTGACCCTAAGTTTACGATTTCCGTTAGTACGATGATAAAACGTTACGCAGTTGTTTAAATAGAAAACGTATGAAAATAGGATATCCGACCTATATTGAATACATCAATGTTCACTAAGCTCAGCGATACATTCTTAAAGGTACTTACAATTAAAGGACCAGTGTTCATACAGGAAATTGTTTTATAATTAGACTTTGATGGACTATTGCATCTGATATGTACTGATGTAAGCATAGTATTTTGCTTGATTATGACACATGTGTATTGTGTGTAAGATAGTATTTTACATATTTATTATTAATAGATGGTCTGAGTGATTACCCAGAAGGCCGTAGTTATCGTAATTATATATGACCTTTGATCTGTAGTATTTGGCGATCGAGGTTGTAATCGATATGGTATAGCGTCACATGATGATCGATAAAATCACGTGGTTTCGATGATAATCAGCACGTGGATCACATGGTCTCCCATATTAGGTGATGGTCATTCTGATTAGTCTGTTGAATCACGTGGTATCCTGGACTTCGGGGGCGCGCTCCGAAGTCCGAGGCATTCTTATTCTGAACGTTTTAGCATATAGACGTATATTTTATATATAATAAATATGTGGATTAGTTAGAGTTTCATGTATAGAAAATAAAATACAGTGGACAACAAACAGTTTTTTTTTATTTGTGTTCTGACAAATATTAGCGAGGATGTTGGGAACGGAATTATAGCACTTCTACATAGATTACCGATCCCGGTACAAACAAGGTAATTTCGTCTAAAATGTTATTACCTCAAAGTGGACACATACATATTCGTAATATGCGAATATTAATAATAATACAGATAAGTTGAGTGCTATATCTGGTGGAGAATCCGAAGTTTAATCGATTGATTAAAATATAATGGACAAAATGTTATAATTTGGAGAAATTGCGGCGAAATGGGAAATGTCAGAATACAATTTAAGAAGTAAAGATGAACGTGCGGGATATTTAACACCGCCAAGTTCCGGTAAAAATTTAAAAGAATTTCTAAAATCTACGACCGAAAGAAACAAATTAGCCCGTAAACAGTTTTACAGTTCATTGGGACGGAATGACGATGAAGTTTCAAATAATGGCAGTGAACCCCCTAATTACGATGAAACCCAACGTTTTACCATTAGAAGATCAGAAGAAAGGGACAACGATATCGAACCATTAGGACGGCTCGCTCCATCATCACCAGGAAAACCAACGTTATATCCAAATTTAACGTGTCAAGAAACAAATCCCGACGAAGAACCTTCAGAAGAAAGGATAATTGACAATAAAAACTCTAAGTTAATCAACGATTTGTTATCAGAAGAGGAGAGAGAATTATCCAAAAACACTAACATTTGTGATTTTCAACAGACATCAAAGAAGGCGTTTAGACCAGATTCTACATTTCAGGGTAAAATGTCAAATTTACGTATTATAAAATTGTCTCCATTTACTGGTAAAGATTTTGAGAGTTTTTCTGCATTTTTGACCAAATTTGATAAATTTTGCTTGTTAAATAATATTGCAGAAAATAAAAAATGTGATGTTATTAATTTTTATCTTGAGGGAAACGCTAGCGTTTATTATGATAATTTATCGGAAAATGTTAAATCAGATTTTGATGCATTAAAAAGGGCATTAGAAAATAGATTTCAGGGTAAAGAGCTAGATTATAATTTGATATCAATTAAGCAGAAAGATAATGAGAATACGGAGGATTATATGTCCAGAGCTTTAAAAATTGCTACAGATCTCAAATTAGACGAATCCATTTTGATATCGTTAATAGTTAACGGACTGAACAGCGAAATTAAAAAACAGGTTTTATTGAAACAACCAAAGTCAATTCCTGAATTAAGTAGGTTTATTAAGCTTTGTGAAGTTTCACAGTCTTTAACAATAAATGCATTGGAAACCAAATTTGATCATTTGATGGGGGAGTTAAAAGAAATTAAATCAAGCATGGCGCCAAGCAATGTAATTAATTCTCTTGAAAGCAGGCATATGGATAGAAATTATTATCAAAATAACCAAAATTATGATTATAATCGCGGTAATTATTCATATCCACAACATCCAAATGAACATATGTCAGATAATAATCAATCGCAGTATGACAGATTTGCATATCAAAAACCCAAGCAGATTAATCAGTATTCAGTCAATCCGAGAACTGTTAGGCCAAGATATTGTAATAGATGTGGTGGTAATAATTGTTTATCAGGAAAAGCGTGTCCAGCGTATAACCGGAAGTGTCACATATGTTCACGCACCGGTCATTATAGATTAATGTGTAAAAATGCTAAGAGGTGACGTGGGTTTACCAATACATGTACTCCGCGTATATTTTCAAGTAGGAAAAAGCAAAAAGTAAAATCGATCAATTGTATAAGCGAAATTACGGAAAATTTCATTCCCGTGAAAATAGGACATTGTGAGTCTAAAGCATTACTGGATACAGGTAGTACCATAAGTTGCATTCAATACGATTTTTTTTAATCTAGTGCATTGAAAGAACATAATATTATACCGACATCGGTAAAATTCAAAACCGCCGTGAATGGAAAACCAAATGATATTATAGGAATTATTAAATGTATAATTCAAATTGGGGGTCAATCATTCAAGCATGATTTTTATGTAATAGATAATTTGTTTAGATCCGTTATTATAGGAATGGATTTCTTCAAAAAGTATAGTGTATTTTTAAATTTTAAAAATAATACGTTAAAAATAAATCAACAGATTTTAGCTAATATTGAATCATATGGAAAAACTGAAATTATAACTGGTAAATCAATTAAACTACCGCCGCATTCAATGAAAAAAATACCTGTAGTTATCAATAGTGGAAAATGGTCCAACGGCTTTATTTTAGAGTCAAAATGTGAATTGATTTGTGATATAGTGTGTCATAAAAATCAGTATAAAAACACAATTTTAATTCCGTTTCATAATTTTACGACCGATATGAAAATTATTCAGAAAAATGAAGTGATAGCCAGTATAGAAAAAATAGATAAAAATGAAACATCAGTACCTTATGAATTAAACAAGGAAAAATTATATGAATTATCAAGTGCGAAAGAACCATTGGCATTTAATGTGAATGACGAATTTAAACATCATACAGGTTTATTAAATATGTTGAATTAATACACAGAGGTGTTTAGTAAAAATAGTTCAGATATAGGTAAAGTGACGGATTTCGAATGTAATATTGAATTAATGCAAAACGCACTTCCAATTAGAAGTCGGCCATATCACTTACAACCTAGTATGCGTACAATTCAAGAAGAGGAAATAAATAAATTATTAGACGCAGGTATTATAAAACCGTCTACATCTATATTTAGTAGCCCTATATTATTTGTTAAAAAGAAAAGCGTAAATGTAAATGACAAACCTCAGTTTAGACTCGTGGTTGATTACAGACACTTAAATAACATAGCAAAGCGGATGTTTTTCCAACTGCCAACGTTAGTTGATATTAAAAATGTTATCGCTGACAAACAACCAAAGTTATTTTCTAAGCTAGATATTAAAAGTGCGTTTCACACACTACCGTTATCAGAAGATTCGAAACCATACACGGCCTTTTGTTTAGACACTGGCGAATCCTATCAATATGAAAAGCTTCCTTTCGGTTACGTCAATTCACCGGCATATTGGTCGATTTATTTAAACAAATTATTAAAACCCGTGTTATATAAATTCGCATTGAATTATATGGATGACATATTAATATTTTCAAATTCAATAGAAGAACATATTGATCATATTCAACAGGTATTGAAATTATTAAATAAAGCAAATTTAAAGTTACAATTACCAAAATGTGAGTTCGCGCAAAATAAAATATCATTTCTGGGTATGGTATTTGAGAAAGACACATTGCAAATAGAGCCTAAAAAGTTAGAAGTAATCAGGAGTTTTCCGAGACCAAGTAACCAAAGATCATTAAAGGGATTTCTAGGCATGACTTCGTTTTTGCGCAAATTTATTAAGGACTATTCTAAGATAGCATTTCCGTTGAATACGCTATTGAAAAAAGATACATTATATAAGTGGACAAATGAACATCAAAATAGTTTTGATCAAATTAAACAAGCTCTTATTGCACAACCCATTTTGAAGCTACCTCAATTTAACAAACCGTTTAATTTGTACACAGATGCTAGTTCTGTATCGGTAGGATATATTTTGGGTCAACCCAATGAGGAAGGAAAATTAGTTTCCATCATTGAATTTGGGGGACGGACATTGAGACCAAATGAATCCAGATATTCAAATTGTGAACTTGAATTATTATCAATAATTTACGCATTAAGACAATGTAAGAATTATGTAATAAATGTTCCTATTAAAATATATACTGATAACAAAGCGTTAATATTCTTGCACACAGCAAAACATAGTAATAATAGGTTATACAAATGGGCGATTGAACTGGAGAATTTTAATTATGAAATTGAATATAGAAAAGGAAGTTTAAATCCGAGTGACTATTTAAGCAGAATTAAACACAATAGTTCAGATAACCAAAGTGAACAAATTGAAGATATTTTTCAAGATTGCCAATCTTTATATACAAATAAGGAACATGAAAATATTAATGCTATGACAAGAGCACAAGCGAGACAAAATAGTATTCCAAAAATTACAAGCGACATACTAGATAAGGATAATTCAATTACAACTAACGAAAGTAGTTCAAAACAGGATGCAGTAGAACCTGAAAACGAAACTGCAAAGGAGGAAGTAAACATAGGAAAATTACAAAGAGAATGTAATGATTTTAAACACATATTTGAATATCTAGAGAATGGTATTTTACCGCCAGACATAAATAAACGAAGAAGTATACCATACACAAGTTTACAGTATGAAATAATTGATGGTATTTTATACCATTTTTACGAATCTAGGGGCAAAAATGTAACTAAAGAACAGAGACAATTAAAACAGATTGCGTTACCACAACTTCTTAGGAATAACGTATTGCATACCTATCATGATCAATCAGGACATTTTGGAGCAGAAAAATTGTTCTGGACAATCAGACAATTTTATTATTTTCCAAAAATGTTTCAAGAAATTAAGGATTATGTCATTTCATTTGATACATGCCAAATCAATAAAAGAAATTATTCACATAAGCCATATCCACTAAAATCCATGGATATTCCATCGAAACCGTTTGAAACAGTACACATTGATATAGTAACGTGTGGAAAAGAAAGTCAAGGTTACAAATATGTTTTAAGTGTCATATGCGCTTTTTCAAAATTTGTATTATTTTTCCCATTAAAAACTCAAAATGCGGAAGAAATAGCGGAAAATTGTATCATTCTGTTATAAGTATTTTTGGACCACCAAAGGTTTTAATGTCAGACAGAGGTATGAATTTTCTTAGTGGAATAATGGACAAATTATATGAGGCATTTAATATCACCCGCTGCAGGACCTCGAGTTATCACGCAATGTCAAACGGGCAAATTGAACGAATTCACAGTACCCTATTTACTGTTTTGCGTACAATATTGAATAATGAGGATGAGTGGCCAACCAAAGTATCCTCAGTCCATTTAGCTTATAATTCAATGGTCTGTCCGGATTCAACACAGTATGCGCCATTTTACATATTATTTGGTAGACAAGTGAATCCGCCCACAGATAGGTTAATTACAGAAAACCAACCCAAAACTAAGCCAGAGTTTTATGCTCAAGAATTAACGGACAGGTTAAAAATTATATGGGATATAACTAAACAGAATTTAAAAAAAAAATAAGAAAAGAATGAAAAAACAATATGATAAAAAGACAGAAGATAAACAATTTAAGTTGGCAGATATTGTTTTAGTTAAACAAGATCACATACCACCCAATGCTTACCGCAAGTTATATAGAAAATTTTCAGACAATCAATATTACATTACAAAAATTCTCTCTAATAGTACTTATGTATTGAGAGATATAAAAACGAATAAGGAGATTAAATCACCCGTAAATTACAATAGGTTGAAAAAGTATTACGATCCAATTGATTATAGGTCATCGTATACTCAGAGTACAAGTAAAAATGAGAATATTGTACCAAAGCCAGTTACGGTAAGGCAAAAGGGTAACACGGAGTGTACTAATTAATTAGGAAATAACAACAAATCAGTGAGTGATAATCAATCACCTCAGATAGTAGGCAATACCAAGAAAAAGAATTGGTACAGAGCAGTAAAGATACTTAAAGCAAAAACAGAAAATAAAATGAAGATGTATTTAATAAAATGGTCAAATAAACGTTATCGAAATTCATGGATTCCGCAAGATGATGTAAGCGAAGCTTTAATTAGGCAATTCTATATTAATAAATCCGTGAAAAAGAAAAAACATTAAGAAAGTTAAAATGCAAAACGATAATAAAGTGTTAATTTTAATTTTAATTTAACTTTTTAATTTTAATTTTAATTTTAACTTTAATTTAATTTTTCAATTAAAAAAAAAAAATTTTAATTTAACTTTTTAATTTTAATTTTACATTTTAGGAAAGATGGCAACGACCTTACTCATTCTAAGTATCCTGTTGATAGGTGAATGTGATGCATCGCAAGACATACTGAGATTAAACCAAGGCATACAATTTGGTAAAACTAAAGACATATATTTAGTTAACAACGAATGGGTACATACAGTCAGGTTTAAGTTACCAGAACAAATAAGTTTCAGTGGAGGTGTAACGTTGTGTGGATCAGGACTTTATTCCAGGAAAGGATGTCCTTTATCAATTGAGATAAATGTACTTATTAAACACTTACAGGCTGAAACTAGTATGATATTCAAGACACTGGAGGGAATTATTCCCACGATAAAGTTTGACAAACATGTCAAGCGGGATGGTCTGCTTCCTTTTGTTGGAAGTCTTTCGTCATCACTTTTCGGAATAGCTACTACTAGTCAGCTTAATGCCTTACGCAGTCATATAAATAAGTTAACAAAGGTTGTTAACACTGCAACACAAAGTTTTAGTAAATCTGAGGATGGTTTATCAAGTTTCGTACATCATGTAAATGAGGAACTAGAGTTGTTTCATAAATTCGTAGCAAACGAAAAAGATATGATTCAGAATATATTACAAAAGTTCGGATCAAAAGATAAAGAACATGAGATAGCAGAAGCTGTAATTTTAGAATATACAGATAAATTTGCGAAAGTAAGGGCTCATTTCAATAATTTAATAAGAGGGGTGCAAATGTTGAATGCAGGGAAACTGTCATCGTATATTATACCAGCTGAACGTTTACAATTAGCTTTGGACAATATTACCAATATTTTAGCCAAAGATTTCGATTCGTATCAGCTTATTTCGAATGATGCTGCATTTTATTTTCAAAATGCTAAATTCATATACGGGCGCCAAGAAAATGTTATCTATATTAGCATAAGTCTGCCTATTGTACAGAAAAGGGAACTAAGAATGTATAAGGTAAAATTGTTCCCCATTCCTTTAAACAATGATTTTAATAATTCAGATGCAAGCATGCTTATAGAAAATCCATGGTATTTTATAATAAACGATGAAGATCTATCGTTTTCAAAAGTGAACAATCATTTTTTCAGGGAATGCGTACAATATGCAAGTGTTATGTTATGCTACAGTGATGTGATATTTAGTAAGGCGGATAAGGACAGTTGTTTAAATGAGTTGTTTAAATATGATAATATTACAAGGGTAAATGAGTTGTGTACTCATAAAATGATAAGAAATGAGCTTAAACCAGAATTAAGACGGTTAAGTAAAGGCAAAATTCTGGCTATTCAACAAAGAGATATTAACTTGGAATGTAAAGGACAAAATAGTACAATAATAGAAGATTGTAAGTTTTGCGTTCTTAATGTACCATGTGGGTGTAAAATTGTTACTCAATCCCATAGTACAAACATGTATTTTTCGAAATGTGAGTTAGTTTTTAACAGGTCAATTGAGGTTGAGCATCCTATTAATATGCAATATTTGAGATATTTCTTCAATGACTCAATTTTGAATGATTTGATTAGGAATGCCAGCCAAATGCATCCAAGTAATATTGAGTTGCCTCAATACTAAATATTCGAACACCAATCCAAAGAAATAATAGAAAAGACGAAACGTATTGAAATTTCGTTAAAACACTTGGCGACGCAGGCTAGGACAAATAAAATTGCATATTCAAGTTTAGCAGAATCGTTATGGGACGAGAATATAGGAACTTCGGATACTACGTTTTATAATGCGCTTACGATAGGAAGTATTATAATATCAATAATTAACTCAATGTGTGTAATTTTGATATATAGAAAATTAAACTTAATGCTTCTAACAGCTACTATGTTAAGACAGGTAAATGGCATGGAATTGAAATATGTCACCACTACTACACCAAATCCATATGATTCATTCTTTGACGATATAAAAACCAATATACAATATGAACATATTATTCTGGTAATAGTTATATTGCATTTAGGAATTAGAATTTGGATCCTAAGACGAGTATATAGTTATAGACACAGTACACATACTTACATCAATGTGCATTTATCCAATGGAACACAATGTTTGAATATTCCATGGATTTCATTTCCATCATGTCCAATTGAATGGGACATAGTAACTAGTAAAACTAGGATAATTGAAGGAATAGAAGGACGTTGGTTACCCAAATTGAAGTTGGATTCTTCACAAATGTCGGTAACCAACCATGTAACTAAAGTAAAACTGCCAATTCCAAACCTAGTGAGGTTAAACGTAATGAATTATTTTCATGTGAAAAAGATATTGAATACTACATATTTTACGCAAATAGAAGTAGTACATAATGGAATAAAACAATAAATAAATTTAAAAGTCAAGGCATAACATTATAATATAAAACATGTATTGGTAAATTCCATTGTACGACGAGAAGAACAAAACCACGAGTTCATGTTATACAGTACAAGGCATTTAGATTGTTGTTTATTGCAAATATTGTTCACATTTGCATTTAAATGAATATTGTTTTATTAATTATTTATAAAACATTTGATACATCGTGTATCATATATTGCATCGCAAATTGTTAATTGACATTTAACTTTATAATAAATTATTGTGATTATATTGATTAATTTGTCAATTGTTACTGTGTTAGATGTTGTTGTTTTTTTAACATAAATTATTGTTAATAATATGTTGTTAATTGCTCATAAAAACTTTTGCTACATTGTGTACTATATATTGAGTAGCAAATTATAAATTGACATTTAATTGTGTAATATATTATTGTAATAATACTGACTAATTTGTCAATTATTATTGTTTTAAGTCGTTGTTTTATAACATTGATTATTGTTTAGGTCACATGTGTTATTCATTTATTGATTATAAGTTATAATATTATTGAAATATAATATGGATGTGATATAATATCCCGGATTATAACGCATCCCGGCTGTATATATTATTATTATAATTATTATTATCTAGTGCTTAGAATATTAGATCGTAGTATCTGTGCTAGAGTGCGATCGTTATTTCTATTATAAAATACAATATACCGTATTACTATTATCATAATGGGATACAATAAAGTATATATTGATGCCGGGCGATTGGCTGAATATTCAGAATATTTTAACCTCTTATTACAAAATTGTGATAAACAGTATTTTGTTTTTGAAGAACTAACAGCTTCAGTTGTTTACAGGGGTGATTACAACAAGAAAACGGCTAAAAAGTTTTTAAAATCTTTCTTTAAAACGTTTAATAGTGTAACTGATGAATCCTTGAATGTTGAGAGTTATTTAATAAAGAATCTTTTAAAAACAATTCCGCTGGATTTTGTGGTCGATATAACCATGTTCTACCAAATTAGTTCGTTAGAAAATGAGTTAATACATTTAATAAAACATGATCAAGAAAAGCAATTAATGGTGTTTAAAAACATTCATTTTTTCTATGGAACTTCAACATTCATGGATAAATACATCAAAGTATTTTTAAACGCACTTCCAGTTGAATTATGTAGACCGGTAGAGTATTTTCATGAACCGGTCATGGAAGATTTTAAAAAAAAATTAGAACAGTTAAATGTAATGGCAAACGATTGGGTAATAGATAAATGCCTTTTATGCAATATATCAAAAGAATTCCTTTATTATGAATTTGATAGCTATTTTAAAATAACATATTGTTGTAATTCCACTGTTCACGAAAGTTGTTTTAGTTATAGTATAAATCATAGTTTTTATTGCAATATTTGTAAAGACAGTGTTTATCAAAGTGATCCAAAACAAATAATTGAAAGAGCTTCTACGTTTACAAATAATGCATTGCACAGGCAATTGACATATGGAAATTTCAATTTACAAAATTCTGTCATACATTATGATGACGTTAGAAATAAAGTTTCGTCATTTAAATATTCAGCCATGGTTTGTACATAAAATTATAGTTTTGATGTGTTTTATGTAGTTAGTTATGTATGATATTATGCTTTATTCACTTAATTATGTGTGATATTGGTGTGAAATATATAATATAAAAGTTTATTTTATAAAGTTGTCAACAACTTTATGGATGCATCTAGCATGCATCCTGGCTGTAAATATTATTAAAAATAGAGTTTTATCAAAACCATTGAATATTGATGTTATTGGAAATAAATACAATGGGAAAAGATATTATTATTGAAGCCACGCGGTTAGCTGAATATTGTAAGTATTTTAAACGAGTATTTGGTTCAGAATGGTGTAACAATATAGAATGTAGTGATGATTTAACTACTGCTTTTAAAAGATTATATGAACCAGAAAACTGTGAAAATATAAATTTAAATGAAGACCTGACAACCTCTTTCGTGTATAGGGGAAATTATTCTGTTTCGTTGGCAAACAATTATTTGGAACAATTTTTTGTCAAATTGACCAATTTTGATGAAGAATTTATGAATTGTGAGGATTATTTCATTCAGGACTTATTAGAAAAGATACCTATTGATTTTTAGTGGATATTATTATATTTTATGAAGTGCCTATTTTGGAAGAACAATTAATTTACTTGATCAAATTTAATGCAAAAAGAAAATTAAGCATTTTGAAAAATATATATTTTTATTACAAAAACACTGAATTGATAAAGCCTTTCTTTAAAGCATTTATAGAATGTACTGAACTACCACTATCCATGTATTCAAAATCAATTGAGATTTTTATTGATATATCAAATCGTAAATTAAAAAGAATTATCAAAAGTGCAAAAAGGTCAAAACAATACAAAAATGAAATAATTAAAGATCAATGCATGACATGTAAGAACACCATCAAATTCCCATATTATAGTTTTGGATCTATTTTTAAAATTACTTGGTGTTGTCATTCTACAGTACATGAGAGTTGTTTCAGGTCTAAAATCAAAAAATTGAATAAATGTAGTATTTGCGGTCAACATTCTGAACTAACATTCGATGTAAATGGAATAGAAAACAAAGGGAATATTATTAGAAAAAACATAATTAAAAGACAACCCTTATATGGCAATTTCGATTTTAGGAAATATTACATTAATTCAAATTTATAAAAATTGGTTAGGAAGCTTCAATATTTAGCGGCTGTTTTTGTAGATAGATTATTTAGAAGTGATTTTATGTGTGGTTTGACTTGTGTTATCATTATATTATTAAAATGTTATCATATTGTTAGCATGTTTATTAATAATTATGTATTCATCAGTATAGTATATATTAGGATTGATATTATAAGAGTGTTATTCATAATGATTTTTGTTTGGAATGAAATTAAAAAAAAATCCACATGTTTTTTTTTTAATGTTTAAAAGAGGGCTTTTAAAATAAAATCGGGGGGGGGGCAGATGTAAGCATAGTATTTTGCTTGATTATGACACATGTGTATTGTGTGTAAGATAGTATATACATATTTATTATTAATAGATGGTCTGAGTGATTACACAGAAGGCCGTAGTTGTCGTAATTATATATGACCTTTGATCTGTGGTATTTGGCGATCGAGGTTGTAATCGATATGGTATAGCGTCACATGATGATCGATAAAATCACGTGGTTTCGATGATAATCAGCACGTGGATCACATGGTCTCCCATATTAGGTGATGGTCATTCTGATTAGTCTGTTGAATCACGTGGTATCCTGGACTTCGGGGGCGCGCTCCGAAGTCCGAGGCATTCTTATTCTGAACGTTTTAGCATATAGACGTATATTTTATATATAATAAATATGTGGATAAGTTAGAGTTTCATGTATAGAAAATAAAATACAGTGGACAACAAACAGTTTTATTTTATTTGTGTTCTGACAAATATTAGCGAGGATGTTGGGAACGGAATTATAGCACTTCTACATAGATTACCGATCCCGGTACAAACAAGGTAATTTCGTCTAAAATGTTATTACCTCAAAGTGGACACATACATATTCGTAATATGCGAATATTAATAATAATACAGATAAGTTGAGTGCTATACTCCAATTGGAACCTGCTGTTACCACAACTCATGATATTCATAAGCATTTCAACAGCCAGTTATCGTCATTTACTCTGCAAATAATCAAGTTAAAGAAACATTGTGATTAAATCGTGACGCAATAAGTTGATATGAGATAGCTATTGTTTGAAAAACCGTCCCCGTGGAGTTTATCAGAAGTATGGAAACATTCACCAAAGGCGCAATCGTGCGAATGCGTATCAAATTTTAAACATGTGCAACCTATTTCGAAATGTTTCCCATGAAACCACCAATACACACAATCACATGACAGTTTAGTGTTTTAACTTATATACTTTTTTGGCTGGAAAAATATATTCGTAAGTTGTTCTTCAGACAATAAACCCGTCTCAAGCACACGTGTTGTTAACATATAAAGAGGACAGCATATTACCCATGGGGCATTCATGTTAAGTGATTTTGAAATATGATCAGGATTTTCTGAGAAATGGTGGTAATTCGTTGTACATTACGCGTGATGTAATGACGTCACAATAATTTGGTTTATTCATATCATGATTTGCACAAGTTCTGTTCGTCCAACTTCACCAGTATACAATATAGGTAGCGTATGCATGTCACAATGATATTAAGTTTTCTAAAATGTAAAATCAATTGGAAATACTGAAACAAAGAAAAGCGTAGTTGGCATCATTTTGTTATGACCTAGACATTATCGTTGTTGTTTCACAGCTACATTAGCTTTCTAACGTTTACCTTTATAGCAAAAGCAATTAGAGTCAAAATTCTTTCCAACAATTCTTACTTCTTTCTATTTACAATCCTCGACAATTGAAAAATGCATTATATCATTTATACTGTCATGACATCTTTAATATCAGTCATTTCATTGGTTATACAATTTGTAACAGTTTGACCGTGTATTGTTCCTATTTGTAACAAACAGTGCCCACGTGCACTCACTTTGGCAATTTCAACCTAATTATGAACGTTAACGCCGGTATACAGGGTGTCCAAAAAGAAATTATACAGTTTCAGTGCATTTTAATAAAATCTTAACGTTTTGATATCGCAAAGAAATTTAGCACATGGTTAGTCAAAAGATAAAATTTTTATTTGGCACCAGCTTAAAACTTGTAACTTAGCTATATTTTTTAAAATGTAAATTTTCTAAAATTACCGTATTCTGCCCGTGACGTCATTTTGACGTTTTTTACGACGTTTTCATAATTTCTATGTATTTCTGGTGTTTCCCGTCTTGGACGTATTCTTGGAAAATTTTCATTGCATTTCACAAATGTCTAATCTGATATTACACATATGATATGTCTCACGAGCATAGGCATGTTTGTTGGCTTTAAATATGCTATTCACTTGCGATTTCGACAACAAAATAGAAAGAAGTAAACCCATTGTGTTACTTGCCTTTGTTAAGCAAGTTCTTTCTGAACTCCGCAGCAAATCTTTTGTTTTGAATGTTGTATGGTTCATGCAAGTGGAGCCAGAGTCACACATGATAATGCACAGTGTTGGGTGAATTACAAGAAACATTTGTTGTCAAAATAATTTCTAGCAAATTCCACTGCAGAGTGTAATGGCCCGCCCAAAGCCCGGATCTTAATTCATGTGGATTTTTTCTTTTGGGCTATCCGAGATCGCTTATGTACAATCAAATGCTAATATACAATGTACACAATTTTTCTTGTGGTCAACATCAAAATGCAATTTAGAAGACCAGTTTGTAGAAATCTGTGTAAATGTAATCAACACGTTTAAATAATGTGTGCAAAACGGGAAACATGAGACAGACAGAAATCTGAAAACGTCTTAAATTACGTCAAAATGGCGTCACGGTCAAAATAAGATATTTTTTGAAAATTGACATTTTTACGAAATTATTGGAGTTAAAATTTTCAAAATGGTACGAGAAAAAACTTACATCTTTTGTCTAAGCATGTGCAAAATTTCTTTGCGATAGCAGAACATTGAGAGTTGATAAAATACCCCGAAACTGTATACTTTCTTTTTGGACACCCTGTATAAATAACTTTTCAACACTTATTGCGCTCAAACAGACGAACAGCCATGAGGTCATTCTGTGCACAAATTTATATAGAACACGATCAACATGTCTATATGTGAAGTTCTAATTTAGTCACGTGTCCAAGTAAATTGTAGACATTAGGACTAAACCTCTCAGATACCTAACGTTGGCCAGTGAATGTGAAGAGGTATCATATAAGACGACGTAATGGGCTGTCACTGATTGTGGTTATACGCTGTCAATCATACAGTACTCGATGTCAAATCCAATTATGATAAGACACAGTTGTCATCAGATATCAGAATATATTCAGACGGAACTTCATTTGTTTCCCAGTGACTGTCCAATGCAACAATAGCATAATACACAATGAGGTCAGCATTGGGTTAATTGTGTTGTGTATAATTCTCTTATTTTAGTTAATAAGTTCATATAAAGAAAGGTACGTACTATATCAGGCCTATTGACATAATTTTGTTAGCAATAACGACGAATGATACATTCATCAAAGTTTGTAAAAACGTGATTGAACTTATCATTGTATACGTTTATTAAAAAACTATTTAACGTTGTATTCTGTGTGTTGTATACTTAGGAATACAACTATTAAAATACATACCCATGATTCATGTTGATAGTAATAAAGATGTTCATGAATATTTCCGACTGCAAATGGATGAACAGACGTTAAATTTATTAGCGTTAAATGATTCGCCTAGCGAAGTGAACGTTCGACAAAAAAATGATATCCATGCAATGAACACCGGACCTCACGCGAGACTCTCATACATCATATCATGTATGCACTATGGAAATAAAAAAGCAAATTTCAGATGTTGATTCAGTGAAGTAGTATACCATATTGGACAGGAAATGTCGTTTTCAAAATAAGAGAGAAGCACCATAGATTGCTTGGCCATCCTTTATATAGTGTCGTCGTCAGATCGTAGTTGCACAGCGTACAGTAGCGGACACATAGGTTAGATGGTTCGCAATCGATTGGAATTTGACAAATTACGCTTTTCATCGACTCTTTTTATTATGTTTTTCGGTTATGATATTTTTGGCGAGTCCGGAAGTAATTTACTACCCGTTAATGGATTTCTATTAGTGGTATAATAAATCAGACATGTAAGGTACGTGCACGATTATCACATCCAATAGGTCAAATCAAATAATCAGGAACATGACCATAATATTGCTGATGGCCGTGATATATGATATAGTGCTAATGTGTGTACACGTTTAAAATACAAATGAAAGTCCAATGTATCAAACATGTAAAATTATCATGAAAGTAACGGGTTGCATAGGAATCCAGTTTTTATCATATGCATATACTAGAGCCGGTAGCTTGACAAGCTCTAAAACGAGTGGAAATAACTGACATAAATACGTCTTTCACACAGGGGAAACGCTGACACCATACTAGACGATAAGGGAATATACTACGCTAAATTATTTTTACCAAGACTAAATCCGTGTCCATTGTATCATAAGACAGTAGTTATAAAATTGCAGATGTATTCAAAATTGCCTCAAATAAACTGCGATCGTCATGTTTGTATTTTCTTATATGTATCCGATTAAGAAAAGTTCCAAAAACCACAAAGTTATTGACTAATCAAATTTGTATGTAAATCTTAGGAGATAACAATTCATTTTATGTGGTACTTTAGTAACAGCCCTTTTGTCCGACAAATTCTAGAAAAAGAGGATCTATCGCGAGTTGTCAATTGATATAAATTTATAATAAACGAGTTTTGGATACAAGGAAAGTTATGTGATATAACTTGATACATTGCGAATAGTGAGGTGAAACATTTCTTCCAATCAAACCGCCTTGGTGTGATAATTTTCCAACGGAAAATAGATTTGAATTCATAGCATCTGTTCTGGATTGGTATTTATAAATCTTCATGGTGGAAAACTTAAATGTTCTTAAATATTGAACTTTATAGAAATGTGTATGTTAAATTTAACTATGTGTAGGATATAATGCCCTGCAACTTTTGAAGTTAAGTAAAACATTTTTTTCCAACTACTATGCTTTATAAATACTTGCCATAATTCCCTTCGATTCATCCTGCTTACCTTAGAAGGTAGTGTGTTAAGTCCTGTCTCTGTACTGGTCCTTTTTGTTGTCATTTTGTCATGGGTGTTCCTATGTCTGTATCAGTTTAGCTATTTGTGTCCGATGAATTATGATGTTTTAGACTAATTTTGACAGGATGTCATCATATTTCGATACATCGGCCGGGTGCAGTTATCGCACAATATTATGTTTTCCATGAAGCCCAATTCTCATAATTATAGACCGTCTAGATAAATACCAAGAAACGGTCATATTTCAATTAAAGATTGACGACTGCAACTGACGATAAGTAGATATAAACGACTATGTCACGTAGAAGTACTGAAGCAACCGAGACACCTCATAGAGGCTTTTCAATTTTTACGGATGCCAGTACTTTTTAATTAGATCAAGGCAAATTGCAAGACAATATGTCATAGGTATTGCCTTAAGGGAAGGAAATTGTGTACTGTATATTGTATTTGAAACCAACGAAAGTCGACATAACAGAAACCGCGGCTCCAATGACAACATTGTTTCATCAATTCGCATAGTTTACAGATGGAAAGTACTACTTCTGGGATTGCTATTTAAAAACAAATAGGCGTTACAAATCCTATATAACAAATTTGAATTGATGATACCGAAACATTTAAATTATATACTAATCTTGATAAGTATCATGGTTCTTACAGTACTATCGTAATAGAATAAGAGCTCATTTAGGTACCGAAGTCCCGTCTCGTCATATCTGAATACCCAAACAATTACTTTTACGTATGAATATGCGGTTACTGTCAGGCAGTGCATCGGATCGTTCCATTTATCTGGCACATATGTTGTCCCCTAAGAAGATATACCTCAATTCGGTTGAAAGTAATTTGTTATGACTTTTGAACTTAAGTGGAGTCTTTGGAGTATGAATTTCGAACAGCGTGAGTGGATAATTACTGTCAGTCAATGTCAACGTTTGATTTATTTGTTACACGTACTCGTATATTATTTCACAGATCCCAAATCAGAAATTCTTAATACAGTTATTTGAACGGAAGTTGCACGCGTGTTTACATTATGAAATAAGTAGTTGATACCGACACTTAGAAACAGTCTAGAAAAATATCATCCTAGGCAAGTGCATTATTCCAAATAATGACATTTAAGTAGTTTATATTTGTGCTGATGATACACTGGTTGTCAGGCGTGATGCAATTCAATGTGAACTTGTATCTAATATAAGTACCCGTTATACCTCTTGCAAGCTGTTATCACTACTTCTGGAGAAATTTCATTATGTATTACTTCTACTTCGTAAACGTAATTTCCATTATCTAGTTCAGGTCAATGTCATATCCTCCAATGGAAAGTCTTAGCATTTTATCTAATATATGTGTCCAGTTTATATTGTTGCATCACCATGGTAGCTTGGAATGTTGCTCAAGCGCGTCTATGGCACACACAATTTGTCACGTTTTCATATATCTGTTGAGTTATTTATTGCCTTATTTGGTTGTAATAGAAACCCAACAAACTAAAGTACAGAACGTAACACTCTCATATTGTATTATAATTGTTATACACATAAATGTGAAGCATTTATACTTTCGTTTGCATGTTCCATCCCATTGTGCCTAAGTGACATAATCATGCTTCACTTACTTCATTAAAACATTCTTCAATGACAAAGAATAATATCCATTGAGGACGTAGCTTTCCTAATACATTCCTGATAATTCATAAGGTTTCAATTAACAATGTGACTTTTCTTGGTTTCTGAAGCCGTCTAATGAACAATGATAATGCGATACTGCCAATATATTGTATGTAATACTATTTAATAGATGAAAACATCTTAGCTACGATGTCCCTATTTCAAGCATTACCAGGACTTCTAACTTACCTAAATATCAAGTTCAACATAATATATGTATACTGAACAGCGAGATGATACAAACAAACTAAGCACATGGCAGTTCAGAGAAGACAAGAAACATGTAAAGAACTCGTGATTCATGTCATCAATATTTAGGTCAGGTACGTGTTTGTTGCATCGAACACTACTCCTAGTAAAGTGTACGTGCATTACTGTTATACATGCAGACAAGTAACAAGCTTTTAATATATAAAACTTACATACACGATTCGTCTGTAATAGTTTAATTGACATGACTTGACATTCTTACAAGCGTGTTTAACAACCAAGTGAAAAAACGAAGGCAAAACCAACTGCAATACACTATATATGATCCTACCACATTGTTTTTAAACAAATAACAAACACAAACACAGGATATCTTATCCACAATTTTACTAAATGGAATGTTTTATGCAGTTATTGAAACTGACGAAGAAATATGAAAGCAATTTGTTTCCGGTTCACTGTACGGTATAATTAGATTTACACGGTGTGCACTCTGTGCCTGACTCTCACTGTGCTGTCGTCAGTTAATTTTGCATTTCAATTTGAGTACTTCTAACCAAACATTTCGTGTTCTTCAATAACATTGGCTTTGATCATTGCTGTCCCATTTTGACTTGTTTCCAGCTGGTAGGATGCTGAAGCTAGTAATGGTAAACCAATTCATTGGATGTCAAAGTGCGGCTGTGTTGATGGGGAGTTCTTATGAATAACCAGCAGTAAATGTCGCGTCTGGAACTGCAAACAATTATTGTTTATGGAAGTTGCACGCATTAAACTGTAATAAATAAATGCGTCATTTTGCTGACATTTGCAGTATAATCGTTTTTACTAGTATTTGGACAGATAATGATACTGAATAAGCGTTTAGTCAGCATTAAATTACAATGCACACACAGAAGTAGAAAACAATTTATGTAGCACATAATTAAATACTACAGTATTACGCATCCTGGTCACGAAACGTTTGTTTCAGAAACAACACCATATTTTGCGCCAACGTAATAAAATTAAACACACGAAATTCTGTAGTAATGTACATTCTGACATTAATAACATAATTATTCTTCGTACTGCTAGTCATTCAACGGAGACGAATATAAATTGTTCCCCGAGGTTTATGTGCTGTGTATTTAATTCCATCGGTCATGACTTGTGTCAAAATGACCTTATACATATTTCTTTCGCGATTAAACTCCTACTGTTATTGGCACATATAATAAAACGTTCGGTTAAGTAATTTGATATTTAAGAGACTGGCAATAAGATAAGCAAAAGTACAGCGAGAAAGTCGGTGCAATATTTCACACTTTATAAGACAATTGGTGTTACATTCGTTAATGAAACGACTTGCAATGGTACATAATTGTCACCAGAAGGCGGTAAGTTAGTCTGAAGGCTTATATAATGTTGTATTTGAAATTTCCAATGCTTTTGAAGTAATTATATTACTTTGACTACACTCGTGTCATTTATTTCGGTAATATCGCTTTGTATTTATGTTTTTTAGGAATAATTCTGTCCAGTTGAAATTAATTGACACGCGTGTGTTTACTTCCTCGTGTCGATTTTAGTTTACGAGACATATTCACTACAGCAAGGTACTTAATATGGACATATCTAATTGAATTATGCCGAGCATAGCCTTTATTAACATATCAACACACCTCTTTAATTGTACACATATCAATGTCTTCTTGATATGTACATTTAACAACGTGATTCTCTTAGTCATTAGGAAAGTATTTTCAAAAATATTTGTAGCGGTTCTCATGAAAACTAATTTGTCTCAAGCACTCGTGTATTGACATATAAAGAAGGTAGTAAATTATCCAAGAAATATTTCATAAGTGATTTTGAAATTTGGTCAACTATTTCTGTGAAATAGTCGTACCTCTAGTACATAACGCGGGTGTAATGGCGTCATAATATATATGATTTTATTCATATTATGTTTTTTTCTTAATACATAATCATGGGTAATAGAGTATGCATGCCACAACGATAGGTAATTATGTAATGTGCGAAACAATCGGACAAACAAAAATAATCGTATCGTAAAACGTATCGATGTCATTATTGTCGCATATATGTAGTAGACATAATCACTGTTGTCTCTAACCCCCATAAGCGACCAAATTTTAACGTTTCGTGGCAAAAACAATTTAAGTCAAAGTCAACTTCACTTCCTAAAACGACATGTACAATAAAACCAAATGACTAGCTCTCACAAGACAATCAGCCGCGAGGTTATATCGTGCAAGCTTTCATACAGAACACAAACAGCATGTTGTTTTGTGAACATATTATTTAGTTATGTATCCAAGAAAATTGCAAACATTAGTAGTATAACTTATATTCAGTAGCGGGTGTAAAGATGTATCGTATAAGACGACGTAATGGGTTGTCACTGTTTGTGCTTATACGCTGTCAATCATACAGTATCTGATGCCAAATCCAATAATGATAAGACACAGTTGTCATCAGATATCTGAATCTATTCAAACAAAACTTCATTTGTTTCCTGGCGACGATCCGAGGAAATAAAGCATAATGTCCAATGAGGTCAGCATGGGTTGTATTATGCGTTATGCTCCTATTTTAATAAAAAAAGTTCATACTTTATACAGTAATTTGACTAAATCGTGTTATAAAAGTATTTGTAAAAAAAGGCAAATGGTAAATGCCTCCATATTTGTTAGAATGTTATTGTACTATCGTAATTGTTTACACCAAACATTATTCAACATTGTCTTATATGCGCTGTAAGCTATATTATTAGTTTGTGAATCCAACTGTTCAATGTGCATTTGGTCATCCTGCATGTTTGCGGTGGGGACTTGGACTTTAAATCGTGTTTGGCTTATCTGTTTACATTGCTCAGTGCAGTTGTGTTGAGGTGTTACTGATTTCTGTGCACGACTGGGTAAGTTGAGTGTTGCCTTCCTGTCCGATTTCCTCATACCATTTTTCCAATGGTAACTGTTTATGGTAAAGAAAAGCATTGTCATGATTATTGCCAAAATATAATAAACAGCAAATGAATGAGAACACGTTAAGATTGTGGTGTGGCCAGAATTGTGCATGCATTAGGCATGTTCTATATCCTATTAAAGGGCTTTTTGTCGTTCTTTATGGTCAATGGTCACGTAATGTTCGGACCTTAAGCGAGACTCTCATACACCATTTCATGTTTTGGCAATGGAGATAAAAAGTATATATGTATTTATACATGCTTTGTTGTAAAAGGCATACGCACCATTTTCGATTGACAAGGGTTGGCTTGAATATGATGTAAATGATGTCGCATATTTTAGTTGTGCAACGTAGCGTGTATAAACAGTTCAGAGATTTTACACTCGATTCGATACCAGCCATCTTCGCTTAGTCGGTAGAGCACGAGCCTTCGGAGTCCCATGGCTGACACACTTAATTTACTTATAGTCTGTCGAATGAAACTCTTAACCCAGGTCGCATGTATGGGTGTCACTAGAACAAGTACGACTCCTGTATCTGTACTATCTCCTGATACATAACATGGGTAAATTCTTCTTAGGGCATTGCCGATATGATATATACGGTGACGAGGATAAATAAAAGCAATTAACTTATATTCGAATAGGATTTCGATATTTGGGTTTGCGATATTACGTTCTTCTACACTAGATATATGTATGATGTTTTGTAACTCCAGAGGTTATTAACTAGCTGATAATTAATTTCAAGTTGCTACACATTCTAAGTATTGCTGATAACCGTGATACGTGTATGTGAGTGTTTCATTACGTTTGGATTACCAACGAGTATCAAGTTTAACGTACTGTTTATATGCACTATAAAATTAGTACCAAGCTTTCGCCCTCCCCAGACAGTAACGGGTTGCAGAAGAATTAGAGGTTAATACACGACATAACCGGGCCGAAAGCCGATAATCGGCCCGGAAAATTAATAATCACCGCGAGGGCTTTAGCCCGAGGGTGATTATTCATGCCGGGCCGATTATCAACTTCCGGCCAGGCTCTGAAGTGTATTAAAGTCTTTAATACAATTGTTCAATTTAAAAACTCAATGGGAGTAACAACAGCTCACGTTTAGTAAAGTTCATGGAGATCTACAGTCATTTATGATGAAAATCTTGTACATTCATAAAATTGTCAAAGCAATTTCAACGTAAGGTCATTTTAGCTCCAACGTGACGTCATTATGAATCCATCATGACGTCATGTTAACCTGGATAACGTAACGTGCGTCCGTTCATCGGGCCTATTACGATTATGAGATTGCGGACCGGGCCGATAGGCGATAATCAATCACGTGATAGTCATAATCAGCCAAAAATTGGCTCATTTTTGTTACTATGTATAGTAACAAGTGTATTAATCATGTTTATTAGAAATGATTGTGTGTACTACAAATGTAGTTTCAGTTCCTGTTTATATTCTGTAACTCACAGACAATCCATATCCCCTCAGAAACGGGTCCATCGGCTAGCCCCCTCGTAAATCACGTGTCCTCTAAGGTTGTTAAGCTTACTCGGTAAAAGCAAGATCTACGCAGCGAGGAATTTACTGACACAATAAACCATGTATCACAAAGGAAACTATTTTTTTAGAGAATATACGACAGAAATGACGTTAACCATGGCTGGCTCTGTTTTAATAACAACTAAAATCAACGTTTTAAAATTGCTGATTTATTCAGAATTTTCTCGAATAACGACACTCATTCGTTCTAGTACGTAATTATATATATCCAATTTACAAATGTTGCAAATATCACACCATTAATGCCCGCTTCTTGTGAAGAGAATCGAATATGTATGTAAATTATTTGTAATAGAAATTCATTCTGTGTGGTATTGTTGTCAGTTGTCTACTTTGTCCGACCAATCCTACTAAACGTCAAACATTGCGAAAAGTGAAATGAAACATTTCTTTCAGCAAGACCGATGTAGCTGATAAAAAGTTCCAACGAACGTGTATGTTGTAAATCTATATTATAGAATGTATATTATGCATGCTGTTTCTTTTCGATTCATTCTGATAAGATAAGATGGCAGGCCGTTTAGTTCTGTCTTTATTTTTCATTAACGTTGTCCTTTATGTTGTCCTTTTTGTTCTTCTGTCTGTATAAATTTGTATACTTTACCGTCGCCGAGTACATGCATTTGAAAAGTTTACCATATAATTGTAGATGATTTGTGGTGCTTTTGGCTTCATCCTGATTACTTAGTCTTGTCTCTGTACCGGTCCGGTCTGCTATATCCGTCTCCGATGATTTATGGTATTTTAGACTTTTTTACATAATATTATCATATTTCGATAACTCGGCTGGGTTTAGTTATTGCACTATATCATGTTTCACGTGAAGCTCATTTCTTATCAGAACGGCAAAAGCGTATTTAAGGCGTGACCGGCTACTACGCATTAAAATGCGCAAGAAGGTATCGCGTGTAAGAAATTTCACCTAAAAATTGTATCCACTGTCAAGCTAAATTTTGAGTGTGGAACAGAACCAATAATGGCGACTAATAGTTGTCGTTGTATCGTTGTCGTCTAGACATGCTTAAAATCCGATCACATTCGACAACTTCATAAGTTTGCCAAAATGTAGGCCTTCTTGCGTCTCCGACTGCTTAACGGTTAGTATGTTGGAAGAAGTATTGTAGCTTGACCGTAGGTCGGTTATGTAGCGTGGCCAAATGAAGAGTGCCATTGTGCAACATAACAAAACGTCTTTATAGCTCCAACGTGATGTCATTTTGGATCCAACGTGACGTCATGTTTACGTTGATAGCGTAACATGGGCCTGTTCAGCGGGCCAATTATGATTATGAGATTGCAGATAACATTGCTATTTGATTCTTTTCTATTAAGAATAAATCCTCAAAATTAATCCGCATTAATACGGTATAGAATTGTAATCTACTTTCATCTAAAGTGCCTGACTCGCATGTGAAGAAAACGAATATAAAAACAAACCAAATACTTAATAGATGTTTAAAATGAAGTTTGTTTATGTTACACACCGATCTAGCGAATAATAGTACTCAAAAAAGCATGTTGAAAGGAAAGATTACGCTGTGTTTAAAACACACTGGTGTGCGCGATGTTGAAAGTGGTTAAAATCGATTGTACGCAATAAATATTTCTTAAAGCAACCAGTAAGCAATGTTCTATTATATAAATACTTAATTTGGTAAGAAAAGTATACTTTTTTTATTAAACAAATCGCTCCATCTGTGAGACAGGCCCTTTAAATGTTATGCAAATCGAATTAATTTTAATTGTATGATGTCTCAATCGATAATAATACCACTAAACTTGTTTTGATGTTTATTATATTATAATAGAAGTCGTTATGAATGTCTTGACTGAGTACCAAAGTACTAACTATAATTTCAATGGATTATTTTTAGATATTAGAGTTATATTTAATACCATCGATGTTCTATCTAGACGACTGCGAATGTATTCTTTTAGGATACATGTAATTGAATACATTGTGAATGTGTAGGTGATACTGACATCCTGGAAACTCATTATCCATGATTAGGACATGATGCCAATAATGCAATATCAATATACCACTAAGTGCATTACGTGTGGTGGTAATTCACTACGTGTTACTTGTACGTCAAAGATACTGCAATGCACTTGTTATAATATAGATGGACAAAGAACCACTGGTCTTGTAACATGTCCCGTCTGCGTCATTTGATGAGTTCATTATGTAATACAATGTTCCCGAAATCACTGGGTACACCCTCTATTTTTAGAACCGGAAAACCGTTACTCGGAACGGGTGTTTTACAGTTCGGACGAGGTAAATATTCAATTTTCTATCTATCAACTTGTGATCCATAAACCTAACATAGCGCACGGTATGCCTTTATGGTTGCCACGTTCAGGTTGTCAACATTTTCTTTGAAAAGATTCCCCAATTAAACAAAATAGCCGGTACTAATTTTGTATTTGTTACTTGAGACGTGTTTTTAAACGTGTTACTCGGGACGGATCCATCTATAAATCTCTGCTTTCGCGGATGCAGTATGTCTCCAGCCAACGTAATGTTGATATTATATCAAAGTATTGTATTTATGACAAGATGGAGCGGCATTATGGCATATATAGTGTTTCTGGAACACAATCGTATATGTTCTGTGTTATTGTTACTTGGTACGGATGTTTTTAGAGCGTTACTTGGGACGGCCTAATATCGAAATGTATGTTAATCAGCACGTAATTCATATCTGTTGGACACCCTTAACTATTATAACACCCATTGTCTACTTATTGAGTGGCTTCTAGAATATTCCTTACAGATACAAATTTCCAAAAACAACTAAACTAAGACAGATTCTATATTTATCATACACATGGACATAAATCACATATATCTCGGTCATGGAGAGACACTGTTGAGATTCAATCCCGCTACTGAGGTCTCCTAGAACCCGATTGTTTACACCGACAAAGTCACCATCCACAAAGAGATTTAGGAGGTTAAACGTTCCTAAAGGTAAGCATGAAAAATATTGACGATGTTCTCGTTTCTTGAAAATTGAAAATGAATGTGAAAAGTGAAAAAGTACCGATAAGACAGTTTACCTTTTCAGAAGTCCTATCAGTAATTAAAAGTCTTATTTGGAGAAGGAACGGATACTTCTCTTAAAATTTTTTAATTACCTCTACAGGATTAAAAAAAAATTGTATGTGGAAAAATGATCCATATTTCTATAGGTATACATTTTGACATTTAGTGTTTATCCATGTGTGTTATATAACAATAGTACTGTTAATTTTAATCTAGACTAACGGAACGTGTCAATATCATTTTGCAAGTTATGCTTTAACCTGGAATCTGCTTCACAGATTCTACTTGAGAAGACTGTAACTTGCCTGTCAGTTATTGAGGGTCGTTCGTATGTATCACTTACCCAGCAAATAGGCTCGCGATAATTTTATCAGCTTGTTCAATAACTATATATTGTTATTGCGACTTACCCGTTTCCGACCACAATCAGACGTTGTTGGTTAGACATCGGGGTTTTAACGTTGGATTTTAGTTGGATTACGGTCTCCGACGTTGTACCGACGTCGCGTGTTTGCTGGGTATCTACCACGTGCTTTTTGAGACACTTGGCAGTTCCGGATGTAGAAAATTGTTTTAGTTTTGATTGAGCATGGAACAATTGTTAGGTAAACTATATATTTGTTAACCTTGCATACTGAAATAAAAACAATGAAAGACTAATTTGACATGTCTGACATTTCCGTTTTTAATACAGATCGATGTTCCACCAAGAGGACTGTTTGAAGATGTTATGGTACCAGATAGAGATATGCCAGTCAAACCACATGATAAAACACACGACCAAGGTAAACACTGACACATGGTGTCCTTTTGTGAAACGTCTGTTTTTCTGACAAGACATATTGTTATTTAAAAAATAAATGGTATACAAAAGACAGTTGTTATCATAAATCAAAATGTCACATTGAAAACATATCCAGTAACTATTTCAAATTTTGTCATTGGTTTAAAAAAACTTGTAATAATAATCAGCAGACATTTTACCAAGTACATATGTTACGGGTTCTACGCGTTAGCTGTTCACTTGTACATAATGGAAGCTAGACATATTACTGTATTATTTTGATTCTCTATCAGCCTAGATGATGTGCTCCGCAATGTGTTGATCCTATGACATTATGATTATAGAAAATTTCAATTTCAGATTTTGGACTTTCTCAAACTGATTTGAGCGATATTGGGGAACTGATACTTGACTCAACGCTTCCAGACTTTGATGATCTTTCAATGCCTACTTTTAACACCACTCGCCATTTCAAAGCGTATACTATAACTTGTGGCATCTTACTCTAGGGTACATTATTGATATTATTCTCAAAACCAATATAAGCGTTTAAGGTCGGAGGTAGGTCTGGAGAGAACTTGAGAAAACACTTAATTTTAACCTATGTTATTCATCTACGAATAAACACAATTCAATGAATGTTAAAATCAATGTAGTCTAAACATACCTATTATCAAAATAAACCATGCATAATACATAATGTACCTAGTTTCATTAATTTCGAATAACTTGGATGATAGAGGAGTGATTATTTAGATTGGTTATCCAAGGGTGCTGCTATCAAAGGACTGTTGACTGTGTGTTCGAAACTCGTCATTCAGCACGCTACACTCTTTGCTCAGTTATTTCCAGAGAAAATAATGTCTCATTTCCATTACTCTGAATGGGTATGTTTCTTCCAGACTTCGAAGTTGTTGGTGCACGATGAATCAGAAATTGAGAAATCTGCCGCGGACCGTGACGAAAACCTCCAGGAACTCATCAGACTGTCACCAACAGTTCTGGATACTTTGTGACACAAAGGGCTTGATACAGTGATTGTAGACTTTTTTTTAGAGAATTAGAAACGGGAACCTTTCCACTTGATAACATGGCATTTGTGATATGGACTCAAGTTGTAAAATGGTATCGAAACGAAAATTCGAGTGCAATGAGATATAGCAACAGCACGAAATAATTTTGGAAATTAGGATTACAACTTTTTGGATCTAAATTTAGTCGATTTGTGACCGGCTTCAAAAACGAATCGGAAATAATATCAGGAAATGCTAAAAGTGCACAACTTCTTGTATTATAGTATTTAGTCACAGTGCCAAACTTAAAGAGGGTTATCAAATGTTTAACTGGCATGTGCATAAATATATGTCCGGATAACATATTTGTCATAGACAGACACTAATGGGATTAATTATCAACAGTGTCTCTCCATGGCCGAGATATATGTGATTTATGTCCATGTGAATGATAAATATAGAATTTGTCTTAGTTTGGTTGTTTTTGGAAATTTGTATCTGTAAGGAACATTCTAGAAGCCACTCAATAAGTAGACAATGGGTGTTATAATAGTAAAGGGTGTCCAACAGATATGAATGACGTGCTGATTAACATACATTTCGATATTTAGCCGTCCCAAGTAACGCTCTAAAAACATCCGTACCAAGTAACAATAACACAGAACATATACGATTGTGTTCCAGAAACACTATAGATGCCATAATGCCGCCCCATCTTGTCGTAAATACAATAATTTGATATAATATCAACATTACGTTGGCTGGGGACATACTGCATCCGCGAAAGCAGAGATTTATAGATGGATCCGTCCCGAGTAACACGTTTAAAAACATGTCTCAAGTAACAAATACAAAATTGGTACCGGCTATTTTGTTTAATTGGGGAATCTTTTCAAAGAAAATGATGACAACCTGGACGTGGCAACCATAAAGGCATACCGTGCGCTATGTAAGGTTTATGGATCACAAGTTGATAGATAGAAAATTGAATATTTACCTCGGACGAACTGTAAAAGACCCGTTCCGAGTAACGGTTTTTCCAGTTCTAAAAATAGAGGGTGTACCCAGTGGAAATCAATGTCCATTATCATAGGCGCATATTCTCTGAAATGTCATTTGGGAGTTGTTTTTCTAAAGTGATTGTCCAGTTGATATTGATGCACCCTTTGATCCTAAAATGGTGCAAGTGTGCATCTATAGTACACTAAATATGTCGCATTATAATTTTATGAAACATGAACTAAAGCATAGAATGTAAAACTGTTTAGTTTCTATCGCATTTTGAATATTGACTACGTCAAATAAAAGTGATGTGTATAATAGATTGTCGGAGCCCAACGTCAGATGAGTACATTATTTGCGTGACAAAGAAAGTTAAGTGTTCTTTATGAACGTATTTTTGACAGCATTAAAGCAAATATAGCTATTTTCAATAAAATAACATTTTATTTTATGTCCTTGATGCATTATCTTCGTGAATTTGCACAACTAGTCTGTTGTCACGCATCTGTCTATGAGGTTTTGTTACAAATTGGTTTTTCATAGTTTGACGATTGTGTGTGTAGATTGCATGTCCAATCCTACCTTATATTATTTTTATGATATTTCCACCATCACATCATAGTAATATAAAATGTGATGGTACCATGAATTCCACTCACGTTTTATATAAGGCCATACCAAATCGTTTCTTCGTTTAGCGTCCGAGGACGGGTAGGTTTGATCATCTTGTGAAAGAAAAAACGACACAATTTGTAACCTCTTATATCTTCAACATCCATTGAGATATTGCTTTCATACTTGTCATACTCACTCACCATCATGTTCCCAACACATATGCAGCAGTAGGTTTCACACAAACAAGTTATTGTGAATGACAATTCTTGTAAGCTATATTTGTTAGCCATAGGTCTACATGAGGATAGAAGTCATCATGGTCATTATGACTTGGTTTTTTTCGAGTGCTTGGTTTTTTGTCTCAGGGTAGCTAGATATGTTTTCAAACTTACGGCGGTCGCTAAACGTAGAAACGATTTGGTATGGACTCTAAAGTTTTATCACACCAATAGATTATTTCATATAACAACGAATGTTCAAATGAAGAATAACGTATTTCTGAAGAAACAAGTTATTCAGAAGGATTATACCTCTAATTCATTCATTTGATATAAAGGACATTCATATCACGATACAAGTACAGTTATCATTAGTTGAAATAATTCAGATACAAGAATCTTTGATACTTGCAAACATTAAACTCATGTTGGATAAGTTAAAAAAGGTAGGAAGAAATCAGACAGGGAAGGTAGCACACTACTCTATTAAATGTTATTCATATGGAACAATATAATTTTACGTAATGGCAATTTTAGCACATACGAATGCAAGGTAATACTAGTTGACAGAGTAAAGCAATGAAGTGACCGCGACCAAATCAATTGCGCCACCGCAACAACTCTAATGTGACAAAGATTCCACTATAGGGTCGTTATCACATTGGCACACCACTAAATGAATTATTGTCCCCGACACATCATGTTATAAGAATACAGACAAAATACGAACGTGTCAAATCAGTTAATCAAAATAATATGGTATCTTCAAATTACCTTACAAACATTACATGTAGGCTATATAAACTCTAGCTCGACATGAGTCCTTTAAAAAGAGATTATGAAGTTACATTTATGTTATGGTAATCTTTCTGTTATGCATATAGTAAATACTAGCGTTTTTCGCATCAAACGTAAATTACAACTTTTCGCTATTGACATTAAAATAACTATCATAACATTGGTGTCTTTTTCGCTACAGAATGACATGAAATCATACTTATCCCCACACTCTCTAGACCGAGTGATATCCTTACTTACTGAAGGTCTTCTAGACGATATCAAAATACTCCAATATTGCATTTGTATGATGCAAATATGAACATTTCGCAATTTCACGATACTAGAAATTATACGTACAATGCATGCACACGAAATACTTAAATATTGATGGTGCATTTGTTTTGTTTTTGCGCTTGTGAACACCAATAGTTTGACTTGTAATTATTGCGCAAATCCTTTTTTGGTAGTTACAGTGGATACTCTATACTTCATTGAAAACCATATTTAGTTATTTGGTTTGTCATAGTCACTATACACCCAATGAGTACGATTATTAATAAAAAAGTCACTTTTTGGCATTTTTTTAATAGTTTGTGTTTTTTCACTTATGGGAAAACGACATGACAAAAACCACCCTTCCAGTGACGAGTACTACTGATTATCTTCACACAAACGGTACACCAATGTTTCCTTTACTTCTTCTTGGCGATTCGTGGGAGTGTTTGTGACCTTAAAAAAGCCAAAAACAATATCCTCTACAGAATTTACAATTTCTGCTGGAACCACATTTCAAATACCCAAACAACAGTGGTTATATATGATGCCTGACACATTACTTTCACTGTTCAAAGAGATATTTCATTTCAACCTGGTTACAAGCAAGATATCGGACATTAAATACTGTTCAAATATAAGTGGGGCACCTCTCGTATTTTTCACTTACATGACATTTAAAGTCGAATGCTGCTCAACCAGATTGGGTTGCTATATCGCTACGAATACAAATTTTAACTGAATGTCTCAGTTGTAATTTATATAAATATTTCCTAACATTTCATATTTATCTTACGAATACGAAACTTTATTTTGCATAAAATAAAAAACTGGCTTTGTAATCTGTCTGGTCAGATGAGTCGCACATTATTCCACCAGTTAGGCTTCGGACAATCAAAGGTAATACTATTATCACCACATATGATATAACATTTCGAATACACAATCAGACACATATATTGGATGGTGTAAGATAATAGACATTCAACACAATAGTATAACATAGTATAAGTGATATAATCATTTTCAGAAATTAAGAGATACGCATTTTATTAGCAATGTATAGTATATATTTATATACGTTACATTTCATTAACGAAGAATATAAAAAGCTAACCCATGCGCACGAATATGGCAATTTCAACATAATTGAGAACATGTGCGTCGGTACATTATATGCACAAAAAAGTAGGGCAGTATAAAAGTCCATTATTGCCACAACAATATTTTGCTTACTTTGCATGCAGAAATAAATGCACATTTCATATATCGTCCCCAAAGTCCATTATGTGAAAGTTGTTTCTAATGTCTCAACACATTTTATTGGGCGCCACTATTGTACTCGTATTAGAATATTTTTCCATTGAACTTCACTATGTCATCAATATAACATCATGCATCTAGGAAATATAGCATGAAAGCAAGCTTTAATGTCAAGCGATTTCGACATCGCATAAAGCTATTCATGAACACGCTAACATATTGTACAGTTTGATGTTTAGATTAAAATGTCTTACAAATACTGAATTAAACCATTGAAATATCGTATATGTTGGTATATAATCCCCCACAGTCATGTTCTGTTCTTCAACAACACGACACCGCATGTCTGCAGTCATGTTCTGTTCTTCAACAACACGACACCGCATGTCTGCAGTCATTATAATACTTCAACAACCAATTATAATGTTTCGCTAAATTAAACAAGACGTTCGGTATCAGACAAAAAGTGAGAACAGTGACTGTCGTAAACTCCCAATTTCACATTCATGCGTTCTTTAATAAAAAGTCTGATTGTTATAGAGAGAATGTTGTTGAATGAATAAAAGACCGTAATTCCTTTAAAACATATCAGCCGTAGCTTCTCAAAATGTCTTACCAGGTGTAAGCACGCATAAACATTGACTAATAGACTTGACAGTAGATTGTGATATTAGAAATAACAAAATGTTAGCCTTATAAAATATTATTTACAATCAGTGTATCAAAACCAACTGATCTAACATGTCCCGAATAAGTAGTTTATTTAGATACCAAATGAACAATTGGTAAGACCAGTTCATTTTGATACACTGGTTGTAAACGTATATGTGACATAACTGTCCTGCCTTAAAACACATCATATATCACGTCAGTGCTGAATGTTGCGTCTAGGAGCATGACCCATGGGAAATGATACAAGCTCCAAGGTTTCTAAATGGCTAAAACAATGTCCTAATTAGTTAATGTTCTGCTTGTGGACATGTTTGAACCCGACAAATTCTCACTGACCGCGTTCATTATATCGCTGATTGGACAAGTAGTGTCAATAGTTCCACCTTTACCGCTGTTATACAGTATGATAGAAATGAATAATTTGATTATCGGTGATTATTACCTTACCAATTTTAAGTGTAACAAGTCCGTGCGACATCAATTGGAGATTTTAGGTGAATATCTACTTATATAATTGTGTATTAAGGAAGTGCTTTATTGTAATTTTAGCACATACGAATACAAGGTTATACCAGTTGACCAACTACGACCTAGAACCGATTGTGCTACCGAAACAACACCCAATTGTGTTGCTGATTTCACCAAAAATGTCGTTATCACACCGAACCCGCCTTCAAGGAATTATTTTAACCGCCACGTCATGTTATAAGAATACAGACAAGATATCACTGTTTCGTTTCAAATGCCAAGACATCTGCAATTATTACTATCAGGTTTCAGGTAACATCAGTTTATTTTTAAAAGAGTAGAACTTATAAATCTAGCTCAGTATGAGTCCCTTCAAATTGAGATTACAAAGTGACATTTATCTTACGGCAATGTTTTTGTAATACATACAGTTGATTAATGCGTTGTTCACTTTAAACGTAAATTTCAAAAAAATGTCAATTGACATTAAAATCACAGTCATAACATTGAAGTACTTTATTTCGCTTAAGTTATGACATGCAATCCTACTTATTCCAGCACTCTTTCAACACAGTGATATCCTTATTGAAGGTCGTCTAGATAATATCAGAATATTTCAATATTACATCGAGCCATTTACACTAGTATAATACAAATATAAACCTTGAGCAATTAAATAATGAAATAATACAATGGATGCACACGAAATACTTATATATTGATGGTGGAGCACTTTGTTTTTGACATTTCCTCTTTTACTTATTCATTCATGTTTATTTCCAGTATAGCAAATTTTCGAAAATGTACGTTCAACTTTAATTTCTCAATTGAATAATTACAATTAACAGAAAATATAATCTGACATAAATTGACAAGCACATGCGAAAAAGGTAAATAACTATGTCTCGAACCTTTGGTGAGTGGTATATTTTGCTTTGCACATGTCGGTCGGTCTGTTGGTTGGTCCGTACACGAAAAGGTTTCCGTTCAATAATTCAAGAACACTTGTCCTAGTTTGGATATTTAAACGTTATCTGGAAGTTGGCCAGCAATAACAGATTTCCCCATTACTTTGATGACAGAAGAACAAAAGTCAAGAGCAATATGTAATTTACGTGTTCCGACTACAGAGGGCTTAGCTGTTTCACTTTCCTTTCATTTCAAATACTACACGTTTTTATTGTTTCAAAGACAAAATTGTCAAAAGATACCACGAACTTACGTACAGTGGTCACGAAACGTTTGTTTTGGGAAAACTACGAACCTTCTGACAATAACAACACCCTGACTATAATAACTGAAGAATTATTCCGTTAAGGAGAAAGTCCAAGTAACTGTCCATTCTTGAGAAATAATGGAGACGAGGCCCCGAAGGGGCCGAGTATTCATTATTTCTCAGGAATTGACAGATACACGGATTTTCTCTGACTAAAAATACACCATTACTGTCAAATGTAAATTAGATTTTCTGTAAAGATGCTGTAAATATCAAAATCGAAAGAAAAATACATTTTTCCAAAAAAAAAAAACCCTGATGTACCTCTTATAAATAAAAGATTAAAATATGAACATGTCTGAGCGAGAAGATCATGCTTTTTTCATGAAACCAGTGCATTAATACAATAACTCTCCATTACTTTAATAATGGTGTGTAGTCCAAGCAAATGTGTTACACGATCATGCAATGGTCATTTACCCAATGTCACTTGATGTTGTAACACGATGGATATTATAAAGACTGTTATTGTTTCAGTCAGAGGATATATTTCCGGGCATAAACTCGACATGGATATTTATAATTGATATGCAACTTGATGGACATAACTACAATGTTTTTAACGTGTTTTTATTAAGCATAGAGCTGTATTTGCACAGTCATTTAAATGAAAGTATTAATTAATGGTATAATATATACTTGTTAGGGCAGTGTCTATCAAATCGATATTGGCTGCCACGCCGACAAGAGAGAAATAGTCTCCCCAGTGAGACTCGAATGTTTCATTAGGTAGCCCAATGACCAGGGAAGTTTATGTCAAATGGTGATTGAGCAGCCGAACGGCTGAAAACAGCCCTCGTAATTTGGTAGCTTAACTTTTTTCTTACGCTCCAAAATTTAATTTGCCTGTTCTTTAATTCAAATTGAGGAGTCCAATCGGCACATGTCTTCCTGGATTATGGGCCTTGTATGACCAAAACAATTAAGAATTAGTTTGTACGTATTATTATATTCAAACAATTTTCATCTGATCATCTCAAAACCTAGTTGCAATGTTTATGGACATTCTAATGTAGGCTAAGGCCGATTATTTCATTGTCAGTATCATGCTGAAGATCGGGTTTCATGATTTTATTGATAATTTTGGCCCTTATGAATTTATAAAAAACTGTAATTGAAACTTATTTAATGGTCATGGACACGCAAAAGTACAATTGCAAAATAACGTTAATTAATATCACACTAGCATCATCTTGATTGCTTTGTTCCTTACGCGCGTACCACCTTCATGGCTGAAATTATGTCATGTTTATTGTTATTTAGTAACAGCGGGTTGATTTCATTTTCTAGTTTCGTTGTGGATTGAGCGTTGTTATCTGTGTTCAGCTCTTTCAGTTGAGTGCTACCTTTCCTGCGATTTGTGTTGCCCATTTTGTGAACACATATATTTTGTAATGCACCAGTCAGTTACATCCACGGCCCAAACCTCTGGGTATGGCTGCGGTTTTTCTACCTTCCAGCTTTTCACGCACTGCCAGGGAAATTTTGGGATTTTTTTCGCCGAATCAATACCGTTGGGACAATATTTTTAAAATTGTCAGCTACCCCCGCATGGGCCGTGGAAGGGCGGGGTTTTAAAAACTCAAAAGTAAACTTCCCGGCCCATCCCAGGGGATGGGGGCAATGAATGCAACTAACTGGTGCATAATTTGGACATTATTTACAATAATTCTCAAATCCCCGTTAACACATTTAATAAAACTATCTCTCCATTTTTTGTTAACACTGCATCATTATGTTTGTTATGTTTTGCAGGCATGAAGAGTTTCCTTAACAATAACTCTCCATTATTTTGTATACACATTGCATTAAATGTGTATACAAACTAATGTATAGTTATTGTTAAGACAATTCTCCATTCCTGAAAAATGATGGATAGTTTATGAATAAGTTAATCCCTTGGGTGTATTTTAATTAATTGTAGACAAGATATTAATCTCAAGTGTTCCCTTTTGTGATGTGAATTTACTTGCATCGACAATGACAAATAACCAAATAAATATATATTTTTCGATTAAAAGGCACTGGTACATTTTGTATAATGGATAGGTATATCGTTACGAAAAATTATATTGACGAAATGTTCAGTTGTAGTAAAAATCAGCCTTTCTTTACATTTCAGTCATATTCTTGCCTATACATTTTTATAAACATATTAATCGAATCAGTGCTCCGATAATTAACAGACATTTACAAAAGTGCCAACATAATTGAGAACGTGAACGTCGGTATATACAATGACTTTCCAACAATAATACTGGATTTGTAGCGCTCAACGATACAAACAGCCATTGTGTTGTTCTGTATATCTTGATACATAACATAAACAGCATGTTGTTGTGAGAACATCTTATTTGATTCAGTATCCAAGTAAATTATAAACATAGACCTTTACCTCTCAGATACATAAGTGAGGATTGTGGGTATATAGACATATTGTATCAGAAGATATAATGGGTTGTCACTGATAGTGCTTATTCGTTGTCAATCATACAGTGCTCGATGTCAAATCCAATTTATGATAAGACAAATGTGTCATCAGATATCAGAATCTATTCAGACGGAACGTTATTTGTTACGTGGTAACGGTCTGAGAGAATATAGCATACCGTACCACCCAACGAGATCAGCATTCGGTTATTCGTACTGCGTGTTATTCTCTTATTATTTTAAGTATGTTCATCTAAAGAAATGTACGTACTCTATCCAGTCAATTGGCATAATGTATGACTAACCTATTTTGAAACATCGACGAGTTATACGTTCCTCCATATTTATCAAAATTAGAGTGTAATAACTATCGTATTTGTTTATCTAAAACTATTAAACCTTGTCTTAAATTCGTTGATAGCTTTTTATTAGATTTGGATTCCAACTGTTTAATGTGCCTTTGGCCATCCTGCATGTTTGCGGCGGGGACTTGGACTTTTAATCATTTATTTGGCTTATGTGTGGGCATTGCTCGGTGTAGTGGTGATGCGGTATTACATATATATTTGCACGACTGTGTAAGTTGAGTGTTGCCTTCTCTGTCCGATTCCCTCATACGTTTTTCCAATGGTTATTGTTGATGTTAAAGAAATGCATAAACATGGATATTGCCGCGGTCATTCGCAAATGGATGTGCAGACGTTAAGCCTGTGGTATGGTCATAATTGTGCAAGAATTAAGAATGTTTAATTTCCTATTAAATGGCCCAGAGTAGCCAACTTGGCTTTTTCGTAGTTCATTAATGATAATGTTCACGCAATGTTCGGACCTGAAGCCAGACTCTTATAATATTATATCATTTCATGTGTGTACAATGAAGATAAAAAGCATTTTATACATGTTATATTGTGAAAGACAGAATATTAAATTTACTCGTACCACACGAAGCATATTGCTATGATATCAGAGTTATATAGTAGACGGATCAATGCTTGGTTTCGACTATCTGTCGATGGACTCTAAAACTAGTTAGCTAGAATATGATTTATATGTTCTCGTCGTCATATCTTGTCCAATTTAGCGTAGCGAATATATAGATGAGGTGCTTTTTATTCGATTGGGATTGGTAAGCACTTGTATTGGGCTATAGAATATACCGCGGTAAAGGGTATTACAATGACTAGATTTGTTTCAATAGAATTATTAGACAGCGATTGTAAAATGGCTGATTTATTCAGGATTGCCAGAAATAAACGACGATTATTTGCGTTAGCATGTACTAATATGTTTCCAATTCAGAAATGATGCAAATTTCACCAATATTGATGTCTGTTTATTGCGGAGATAATCAAATATGTATGTAAATTATAGGCGATAACAATGTATTGTATGTGGTACTGTAGTGACCGGTATATTTTGTCCGACCGATCCTACAAAATACCAATCTTTGCGATTCTTTGAGCGAAGAAGAGCGAAGAAGAGCGAAGAAGAGCGAAGAAGAGCGAAGAAGAGCGAAGTACCATTCTTAGTGTGTGTCATTTTGTCTGATCAAACACCTTTTTTCCCAACTATATCCTTTTAAAAAATGCATTTATGCCAAATTGCAGCTACATTGGTCAATGTTTACACCTTTCCTTACATGATCGAACTTTTTACCGAAAAATGTTTTAGGTCATCAATTGGATTGACCTTCTCCGTAGGTACAAATATATTTTTACCGTTATAACCCTTGTGACGCTTGAATATTCATTATTTGCGTGACAATGAATGTTAAGTGTTCTCTATGAATGTAATTATTGACAGCAATAAAACAAATATAGCTATTTTGAATAAAATAACATTTTCATTTGTGTCCTAGATGTAGTATTACGCTGATATTTGTCATTTAGTTTCCACAATTAGTCAGTTGTCACGCATTCCTCGGAAAGGTTTGTGTTAAACATTGGTTGTTCATATTTTGAAGATCGTGTGTGTGGATTGCGTGTTGAACCCTATCTTATGTTAACTTATGTTGTCTATGTTCCCGGTTCAGATAGTTTAAACGTGATAAATCACATCGTACATCGTAGTAATATAAAATGTAATGGTAACATGAAGCCCGTTCATGTGTTGTGTAACGTTTTTCACACCTATAGCATACTTGATATTATAATGAATGTTCACATGAGAAATAACGTATTTCCGAAGAATCAACAACTGTTTAGAAGAATTATACCATAAATTCATTCATTTGGTATAAAGGACATTCACATCACGATACAAGTACAGTTATCATTAGTTGAAATGCTTTAGATACAAGAGGCTTGAATAATTGTAAACATTAAGATAACGTTTGATGAGTTCAAACAAGTAATGAGGAAATCAGACAGGGAAGGTATCACACAGCCTAAACAGCTGAGCACTGAAATCAGAAACACCACAACACACCTACACTGAGTAATGCCCACACTTTAGCAAAAGAAAAAAATTAAAAGTTCAAGTCCCCGCCGAAAAAATGCAGGATGATACATGTCATTTTAAACCCGCATCCGTCCTCTTGATCGCGTCTTTAGATATTGTTAATTAGGGACAGAATATATAATTGTACGTACAACATATATATAAAGTTAATGTGTATGATGTAGTGCACCGTTATTTTAAGAATGAATTTGAGCAGAGTATATACAGACATTAAACAGGCGAGGTCGGAACTGGTAGAGAATGTTTTAATGTCAAAGGTTTGATGAATCATGGTATACTCTTGTATCACATATATGTTTGCGCCAAACTTTGTCTATGTTACATACCAAATCGATCATGTGAATAACATAACTCACTTACAACAAAATATAAAATACCCAGTATGCGATAGTGGTTTAAATTGATTACTTGCCGGAACTCTTCCATAAAGTCACATTCTACAACTTTATATCATATAAATACTTGAACAGATATGAAAATTACGCCATACAAGGAAGTTAGCTCCATCTGATATGTGAGGTAACACCTTTAAGCTAACACGGAAGTTTCGCTTAACGATACACGTTAGAATTATGTGTAACTAGTATTATTGTAAGAACTATCCAGTAACGTATTTTATTCTAATTGCATTGCCGGAAATTAAAAAAAACGATTCTTTCCCACTTATCACATTAATTCTTTGAGATGTAATTCTGTAACAGCATGTATTACTTGTGCCTTCTGTTAGATAAAAAGACCAAAGCATTAAACGATCAACCGTTCCGATTAAATTTCATTTTACGCTGTGAAACATCCAATTGCCTTTCTTGCATGAAAATAACAACTTTATTGTTTTTCGTTATTACTTTACATCGGTCATTAATAACTCCACATGAACATATTCACATAAAGTCTTTCTACTGATAATAATTTACTAATTAATTTAACAATGATTCGAAGGACATTAAAACTGACGGAAGTAACTCGTCACTAACAGTATACTGTAATTCTAGCCATCTAATCAAAAGACAGGTAACATTTTCACATATGGTTTGTTTGTGTATGTTACGAACACGTTGCTGTGGGTTTATTTGTTTTCATGCACAATGTTTTTACCAAACGATGTCCAAAATAGATTCATTAACATCATGTTATCAAGTATATAAGTATAGACTGTTCGACATTATTCAAATATCACGTACCACACTACATAATAAAGTACCTTAACAGCTATTCTAGCTATGGGTATATTAAGGAATAATATTATAGTAGCATGTCTAACACCAGATTGTAAATGCTATTTTATCCCATCAACTTTACATGTCTCACAGACATGCCAATATAATTTGTGTCAATCTTTCATGACCTGGCAACGTGATAGATGTTTGTTGCGTGCATTATGACATCAAATGAATAAACAAATACGTAACTCGTATATGCATGCAATACCAATGTTTGTACGGGAAGTTGCAGAAAATTGAACCCCAAAGTGATACAGCGGTGGTTTGTTACACATTTCCTAGACTGTTCTAAAACATGTAGTCATAATAACAATTTTATACTTTAAAAAGGCCGAAACTGGAACAAAAGGTTAATCAGATTGAACAGTTCTCTATTTGATGACTGTATTAGACGCCCGGACTTCACCTTTTATTATAACATGTTTGAACTTATTAGGTATGTTAATATGGTTAGTCATATAAGAAGCATAATACAAAGGAACCTTAATACACTACACTACATTACCAGAACAGTCGAAATGTGAGATGAAACACAATTTGTAAATCAGTAAGGCGAATATAACTAACAGTCTGAGTGATCTCCGAATGGGATTGGCAGAGACTGATTGTATGACTGTCAATAATGAACATTGGGATACCTAATATGATCTGGGAATAATCAGTAGACATACATACTATTGTCTTTAAGTTGCCATTTCCTTGTCTGATATATGAGTCGTTATCTGCAAATTTTGATATCTTAACACAAAATGAGTCTGATATTGCAACATATTTGGTAATTGAGACCGACAAATATCAAAATTCACATAAATCACGGTGTTGGAGTGTAATAAAGCCCATTACATAAAAAAGATATAACACTACTCAATAATATAATAACTATGCAAATTAGGCGGCTAATCACTATTTTTATGTATTCAAAAAAATGGATTTTATCGTTAGCGGTACGGGTGAAATCAAAGGACAAGGCAAATCTTAAGATCTCAACGAGAATTTTAAAAGGCACTTCAATTCAAATATAATGAATAAACACAAACCTACATTTACTTATTGAACATAGCATACGCTAACACTTCCTGCACAATGTTAATGCCTTTTGAGTTTCAAAATTGCATCTGTTTAAAATTCATCAATCTCATTCCGTTAATTCGAAATAGTGATCACGGCAAAACTTAACATAACGTCACAATGTATGTGACGTTTCCCGTTTTTAGTAAGAGTATGTTCCCCTTACCAAACTCATTTCAAGACTGGATAGGGCCTACTAAAAAGGTCCGTGACGTTATTACCGTTCTAATATACTCGGCTAGGCTCGTTTTAGTTTCCAACATTGCATTAAATGTAATTGAAACACAATCACTGAGTTGCACTATGTTTAGATGCTGACTTATTGTTAACCGCATTACTCACCCAAATCTTATTCTCTCATAAGGGGAAGCGGTTCTACTATTTTTAGTTGTCTGCATTGAAATGGCTTATTTCGTTTAAGTAGAGAAAAAAATCTTACATTCGTGTCTTTCCATATTAAATTTATTAACCCCGTCGGATAAAAGTGATAGAATACGAGACTCGTTTAATTAATTCAATATGAAAAGTCACTCATGTAAGATCCTCTATGTACAACGCTAAATTTCAAAATATGTCAGCTACGAGTTCTTCTTTGTATAAAAAAATAATGATATTTTTATAGTAAAGCAGTACATCTAGTTAGACATACCGAAAGGAAAATACGTTTATTGTAAGTTGTTTCAGACATTATTAAACATTTAACATTAATTTAACGTTAAAAATTCATTATTGTCACAACAATGTGTTGCTAACTACTTAGAAGTTTGAAATAAATACACATTTCATGCAATCATCTCCAACGTTCATTACATGAAAGTTGTTTCGTGTGTTTCAACACTTCACATCTTATTGGGCGCCACCATTACATTAGAATAAGATAAAAAAAATAGTAATCTTCCAAATGTTAATACGAGCGTAATACCACACGAAACAGTATGCGTTTATAACATGAAAGCCAGCTTTGTGTCATGCATTTTCGACATTGCAAACAGCTATTCATGAAAACGCTTAACCATAGTTCAATTTGATGTTTCTATTAAAATGTTTTACAAATACTGAACTAAACAAGGGAAATATTTATGATTCGGAAAACAAATCCCCTGCATTCATGTTCTTTCCTTCAAAAAACACGATACCGCATGTTTGCAGTCATTATTATACTTAAACAACAAAGTGTTATGTTTCGCTGACTTAAACATGACGTTCCGCATTATACAAAGAGCTATGACAATATTAAATTTCCCTATTCATTTTCATACATTGTATAATAAACATTATATAGCTCTGTTTGGCGTGGAGTAAGATTGGTATGAAGAGGACCAGGAGTGAATGAGAGACCGTGCGGACAAGGGAGAAGATATGGTAAATATGACTTTTAAGCCGTGTTAGCATGAATATAGCAGACATAAATATGTCAACTCCTTGCAATTCTATAAGACCAATTTGAGCACTCAGTAGTACAGTTTTATGTATACCTCTATGTGTGTCTTAGTGACTATTAACAACGTTCCACTTTCGACTGTAAGCACACATACATGACTATGTGTACAGTTATGCATCAATCACATAATTTTCATGGAATAGTTATTAGCAAAACGTGAAGGTTAAGCAATTATTATTTGGGTATGTTGGTATATTTGTTATAAACGCCTTCGTAATTTGAACACATCAAGTATATTATTGTCTGTGATCAGCCTGCTAAAGTTCTTTTATTTTTAAGAAGTTAGAATGTGACACAATCGCCTTATCGCAGTGTATCAAATGCAAACGGTGGAACATTGTACTACAATAGATACTAAAACTTATTATACTATTAATTGTGCCTTAATACTGACCCAATATGTGTCTGTCTCTTTGAATAAGTGGTTTTCAATAATTATGTCTTTTTTCATTTAATATGATACCCCTTTTTTGCTGTGAATTAGTCTATATATTACATTACTTGTATACCTGTGGTGATTCTCCAATTAAAATACTTAGTACAGTATGTCTTTTCTACATTTATATACATAAAACATTACCGTCCGTCCTTTAAGCACATACGTGGGGTTATCCAAAAGTTCGTGGACTTTTGCTCTTAAAAATTTTATTTTAAGTCAGATCAGTATGAAAATTACCACGCAGTGACATTAATATATTACAAACAATATTCTCAAAATAATTTTATAAAGTACCCTTTGTATCAAGAGTAACAGATTGCCATAGTAACACAAAAATGGGTAAGCGGCGCACTGCAGATTTTTTTCAGTAAATTGTGTTACGTTATTGCCGTATGTTACAGTGTCTCTTCATTTAAAAACACAAAAAATGCCTCATCATATTGAGTAATGTCATACCGATATTTTAGTATAATTTAAAGGTTATATCTTATATATTCGTCATTTTATGAATATGAGGGAAAATGTTGTCATATCAAATTCGACGTAAAATGTGACGTCACAAGATATCATTTGCAGTCGCAAAGTAATTCAATTATATATACAGCAAGGGAAACCCGCAAGGAAGACAATAATTGTTTGGCAAATTGAATATGAACACTTCTGCATTGTATTCAATGGTTTTTAAATGGCATAAATTATTAACAGAAAGTCAGGGTGGTGTGACAGACGATGCGTGTTAAAAGGTACAAAACCGACGTTTAACGAATGAGCGTTACGTTGGTTAGAATCGACCAGCCTAGGTATTAGAGAAACAAATCCAATTGTAGAGATAGAAACTACATAATTCAGAACACATCGACAGAACGAGTATGTTTGCATATTATAAGACTATAGCTTATTACGAGAAATGAAGAACAACTGATTTACAGCGTTTAAGAGCTTCATGAAATGATTTAGTCGAGAGGGTGACGTCGTACGTCATTTCTGAGCGTGCGCCGGGTATGCCTACCACGCATGTTGAGAAATGCTATATTGATGTTATTTTTAATCAAATCCGTATGACATTTGGTATACCTGTACAATATAAATCAATTATACAGGGACCATAAATTCGTAGCTTTAAGTCAAATGGTTTTTGAATAAGAGTAAAAGTCCACGAACTTTTGGATAACCCCACGTACTATATCAAATTCGTGCGAAATGTCGCGCTGGGGGCATAGCTCATGAAGTTTCCAAATAGTTGTTAAGAATGGCCCAATTGGTTAATTTATGACCAATACATACATACTCACTGACAGTGTATATCGTATCTCTGGTCTGATTGTGCCATCGGTGGCAATATTTTCGCCATTATTGCCGTTCTACATGGTTCTATCCGATAATAATGAACAATCTGATAATCATTTACCAATTTATTGTGTTATATGTCAATGATGTTACCTCATATGTTATGTGAACTATTGCTTATAATGTGTTGTTAATAAGACCGTGTTCGCTTGACAATTATTTAGGTAATACTAGTCGATAATATTGAAGAAGGTATTCCTTTGGAAAGCAAACAGTTCTAGAGATTAAAGAACATTTAAAACAGTTTGCCAATAATTCCTTTTCTAACTCACACAGTTAAATCCGATAAAGTAGGCAAAATTCAAATCTGCAATCGGATCAACAGTCTGTTTGCATAAGGTCAAACAACAAGAGGTAGGCATAAATCCTTACGTTTTAGAACGTGTAAGTGACTTCCGAATAAGACCACTTGGTCGCTACAAACAAACTGAGCACCTATTCAATCGTCAATCACCAATCATTCTACCTGCTAACGATGCATTAATCGAACATTTCCGTTACATCAACTTTCCGAAATGGAGCATTCAATTGTAATTTCCCACATAGTTGGTGATACCATTTACACCAAAAATGTACAGGAAATGTCATCTGACAGGTGAATGATTGGTACAGTTCCAGAAACAAATACGTATACTTGTGTGCAATTTGCATGCACTTCGCAAACCTAGCCACTACTGACATATTGCTTTGTGTTGATATTATTAAATCGGACTGTAATGGTGTATGAGTGGCAGAATGTTATGTTGAATTGGATCTGTCGTAAACCTTTATCCGGTTCAATGTCTGCGGGAGAAATATTCTGTAGAACTTTTGTACAATGTCATTACTTCAGTTATAGTCAAAACACATTGTCAAACATACGGTAGACAGAAATATGAAAGCCATCTGTTATTTCTAAAAACTATATTATTCGATATACATAAAAGCAGCACATTTTACAATTGTGGTTGACATATCTATTTTGATTGCGACAGCATATGAGTTGCAGTGGATATGATATGAAGCTTTATCTGGTAAGTGTCTGCAAGGGAAATATTAGGTAGAACGTTAACTGTATACTGTGTTTTTTTCTTTTAGCATAGACAAGAACCTTTGTCAAAGTTATTCCAGTTATATGGAATGAACCAATATTTTACACACTTTGAGGAGGACTGCTCAATGTTATTTGTACCAAACAATTCATAAAATATATCTTGCATTTCCATACAAATATACATACAATCGTATTATAAAGGGTAAGGCGAAACGCAGTTGTCCGCTGCAGAATCGTTAAATTAAGAGACTCAGCAATTAAAACACAAGCGTTCAATTGATTTGACTTATGTCTTCGAGTGTTATTTCTTTATATTATCAGTCGAATATTTACAGTCATGATATATACAGTCAGATCGTACTTCTAAAGGTCAGTGACAGTGTAAGCATTGTCGATATTTGCTTATTTTAAAGTCCGAACGTACGGCCGTCATTTAAACAGTGCCATATTTTACCATTTTGCGGAACCAACCATTTTAGTTCCAACGCGGACCGATCATTCCGGCAACTTTCCAAATTTAAAATGTCAAATGCATTGTAAGAAATGTGTAACTTAATTATTACTGATATCGTATCCGCGAGATGAACCTGGCTAAACAACAAACTATACCATAACGTGACCGTAACATAATGGATGGCAATTAATTTCTCAATGCCGCACATTGTATTGCTTATTACCGATTGTCAATGGAACGACAGTCAATATTCCGTTATCTTTGCATGCATCTTATCAAGTAATTCTGTTATTCTTGCATCCGGTGTATACGGATCAATGTGATTTCTGGCATCAATTAAATAAATTTACATGCGTGTTTATCATACAAATCAGACATTATACCCATGTAACGCCTGCTGTTGCCGTGTTAGACAAATACTTATTACACGCGTCATTTATCTCTGCTCATACTGCTCCAATCAGCCATAACAATGAAACTACAGGATTTAACAGAAAACTGAAAATGAAGTGACAAATGCTATGATGTCACTTATCAATGCAGTGTAAACTAATCCAACCTTGATGCACTTAATTACAAGAGCGAACGAAAGATCATGAGAAACAAAATTACAAACTTATTAAGGTTAAGACTAATTGTCCAGGAGGTCTCCAAATGGGATTAGCGTAGATATATTGCATGGCTATTAATAATGACAATAAGGGTATCTAATATGATCTGGGAATATCCAGCACACTTATACAGTCTTGCGTGTTAGTTGACTTAAATTGTCTTATCTGTTATATTAGTCCGTATCTCCAAATTTTGGTTTCTCAGAGCAAAAATGTCTTGGATATTCAGGAACAACGATAGCGTTGGTTGTTTCAAATATCTTGCATTAAGTAGGGCAGCATTAAAACCCATCATTGCCACAAAAGTACATTGATTCATTGTTTTGTAACTACACTTTTATGTAGTAGTCAGAAATAGAAGTATTCCTGTTTATTGAAATTCGCCACGATTACAACAAAGTACATTGCACGAATTACACATTGAAAGCCATCTTTGATGTCATGCCACTTCGACATCGCAAAAAGCAATTGATGAACAAGCTAACATATTGTACAATTCGATATTTAGATCTGAATGTCAATTTCTATTCAAGCAGGGAAATGTGGTATGTTCTAATACAATGATGCATCGGTTTTCAAAAGTTGTCCTTCAAATAACCAGGAACATGCATGTTTGCAGTCATTATTATACTTCAACAACCAATTGCAATGTTTTGATGATTGTAACAGGACGCGTGGTATACAAGCCGAAGAGTTTTATGGTAAGGGGTCGGTACAAGAGATGAAATGGCTTAGACGTTTAGCAAAAATGACACGAAGTAGTTGGTTAATTTTGAAATATAACTTTATGGCAATAAGAGAAATAATGTCTTACTGATGGCATAAATAAATGGTGATGTGTAATATTCACTTTAAGAATTAACCCACAATGTTAAGAAATTACATCATTGGGACATTAAGTGTAAAAAAGCAGTTTTTGTTGAATTTGGAATACAGCAAGTGAAGTATTTGAAATGGTTATCAATATAGGATGAATACGTTAAACTCACTTAACACGTGTGTAACGTGTGATGAACGCAACCACTCGGGTCAGGTGGAACTTATGTGACGTCTGATCATTACAACAAATATTCCTAAAACTAATTATAGCCTTATAAATACTTTCCGCAATCAAAACTCGCAGTGTATCAAAGCCAAACGCTGGAGTATGTCTCGTATAAATAATGTATCTATCTACAGGGATACAAAACCTTGTAATAGATGTCTTAGCAATGCCCCAATACGGATTACAGCTTAGTAACCAAGTCTCTAAGAATAAGTATCGTTCGACTTTTTTCAATAATTATTCCATTACCGCTGTGTCAATGATGGGAATTAGTGAAGATATAAGAGCGTAGCTGTGATGCTCGGTTTTAATCATGTGTCGAGCTGTATCCCTTTCCAAAATTATCATATATAAAGTGTTACTGTCCGTCCTTAAAGCACATAATCTATCACAGCCGGGCTAATTGTGACGTCCAGGAGCGAAGCTCACCAGAAACCATACAATCGTAGGTTTCGAAATGGTTGTTCGCAATGTCCCAATTTGTTAATTGGTCTCCCAATGGACCTTTATAATCGAGACAGATAATGACCGACCATGTCCCTTATATCTCTGATCGGGCAATTCGTGTCAATAATTTCACAATTACCGCCGTTCCAAATATGATAATAATGAATTATTGTCTTGATTATCGTTTACCAACTTATTGTGTTATATGTCTATAGTGTGACATTATTATGTGAATGAATGATTACTTATTATTTGTTGTGAATAGGAAAGTACTCAGTCGTCAATCTGGTGCCACACAATTCGTATACACAGCATGGAACGTATTCGAGGTAGGTCCGTGATAGATAAATACAAATTCTGCTGTTTACCAGCATGATGTCGTCAATTGGTTGCTGACATACGCAGGTAACTGTATCAATGATTGCGAAAAAATGTTCTTGTAAAATGTATGTTTATTTATAGATGAATATATAATTTACCAAAACAAAAAAATCCGTTTAGTCTGTATCATTGATACAGTTATCTGTGCTTTTATGTCAAAATTATAGTGGAATTATTCAGGCAGTATTCGTCAATTTGACCCAGGCAAATTTTAGCTAGGTTTGGTGTCACTTCGCATTTCATTATTTTTTCCTGCATCTGAATCACCCACGCTATTTGTACCATATCATATCAGTATGGTTGTAATGTCAAAGAAATTGATGTAAATCAATCGAGACTTCTTCAAAACGTCGTGCGACGTATAGACCTTGATTTTTTGGCGCATAGACGTCATTGACGTGACGCCATCATTTATACATAAATTTGGTTTGGACTTTTATATCTTGATATTATATTATGGTCAAGGGAACATTTTAAACATCGTTGAATAATTAAAGATAATTTTTGAGCGAAAAATTAAGACGTTAAATGACCATTTGTTTTATTAATAACTATTCACTGCGAGATTCAAACACACAAAATTAAATCGATTAGGGCTGACCTAATTTTGAATGGGCTAAAACCTCGCAAGTACATGATACTTGTATGGCGATTAACATCGGCCCGCTAACATTCGTAAGAATTGAAAACACCTCTGCCGGTGCCTCGGTTGCTTCAGTAGTTATACGAGATAAACTCGTTTTTTTATTCCAATCGTCAGTTGCAGCTATCAAATACATGGCATTCACACTCTGATTGTGGCATAACCGTTCCATGACATTGATAATAATTATGAGTAATGAGCTTCACGGGAAATATACTATTCTGCAATAACTGCATCCGGTCGATGTATCGAAATATGACGATGTCTTGTAAACTGGTAACTGTATCATTGATGGAACACTATTGTTTTTGTAAAATGTTTATTTTTCTAAAAAGGTATATTTGTTCTAAAGTAAAATATAAATTTGACAAAAACAATTTTTTTGGTTTGTTTTGTTATCAATGATACAATTACCTATGATCCTGTCTATTGGTCTAATAAACAATAAGACAATAGCAGAACACGATAGAAACATTGATAAACTCAAGACAAAATGAGAAAACACATCATCTTGGATAATCATATTGAATCAAAGGGAACCAGAACCCATGCTATAAATTATAGAGTACAGTACAATGTACATTTTATACGAGGGGTGTGTCATAAATAATGCAACTGCCCCGCATATGCGCGCTGTGTGCTGTATTAGATAGAATTGTTCATTGAATTCGAGAAAGCTATTCTTCATTGACATTTTCGCATAAAAACATCAAAATACGTTGATGTATAAAGCCTTAGACAGCCTCTATTTAGGGTCCACTCGCACCCACTGTGCAAAATTCAGCAATGCAGAGTTAGACAAATCATGACGTTGTCCAGATTCGAAAGACCTTTAAGTGATGTCTGCATCGTACGATTTTATGGAACTGGTCATATGTCTTGAGTAGTGTCTTATCCATACTATGCACTGCTTGTTCATGCAAAAGCGACCGACATTTCCAGAATAGCCTGCATTTTCTAAGAAAAACAAAATCCACCAACAAACAACCCATTTTTTGAAAAATTGCCTTTCAAAAAGACTGAATAAATGTTGATCATATTGAATTTTTTCTTTATTTTATACATATTTAGAAAGCTAAAAATATTTTCAACATTATTCTTAATCGCTACATGCGTTATTTGCACGTACGACCACACTATTTCAACTATGAAAAGCTACACGGTAATTTTCATAGCTTAATTTTAACAATTATTAGCCCCATTGAGAATCTTTAATTAAGCAAATAAGTTTTTTCGAGTTTATCAATAGTTTAAAATTGTTCTTGCTGAGAAAGCATATATTGGATTAGATTTTTGAAATGTAACATATCACATAAAACCCAAACTTGTTATTATATGCTACAAATAATGATAAGCCAATTTAGGCATGTACAGTGGCTGTAACTGAGGTCTATAAACTGCACCATAACTACTTTAATATTTGATCGAAATGCCTAAAAAATTTCCAACTAACACAAGAAAGTTTGCTTCACACATACCAATTTACGAAACTACAATAATAGACGGCAAATAAATTTTACAACCAGAGTTGGATTATTTATGAAACACCCCTCGTATCAATTCTCAACTACATACACACTGGCTAGACAGTTTATCACACAAAGACGATTTGATCAAAGATATGAAAATTATTAAGATAGTTGCTAGCTTCAATGTCCGAATTCCTCATACCTTATTTTAAATTATACCATCTCTTCGCTATTAGCAATGTTTCACGCTTTGTAGAAATCGTCGGACAAAAAAGACAATATACTAAAATTCCACATAAAATGAACTCTTGTCTCCAACACTTTACATACAAATTATATTAGTTCCGCTATAAGCGGTCTTTTTTTGTGTAAATGTTTCAAATAAGTACACACTTACATAAAAGTCGTCGTAAAACGTTATTTGAGGCAATTTCGAATAAATCAGCCATTTTAGTACCACTGTTATTGAAACAGATATAGTCCCTGTAAAAATCATTTACGTAGTATATTCTACTTCCGTTTAGTATGATATCAGCGAAATAATACACTGAGACGGTTTAAAACTGGCGCTGAATAAAGTAATCATGATAAATGACTGGTGTCCGGTTGTTCCGTAGAAGTTCACGTGATGCACGGGTACGTACCAAATTCGGAACGGAAGGCTACGGAAATCATTCCAAACTATATGTACAAATAAAGAAGATATGTTGATATGCCCACTTATCTTGAATTATTCAGTATCTCACCGTATGGAATTTGCATCATACAACAAAATCGCTAAGCCGAGAAAATAAAAACACGTCTGCCAATTAACTTGAAATGAAGCCATCATTAGTTCTCTGAGACAAATAAATAACAAGGGAAATACCGAAAACGAGTATAATCACAATAATAATATTGCTTTCAACTCATAGGATTGAATATTGTGTCTTATTAGGTGTGAAATATTGCACTGATATTTCCTATCAGTGATTGCTGTAATGTTGATTATTGGATGTCTCTTCAATAAATTATTTTTTATCCGAAGATTAATAATGTGTGTCTATCGTACTGAGACCTAATCGAGCAATATATATTGATTTTGTCGTCTTGAATTAAAATACACCCAGGGGATTAACCCATTCATAAACTCTCCATTATTTTTCAGGAATGGAGAAATGTCTTAACAATAACTCTCCATTAGTTCGTATACACACGCAATAATGGAGAGTTATTGTTAAGAAAACTCTCTATGCCTGAAAAACATAACATACATAATTATGTAGTGTTAACAAAAAATGGAGAGTTATTTTTATTAAATGTGTTAACGGGTAATGGAGAATTATTGTAAATAATGTATAATTGATACACCAGTGAGTTGCCTGCCATCCCAAATAGATGGGTCGGGAAATGAAAATTACTTTTGGGGTTTTAAACCCCCCGCCCTTCCACGGCCCGTGCAGGGGAGGGGGGCTATCTTACAATTAAACATTGTCCCAAAGGTATTAGTTCGGTGAAAAAATCCCAACATTTCCCCGGCAGTGCGGGGGAAGCTAGAGGGTAAAACACCGCAGCCATACGCGGGGGGTTGGGGCCGTGGGTGCAACTGACTGGTGCATTACAAAATATATGTGTACACAAAAAGGGCAATACATTTTGCAGGAAAAGCGGCACTCAACTGAAAGAGCCGAACGCAGAAAAAAGAAAACAAAAGACAGATTAAAATGCTCAAACCACAACGAAACTAGAAAATGAAATCAACCCGCTGTTACTAAAAAGCTTTTAATATTAATTTAATTTCAGCTATTAAGGTGGTACGCGCGCAAGAAATCAAGAAATCAAGATGATGCTAGTGTCATATGATATTAAATACCGTAAATATTTTGCAATTGCACTTTTGCGTCATCATGATCATTGTATAAGTTCCAATTACAGCTTTTATACATTCACAAGGGCCAAAATTATCACTAAATCATGACACCCGTCTTCAGCATGATACTGAAAATGAAACAATCGACATGGGCGTACATTAAAATGTCCATAAAGATTGCAACTTAAGTTTTGAGATGATCAGATGAAAACTGTTTGAATATAATAGTACGTACAAAGCTAATTTCTATTTGTTTGGGTCATACAAGGCTCATAATCCAAGAAGACATGTGTGTCGATTGCAGGACTCCTAAATTTGAATTAAAGAACAGGCGAAGTTTGTATAAATTTTGGAGGGTAAGGAAAAAGTTGAGTTCCAAATTTACGAGGGCTGTTTTCAGCTGTTCAGCCGATAAATCACTCTTTGACATATACTTCCCCTGATCATTGGGTTACCCAATGAAAGATTCTAGTCTCACGGGGAGACTTTTTCTCGTTTATGGGTGTGGCAGCCAACATCGAACTGCGACGCCTAGGAATAGGCACTGCCCTCACAAGTATATATACCAATTTTGGGGTATAGCTTGGCTAACTTGACACGAGCCTGACCTTTTGATAAGCATAATTTAATAGTTGATTTATTACCTACGTTTACAACACCGATTGTATGTTTTCGTAATCGGGGAGTATCACGATAACACTCGGTATATGATAGAAACACAACTTTGAAATACCGATATCGCACTATTTACTTGCGGAAATTGATATATTCAAACCAAGAACCTTGTAATATATTCGTGCATAAAGGTCAGGTTCACGTCAAAATAGCCAAGCTATACATTAATAATACTGTGCAAATACATAGCTAGGCTTAATAACAACATCTTAAAAACATTGTAGTTATGTCCATCAAGTAGCATATCAATTATAAATATCCATGTTTAGTTTATGCACAGAAATATATCCTCTGACTGAAACAAAGTCTTTATAATGTCCACCGTGTTATAACATCAAGTGACACTGGGTAAATGACCATTGATTGATCGTGTAACACATAACTCACAACATGTGTTTGCATGGACTACACACCATTATAAAGTAATGGAGAGTTATTGTATTAGTTCACTGGTTTCATGAAAAAAGCTTGATCTTCTCGCTCAGTCATGTTCATATTTTTAATCTCTTATTTATAAGAGGTACATCAGGGAAGACTTTTCTGGAAACATGCATTTTCTTTCAATTTTGACACTTACAGCATCTTTTCAGAAAATCAAATTTACATTTGACAGTATTGGTGTATTTTAAGTCAGAGAAAATCCGCGTATCTGTCCATTCCTGAGAAATAATGAATACTCGTCCGCTTCGGGGCCTCGTCTCCATTATTTCTCAGGAATGGACAGTTACTTGGACTTTCTCCTTAACATAAAACCATGTAGAACGGCGGTATTGGTGGATCTCTTGGCACCAATAACACAATCAGAGATATAAATAACACGGTCAATGAGTATCTGTCTGGTTCATAGTTGTCCACAAGGAGTCGACTTATCTAATTTGGACATTGCTAACAACTATTTGCTTTACCCCATAAGCTATGTTCCCGGAATTCGCACGACTGTGATAAATTATATGTTTTAAGGCCGAATACATAAGACCAAACGAATGATTAACAGCGTATACGCGACGCATTCTATAGTTGTGGTTGACATATTCATTTTGATTGCGAGAGTGTATGAGTGGCAGTGTATTGTATTGAAGTTTCCGGTACTGTTTCTGCAGGAGATATATTCCGTAGAACCGTTAACGTGTGTATACTAACATTGCTTTTGACATTGCATAATTGCAAAATGCTAATTCTGATTCTCTATTTGTCAAACATATAGACATATACATTTACTTTACCTACTTATAAATGATGATACATGTATATATCACACAATTTCATGGCATCACACTATTTTAACAGTTAAGCCTCAATATACAGCTTGTGTTAGTTGTAGTTCAACTGACTGTAGATTGCCCGTGGCCATCCTGCTGCTTCGATTTTTAGAATGATTTGAAAAAGCAGATGGTCGGTTTGTGTTGCTTCTCTAACTTTAATGTGTGAAATTCTTAGACACGCATTTCACACGTGTTCTGCATTAAAAAGATACCAGAAATTCTAAACCTATTAGTATATTTCCCGACGTTAAGAAAAATTAAACGATCAGTTTAGCTGTCCAGTTTATATACATGTATAAAAGCAAACCAAAACATTGTACCAATCAATTTAAAATCGTACTAAATTCAAATATACAATGTTTCATGTCTGACTCCGTTGCAAAATCGCTCACAGGAGATGTTTGCAAACTTAATTGTCTGCCCAATGTGGGTGTGCGATGAATATTTTATAGTTCGCGATGTTTAAACACACTAATTGTGGTTGGATAATAGACCCTACATAGTGTAACCTTCTTATTATTTAGTCATTTTAGACACAATGCCCTTGAACCAAAGACATATCGCACATTTACATGACAGAATATAGACTCCATAGTCGTTTTTCAATTCGTTTGGTATTTGCTGACTTGGCTTTTAACCATTCCTTTGGGTTGTGTGTGCAGTCGTATTGTATTGTTACTGTTTTCTGTGCTCGACTGGTTAAGTTGATGCCTATCCGATGTCTTCATATCTTTCTCGGTTCAAAGAGTTGCATCTGTAAAGTGTGTAATTAGACATAACAAATGTATGTGTACAATGTGTATTCAGTATTTTCCTCATAGTTTCTTGGTGTGCTGTTTGATGTTCTTCTTTGAAGTCTCGACTAGACATATAATATAAATGAATGTTTTAATAATATCACCACCAAACCAAACCAAAATGTAAAAGCCACAATTTTTTGCGTAAAATTAAGGGATACTAAATCTAAATCACTTTGTTGCATATCTGATCCTGTAATTAATGAGTTTTAACACTTTTTACTTGATTAAAAAAACATGAACGATTGGGAAAATATTATTGTTTGCCAAAAAACGATATTTTGTGAGAAAATATACCAACAATTTACCTATTTTGAGGTCATATCGCGATTATTGTCATACTAGGGCCAAGTTAAGATGTCCCTTAACCAGTTGATCATTTGTTTATTATTTATAAACCTATGACGAATACAAACAACAATACATTGCCCAACAATGCATTTTAAAACTTTCCTTAGTGTTTTAAACGCAACCTCGATATTGGGTGGAAGTAATTTGTTACACCAAAGGTACAATTTTCAGCTCTATTTAGTTTAGAACATGCACATTATCTTTGGTTTTTATTTGTCAATAAATCGTTCCCAGTGTCAAGTATAAACTATCTCTAAATACTTTCACGAAATGATACTATTTGTTGGTTATATCATCATGCTTATGTTATAGATACAAAATTGTAAAGTCACTAGAAGCCACCCTTTCCGGGTGGTATAATAGGTCACTAGATCAAATCCTGGATAAAAAGTGTTATGTCACTACAGGTCGAGGTTTGCCACGTTCCTTGTGGTCCGGTCGTAGGGCCTTGTTTTGTCACAGTGTTAAACATGACCTTTGGTGTCATCCTGCCTGCGTCACTAGGCCAACACATAGTAAAACCTGCTTTAACTACTTAATCTTGCAATTAAGGTTTTTCATTTTTTGGACTCGTACATTTCTTTTTCTTGTTTCGTAATTTGTGGGTTTGTGTCGTGTTTCTGTGTGATGTGCTCAATTGTTTTTCTTGAGTGATGCCTTCCCTAACTAATTCCAAATATTTGTATCCAACTGATTACTCTCTTTGGACTTCGTATCGTAATAATAAATCGCCTGGAAAAGTAGACTACCCATGTGCCGGTGGTTTGCGAAAACGTAGTTAGTAAAAACAATATAATAATCTACAACATTATATGTGAGGTTTGAGTTTTTGAATGCCACATACTCCGAAACAATGACCAAAAATAAGTTGATAGAGCAACGATATACTGTACTTTGAATATCGTATCGGGAAAGGGATAGTCTTACTGTCACAGGAATATATAAGAAAATATCGCTTACACCAATCCCAATCATAATGATCACTTTACGTAAGAATCACATTCAAAAACGTGTACAAAATAAACCCTAACTAATTTAAACTAAGCAATTATAATGTCAAAGGTTTACTTATATTTGTATCAGATTACCTAATTACCTAATTACAGACATTGTATGTATCTTTGTTACCAATTATTCAGCCAGGGACATCAATTTATTCGATAAGTGCTATATTGTATTCTAAGAAAACAATTAAACGAACGCAGTTTTTGTTAATATGCTCTGCTGAGATGATTTATAACCAAAGTCAAGTAATATAGGAACACATTAAGATCGTTAGTGTCATGCAAGAATTACAATTGGTGGTTTTACAGCGAGATATGCATTTTAATTGGAACATTTGATCGCTGAAGGTTTTTATTCGGAAGCCGGCTTGTGATAAATGAGAGGATTATTTCTTAAAGCGTGGATGCAGGTTAGTCGCGAGGCCAGACAAGTGCATTATATTTGGCACTGCAATTAGAAAAGCCATTTTTTTTTGTAATTGCTAAGATATAACTAGTAACACATAGTTCCAATTTATAACGTTAGAGAAATTATTGCCTTAATTTTAGAATAATAAAGCAAACTGTATAGCGATTACAAACTTACATCACGATTGTTTAATAATTGTCAGTAATTCAAAATGTTTCACTGAACTACAATATCTGAACATTTACTCGGTTCAAATGTGATCTTAACACTTCTCAGAAAACGAGAACATTGTCTGAAAACTGCTATTTACTAATAGTGCACTGCTGCGAATCCATGTTTCTGTGCCATGTCCACCTAGTGAGACAGTTATATTGTTGTGTTGGGTACACTTTTTGTATTGCAAAGCTTGCTTTTAGACAAAACTTGGGATTGTTTTTGGGATGAGTTGAATCAAAGTCACCGTTACTAAAAATGGACAAGCGGTTTCCGGTCAAAATAAAAGTTTACATTAACCCATATTGATGAAACTTTGTGTATAGCTAGCTTATATTGATACCTAGCTTGTGAATATGTTTGGGGCCTGTGGGGTCAGGATTTTCCTTTGAAATTAGATGAGCAGTTCGATGTAGATTCCAAGTATCTTATAAGGTTGTAAGAACATTGTAGATTACGACCTTATTCTTCTTAGCCAACGCATTAAAACTATTTACTTGATTGATTTACGCTACAAGTTAAAGTAAATGTAAATTGAAAGAGAGGCAGTGGATTTAATATTACTTGCCTTGAACAATAAAACCCACAAAATGAAGCATTAGTTATGTAAATCCAAACATTATTCGAACTTTATGTATCTAAAGTCAATCAACTAGTGATAATTGAACTGGTACGATAACATGAGTTTCCCTGAAACAAATAACTGAATTAGTATAGGCGTTGAATTATTCTGAATGATTTATGTACCTTACGAAGTACGCTACATTACCACAAAATGATTCATTTAATAAAAAAACATCTTATTGCGCGATGTTCAAAGGTATTTCCACAGACAAGTTAACAACCACTGGAAGCAAATCTATACCCGTAAAGATACGATAGAGGTGGATACGCGACCAAGAATTAGTATTCATACAAGGTTCAAACAAACACTTTAAACGCGTGACATCTAATACGATTATGGAAAACTATATTCGAGTAGTGGTTGACGAATCTCTCGTTTAGAAAATTCAAGAAAGCACATAAACATGATGGTATGCTAAAAGGACATGAATATAATTTTACCACATTCCAATAAGCTATATTTGTTTTATTGATATCTTAATAATATGGTTAACGTAGAACCTTCGCAAATACTGTGCATGCCTGTTGCCAGTACCCAAACTCCTGTTGCCAGTACCCAAACTATCAGAATATAATACGAGCACGACTTTGATGTCTACCGTTATATCGATTATATATAATATTTCGTATTTCAAAATTCACTCGCGATTGGTACATACGGCATGTGCAACTACAGCAGTGTTCTATTACAACCAAAAATGGTATGAGGAACATTAATGAATACAATTATTCTACCATGATATGATAACGTGACAAATCGTGTATACTATTTCATCAACATTTCGAGATACCATGATGGTGCATCAGTATAAACTGGACTGACACACAATGTACATGTACTAGGTGAATGCCCAAACTAACCTTTAAGGATATGTCCTAAACACAATTATGGAAGGAGTCGCATTACATAATGCCCTTTCTCAAGGAGGAGTTGTACTAGCTTGCAAGAGGTGTTATGCGTACTAATAAAGCATCTAAGTGCATATTCAATTGAAGAATTCGAGACAAACAGTGAATTACCATTACTAACTAAGTCTATTGAAATGTCATTGTTGTTTATAAGGTACTTGTCTAGGATGATAGGTTTATATGCAGTTGGCAATATCATCTACCCATTACATAATGTATACACACGTTCTACGGCCGTTCAAAAAAGTAATAAGAACAAGTTTTGGTGTCAGGGAAATGTTTAATAATCTACAACTGTATGTATAATATTGTTTATACGATGTACAGACAAGTATCAGACAAAACAAATGTCAACAAACACTGACAGTAACTCTCTACTAACGTTGTTCGAAAGTGATACGCCTGAGAGTACAAAAACGTTCAAAAGTCATAATAAACTAATTATGTTTTGGAATAAGTGTATATACGATGTATATTAGTGACAAATGGTGTACCAGATAAATACAACGATCAGATGCACTGTCTCACAGCAACCGTCATATGTTCAGATGTTCTGATAGCATCAACCTCATCTTACTATACAGCTTTTGTTACGACTATGTCTATTGAAATACAATATTAATGCTGGAAAATTAGTGTTCGTCTGTTAAATGTTTGTATTGATGAAATAATGTTGAAGTGCATCGTCATTGGGTCATGATGTTCGGCTATGTCGAGTTTCGTTTGTTTTCAATAAAGTATATATCTACATTATATTGTTCCCTTCTATTAAACAATAAATATCAGACATGGCCTTGCAATTTCCCTTGATCGAATTGAAAATATTAACATCCATAAAAGTTGCCCAAACCCCAATGAGGTGCTTCGCTTGCTTCAGTACATATATATGGCATACTCATTATTTCTACTAATTGTCAATGGCGGTTTTCAATTACAAAGCGTTCACACTCTTATTAAAATATTACCTTTCCTTGGTATTGTCTAGACTGACAATAATTAGGATAAATGAGAATCACGGGAAACATAACACGTGGTGCAATAACTGCAATATGAAATATGACGATGGTGAACGAGTGATAGGTTCTTTTTATCATATGACACTAAAAACGCACAATAAGCATTGATTTATTGGAAAAAAATAAATATCTTATACTACACATGGTACGTTTAGCTTTATACGTACTGGCTATATGTAACCTGGATACAAGGAAAATCATGTGATATACTAAAATACCGTATAGCTGTTTTCTCCTAGAATTTACATACATATTCGATTAGTTCCACAATAAAAGGTCATTAATCGTGTGACATTTGCAACATTTCTAAACAATAGAGTGTTGGTATGCCTAATTAACTTGTATCATCCAATATGTCAATATATTTAATTTTCTTCACAGCACAAAATGGTCAAGTCGAGAAAAAAAACATTCATGACAAATAACTTGCAAAGCAGCCATAATTATTTGTATGAGACAAAAATACCGAAAACGAGTGTAAGCACAATAACATTATTGCTTTCCAAGTATAAGATTTTACAATAAAATATTTATTTAACAGCCATGAGACTAGTTAACCGCCTACTTGTGGGAACTATGGACCATTACATGTTGTTTAATTAACAAATATAACATCAAGTGTATTATTAAGTGTGAAATATTGAACTGATATCGTTGATTGCTGTGATGTTGGTTGTTGACAGTCTCTTAAGTAACTTATTACTTATCCGAAGGTATTAATTTTGTGTGTCGATTATAGTGTCACGTAATCGAGAAATATATATTCATTTTGTCATCTTGAAGTAATTGTCGATGCAAATAAATACACATCTCATAAACCTCGGTGAATAATTTCAATTAACCAAGTATCTACAATTATTAATGTCTAGAAATATGGAATAGTTCATTTGTTATTGTTGTCGGAATGTTCATTCAAGTATGTAAAGCTATATCTGACAATATATATTTTTTTTTAAAAAACTGAAAAACAATAATGCTTTCATATTCATTAGATAATATTTCGCTTTAGCTTTAGCAGAAACTCTCTCTCTGCGATTTATTGGACATGCAAATTGTCCGTTTTCATACGAAAGTGTTCTAGAATACCCTTAGTCGACGGTTGAAATTATAAGAATCGTCTATTTTTTCGACGATTGAATTAAAAGTACACGGAACCCATCCAAAGTTTTAATTTGCAATTAAGGTAGTCTAGTATCATACTAAAAACGATGCAATGAATTATTTTGACATTAAATGACCGTTAGATATAGCTCTATTCACCTTAATATTTATTATGTTCATTTTATTATTTTCCTTAAACAAACATTAAGTGGTCAGTGCCGTTCATACTTTATAACATCTGAGCCTCAATGACAAGCCAATACATGTAGTCGAATATTTGTAGCGATCACAGTGAAAAGTTGATCTCAAAACAAAAGGACGTCTTCAGTTGTTAAATGTATTGCGACAACACTTTCCTGAAAGGTCCAGTCCCAACGCGAATTTTGACACGTGATTATTTTGTTGTGGTTACGTCTCTAACTGCAATTAAATATCTTTTATGGGAGGCGTGTGCAGTACGCTAGCATAATTATATAAGTATGTGCAATATGCAGTATAATCGTTGTCTGCCACGGACCTTGTGAGCATACATAAGATATATATCATGGCAATTGTTAACTGCAAAACATGGTGTTGTACTCATTAAATTATGTGATATGTTTGTTAATGTCTTTTCTATAGATACGTAAATTAAGTATCTTTGATAATTTCAGAAAATTAACATTCCGGTTTTGATTAAATTAATGTCATTGCACAAACGTTCGACAGAATGATTTTCCTGCAGACATGTTACCGTATCTAGTTTTACAACACACCCACTTCAACATAACATACTGTCACTCATACACCATTACAGTCTAGTTCAGTAATATTCATGCACAACAGTATGTCAGCAGTGGCTAGCTAGCGCAGTGCATGCTAGTTTCAAACTTTTATGCGTATTTTATTCCAAAATGTTATCATAATCGGCTTCAGATGACATTTCCTGAACATATGAAATGCAATTGGCATCACCAACCAAGTGGGAAATTAAAATTTAACGCTCCGATGTGGAAGATTTGATAGAAATGTAAATATGAATGCCTACGGTAAACAACAAAAATGTCAAAGCAAAGTGCTCCGCTATCCTTTAGTATTTGTGTATATACAGTTAGATTCTTATTGTGAAATGTTAGTCTTGTATCAAAGGCGATGTATTGGAGTGCTTTGATTGAAGTTGTCGCAAAACATTTCTGAGTATGTCAATGCCATGTACAGAATCTGTAACTATAATATCACTGTTTCACCATTATGTGGAATATTTATCATTGGATGTGACTTGATAGCGAACGACTGACTTTGATAAATATTATGTTATTTTAATGTCACTTTTGATTTCTAATACTTTACGATTGAAGAGAAACGCTCGTATGTCAATTGATACACATAACAATCATATTACAATGTTAAGATACATGGCACTGTAATACTAATTTTGTCTATCGACTAGTATGACCTTACTTACGTTAGTGCAAAAATTAACTTGTGAAGCGAACATCGTCTTATTTACGTCTAGTTATCAGTGCTATAAAATAATGATGTCACACCATAGATATTTAGCATATATACAATTAACAGACGATAATCAAAATAATTCTTTATTATCGGATAATATCATGTAGAATGGCGGTAATTGTGGAACTTCTAACACCAATGGCCCAATTAGAGAAATATAGAACACGGTCGGTGTGTGTCTGTCTGTCCACAAGGACTAATCTAATTTAGACATTGTTAACAACTGTTTGGAAACCCAATGCGCGGAATGTCCCAGACTGTGATATACTATGTGTTAAAAGACAGACAGTAATGGCACTAATGCTTTATATTCATTAATTTGGGAACAGACATAGTGATTGTTGTACCTGGACTTAAACGTTACAATCAATTATCTAGACTAATTCTCAGCATATACATAGCGGTTACAACATAATAATATTAATTGAACAAAATCAAATAAAACAATACGTATTCAGAGAGACATGGCTTCAGAGCTATTAGGTCAGTATTAGACGTCAGTTTATGAAGTTAGTTGTCCCTGTAGTTAAATAAACAACTTACATTTGCATAAGACCAGTATCACAAAATTAAAACTTCTAATACATAAATGACTTACTTACTCGTGCCTATAAGTGACGCTTCTTCCACAAACATAAGTAACATATAAACGCAAATGTCAGACATCGACTTTATTTTCATTTCCTGCAGATCAAGGAAAAGAATTAAAATGTTTTCAAAGTTACATAGACGGTTACTAAAGTAAACACCAACCCCATAACGCAATTTCTTAAATATGTTGTTCGTTTTGGTAATTATGCTATAATTATGGTAAAATTTCCTATTCTGGCATGTTGACGTGTCGTCTTAATACCCTATAAGAATGCAGTGATTTAGTGACTTTGTAATTATATGGTCGAACACTGCTTTGAAGTGTGTCGAATTTTCTTCATTTAAAAACTGAAATTCGATTCGGATATATACGCGACAAACTTTACATATAGCATATACCGTATTCATGTATATTTGTTAACATATCATTGTAAAACAATGTCTTACATTGTGTGTCTCAAATTAAAAGATATATTCTGTTCTGTACAGGTGTGGTTGACATATCCTTTTTGATTGCGACTGCATATGAGTAGCAGTTTATTATGTTGAAGTGGATCTGTTTTCAAGCTTATCTGGTACCTTGTCTGTACGAGAAATATTCTGTAGAACCTACGTATACTGACATTGCTTTTGACATTTAAAGTGATCTTTTCTTTTCTCAGTTGTCAAACATAATTATAGACAGATACATGATCATACAGACCAAACATTTTCTAGGCAGCACAATGTTTCTGATGTTTGTCGTTATCCAGTGTGCCAGTCCAGCCATAATAGACACGCTTCTTAGGCCATATTAATCCGTATTTATGTTCAGCGTCGTCGTGTGCGAAGGGTTTGAAGTCAATTTTCGAAAGAAAAGAGACATACGACAATATTATATTGCTCGATTTCCATGCATTTTAAGTATTTCTCTGGTAAAATTGTGTTTCATTTTACCAATATCAATACTACTAAGAACGCATTTACCGATTTGTGTCATGTCTAAGCACTATTGCCACTCGGGTGTTACGTGTATGTGTTAATGTATTTGTACTGATCCAAGTGCGGCAATGTTTAATAAAATTATGTTTTGTTTGTTTTTGTGAATAGGTAGTTTGGTGTCTGAAAGCCAGACCTGACGCTAAGCATAAACGCGATTTGGCGTGGCCTTACTTTGTTGACCGCATTTGGTCATCCTGCTATGTCGATGTTAAGAATGATTTGAACATGCAGATGGACGGTATGTATTTTTCTCTAAACTTAATGTGTAAAATGTGAAATTCTCGGAAGCGCAAGGAATACTTGTTCGGCATTATAACATGGGCAAATAGCAAATATAAACCTCTTAGAATTTCACCTTTGTTGAGACAAATTTGATGGTACGTTTCATATTAGTTTACAAATGTAGCTGTCCAGTTTATACATAAAAGCAAAACATATTGTACCTAATCATTTACCAGCGTACTAAATTTAAATATATGATTGCTTTATCTCTGACTCCGTTGGAAGATCGCTCCCTTGTGAGCTTTGCAAACCTAATTGTCTGCACGATGTGTGTTATTGATAAATATTTTATTTAGTTTCAGATGCTTAAACGCAATAACTATGGTTAGATAATAGCCCCTACATACTATAACTTATTAAGTTATTTCAGACACAATGTACTTTAACCGAAGGCATATCGCACATTTACACGACATAACATTGAATCCATTGTCGTTGGGTTTTCGTATTTGCTGACTTCGGCTTTAAATCATTTATTTTGGTTGTGTGTGGGCATTGCCCACAGTAGCTGTGCTGTCACTTTTTTTGTGATCGTTTGTTTAAGTTAACTGCCTTTCTGATTTCTATCTTCCCTGTCTCATTTCCTCATACCATTTGTTCGTATCTTTTTCGGTGCGCAAACCTTTTGTCACCATTTCTACGCTTTAACATTAATTATTCAGTCTAAGACTAATCAGGTTTCTTGCCGGAACAATATAAAAATTAAGCTGTGTTAAAAGTAGGGTCATGTTAACACAATGTCGTAGATAAATGTTAAGAAAAACTAAGATTATGCCCGTGTGATAAACAGGGATTGTCAGTAATAAAATACTCGTAGATAAATATACAAGATGGATTACGCGATATGAACGATCGCTTTGTTGTAAGCTTACATTTCTAACCAAGTTGTTACCGTTTTGTTTATCTTGAATATGACACGAATAGGCAATAAAAGGGTTCTTATAATCTTAGATACAGTTCATATTTCATTGTGTTTATCTTGAATACGGAACGAATAGGCAATAAAGGGTTATTATAATCTTAGATATAGTTGATAGTCCATTCTGTACATCTTGAATATTGCACGAATAGGCAGTAAAAGGATTCATAAATTATGAACACAGAATGTGACTTGAATTACAGTCAGACTGGAATACTCTAGGTTTCAGGAGGTCACCGTGCGATTTTAAGGCAATTGATGTTAACATCCATGTACTACATACAACCTGCCCAAACACACGTCTTTGCATTTAAATTATATGATGATGTAAAATCATTGTCAGATAGAAAAGTTAACGTCTTATCGAAGAAGTCGATTAAAAAATTCGAGACAGTTACAAAACCATTAAATCACAAAACAGTGTTTTATGTTGTAGTGTCACTGCGGTATAACGTACACCGGATAATGCTTGTAAAGTGAGTAATATTATCAGTTTTAAGTACATGAAATGGAGACCAGGGTGAGTTTAGAGACGAAATTTTCCAAATTACTGACTTTTTTATGCATATCCCAATTGAGTTTTAACTTCTTCGGGCAATTTGGGAACTTTATAGCACACTATCGTATATCAGATATTCAAAGAAAGGTTAAAATGAACCAGTATTATGCCGTTACTCACTGGCAAATATTGACAGCAGTACTTTACAAGCTTCTGGAACGGCTGTTTTACCAAATTGCAGATTTTTTAAACTGGCCATTTTGTTTATATTGAACCCCAAAATGTTGTGACCAAATTTCATATATATTGTTCGAAAAACAACTAAGATACATCCAAAAACAGATAAACGTGTGTGTACGGAGTATTGCTGTTTAGTGTACGGAGTATTGCACATAAGCGCAACGTTAGTGTACGGGGAGTATGGCTTAATGAAATTAGTAAATAAAGTATTAAGGTCATATCTTATGGGTTATACGATGTAATAAGAAAATTCTTAAAAGATTATGTTAAAATATTTCAACCGCCAGGCAGATGAGTGTGATTAACAATATAGAATGCTGAATTTTAAGCATAAAATGTTCTTGTGAGTAGTACAAATGTGATATTTAGCTTGTATATATGCAATTCTTTGAGAGTCATGCTTATGGTCAAATGGCAACTAATGGCATTCACACATCCATATACACACCAAGGCTTATCTTATAATCTCTCAACTATTTTAGACGCTGCAATGAGGTTCCTTTGATATGACTTACATTCAGCGTTGCTAATTCAAAGTATTGGACATTGTATTAGTTTTGTGTTTGTCTTATGCAATTGCTCAGCTATGACCCTTTACTGTATGTGAAACACACAGTTACTAAAAGAAGTTTCCATAAAATTCAGTGAGGACTTGGAGCTAGGATTAGCTTGTTACATTAATTGCTTCATGTGGTCAGTACAATCCAATCGTAAATAAATAGGTACATATCTATATAAGTTATTTTTACAAAATAACGCTGATTATACCTTGTATTTATTCAATTTAGTGACAAATAGTCACTACAAGTAAAAGCAATACTCTGTACACGATACAGCAATACTCCGTACACCAGAGAGCAACTATATAGCAATACTCCGTACACTTACACCTGCATTTATTCTCGCAATGCATCGTCATTTTCGATTTGTTTCGGATACTACATTTGCAATACAATCTTTGTAACAAGAATGACAATTCGCTCGATTCAAGTTGAGTATTTTAACGAAAAATATATGCAAAAACATCTAATTTCGACAGATCGAGCTTACTTTCTGCGTAAGTAACGATACAAGTTTTGTCTTTTAATCACGCTTTAAAGAAATACCTGGCAATTTACTGGTTGCACAGGCTAGGAAAATTGATGGAGGAGATATTTTTGTATAAAATGTACATTAAACACACTCAGAAAAACTAAAAATTATCTCTGAACTTACCCTTGTCAACACTAGAATGTCGCGAAAATTGATAATATTACTCATCTTGCTAGCAATATCCGGTGTACGTTATACCACAGTGAGTGTTGTAACTACATTAAAGTGACATCAATTCTTTTTTTACACCATATTACATAAATAAATCAGTAATTACAGCTTCTGTAATAAAAGATGTTTCAATTCTCTGTTCTTGAGTGTCATTAATCACATTCAAAACAGTGTTTTGTTTTAATCTTGTATTTGCAATAAGTGCATTTTGTTATTTAATTATCACCACATGATTGCAATTTTCGACTGTAGGATAACACGCCTACTAATGTATATGTAGCTGAAAGCGTTCGAAAAACGTATAATTGTCTTAAATTATGCCTTATTTCAGAGAAAGGACTTAACTTAGGTAGGATGACACATTTATACACGAAACTGCTTAAAGATAAATATACATCGTATGATGTATTTTATTAATGTTTACATGTTTAGTATTTTTCAAAGCACACCAACAACATCTGAATGAGAACAACAAAAGTGGTCAGTCGAAACAACAGGCAGCAACCATAATGCTGACAAAAAGAAGGTGAAAAAGGTGATGCATTGAAGTTTTCCACCGTCCAAGGTCCTTCTTTTTAATACCTAAACCAATGAGTAGCTTTTTGTTGTAGCTTTTCGTATAAATCCAAGTATTATCAGTGTATAAATTACATGTATAGCAGCATGACATAAGTATCTAGTAAACGATATTCCTATGACCGGATACGTTAAGGTAAAATAATGGAAATCTATGTAATGGTCTGTCACTTACTTATTGTAAGCTATCATTCTTATGCCAAATCCAATTATAATAAGGCATGTACTTCATCTAATGCAAATATCGATTCATAAAGAACAGTTAAAACGTCATTCCATTCACTGTCTAGACAATAAACAGGTTGTTCCGGTTGTATATATTGTAACAATTCAAGTGCATGTGTTATTATCATGCATTTCTACTCATTAGTGTATTACGATGATATGCTAATATACTTAACAACTTTTCTAAGTTCTCATTTTTATTTATCCATATCTTTTTTATTATATACAATGAAGTGACAAAATTCCGCACGTAAAGTTTGTAAAACAAAGTCATAATAATTCCAGTATCGAACTGGTCGTACATTACGTGGTTTGTTCGTCACAAGATTGACGTGCGTTTCAAACTTTTTTGACGCCACGCGTTTACATATACCTTGAGTGTATTCCAAATGGCTTCATTGTATGACCAATGACTCACCTCGAATGAAAAACAGTTTATAAAATTCTTTAAATATCACAGTTATGCGTTGGATGATATCAGAAAATATAAAATGACGTCAGTACGGTACAGAGTAGCATTTAGTGTCGACAATCATGACTTATTACCATAACATCCACGTCTGATATCTTTTCAACGTATACATGCCTATTTGAGTGTTTAATTCAAGGTAAACGTATTGTTTGCTTGTGTTATATTGATTGCAAGAGCATTTAGCATTTGTATTGTGACGTCATAATGTAAATTCGATATACGTCGAAGACACATGGCAACTTTTTGTTCAGATGGTCAAATTTAACAAGTGCCGGATTCATACGCAAAACAAGGGTTGTTAATCGCTCATACACACACGGAAATCTTTCAAATCCAATATGTACATCTACGTACGAAGATTTTGCATAACACCAGATTAAATATTTGTCTAAATGCAGTTATGTTCTCCTGAACGAGGCATGTTGCCAAACCATTGCGAAAATAAATATTGTAAGTTGCAGCATATTCGTGTTTATGGTGTGTATTCATGCCACCATTAGAACATCACAAAGGAATTGTCGAAAGCAGAACTTGTGTTGAACAAACAATAGGAAGAGATAACAGGAAACTACACATTTTACAGTACATGCTAGTATTACACTATCATTGAATGGATTTACAATTTTCTAGCTTCATATTTTAGACTTAAATATTCTGTGGATTTTGTGAAAAAGACCATTTCACGGGAAAGTAATTTCAAGGATTTTCATAGTTGAAAGCATCCACCAAATCCATGAAATTAAATGCCTCACGAATATTCTTGATTTTACAGTATATCATTTATTAACTGTTCATGTAGTTATATTTAAACATATTGGGTCATGATTGACCACTTATTTTCTGAGTACATTTTTGTAAATGTTTTTGTACAAACAACTTTCTTACAGCTCAAAAAGTGTCTGCTTACGAAAATAATGTATTCTTTTTTAAAAGGGTCACAGGGCGTATCGGAGTATAAGAATGCTAAATGTACTGTTTCACAGATAATAAATAGAGACACTGGTACTACAATAACTTTCTTGCTTTCAAATGAAGAACTTTAATCAATTGATATACATGAACATAACAGAACATATCCTTTATTTTCAGCACAGATTACATAGTAATGACAAATGCATTACATTTATACAGAAATGACATACATGGATAATGGCGGTGTGACAATTTTTTGTAGATTTCTCGGAGTTTTCGAAACATGTCCGCCATTAACCGGAAGTTACCAAAAAAAAATGCGTAGCCGAACAGCCGAAACTATTGTAGATGCTTTAAAAGATTACTATTTACGAGTATATTAGCACCATATAAGGATCAGTTATATTCATGTGGTATGTGTTTACGGACAAATACAAATGTATTCAAACTGTTGATGTATACGAAGAACTGTTCTTGATCAGTCTTTATTATTCGTACAATATAAATTGTCGGTTATGTTTCTAGTAATGCTATCCTTGTAAAGCATATTGTGACATTATCGTATACAATGTCAAGATTAAACACCATGTAGCAGAGTGATTAAAGCATGTAACACCCTGAAATCAAACTATAAAGCTGGGATTTGAACAATATCAGATTGTTTATAGGAAATGGTTATATGTTTTGCATTGTAAAGGCAATATGTACTAATGAAAAAGGCTGACAGAGACATTTATTAACATTTGGAATTATACTTTATTGTTTATTAACTGTTGAAATGGAAATGCTAAATTGATTCAAAGTATGATATACGAAACGTAATCACGAGATTTCAATATTTCTGCAACTATCAAATACGATATAATTGCTGTGATTTGATATTCATCTGCTTGGTAAATTAGATAGTTTTAATATAACATTTACAGTACTTTGTCAGTCAGTCAAACTAATTTTGGAAATGTTAAGCGGTCCATAAAGAATTACAAGGGCGTATGTAATAAAAACCACGGAAGCCATAATGCATACGTGCTATATAAATATTAAAAAAAATGTATATGATATAATCAGACGGGTAGGTCAGCACTCAACTTAACCGTCCGATCGCAGAAAACATTTTAAATATACATCAGATAACTCAAATACATGTCACAGTGCCAATTATGACCTGACCGTGAGAATTAAATCCCTAGTCTTAATTGTCAAAATCATGACCAAAAGTTTCATTGAGGCAAGTCAAAATTGTGACCTCTTGTGACCGAACACTGTTTTAATGATTTTAATTTGTGACCTTGATTGTTAGTCAGGAGTAGCATCGAGTAGCACTACCTTGACAGTCAATATCACAAACAACATTCCGTTTAGAAATATTCAATAAGAAAATGTTTTCAGATTTGAAAATTTTGAATTTGTAAATTCATCTTGATGGGCTGTGTTATTTACTTCATGTTTTAAACCTGATAGAAATTAAATAATTCGATAATTGACATCTGCCTTCTGACATAGTCTTTATAATAGAGTCCATATTTAAGAAATAATGCTACTGCTAATACGAAATGAGGTATTCAATAACCTAAGCGTTCGGTAGGAAGCTTTGCTTAGTATAAATGATACATGCATGTGTACAGGGTGTTTCATAATATCTGTCCCCATTACAAACTTCTGCCGTGAGAAAATGCTTAGTCTCATATGACATCTTTATGTACCAAAAGAAAGCCAACATTTCAAACTTTTATTCAGTATATAACATGGCATTATTACTATCAATGCTACATAGGAATTACGATTCCGGGAAAGTCATATTTCGATGAATGTCAAAATGACGTCCATATTGAATTTGTTTCCCAAGTTGAAGCATATAGTTTGTAAAGTTTTGTGTGAGATAAACAAAAATACTATATTGATAAGACTATTTCATCTTTTAATGATCAACCGAAAACTTTTATGAGTGATGAAGTTGTTTTGGTTACTTGTTGGTAGGTGAAAAAGGAATCTTACACAAACCACAAACCAGTGTGGGTATCCTTGGTTTTTTTTCAAAATTTTAAAATCATCGCTTGCTTTTTGTGGTAGTATTGTAGACTTTATACTGTCTGTTTGTGAATTAAAAACATTATTGTGGGGAAAATAGTAGTCGACAACCAGTCACCTGTTTACTTGACTTCAAGCGAGAATGTATCTGCGTGGTTAAGTTATTTTGTTGCCTAGCAAGTAGAAACCCAAGTAATGATAACATTAATTTATTTCAACTTGTTGTATATAATCTAAACTTTCAAATCAATTCATTGTTTTGTTTATAAACATGATTAAACTTGATATATCATTCAAGTGAAATATTAGTTTTCCATTGGTATATGAAGATAATTAGATGATATCATGTTCTAACTCATGACATTCATTTCTAATGGGGACAGATATTATGAAACACCCTGTATATGTCTGGATTTGAAACAAGTTCGTGCAATACAATAAATACACGTATAACACAGTATATGCTTCACAAATTTGGTCAAAGGGAATATGTGTATGAACACGGTAAGTGACACCATTAGTGTTAGCACTTATTCGTATAACAAGTAAATTTTGTCTTTTTCATAAACGACATGGCATATTCAAATATTGCTTATAATAACATACGAACATGTGTACGTAGATGAAACAAGTTTAAAGTTTTAAAATGTTTAGTAATCATTCGTTGAACAGTTGCAACAATATCAAAAGACACAACGAATGGGTCGATAGAGGTAAATGGTACTCTCGAAAATTACGAACCCTGATTATTTGTGGTAGATAAAGTCGGAATGAAGTGTAAGAAAGATCAACTACTGCAGAAAGTATGTTTTTCAATTATGAATCTCTTAGTGAAACTAATTAAATATTCCTGAATAAAAACAAGCATGATCTTGAAGGAATTAATTATCATCAAACGAGTAAGATAAGTTTGTCATTTCCTTTACTTGCAATGATGAATACAAAGTGGTATTTGTGTAATCTAAGACCCAGCTAACTGTGATTTGTTGGCAAAGCCTCCACGATACAAATGTTGTATTTGATTGCTTAACCCTCCCCCTTTCATCATTTGTATCTTGCAGAGATGCTGGCTGTGATAGGGTTTAATTAGGTCACTGTGCTATTTGGTCACTATGATTAACGTTTTTAGCATATACATTTTCGCCCTCTATTTTTTGTCTTTAACGTTTTTATTTCCATAAGACATATACATAGTAATACATATATACATACAATATTACATTCACATACAACTATATAGATAGGTTACGTAGTATAACGTAATATTCTGTGTATGTCGTTATGATTTTTTTGAGAATTTATAGTGTATGAAGAGTAAGAAAGAGAGCAGGATAGTGTTGAAGAGAGAGGGAAAGAAATTATAGGTGGGGTAATACCAACATATTTGAAATATATAATTAAGTTATCTTTTGCCATTTTCTATGACAGACTTCTACTTTATCTTTGAAGATAGCTATAGTGTGTTCAAGCTTCTTCCTATAGTTAATATATTCTTTAAATTGCCGGATTAGCGGAACACTTTTATTGCATTTGTTTTTAAATATAAAATATTTGGAAAGTAGAACAATATAGTTAGCAATAGGTCCATCTTCATCTTTAATGTTGATAATGTTGCAAAATGAGATATTTTGAAATGTAAGATTTATAATTTTTGAAAATTTGTCTTCTAAAAATAACTTTACTTCCGACCAAAAACCTTGTACAATATGACATTCCCAGAACATATGATATATTGAATCTGGATGCATGGTGCAAAAATCACAAAGACTTGACTGGACAAGATGACATTTATGTAGGAATGAGTTGTCTGGTATTATGTTCATGAGATATTTGTACTGGAATTCTCTTAGTTTCGTGTCTATTGTAATGTTATAGGATTGTGTGAGAATTATTTCCCATTCTATATCTTCAATTGGGTGATTAGTACTCCATTTTATTTTGTATTTTGGTTTATTTGGTATTTTTTGTTTGATTAATGTTTTATATGATAATCTATTCATTTTTGTTTTCCCATTTACTTTATCAATCAAGTAGTTAGGTGCATCGTATGACATATTACAATTATCCAATTGTGTTTTCCATTCCTTTGGTACATTTTTAATGAGAGTGTAGTATTTCAAATAATCGCCATTTGGAATCTCATATAAAAATTTCATTTGCTCGAAGCTATAGAATGTTTTATGTCTGAAGTCAAAAATGTGTTCAAGAAAGAGAATGCCTTTTCTGAACCAATGTTTGTAATAGAATAATTTGTTATTACTTATTTTTTTTATATTCGAATTGTTCCAAATGATTTGTTTTGATATTTGGATTTCCGTGTTTAATGTATTGACCTTAGACCATGAAATTAATATATCTTTTAAAAATTTAGATTTTATATCAAGACATTTGCAGTCTTGTTCTGTTATATTACATTTAAATAATAATAGTCCTCTATTATTGTAAACTAGGTCAAGTCCCACAATGCCTCTTTAAGACGTATTAACGTTATGTCACCGTCCATGGTGTTTTAAACTAGGTCAGGGGTGGTTGTGCCTCATTTAGTCGCCGTTTTGGCACAGGTCTGTGTGTTTGGTTCGCCGTGCAGTGGGGCCTTATGGAACTTGGTCGAGTATTGGCTGCGTTTCATTCGGCAATAACCGCTATTATATAATTTCTTTGTGAATGTGGGTCTTCCTGCATTTTTTTGGTGGGGACTTTGACCTTTAATTGTTTCGTCGGCTTGTGTGTGGGCATTGCTCGATGTAGTTGCTAGGAATATGTAATATTGTTTCCCATCCCATTCCTACCTAGCCCATTATTTAAACTAGGTCGAGTCGTAGTTGTGCTTGGTTAGGTCGCATGACGTTAGGTCACTGTCCTAGTATTTAAAAATAGGTCACGCACCGGGGTTGTTATGCTCATTTGGTCGCTGTTTTAGCATGGAATTCTGTGGGCATTGCTCAGGGTAGTTATGTCGTGGCGTTTCTGATTTTTGTGCTCGGCTGATTGGGTTTTGTGCTACCTTCCCTGTCGGATTTTCTCATACCTTTTTAGCCAGACAATATGTATGTTCGTTATGTGGAGATTACGATTTATTAGCAAAAACATTGTTACATATTTTGATGGTACTGTTTATTTCTCAACCAATGTGAGCAAGTGTCAGTCTTCGTTTGGATTATACATCAATCTAAACCGAAAATATCTTATATGATCTTACGGTGGAGTAGGCCACACTTTACATTAGAACCAGAACACGAAAGAAACAGATGTAACTGAGACCACAAGTACAAACCACATTTAACCACTCAGAAAGGGATGGTTAAGTGAGGTTAACTGTGATTAACACATATAACACAGAAGTAAGCACTCAAAAAGAAACATGACACTTAAGACGTAAAACCAAACAAATAATTAACAGATTACAATAAACACAAGGACAACAATACTAATGATACTGAAGGGGCTTAAATAACTAGTAACAAAACTCGACTACCTTCTTTGACAGCATATCGACTTATCCAGTCACAATTAATTGAAGTAAACATAAAGGAATAAGTACGATGAAAAACTTCACTTCACCGTAACTTTCGCTCTTTTCATTTTACCAGCGCCAGCGTAGTTAAATTTGAGAAATTTATGAAAAGACAATTATTGCTTCCCTGGTGACTCTTTAGATGTAATGGCGACTGCTGTTGTCACACGTTTTAATTAATATAAGCCAAATATTGACATGAAAGAATGAGACAAGGACTTCCTTGAAATTACATCTGTATTTTATACAAGGTCAGGATATTGTTATATGACATACAGCTTGAAGGAAATAGTGCAATTATTAGAACAGTCCAAATCATTTTATAGTGAGCCGCACTTCTTACCT